>OZ038376.1:17040592-18240592 GCA_964036015.1 Leptarthrus brevirostris | reverse complement strand
TATTCCTTAAATGTTTTAAGTAACTATCAAACCAAGGCAGACTAGAACGCATAGTTCTTAATTTGAAAAGGTAGAGAACATAAAACTAAAAAATTTTCCAATCAAAGCAAAGTATAGCAGTTTAAAACACAACAACAAAGCGAATTGATAGTTTTATTGAAAAACCTAACTTGTGACGTTAAATCCGTTCAAATCATATTAAATAACAAAGTTCTATTATTTTCACTCTCCGCTGCAAAAATTGGTTAAGTTGACAGCACTAATATAGCAGTTCTAATTAAAGTTGTTGTTACGGAGGCGACATCTGATTGCGGATTAAAAAATGTTAAGTTGGCGCGCTATTTGAATTTTTTTGGGTGAAACCAAGCAAAGCAATTCTCTAAAGCAAAGAAATCAGTTAAGAGATATCGTTACCCAACCGACTAGGAACAAATTCTGTACTCCTGCGTGTACTGAAGAATTAGTATAACCCAAATCCCCCCTTCACGAGCTAAAATTTTCTCGGATCGGTTACCGAACAAAGGATCAATCTCGTTTTACATTTAAAATTCAAATCCTCCAGAGGGCAATACAAAATTTTCAAGAGAAATATCTCCGCAAAGAGATCCCATGGGAGGATAATCCTTATCCTGATGCTGATAACTGTTCATTGCCCACGTCGTTGTCATCGTCACCATCGTCACGCGTGACGTTGTGCTGTTCTTTGGTTGTCATCGTTGTCATCGTGGCATGTACTCCATCTATGTCCTGTCATCGCATCCTTCCTTGTCATGATACTTTCCTTGTTCAAAAGTAGCAAACAAAACAGACCAGAACAGAACCAGGATAACAAGTGAACCGGGAAGGGAAAGATGGTGATGATGATGAGGTTTGAACTAATGCTGTGAACCTGTGCTGCTCCTGTGCCAGAAAAACGGGCAGAAGATATTCAGGGGTGCTGGCGATGAAGCTTTACTTTTTCGGGAACATTTGGAACTTTAAGGGAATGGCAATTGGTTGGGGTGGCGAAGGGTGATTAAAAGGATTGATAACGATCACATTAGCCATGAAAATCCCTACATTAGTGGCATATTTTGAATTGATTGCAATCGCATGATAGAGCGCAGTGGTTCCATTAAAAATCCATAAACAGACCTGGATCAGATCCCTCTGGATTTTGAATAAGGAAGGATGTTGCGGTGATGGATTGATGTCAGGATTTGTTCTCTTGTTTTGCTCCTGTTTGCTTTTGTTCTTAAAAGTTTCCGGATTTTAACAGAATAACGTCGTTTATCTGGACTTGCTGGAACAGGTGCAAAGATGGATTTTGTAGCTCCATACAAAATGTTTTGTTACACAAATCTAGTCTGGGGTCTCCACATGCATGCACTTCAGAAGCTTTCCTTTGAAGTTTCCTTTTGAGACGATGCTCGTCTTCAAGGCGTTTCCCTTCCCTCGCATTGAAATTGATAGAAGACAGTCGAAATGTAATGAGTGAAGACGGGTAGAAGGGTGAAGGGTTGAAAGGTTAACAAGAATAATTAAGATAATTAAATGGAGAGTTCAAAGTATGCGACGATTTGCAATGATGTTACGAAAGTGGGTGGCTGGCAATGGCGATGGAATGGAAGATGAGGAATGAAGCAAGCTTTCAATTTCTTGGGGTTGAAGTTGTTCGTCAGTCAAAGTCTCTGGAGAGAATCGAATTGATGTCAGCTAGGAAAAGATTTGAACATCAAAGACACTTGCCACTTTGAGTTATCATTACTATCTCTTCATCACTACTCCTACCACTTTAACGCTTATTAGAGGTGGGGATATAAAAAAGCAAAAGAAATTTGATTCATATTTTCCGATTAGTTTATTGTCTGGATGAAGTACATGAGAAATTAAAAATATTTAAAGATAGAGAAATAATGATAGGGGGGACTGGGGGGGGGGGGGGGGGTTATATTTAAAATGACTTCATCTACCCCTTCCTGCTCCAATACGATTTTATATTGAATATTGCATTCGATAAGTTTCTGTTTAAGTTAAGTTTTAAGTGTCTTTAGGAACCAACCAAAACGATAGTCTTGGTAATTTCTCTTACCTCTTTAGTTTCAAACTTCCAGGTGGAGGGGGTAAATGTATCTTCTCAATAGATGGAAATGTTGTTTCATTCAAAAGTTTTGTGGTTTTTATGCTTTCGAATAAGTAAATTTAACTCCATTAATATAATTACATTGATGCGGTTTAGCAAGAGTGGAGAGGGAGGCGAGTAAAGCATAAGAAAACCTAAGGGGGTAAGAAATGAAATCAACATAAATGTGGCATGCAAAGAAGTTATTTTGGTCAGAATACAATTGAAAAAAGCTTTATTTTTCTGAGGAGTCGACAAAAAGGTTACTTTTAATGCTAACAAACTCACTAATAGTCACCATTGATCAAGCCTTCCAGTTGAAATTTGTGAGGGAGGAATACACAATTTTGCTGGGATCATCATCTCGAAATTATGTAGACTTACAGAAATCCTTAATTAGAGTTCACCGGGAAACTCAGTAGTAGTTCCGCATCCTGCACTCGTTTCTTAAATCTGCTGGACAACAGTAGGCCTGATAAACTAGAACTCCATTAACCGGAGAAAAAGCCTAAAATCGCAATACAGCAGACCTCATTTAGACAAAGGGACGTACTTCAGGTTTCACTCGAATTTTCTGTTGGCTTGTTGACTTTGCTGGCCTGCGAAAGCTTTACTTCCTCTTCTCTGTTTTAAGGGCCCTGTGATCGAGTTTCACTAGATTTTTCTGCTGACGATTTCAGGTGTACGTAATCGAGATTCTTTAGAGATCTAGAACTGGCTTAGTGAGGCTCAGTTGAACAATCAAAATTCAGTCGACTTTTCTTACGTTTTAATTTCGGAGCTTGTCATCGAGCTACGCTCTTCTTTCTTAAGGAGGATTGCCTGCGTTCGACTTTTTTGAGGTTAAATTTACCAACATGCGATTGGGGTTCACACGGCTGTCTTACGGTTCACGAGCTTAGATAGACTTTCGTGCTGTTCAATGACGCATAATTGCATACTGAATTAAAAAATCGAGTATTCAATTGAGCGTGGAGGTTCCATGGGACAAACTTACATGTAAATTATTTTGCCAGGATACCATACCTTTTAAATCTTCGAGCCCCCTTGGCTTCCAGAAATGTGACACCAGCATCATCAATCCTTCGTATTAAACTCACCCACCCTTAAAAGGCCAAACTTAAACTAAAATCGATTCACGGAAGCGTAAAAAGTCTCCCCAATCCATCGTCACTAAATCGGGCACGCAATGGAATAGCATAAGATAAATCTTTTAGCTCCGCATGAGCATCTCGACGCATTAACGGTTTTTCATCAATCATAGGGGCGTCACGGCAAAACAATAAAATTTTGAAATGTCGCGCATCTGGTGCGGGAACGAATCTAATTAAAAATTTAAAAAACGTCGGCTTGTTGACAGGTTGAATGATTCGGATCGAAAGTGGTTATGGTAAAGAAAAACGAGGAGAGGGGCCAAACAGTAGAATCTATGTTCGTGGCCCTGTGCCCCTCCTACACTAGATCGGATCGCAATGCCACTTTGAGTGTAATAATAGCACAAAAGCGCATCGACACATAAATTTTTGGCCAGGAAGAACAACAATAACGAAGAAAATGCCATCAGCCCCTATAGTTTTCGTGGTGGATCCCCGGGTCCCCGGGTACCGTGAGCCATGCTCCCGGTACCATATGTGAAAAAAGAAAACATTGCCATCTGTCCTTCGTCTATTTCCCATCTCGAAGGAGTTTATCGAAACGCTGCTGGCTGCCCAAGAAATAGATACGCGCGCGCTGCTCACAAGTCGTATTTGCTTGGCAGGCGACAACCGACAGAGGGTGAACAAGAGCAGCATCGGAGGAACAAAAAGACTAAGAAAAAGAAATGAAACATTAGTCATATTTATAATATCTCTTATTGTGGTGTCTTACACCTCCCCACTCCCCGCTTGAAGGAGAAGGGGGGCTCCTGGGCATAAATTATGACGCGCACAGGGCACGGAGACTCGGAGATGAAACACCTAAGCGGCAAAATAATAGCTCACAGCAGCAGCAACAAAACAAAAATAACGCAAGCCACTTATCCCGCGCACACGTTTCTCGATTGGTAGGTGCACGAATGCTAAACGCAATGCTTGCCATCCAAGGTAATGCTTCATTTCGGGCATTTTATTTCTGGTCCGAGTGTTTTCACAACAATAAAACTAAAAACTATTCGATCCGCGGCGGTAAAAGCGTCACAAAAAAAATTTGATTAAGTTGGAGAACGAAGAGAACAGGGAGGTAAAAAAGCGTTTTTTTTCGGTCTTTGGCAGATAATTGATGGCAATCGACGACAGTTACCATATTTTCGGGTGGAGAAAAATCTCTTCAGGCGTGCGTGCGGGCCATGAACAGATCCGTGTAAATAACGCCGTCTAGATTGACGCTTTTCCCAGTTCAGCCGAGCTCCAATAGGCCAGGGAATGAAACGGAAGAAAAATTGAAATAGTACCGCGAACCGGTGATAGCTTTAGCTAGGCGCAGACGTTTCGACGGTACGGGACACATTCCGCTGTGTCCACCCTCTTCTTATTCCGGCATCCATTCAACATATGTGACAGAATGGTATTAGCTCGTGGAAAAATATTATGAAAAGCGTGAAAATATGAGAAAATTGTCAAAAATTCTTTGAGATTTACGTCCGAAAAAAAAAAATTCCGGGCCGGGGAAAGGGAATTGGGAATCGCTTGGCCGGCTGTGGCTAATTGTTTGATGTTGACGCATTGCCTCTATGGAGTTCGGCCGGATCGTCTATTAAAAGAGCTTAATTTATCGAGGAAAAGAGGAATTTCAACAAAATGAATACAAGAAACGCACATATTGCGCAGTTCCTAAACGAATTTAGCTCCTTGTCTTAAAAGGATTAATTTTTTCAATTTATACAATTGCTTTAAATGGAGCAACGCCACCCAATTTCGTACGAGTACGCCCGTTGCAACGGTCCTACCCCTACCTACCCTTTCGACTATACTTCCAATCAATTGTAATTTTTTCCCTTTCCAGTTGAAACTAAAAATACGCATCAGCCTACTTTGCATGCAAACGTAGAAAGGACAGCACCAAGGCATACACTTCTCTTTTCATACCACAAACGTCAAAATTCTTAACAATTACAAAACAAGAATTCGCCAATTTACCTTCACGCCCCTCATGTACTTCAAAACACACGATAAGGGCCTCCTTTTGCAGCCAAACATTACACCATTCCCTTCAATCTCCTATCGCATGAATAACAGTTGGGGGGAATATCAAGACAAAACGGCCTGACCTGAAGATGGGGCTTAGATTAGGATAACCCAGCTCATCTCATCAAGATCCGATCCGTTTTAAGTGCGTGACAATTTTAGCAACGGAAATGAATTTCACAAAAAGAAGAAGATATGCCACCAAAATGAAACAATCTCTGACTGTGCACAACTGCCGCCGGCGTCGTCCGTCGGAGATGCACTTCAGTTTTTCTCGTTTGTGAGACGCGAAAACATGTTTTTCGCACATCACGATGGGAGGAAGGAAGGAAGGAAGAACGGACGGATGTCAACTTCACTGATATTTAAAGTTGTCATTAATGGGACCAATTTCTAAAGATTCTATGGCGAGATTTAGTATGGTTTGCCCAAGAGATTTGTAATCGAGCTTTGTAAAATTTAGTACTACCTGTCTGAGGGGATAGTGATTTTGAAACGTTTCGGTCCAGGAGCTTGCAGATTCAAAGTTCAACTTAGCTGGATTTTGCCACGATCTGCACTACAGTCTGCCGATCGAGGATCTCTTCACTCGGGATCAAAGATGCTCACGATCGATTTTGAGAAGCTTACTTCACAAGCATACCATCGAACTTTGCTCGTTTTTAGATTTGGTCAACGGAAGCGTTAGGGGTCGAGCTTTGTTCGATTTTGAGAAAATTCGCACCAAAAGCTTACTCGACGGTAGGACCCGGTTGTCGGCTTGTGATCGAGCTTGGGTCGATTTAAAAAAAAAAAATTTCGAGGGGTTTGCGGTAGAGTTTCGCTCGATTGAAACTGCCCTATCCTATAAGCTATTGGTTAAGCTTCGTTTGATTTTGACAGTATCTGCTGAGCGAGCTTACGGCCAAGTTTCGCTCGACTCGAAAAATTACCATCCGAACGGCTCGTGGTCGCGGTATGTTCCATGTTGAAACGATCTCTTTCGCGATCTCACCGTCGAGCTTTGTTTAACTCTAGAACTGTTCAATCGCGGTTTTTGCTCGATTTCAAACACAGGGTTACGGCCAAGATTCATCTTACTCTAGAACTATTTATTTAATTATTTAAGCTTAAAACAAGCTATAACATAAAAAATATAAAAATACAAGCTAAAACATAAATACATAAAAACAATACAACCAAGAAACTAAAGACCAATTATAGCTGAGACTTGCAGATTTTTAAATATCGCTTGATTCCAAAACTCTATGCCCTGAAAGCTATGAGGGAAAGAGCGTTTTAAAACTGTCGTCGTGAAGCAAATCAAAAAACCTCAAACGTTTGGCTCGAAAAAATTTAGGCTTAAAAGAATTGTCGAATAGTACTCTTAGCAAGCTTAAAACTGAAAAGGTAGAGAAAAGTTCGATCATGGTCTTCTCTAGCGGTCGAATTTAGCGAAGTTGGCTAAGAGAGTAACGAGTAAAGAGCTGAGTTCAACCGCAGATACTTAACCTAATCCGGTTGAGTCGTGATAAGTTAAGCAGGCCTTCATCGGATGTTCCTGGGTCAGGAAGGCGGCAAAAAATCGAGCGGATCTTGATCGTCAACTGCTAGCTAAAGGGCAAAGTCTAGCGAAGCTCGATCGCAGGTGTACGGCTCTCGGACTATCAGCTGCTCAGTTCGGATAGTGGAAATGGCAATCGTTGCTTCATTGCAAACTGATATTTTAGAAAGATCAAATGAAGGAAAGCTTGACAGTTGATTCTCGAATAAAAACGACGATAGTTTTGAAAAATCTAAACTTTTAGTGTAGCTCTTTTACAGGCGTCTGACTTGAAAAGTAAAAAGTCGATCTGAGCTCTGCTTCGAATAATTTCGGCGCTCGTCCAAAACTCCTACACGGAAAGTCAAAAATTCGAGTGGGGCTAGATTGCGGGCCTTTGAGACGTTCAAAGAAAGCTTAAACTCAAGCTTGAAATTCTTCTTACTAAGACTTAGTGATAGCAAGACTCAAGGCTAAACAATCATCTGATTAAGGACTTCGTTCGCAAAGATTTTCGTTAACCTTCCCTCTTCGTGCAAAACAAGCAAGGCTGCAACGACTCGAACTTTAAGTTATTGATAATCTTGCACTGCTGAAAAGCACTGCCACCCAGCACGGTAAGCGGGCACTGACTACGAAATTGAAGCAACAATTTTCCGCGGACAAAAATAAATTAATGCGGCAGTCGGATTGTCATATTTTCGTAAAAGAAAATTTCAACAAAAAACAAAAGTGACGAAAAAACATGTGTCGTCTTCCATTGAACGTGACGATGGCAAGCACCACAACAGTAAGATCAAATGGGAGACGATATATTTTCTTGGTTTTTTTTTTTTGTTAAAAAAAATTGTTCGTGTGCTTTTTAAGGCTTTTCTTGAGGAGCAGAAACTTGATAACGAAGACGACGAACAATACCATTAAAAAGTGTCGACCAAGCGGCCTGGAATGTTTGTCATAACGCTCGACAGATGAAATATAAAAACTCATAAAATCATAAAAATCTGGCAATTGTACTTGTCGCTCTTCTCAGATCGTGCAGCAGCGCTTCGAATATCAAAGCAATTTTCCACTCACAAAACTCACCTGGAAGTCATTTCAACGACTGAAATCGACACAAGATCAGATAGCGCTGCATCGAAAGTAAACAAGTTTTTCAACAAGACAACGCTCCATAAATCAGCCCTAAACTTCCCTAGTTAATAGGGAGGCTTTAATATCGCGTGCGAGGCAGGGCAGAAAAAGACTAAAAACGAACAGAAAACTTTCAGTCGGTGATAAAAAAAGAAGAGGCACGATCTCTCTATCCCAAGAAGACTCAACTGGCTGGTCATAGATAGACTGAGCCAAGAAAGAGGGGGCCCCGAAAATCAATTATCGTGGCAATTTCTCTTTTGCAACCAAATAATCAATCAACATCGCCGTACTTAAGGTTCTCGGTATCCACAAATCAAACTGACGGACAGATGGACGGTTAATTTTCTACTGTCCATCAGAGCGGATATGGAAAGGTGATCAGCCAGTGCGTGCGTATGATACGGCGAGGAAACGCGACTCGCAGTAGAAGACTTTAAAGACTTTGGAGGATTCCATTAAGAGCCTATGGGCTCCAACGCCGCCGAGGGCATCCATCTGATGTGACGAGCCGTGGCATTGTAGAGCTACACCACTTCATTCGGTGTTTGGCAACGGAACTGATGAAGCCCAGTTTTTTGAGTGAATGACAAGAACTTGTCTCAACACATAATCACTAAACCGGGTCCAGCAACCTGAATGATGATGAGGAGGTGAAGTGTGAACGAATTGAACAAGAACACTATCCAGAACGTAGCACAGTCAGATCTGCTTGGTGTCTGACAAGCCAAACAGTGATCCCTCGTATTTTAGTTACGAGCGTGACTAGACACAATGTGTACAACTGTGAAAAAAAAAGTTGCAAAAGACAAAAAACGGATGTGGAAAATCACCCGTAACGGAAGGGTAAACGCAAAGGTTTGTCATATTTGTCTGGGCGAGAATGAGCCGACAGCATCAAGAAGGGTCCACGATGGATGGACATTTTCAAGTCATTTCTTTGCAGATAAATGGCAGGGAGTAAAATGGCTTGTGCCGAGGGCAAACATCGGTAGAAAAAAGTCAATTCGCAAAGATAGAGGGAGTTAACTGGGCCACATTCGTTAGACGTAATTGACACCCTTGTTGACCTGAGATCGTGCCGCTTATTGACTTATAAGACAACTGCAGCTTAAAGGAGAAGGGTGGGTTAAGTTTTTTGCTGGGAAACAACTGTGAGTTTCGAGGAGAAGGGTAGATTATGTTTTTTGCTAAAGGAAAGTGGCCATAAAAGGGTTAAAATTGCTAGCAAAAGAACGCAACAACGCAATTGCGATCATCGCATTCAGAGGCCGAAGACCACGAAAAGGTTTTAAATGAAAGTAAAGTTGGCTTCACTTATTTTAATTCCACGGGCGCACGCTTGTGGTTCGTTTGCCTGCGTGAAATCACGAATATTAGGGCTTGCACTAAAGCTTCGCTCGCGAAGTTAAGAAATACGAGGGACCTGCGCTCAAGATTGGCTTGACTATATTAGGCGATCGCCCTATAGCTTCGCTCAGGCTCAACTCAAGTTTGGGTATCGCTCAGAAACAATTTATGGTGTCACGTCCAAGATTTGCTGGACAATTTCAGTACGCGTTGGGCTACTGCCGAGGCTCGGCCTCTTGTTGGACTATTTTAGGAGCACTCGACTTCTCCGAATCTAAAATTGGGGCGCGCGCTTGAGCTCTGTTGAATTAGTTTCTTCAAGTCGAGGTGATCATGCTCCTCCTCCGCTCGGTTAATTCACAAAAGCTTGCTCTTCTGATTCTTTTAATTACAAACTTGCGCGGCTTCGCTATGTTTCGATTTTGAGGCGGGCGCTTGACTAAATCATGTACGTATGTTCCAGCGTAGCGTGCTGCCCCTTATTTTAAGTCTCTCAGAAGACCTGCGGCTCATCCACTAGCTTTTTTTAAGGATGCAGTCAAAGCCCAGGGGACAACCCTATGATGCAGTTAGTATGGTAATACCCGAAAGGGGATTAGGGTAAGGAAAATGACGGAAAGTGAATGCCTTCTTTTGCATTTCTGCAAGCTAGACAACAGACCAGAAAAGGAGTGGATTTTTTTTATGAAAAACAAGTCGTAGGCAGGCCGAGGCTTGAACCTGCATTCATGGCGTGGTGATCGCGCCACTGAATCTATTGAGCCATCTCCTCTGGGTGTTAATGAAGTGTTTTTAATAAAGGTTTCAGTATTGGTTACATACGGCGTTTGAAACGACTTAGAATCTTAAGCCCTTATGTCTGATTTCGTGTTACTTTCCCATTCTTTTAGAAATTTTTGGAAATAAATTATATTTTCGCTAGCTTGTTCCTCGCAAATACCCTGTACCCTGTACGTGTGGTAGTTTGAATATTTGCCCAATTAAGATTTCCAATCCTTTCCGAATCAGATTCCATCGTATGTCATCGCATTGCTTTTGAGAAAAGTTTCTTTTCCGAACCCATACCAAGTCGTTTTCTGTCAGCTCCCGACCGACCTATCACCATCTCTCAATAGGTTGTCAGGACGAGCAAGTCTCCTGGTTTCATTTAGTATTCCCTCCTGGAGCAGAACATTCATTATGTACAACACATAAACTACCGTTACAATTAAGTTACAAAACATCACAAATTCTGACTATGCATTTCGATATGTTTTCCGTGTCCTGGCCCTCAGCCAACCCACTCGCTCAAGCGTGTGCGGGGCGCGGGCGGGGGATTAGCACGAGAGCAAAGATGTCGCATTCATATCGGGTTTCATAGTCATCACCTGGGAGCCTCTGAAAACCTCACTGGCTCCCAAAAATCTCCTTCTAATTCCTAAACTTTCTATCATCGCCTTCATCGACGTCGTTCGGTTCATTATGCTGCGATGCGTTCTAAAACGGGTCGGAAAGGGGGCGCCCAAGAAGTATATTCTCCCGCCCCTTCTTCCATCCCACTTGCCCCAAAATAATGTAAAATGGCAGCTAACAAAGTAAATCACATATTCCGAGTAATGTTGTGATTCGAAAGACCAAGTTGCGAGTAAGTTTATTTTCTGAAAGAGAGGGGGAGAGGGGAAAGTCGGCCGGGACTGTGCCTAGGAATGATATTGCGTTGCGATAAAACAAACATTCGAAGGAACAAGCAAACGGGAGAGGTTAGTTTAGTTTTGATATTGCATAACTTTGCATTTGTGTTTCCGATGATTTTCAAGAAAATTCACAGGAAGTCAACCTCCTTCATCCCTTGCTCTGATTTAAGCCCTGGTTCATCTATAAATTTTCCGACCGAAGGCGCTTTTGGGATTCGTTCAAGTTCTTGATAAGCTACGAAGTCAAACAAATACTTGTACAAGAGATACAAATGAATTCTAAAGAGCTGAGAAGCAACGGAAGGATGCAAATAACTATCAAAGGATTTATTCTTCTAATTTTGTTAAATTACCTAAAGGCTCAACTGCAAACAACAAAGAGACAACATATGATACGAAATTCGTGGAGAAAGAGATAAGTTTGATTAATTAGTCCGAAGACGTTCAGACCTGCTGCTGTTGTGTGCTTCCCTTTCCAGTTAAAGGATTTCTATTTTGCTTGATGTATGCTTGTGAATAGTATGATATGTAAAAATGTGAAGAAATTGTTCCAAATGGAATTATTGGAAAGATAATAATATTTTTGCGGTGTGATAGGGTGAGACATTTTGTCGGAAAATGTTCGCAATTTTTGGAAATTTCAGAGCACCAATTCAGATTTGAGCCATCATGAGTCGTGAGCCCCACCCCTTTGAGTTTTACACTAGTTTTGCAATATTATTCTCGAAGTACAGATCAGTAATTTTCTGGCCTTGAGCTTGTGATTGAGTTCTGACCTCTCAGTCCCGAATCTAGGGTTTCCGAATTCTGCATCCGTGTTCCAATCAAATATTTTATTGCTCGTTCTGTTTCCCCCCTTAAAGCATCATCTAATTCACTAAAGAAGCCTGCATTCGAACTTCGTCGTGCTCGCTTTCGAATATTTCAAGGGCTTACACTCGAGCTCCGTTTAATTTCAATACGCCCCAAATTTGATGCTCGCATTCAAGTTTCGCTTAATTACTTTTAAAACTCGCACTGTGTGCCGAGCTTCGTTCGGTCTGTAAGTCCTAGGTATGGAGCTTGCGTTCAAGCATCGCTCGACTCCTCTAAGATTCGAATTCGGCGTATACGAGTTAGTCCGACAACCCATTTCCCCCAACCTTAATTCCTTTCCTGCCAAGGCTGTGCTTTAGCATCATAGGGCATCCCCTGAGCTTTGGCAACATCATATATATATATAAACAAAAAAAAAAACTTTAGAGGTTTGCGCTCTGCGACTACTTCAGTTGGATTGAGTCCGGTCAAATATTTTATAGTGTCGCACTCGAACTTCGCTAAGCTATATCAGCTGCGTTAGTGTACTAACTTTTACTCAAATTATTCGCTTAACATAAGATTCTCAATCAATCTACAGGTTCATTTCCCACACGGTGCTTACATGTCAATACTTCAACATTCATCCTCTGTCTTTATCGAAGTCTCACAGCAAAAATCTTGCAAGAAAATACCTGAAAACCACCACCACATTAACACGTGACCTTTCATCATCATCGCAATTACTCGCGAAATTTCAAAATAAATCACCGAAAGATGCCACCTGGTCCCGCCACGGTCACGGTAGATCAGATAGCGTATGGGACAATACTTGTCTCGCATCGAAGCAAAAACCTTTAAATAACCGCCACAATGGTAATTTCACCATCGGAAATGAGGCGGAGAATCATTCAGGCTCCTTGCCAAAACGATGACATTCGCGAGAACGGGAGACAACTTCACGGTGGTGCGTCAATCCTTGCGAACAAAAGAATTATATAATCATACGAGTGTGTGCGTGTGTTTGACGGACAATAAAATAAAATAACAATTTCGCGATATATTTTTTTTTTTTGCAACACCGTCGTTACTTATGTAATTAGAACTGGTGGAATATGGAAACATCCTGAAAGAAGGTCAAGGAGGGAAAATATTTCACGGTAGCGTACGGATGCAGTTGAAAGTAGTAAAGGAAAAAGAAGGAAATTCTAAGCAGGTGTGAGCAGGAAGGGATTATGGTTTATCTATCAAATTTAGCATACATTTACGTCATTTCCCTCGGTCTTAGACTTTTTGTGCCACCCGGTTTCTTGTTGTTTTCAAATTTAACGTTTACGTTCTTCAGTAAGGACAAAAAAAAACAACATTTCCCAGTGGCAGCAATTGCCAGTGTCATTGGTGTGGAACCAGCCCACGGAATGGATGCGAACGACAACAGCGCGACAGGGAGCAACGTTAAGAGACCCGGGGGTTGCAGCAAATTATGCTTTATTACTCTTATCAGCAACCTCTCATTTTTCCCGGCTTCTCCTATTAAACTTTTATTTTCCGCATTTTTCTCGAGACAATCCCCTTGCTGTTGTTGTGCTCGTGCTCCTTCCGCTCCGGACCGCCCTGCGGCATTCAGCTTATAATAATTTTCCCTTGGCGCTTTAAACAAGTTCCATATCTCTGGTGCGGATGCTGCTATCGCCCTTGCCACGGATTATGGGTGATGATGGCCTGTGCCTGGACTGGGCTTTATCCGCTATGTAGTGTTGCTCTAGTTAGCCCCCTAGGCATGTGATGATGCTTCTGCAGTTACTGCCGCTGTCGTATCTCGTCGCATGCAACCTGATCGGTAACAATATATAATCAAGTCCTCAGAAGCAGAATTGTAATTTCATCTTGCCCTCCCCTCTTTCGCCCGCGCTTTTGTACGGTAAAGGAGAATGGCGTTGCGACATCACCTTTTATGTTCCGTTGCTTAGTGCAGTCCTCTGTTGACCCCCTTTTCTAGGACTTCTTTCATTTCGATGGTTTCACAGAGGACAGAATTTGTTTTGGACATTGAGGGAGGAAGACAAAGGAATCCCTTCTTGGGGTCATACAAAAGTTTTCAAATCGCGTGGGAAACTTTTCGACGTCTTAAGAATGTCAAGGGGACACTAATTTCAGAGCAGGGAGACGTCTCTTGAGATTTTCCGCAGTTACACATAGAGACGGACTAGGTTATTAGACAGGCTTGATACAAACAAAATAAACCTTAAGGGAATGTGGTGCACTCGATCTTTTGGAGTAAGTCTGTGGTTCCTACTGATGTTTATATCCCCGGTTATAGAAAGTTACACTCCCAAGAAGAAGCCTTGCACCAGAGCTTTTTTTAATTGTTTTAGGGTACTCTAATTCGTCGTTTGACTTCTCGAGGTCTGCTATCGAACTTTGTTCGATTACTTCATAGGATTATTCATTTGATTTTAAGTTGAAGCTTTGGTTATTGGACAGGCTTTTGCTCGAGATCATTCAAGCTTTTCCTGATTACTTTGGGAAGTTAATGCTCGAGCTTAGCTTGACATCTTCAAAGGGTTTGCTTCGGCCGACTATTTCAGAAGGTGCAAAATCGAGCTTTGCTAATTCATTACTTACGGTTCGTTCTTTTACTTCGGAGAACTCTATTTCTGAAAGTTTGCGTTCAACTTTCCCTCGATTAATTTTGCAAGGCTTGTGCTAGGGCCTTGCTCAACTTCGGCCTTAGCTATGTTACTTCAGGAAGTCAGCAACTGAGCATAGCTTGATTATTTCTAATGATTTATGCGAAGCCCGAGCACGACCCTTTCGAATTAAGGAAGGAACAGCAAGTCTCGTTAAGTGATCGAGCAGAGCTGAAGCATAAGTAATCGATCAATATTCGAACGGGCTTGCTTTAAAATATTCAAGCGTAGCTCGAACGCGAACATTAAAAACTATTCGAGCTTTAACGCGGGCTCTTAGTTGATGACTATAACACGAGAAGCATTAAGTAGTTCAGTAAAGCTTAAGCACAAGATAATTTAGTAGTTCAGCGCAGGCCAACTATTTTAGTTCCACAATCGGCTATTTCAGTGGTTCAGTGTAGGTCCGTGGTAACTGAAATTTTTGATTGACTCAAATTGAGAGCCAACAGTCGAGCTGTGTGGTTTTTTTTGTATTGGGTTTGGGAATTCTTCTAGAATTTTAGTTGCCCTAATTCCTGGGTCCTTTAAAACCTTGTGGGGCAGAGAGCGTCTACTACACCGTCTCTCTTCTCGGTCCGATTCTGCGCCAATACCTTTAACTGTTCCCACGATTTGTTGAACTGGGTGCCTTCCTTTTCTACGGATCTTCTGCATATGCGCATCCAATTCGGCGTCTTCCTTGAGTCCAGTGCGGGTTCCAATCTAGAGTCTGTTGAGTGATGTATATATGTATATATTTATTTTAAGTCCTCTCCTGCGACCTTATCTACTCAAGGTTTTGGACATTAGAACTGCATGACTCTGTTTGTTGGATAGCAGACATACATCGTGGGCTTAGTCCAGGTTCGTAAGGTGATTTAAAAAGTGTTCATCCCTCGATCAGGAAAAGAAAAGGTGACAGTATGCACTGACAGTTTTCTCTTGTGCAGGACGTTACATTGGGCTCCTCGGGAGGACTCCTTTATGATGGTTATAATTTTTCCTGGGACGTTTGTCCTACGTAAAGCTAACCATATATACTCGTGCTCAACGCTGTCAAATGCCTTCTCAAAATCGACAAACATTAGATGAAATTAGGCTTCTACAACTCCTCCCTGCTGTAAGACGTTCTGTCCTCTGCCTATAATGGTTTTGCCACTGCTGGTGTTGCATTTCAAAAATACCTTAGTCTTAAATTTCAACGAGACGGTTTGTATCCCATGAGTGATGAAAACCTGTTTTTTCTTGGTGAGAGAAGTGAGGTAGGAAGAGGGTCATCTGTGAGTGTCAATCAGGAATCGTAGGGTTTTTGCTTGAGTTTTGAATTTTGAGTCCTGATTTTCTTTTGTCCATTTTCGTTATTTCCTCATTAGGGTTTGACAATTTTTTGGCGTCAGTTAGTATCGCTTGTGCCGGTGAAAACAAATTTTCAACCCCGCAAAATACTTAATGAACCGGTTTTTTAATGCCAATCAAAGCCCCTCTCGTAGCAACACTCCTAGGGTTTTTCTACTTTTGCACAGAAGAGAATTGCCGTGAGTCATGGGGTAAAAACCTTCTCGTGTTATTTGGAACTTACAATTTATGTCTTTCCTATATTTAAAACGCATACAGTGGGGTAACACTTTGAACTTGTCCTTAAAGTAATTTATCTCACCGTGAACGACTTTAAATTCGAATTCCATGCACGTTCCGTCGACGAAATTTGTTGCACTTTCGTGCTTACAATCACTTCTTGCCCACCAACAAAGCGCGGATAATCAAATGGGCGTTAAGATGATTATCGTTCGCTGAAGATCATGGTTTTTGAGGCCAAAGTATTGCGGAAAGACATCAGTCTCGTCTTGAAATTGTTGTTTCCTGCACAGGTACTGGTTGACCCTTTTCTGGACCTTTTCGTCTTTCTTCGTCCGTTACTTACCTGTTTATTAGAAACGGGGGACCAAAAGGTATCTGCACGTTATCATCGTGGTAATGCAACCGGTTTCGTAGCATGGGAAATGGGCGTTAAAGGCGGACGCCTAATAAACACCAAATAACTCTCACCCTCGCTGAGGGAACTCGCTGCGTGTCCAATAACCCACCACCACGGACATATCAAGTTGAGGACATAAATCTCTTATGCTCCTTAAAGAGTGGCAATGCCAAGTGAGCAGAAATCGGTCCGTATCATGTTGGACACTCTATGGATGCACCGATATGGAATTAATCAATTTTCATTCAAATTAATTGTGGTGCACCGTGCACGGAACTATTGTCTTGGTGAACAATATTGTCTGGCAATTGTTTTCACTGACTTCTCTTTGTGTCCGCTTTTTAAAAGTGTACGAAGGTGAGGAAAAAGTAATTACGTTCACCTTATGTGCGGTGCTTAACTCGCCACCCAACCATCCATTCACCATCAGGCACAATCAGAGCCGAACCCTTGCCACGGTATTAATTAAAAATTTATTTCTCCCTCTCGTGTAAAGGGCGCACAGAAGCGTCTTCTAGTGCCCACTTGTGCGGTTTATAAAAATCTCTTTTGTTGTTGTTGTTGTTCTTGTTATTCTTCTTCTTCTTCTTCTACATTCTCTCTACTTTTCGAAAAAACAACAGTAACATAACCTCAAACAAAGTGAAGAAAACAATTATAAAAGTCTCAGGTTGTGACGTGCATGTGTTCTCTCCCACAATAACGGCACATGGAGCCAAGTGCATTCTTTTCAGCGATAAAATCCTCAAGTGTTCTTAGTCTCGCCCTGTGGGTCTTCCCTCATTCATCCCACCTAGCAGTTGCTTACAGAAAGTACAACAACAGCGCAAACGGAAAAGAAACAAAATCATCCCCTCAAACCCCCGGAGAAACCACCCACGTGAAAATGTTGCATTTTTCCTTCTTTCGGTTTTGTAATTCTCGTTTTCACCCCGGGTTGAGTGGAAGGGGCCTGATGTTGCCCCCATACCCTAACCTTTTTCCGACTAGTGAGTGTTAAACAAACGGTAGCCTTTACAGAAACAACAGCAGAAGACGATGCCTAGAAAATTGTAGACGTTTTTCTTCTTCCTTTAATTATTGTTTCCCTCCTCTCCACCTCATATGGAAATATAGCAAAGAACAAAAAGTGTGTGTACACAGTAAAAAAGTTTTTTTTGCAATTATCCAGCATCGAATCTATCAGCTTCCCCCACCCCAATCTTCGCACACTTGCAATCTTTTCTTTTGTGCGGTCCGGAATCGTTGGGGTTAGAAATTGTACAAGTGCAGTAATATTTGTTCGAGAAACAAAACTTTTCACCACAAAATTAATTCATTTTTGCTTGACTATGGGGGTCTGATACATTACATGCCCCCCTTGCGGATTTTCTGATGTGCTCCCACCATTTAACTGTTTGCTTTGGTACAAATCTTGGTAATTAACATTTCTCGCAATTTTATGCAAATATTTTGGTTAAATTTACTTTTCTCGTGTATTGTTTTGTAGAAGTTGTGGTGGGGGAGGAAAGCAAATGACATAAACAGAAGGAGAAGTTAAATAGTTGTAGGAGGCTTTATTGGCGATGTGAGAGGGGAGCGGGGGCTATATATAAAAGGACTTAACCAACACTAATTCATCTGCTAAGCAATTAATAAGCCCAAGGAACTGGGTGTCATGCTGGTCAGAAGTAGGTAATTAGGTGAAAACTTTTGCAAGAAAACTAGATCGGAGCCGGCGATTATTCGAGGACTATGAAGTTTAAATTGAAGTCAGAACACAACGGGGTGGCGGGTGGGTATATATTACAGCTCGTGGTCAAAAATGACATGAAATAACCCTTCGAAGGATTAAGAAAACTTTTCCGTGTATCGAACACGCAGAAAAACAAAGGAGTTGCCCTAAACGAAGATATGACACAAGAATACCGATAGGAGTAATGGTAACATTTGCAAACGTCTAGGGGACAAAAAGGATTTTATGAGGAAACAAGGAAGAGTCACTGTGCCGATATGATCGGGTACGATATACTTGCGCCGCGGAACATTTCTTATTTATCGGTCGAAAAAGAGGAAGGGAGATTATACATAAGTTGCTTTCGACCGCAAAGTTTCGGAAGGTGACTTACAAGGGTTTTGCGACTTTTGAAAAGAAGGAATAATACGCTGCTTATCTCCCAAGGGTGGCGCGAATAACATAACAAACTGTATGACAGCACGGCAGAGTATTGCAGTCACACAGGTAGGGAGAGGGTAAGGGATAAAAATAAAATCGAGGCAGACAGGCATCGATTAAAAATTTATTGATCATTTCCCCCTCGATTTTCGGTGGCTTCTACATCCCTTTGACGAATCTTATGTGATTCTTACTGATGCTACAATATGTCCTGGTTTCGTGCACAGTTTGAGTAGTCACCATCTTTATGCACCAAAAGTAGTAAAACTTAAGTGTTGTTTAACCTGTGCTTTGTATGTTGTTTGTCGTAAAAATTTATATTTGTATGCTAGACTGACTTGTTTAAAAAAACGCTGCATCTGTTTCCTGTTCCAATTAATTCAGTAGTCAAATGGCAAGTTGCGGTTATTAGTCATACCATCAAATAATGAACGAAAGAAACCTATCTGAGGTTTAATGTTCAATCTTCCAGTCTTTATTCAGTCCTGCACTCCTGACTCGCACTCAAGCTCGCCAAGATTATCCTAAGAGTGCTACGAATGACTACTTGAAGCCGCTCGTCGTTCGACTTTTCAAAATGAGCACTGAAGGCATTGAAACCTTGACTTCTGTAAGTTGTACGAATAGATTTCTTGAGACTTTACTAAGTCCCGCACTAGTCGCGATTATTGAAACGGCGCCTAAGCTTCGCGCAATTTTATTTAGTCGCACTTGAGCATCACTCGAATTATTAACACCACACATTGAGGACTATATTTTTTTATGTTACTACCTGAAAGTTCGCGCTAAAGCACTACTCATCCCCTTAAAGCAATCCAAGCTCAACTTTCGGTTCACTTTTCTTAGGTTTGCACTGAACGCTTATGTTCAAGCTTCGCTTAATTTTTCTAAGTCCGATATTGAAAGATCGCGATTGAGTATTGCATTACAATCTGAAGGCTCGCGATAGGCTTGCGCTTGAGTGAGCGATTACTTGAAGTCAGTCGCGCTCGATTGTTCAAAATCCTGCACAGAACGTTCATATGCGCAAGCTTCGCCGGACTTCTCTAACAGCATTCGTTGTCTTAATTTAATTCATCTTATTATTGCTATGTCCTAATCGCAACAAGTAGAGTAAAGTTGCGTGGCTAATGGTTTAAAATTGTAAAAAATTGATCGGAAGTGGTCATCTTAACTGCAATAATGTGCCAATAGGTAGAGCAAAGGCAAAATTGATTGTATCTCAAACACTGAAAGCAGATAAAACCTAAAATAAATCAAATAGAACCCAATAGCAGGCTCAAAGTACAGGAAACCAAAAGCGCAATGGAGAACAGTTTGACCTCCCTCAGGGGTTCGTATTGAGGACTCGATGAAAGTATTGTTCAGTGGGGTTATGCGTTAAAAAACTGAAGTTGGTGCCTCAGATCCAAAGGAGTTTTAGCACAAGCCATCATATAGAACAACTTGGCAGACCCCAACGAGAATTTAAATACGAAGCACGTCTAGAATAATCATTGCCTGGGCCTGGGCCTGGAACCTATTTTGAGTGACCATAGTCTACCGTTCATCTGTTTCCTCTCAGATAGACGTAGGAATAACTGAAGTCGTTCCTTCCATCAGTTTTCATAAAAAAATTTACTTTTCAAGCAAAAACCCCATGAGAGGACAAAAAAAATAAAACAAAACCTCCCCAAAGTCTTTTTTGTCACAAAATAAATCCTGACCACCAGAGATTACTCAATTTACACTTCTGGAGGCAATTCATCTTCTCGGTACCACGCGTTTATTTGAATCCTACAAGCCAATAAATCTGGTCCCTTATCGCGGAAACTTTTCTCACCTCTTTTCATCCACTCAATCATGATTTCTTTGGTCCGCGCAAGTGTCTCCCACCCAACAACAATCTGCCTGCGTACTGATTCAGATCATCAGCATCATCGTCGTCGTCGTCGTCTTCGTCATCACCACGGACCAGGAAAAGTCTTACGAAAACAATTTCAAGCCCTCAAATCGTGTCGACGTGCCTTCCGTAGGATAGATGGTTTCGAGCTCAATGGCTGGAGCGACTCAGGTTGGATGATTGTCGGATCTTTTCTGTGATCGTTTCTCAAATGTATCGTCTTCCAGTTTTTTTCTTCTGTTTTTTCTTCTCACATTTCTCGACAAAAATCACCTCAAAAGAGACAAAACCTTGGAGGAGATAAACGAGGGCTATCAGGGATTTGGTTGTTAAGACGATAACGATGAAGGCACCAGTTCTAAATGGAATTGGGAGGATAAAGAAAGATTAAACAAATCGCAGCAAAAACTTATTATGCACACTACTATCGTGTACCAGAACATAACCCAGAACAACACCACCGATATATCGTCGGGGAAGTGAAATATAGAGTCCAATGTGAGGGAAAACAAAAGTTGGGGAGAGTCTAGAGATCAATCATTGTAAAGTTTTGATAGCAAGAACGTGGATTCTTTTAGAAATCGAAAGGGCCAGAAAGACTGGACACCAAACGAGAGTATTGGAATAGTTTGTGGGGCTCTTAAGATACTAAGCCCAGGATTCATGGCAGTAGAGGATCAAACACTTTATTACACAAAAAAAAGTAACTGCTTCGGCTTTAAGCCAAAATATCTGTAAATTGCTCTAAATAAAGGGTGAGTGTGTGTGAATAACAGGTTTTCTTAAAGAATTGATTGCACTTGATCCTTTTAAAGACACTTTAATGTAGAAAGTCAGTTAAATACCTCTTTTAAGCAATCAAATATTTCCAATTTAAGTACTTTGCGGCAAAAACGATTCCCTTAAATTACCAAAAGTAAACATATGACATATGAATATTGGGCAAGTAAATAATGCGGGTTCTGCAGGAAGCTGTGAAATTTCATCCCAAAAGGAACTCAGAAGATTCCGCTAAAGAGCTAGCCCGGTGAAGTATTTTCTGCGGCTTCCCTGGAAACTTTGGAGGAGTCAATTGAAATAATTTTTTTGAGATTGATTGTAGTCTGGTGAAACCTTGAACCACACAGGAATCAATTTGGATGCTTTCCAAAAAATAATTTCCTTGTTCTCTTGGAAGCTAGATAACCCATTTTCGAGCCCCGACAAGAGGCAATTACGCATTGTCTAAAAGAAGATCTATGTGAAAGCTGTTTTGAGCCAAAGGAATAATTCATAATTTTTTTTTTCATTTCTGTTTAGACAACTTACTTATGTACGATCACCTTCCCGATATTTGAGAGTCTAACACTCTAGGAAGCATCGGAGATTGATGCTATGAGCTCCCGCTGAAGTGTTCTTCCATAATATGCCCTTCTATTTCTACATAATTTTCCAGAAAACGATTTAGATGGCTTACTCATATCATTTTAATGAAAAAATATTTGTTTAAACTGAGAAAGTGCTGTGATTTCCTGAAGGCAGTTTCAGAGCTCCGTGAGAGAACGATGGGTTTTGAACTAAAAGAAAAGAAAAGGTTTAACGACTTGGTCGGCTTCTTGAAGGCTACTCAAGCCGCAATTCCACTTGTCATCTAGTTATTATGTTCTTATATACGACATACATCATGCAATTAATCATTTATGTGGCACTATAATGCTTCAGTTGGAAGACTTCGTGTACCAGCATATTATGCTACAAGCATAAATCCTGGCAGCCCTGAAAAGACTGTCGAAAAATTCATAAGAAATCAGTAAAGATGACCAAGAAGCAAGCCTGGACGGAGTACTGTGAATTCATTCAAGACATAAGGGACTCAGCAAGACTTAGTAAAATCCTCTTGAAGAGCCATATCACGTTCCTGATGAGCACACATTTTCCTGGATGTAAAGACAGGAGACCCAGGAGACATCCATTATCACAGAGGATAAGACTTTCTGGGCAATTAGAAGTTTTCCCCCCAACAAATCCCTTGCGCACATTGCCTATTATGCTGCAGAAGTTACGGGGCAGATTAACAATGTGGCTGATGGTAATTTTCAGAAGCTGCGTCTTACTGAATTATGTCCCCAAGCCGAGTTCGAGTGGTGTTGATACCGACGGTTGGTAAGCGGGGACATGAATTCGGTAAGGACTTCAGACCTAGCTTAACTACATTCGTCCTTAAAACTCTTGAGAGAGATTTATCGATGCTAATCTGCGGCATATGCTGAAGAGATCGGCGCTGTCTAAATCTCAGGCGTATATCTTAAAAGGAGATCCACAGAAACAGCTCTTCGTGAGGTATTGCGAACGATTGAACTAACTTTACCATATGAGGAATACATAATAACCGCCTTTCTGGATATAGAGTGTGATTTTAATAACATCCGTACTAAAACTATTAAGACTTCGAGAGACCTTAGTCATTGGTTATTTTCAATGCTAAGGGCAAGTCGCAAGGCAACACAGAAATAACAAATATCGTGTACGGAAGGACAACCCAGGGTGGTGTCATTTCTCCACAATTTCGGCGGCTCATTGCATTGAATAAGTTCCTGTCCATACTAGATAAAGATAGGAATAAAGTAGTCACGTATTCGGATGACGTGTTAATCTTGGTGTCAGGAATGTTTCTATCCGTGATAAGCGAAATCATTGAAGGTGCCTGGAATAAAGTAAGCGCGTGAGCATTAGCATTAATCCAGGCAAAACTGAACTGATACTTTTAACCACAAAAACGACGATACCGGTCTTTAGTTCTTCTAAACTAAACGGACTGGTGTTCTCGCTATCCTCTAGCGTGAAATGTTTGGGGATCATTCTTGACTGGAAATTTAACATAGAAGAGCGGGTTAAGAAAGCCTGCATTACCTTCTACGCATGGAATATAACCTTTGGTAGGAGGTGGGAACTTTTCTTATGGATGTATACTGCTGTGATAGTTTCGTTCCTCACTAACGGCGCGTTGGTGTGGTGGCCCGAACTCAGTAAGGGTTGAGCAGGATTCAAAGATCCGCGGATATAAGCATTACTGGTGCCATGCGATATTGTCCAACAGCTGCGTACATTACGACATCACTACAAAGAAACACAGCCAGCTCCAGGCGGAGCAGCCTGTATCCACCTGTACCACATCCAGAGCGATGCGGCCCTCCTTCAACAGGAGTTAAGGTTGTGAGCTCATGCAGCAATACTGCGAGAAGAGAAAAGAGAAAGAGAAGGAAACTCTAGTTCATTTCCATTGCAGATGTCCGGTCCTTGTTTCAATCAGACATCGATCGCTAGGCAGCTTCTTCTTCAACGATCTGAAGGAGGTCTCTAGACTAAGAATCAGAAAGGATCGTCCACGTCATGAACCTTACCGATCGAATTTAGCGTCAGCTACACCCATCCCCCTGATCTTCTAACCTATCGCGCACAGAAGTACACTTCCTACGCGAGATGTGGTCACAAAATGCCGCACCTTAGTGCTAATTGGACCCTAGGCGAGCAGCCTGGGTCGCCACTTCTGCCAAATAACCAAGCAGCCACATTGCCTACATGTTCTCTCACCCTACTTCCCGTAACCCCTTGTGGGGCACGGGGCGAGAGAACAACTTCACCTGATTCGAGACAACGACTGTAACGAGATCTACTCTTTAAAATGGATACCGAACCACTGACATTGTCTCTGCAACCTCTGTGGCGACGGCCACACTTCCCTGCACAGTTGAAGAGCCAGCTAAGTAAGGTTGGCGACAACGCCTGGTACACTCTACATCTTTCACAGCTTTGCAAATCAGAGTAGTCCATACTCTTTTGTTTTACCATATAAAAAGAGGAATAAAATTTTAAATTTGTAAATAGTCAGTTCATTTTTTATCCACAAGTTGGGACGTTCAACTTGGTATTCAATCTAATACAGTTTAAAATAAAATAAAGAAAAATTTTTAAATTTAAAATAAGTTGTTTTTTATAGTTCAGAGTCCTCATGAAACTTTCGTTTCCGATTCAGCTATTAATCTTCAGCAGGGATAACGAAGGATGGATGGCGAAATACCGAAGGACTTCAGGCCGACACCCTCAATAAGACAACACACATCGTGTCACGATTCAAGCGAAACCCTTACATCCACTTCGAAGGATGCCGCACGGACTCCATCCCACCTCGTGTCATCAGTTTACCGTGGCCCTTACTTCGACATAGAAGGACGTTACACGGACAACTAAATACTTTAACTACAGTACTTAGGCACGCATCAACGAACAGACAGGCCTAACGTCATCAACCCACAGATCTCTTACGTCAATCTTGAAGGACGTCACTTAGCGCAACTATTAGGTAAATTAACATCACATTAAAGCCGACAACACATAGTGACTTGACTTCCCAAATCGAGGAACGTTACGTTGTATTTTACTTACATTTAAATTATTTCAGTGTATGAGAAACCAACTATAAGCAACACATATTCCCCTTACACCTCCATAGCCTATTTTATCGTAATCTGTTGTCAGCAGAAAACAAGGGCTGTTGATAAGATTCGAACCTAGAAACTTCGAATTGGTAGACCGACACGTTATAACTTACGCCACCGACGACTACATGTTGCGTTAGCTGAATTACGTTTTGGAGGGTTCCAGCTCTTCCTTAAGGTTGACTTGAGCAGCAAAAGAAACTCCTAAACATTTCGGAAGTCGCGGATGACAAAATGTTGAAACAGATTTTCCTTGCATTTGGATATTGTTTAAGAAGGTGGATAAACATTTTTTGCAGGTAATTTAGGGAAGTACATGGAGAGAAAAGCTCTGGAATTTTGATACTGATTAATTTTCACGGAGTAACACCGTAAAAATTCCTGAACGATGAGCCCCGAGTATTAGCGAATAGTTCTGCGAAAATTACGGTAGAGGACCATAAAATTATCCGGTTAATCCTTAAATAATTTTGTATTAGGCGGTCCTCATACACATTAAATTTTATTAGTCAGTAAATTTTACGGTGCTATTCCGTAAAAATTGCCTACTACTAGAAGATTCGTAAATTTTACAGTGTGACAGAATGTGTTACTTGCAACTAGATTACGGTGAGTAGAAACGTAACTTTTCCTGGAATATCTTCTCCGTGTACGATATGAGATTTTTTTTAAGGCTGCTGTTGAGCTCAAGCAGTAAATTATAGTGCTGTTTTAGATCATAAGAGATGTGATTTCAGGGTTGCATTAAATAGAGATTATGACACTCGCGTGTCAGCTCTAAAAAGGTATCTGGAAACATTTCAGATGCAGTGAGCTTAAATTTTTAGCACATAAAAAATGATGGTTACCACTACTTTTGCGAGAATTGAATGCAGTTCCACTTTCAGTTTTTATCAAAGTCAATCGCAGGCTCCAATTTTAAAAGCTTCAAAAGTCGAGTGCGATTAAATTTGTTCGTGCATTTAGCCTTTCCACGCCCGTTCTTGTGGCCTTGATTTTGAGCTATTTAAATATGTTTAGCAGAGGAGCACGAACGGACATTTCTTGGATACCAAATTGGATTTGGAGCTATTGCTTTCGACACCTTTAATCGAGCCATAAAAAAGCAGCTTTTTCTTCTTCCTGTGTGTGACTGAAAATTTTGCCTAGCAACCATGTCTCCTTGGGACAACTCGCAATAGAAATTAGTTCAACAATCAAATCTGAAAGTGGTCCAAGTAGGAATGCTGCGCTCGTGCTAAATTCAACCAAGTGCAAAGAAACCTTAAAATTTAATTCAGATGAAACGAAAGGATCAAAAAGAAAAGTAAAAAAACGCTGACAATTTGATTCTCATTTACAGACCAGGGGATGGTGCGACGAAAGTTGTAACAAAAGCTCAAAAAATCGAAAAAATAAATAAAATAAGTGTGAGAAAACTTACAACTTATATCTTCCCACTATCTTCGAGCACCATTTTCACTGTTCTTTTCGGATTTATTTTTTCCGTATGAAAGCTGCTCATTTGGAGCAACTTAGAAGAAGCTTTTGAGCATTGTAGTGTCGTTTGTTGACTTTAATATGCCTTACTGTATGTGCATTCCCCATTTAGCTCCCCGAACTACTGTTGCTATTTACGACATTTCGGCATTTGATGTGGATAGTGTTCTTTGAAATTGGCAAAACTTTTGTTGTTGCATTGGTACCAAAGGGAGTTTGGTGGCTAAGAAGAAAATAAGTCAGGCAGACAAAATATTAAGAATAAAGAAAACTTTCCCAAGAATTGACGATGGCACAAACATTAAATGGCAGTATGATAGGCCGGGACAGAAGAGAATAAATTCCCAGCTCTTGGCTTGGTCTGATCTGATCTGGTCTTGGCCTGGGTATGGGTCTGGGTCTGGGCTTATCTCTCATCTGTTCTTGGTCTCCCCCATTTTATCGAAATATATCCATCTCGTTTAGAGTTGTTTCTATTCGTCGGTTCTCAAAAGGTTTTGTCTTATTGGTTGATGGAGCTTTTCGGGTAATTTGTCTTTTGTCGTGCGCCGGTAAAGAATAGTGTGTGATTCCCGGGTTTCAAGAAGCAAAAGAAATGTCGCCCGAACTGAGTACAAGCGCGTTACTATCGTTGTTGTTTACTCTATGTGAGAAGCACAAGTACGACTCCCCATATACAAAAATTTTACTTTGGCGGAATGGATGCAGATGAATAGATATAGGTGGCGAAGCAGGCTGTGGGAATACATATTACATATTGTCGGAGGCATCACAATGAACGGATACATAAGACGTGAAATAAAATTGCTGAGTTAACGAGAACATAAAGGCTTTGCTTCGGTTCCATTGGCTGTATTGCTAAGAAGAATTAAAATTCATTTGACCACAAGTTATTCAGTTAAGTCTTGAAAGATGTCCCCAATTTAGTTAGTCCTTGCTTAGAAGCCTTCAAGTGAATTAATCATTGAATTTTATGACTGCTCGGTGTGAGCCACTTCTACCTACATATGTGCTTTTAAAAATCATAGATTTCTTGTGAGCTAACCTGGGTAGGAGTTCTCGCAAACGCTGTTGCTTTCATACAGTTGTATAATAAGTATGCAACAATTTATAAATGTGTAGGGAATATATTTAGCACTTATGTATTCAAACGGTTAAAGGGAAACGGTCAACCGTTTTATAAAATTTTTACTCATGGCAATCAGCGTTTTTGAAAATTTCTACCCTGGAGCTAACCAGAAGTTCCAGAAAATTTTACTTTTACTGGTAGCTTGCTTTAAATGTATCTACCAAGTTAGTTAATTAGTCTTGTTCATTACAGCGCTATCGGTCAATCTCAGCATATACTGCAACATTAATCCCTTGACTACTACTTGACTACCGGCAATTGCACTGAACCGAATAACTTGATTTTTGCTAAAGGCAAAAAATGAACTACAAAACTTTAAAATGCAAAAGCTCTCAAGAAAATATTAGGTTTTTAGGGTTCCGTACATCAGAATGAAAAAACGAACCCTTATGGAATCACTTTTTTGACCGACTGTCCGTCCGTCAAGATCCTTTTTGTCAATAGGCTATCTAGTTGAAATTAATAATAATAATAATAATCTTTATTGCTGGTTACAGTACACAAGATTGACAATCTTTTCTACGTACTAACTCAAAACAGGTTATAGACGGTATTGAATTTAGTTAACAAGAGTATGCAAATAAAATAATATTAAAATTAGATTGAATAATTAAGAAAAATTAATTTAATACTGAACAGTTACCTACTGATGATTCCAGACAAAGAACAAATGATAAGAATTATAATAAGTGATCTTTAACGAGTGCCTTGAAGTTACTGATGGTGCCCGATGTTTGGATATTAAGAGGAAGAGTGTTCCATAGGCGAATAATTTGGACAGGATAGGAATCTTCCATGGCCGATTTGTAGAAGCGTGGCATTAAAAGATTTCTGTTACGCTGAGATGTTGTGAAGTTAAATAAAACTCTGAGGTATTCCGGTTTATTAGATTGAAGAAGATTGTACAAGAAAGCAAGAGCCCTTTGCTTTAGATAAGATGACAATATACACCCAAGCATTCTCAAACGGAACGGTGAAACAGGGTCGTACCTCCGTAGTCCGTAAACAAAACGTATGCAGTCGTTGAAAGCAACGTCCATTTTACGCGCACAGGTGCTATCTAGCTTCGGGTAGATCATACTACCGAAGGTAAAATGGGGCATTATTAACGCCTTAACTAATCTTAGACGCGTACTGACGGGTAAGATACGCGCCGAGAGCCACAGCCTACGAAGGCCACCATAAATCACGCCAAGCTTCCCCTTTGTATTGTCGCAGCATTTCATTTGCTGATTCATAGTAGTCCCAAGATTCTTAACTTTATCTAGAACTGGTAGCGAATACCCGTTTAAAACCACCGACGGAATATTAGACTGATCAATTACGCTGTTGGAGAAAATGATAAACTGCGGTTTTCTAGGGTTTAGCTGCAAATGGTTATAATCGGACCATATGCATATACTTTCAAGGTCAGAAATAATGCGAGCTATACAGTCCTCAATGAGACCTATCGGCCGGCTTAAATATAATTGTACGTCGTCCGCATAGAGATGAATTGTTGAGTCGCGGATCACCGACGGCAGATCATTAATAAATAAACTGAACAGTAACGGACCCAAAATTGATCCTTGAGGCACGCCTTGCCCCAGATATAGCCGCGAGGAGAATGTGTTGTCAACCTTAACCTGTTGAGAACGGCCCGAGAGGAAACTAATAATCATTTGAACTGCCAGTGTATCAAACATAAAATAAGAAGAAAGTTTGCGGATGAGAATACAATGATCAACACAATCAAAAGCCTTAGAGAAATCAAGAAGAATTAAGGTGGTTAATTCATTCCTATCAAGGGCGCTTCTTACGTCAGAAGAGACTTTAAGAATGGCAGTTTCGCAGGAGTGATAGGCTCGGAAGCCAGACTGCCAACATGTTAACAAGTTATATTTCT
The DNA here is from genome assembly GCA_964036015.1 of Leptarthrus brevirostris. NCBI lineage: Eukaryota > Metazoa > Arthropoda > Insecta > Diptera > Asilidae > Leptarthrus > Leptarthrus brevirostris. The sequence goes on along the minus strand of OZ038376.1, from coordinate 18,211,204 downwards.
CCAAACATTCCAGTATTTGCCTATACATAAGCTTCTCCAGAACTTTAGACAAAAAGCTTAGTAGGCTAATAGGGCGAAGGTCCGATGGTGATTCTGGACAGGACTTCTTAGGTATGGGTAGGACTATAGCAGTCTTCCAGGTAGTGGGAAACGTAGATCTGAGACAGGAATTTAATATATGGTGAATATACCTACCGATTATAGGGAATAGAAGTTTGATAAAGCGAGGTGAAAGGTTGTCTGGACCTGTTGCGCCTGACTTGATTGAGCTAATAGCAGTTACGACTTCATCAAGATCGACCGCACGAAAAGAAAACAAATTTGTAGAATGACTAATCACCGGAGGACTGGTAGGGTAATCAAAAACGGCGGCCTGACTTGGAGCTACTGAAGGGACATAATTTACGGAAGTGAAAAAAGTATTAAGATCATCAGGTTTAAAGGTGCATGGAATTCGGTCCTTGCCGTATACTCCGGCCTGCCGTAAATTGCGCCATTACGTACTAGAGTCAAGATCCGTGCTCAGTTTGGTGCTAAAGAATTGTTGTTTGGCACGACGTATCGCCGTATTAGTCGTGTTGCGAGCGAATTTGTATAACGACCTCGACTCATCAGTTCTAACCCTTCTCCAGCGCTGATATAAATATTCCCGCTCGGCGATAAGGGACTTGACCCTAACCGAGAACCATGGGCATCGAGTTGCAGCAACACATTTCGATCTCAAGGGGACATACTTGTCAAATAAATACAACGCTAATGACGTAAAGAGGTCGACCTGGTCGTCAACTGAGGTAAAACGGAGTATGTTTTCCCAGGGCAGAAGCAGACATTCATCAAACAAGGTAGGCAGGTCGATGTTGCTAAAATCACGGTACGTAAAGCTTATAGGAGGTGGACTAGAGTTTACAGCAAGATCATAGGCTAAAAAAATGAGATCGTGATCGAGAGTGCTGGGTGGAGTGATCTGGTTGTATGCTAGAACCTTATCGCGGTCTGACACAAGAATTAAATCAAGAAGCGAGGGATTCTCTGAATTAAAATATGTCGGATAGTGGTTGACTACGGTGAGATTAATGGACTGGAGAAAATCTAGAAAATTATGCGCTGAGCTGTCACGTTTACATAGTTTAACGTTAAATTTGAATAGCGTTGAGTTAAGCGGGACATTTCATTCTCAAATTCACGGGCGATGTCGCAATCAAAACAACTAGGAGGACAGTACGCAGAGGTTATTATGCACCTATCATTATTTGTGCAGATCTCGATGCACAAAAACTCAACTGACTGGTCCACTGATGAGTAAATTCGTTTGGGTTTCAACCAGTCCCTTACGTAGACAGCAACGCCACCTCCCCGGCGTCCGATACGATCGTTACGAAAATGCAATGATATGAATGAATTTGGAATTTCATCAGTCAGCCATGTCTCACTGATCAAAATTGCATGTAAATTTGGATCAGACAAAATATAGCGGAACTCGTCAATCTTATTGCGAATACTTCTCGCATTTAGCGTACAAACCCTTAGACCAGAAGACTGATTACATAATATCTTCATCATAGTTCCCACCCTGTCCAAACCAGGAAGATTATCCGTATTCATAGTATAGTGGGGCACGATCAACACAGTATGACAAGACAACTCGATTCGAAAAAGTAATGAGATAACAATTTAAAACATAAAATCCTCGTAGTGGAACCATCATGAACTAAGTTACAAAAAATTTATCAATAGCAATAAAAATAGAAAATAATAACGCAAAAATAGAGTTTAAATACTACAGTTGGCAAAAAAAAGAAGAGCATTAACAAAGAAAATTTATAAATATAATAATACCAAATTTGGACTTCAACAGCGTCATAGTTCTGTAAAAATTCTAAGTTAATGCAGAGTTGGATCAATTGGTTGAGTGGCACGATCACCACGTCATGGTTCCAGGGTTCTAGACTTGGTCTTCCCTTAAGCTTTTAATAAAAATTAAAAAAAAAATACAAACAGAAGACAAAACAATTTCCCTAACTCCCTCTACCCTAATTCCCTGCCGATCAATGCCATGCTAACGCATCGCATAGGGTTGTCCTTTGGCTACATCATAAAAAACAAAAATATACGGTATTTAAAAATGTATTTTCATACTGAAGACTAACTTACTGATTGCCTGACACATCAAAGCCTATGGGGTATATTTTCAGGTTACTTAAACAGAGAAAAAATTCTAATACAAATTACGGTTCCACTCACTGTAATTGTGTTATAAGTAACATATTCTTGCAAATTTAAGCAGCCGCACTATAAAATTTGCAATTCTTCCAGGTACCGGACACACCGCATTGTCTGTGTTAGACAAAGTCGTAAGGCTATGTCGGTTGTCTCTTACTCTTTTATCGCTATTTCCACGGTCATTGTTCTAGCGAAATTGCTAACCTGATTCCTTGGAGACAATACACAACGCGCGATATAAGAGCTTCAAGTCACCCCCACCCCTATACTCGCCAGGTAAAATTTCGGGAATCTTTTCTAAGCAGAACAACATGAATGTAGAACAGTTTACCATCTTCTGTTGTTCCTCGTCACTCGTTCACTCAATTCCTTAAACTATTTTTCTTATCTATCCCCTGAGCTTTGGCATTATCATATAAAAAAAATATTTTTAACGCGCTCATAGAAAATTTTTAAGGGACAGCACTATTATTATTTTTTCCGGGAAATTTTACGATTCTCAATAGTATTTTCCCAAATCTTTTAATCCCTCTGGAAGTGAATTGTTCAAAGTGAGGATTAGGTTAGTGCTGAAGACGCTGAGGATTAGAGTTCGAATCTCATTTAAATTCTATGCGGGGAATATCCTTTGAAACCGAACAGATACTCGGGGTTCCCAGTTTGGAAAATTTTACGCTGCTGTTCCGTAAAAATTACGGTAGTTCACATTTACGACATGATTACAGTTGAGAACCGTACTTTCAACCGCAATTTTCATATAAAAATTCCAGGACTTTTCTCTCCGAGTAGATTTTTGAAATTTAGCATGAGGGAAGGTCTCATAGGACAAATAAAGGAAAAAATCATTAATTTCGTATTCTATGTGGAATTATTGCTTGACAAACTTAACTTTTTTTCTTTTATTTTTAATATGATGTGGCCAAATCCTAGGGGACAACCCTTTGATGCGTTAGCATGGTTTTGGCCGAAAGGGAATTAGGGTAAGGGAAGTGAGGAAACTTTAAAAGTCTGGTTTTTTGCGTTGCAGCGAGCTAGACAACAGCCCAGCGACGGAGTATATAATTTTAATTTCTTAATAAAAGCACACGGGGAGATCTGGTCTCGAACCCGGGACCCATGGCATGGTGGTCATGCAGCTCAGCGGACTGATCCAAATCCGTCTCCTTGGAGATTTCTTTCATACACGTCCCACATTATACATGAAATTGCATTCACCAAGGCACCAAAATACAGCCAAAATCAAAATAGTGTTGGCAAATATACTCTATTTCATCATCATCAGTAAGCTATCTATTCTCCGATGACGTCACCACAAAATCAAAGGTGGCAGTGGAAAATCGAGTTTTTAGAATCCCTATAAGAAAACACATGGGATTTTAGGCCCGAACCCGTAAAATTTACCTTCTAGAGGCAAAACAGAAAAAAACTAATATTCAAAATGGTATTATTACAGAACACTTGACCGTTTTTTATTTAAATGTTGGTCACCCGAAATTTTTTAGCAAGATAACGCTCCAAAGCTCGGTTAAAATATTTGTCTTGAAAAAATTTATAAAATTAAAAAGTTACTTTTGTAACTCTTACCATATCCGACTTAGGGGGGTGGACGTTCCAATAAAATCACAAAGGACTTACCTGCAATAAAAAAGATAAAAATCGTTAAGGGCAGAAATTACATAAAAAACACAATTCTTTTAAGTTAAATACATATGCTAAGAACTACGTTTACGCCAGAAGCGCAGCTGTACCGCTGTCAGTAATTGGCGGCAATGAAAAGCAAGCCAGTCAACCTACAAGATAACAAGATGACATCATTATCAGCCACGGTATACAGAATACAAGGAATGGCGAATAAATTTTTGACACATTTCAGCTGATCTATAGTGACGTAACGTGTCCGCAATGCATGGGATTTAACGAACGTTTAAATAGTAAAAAAAATTAGTCGAATAAAGTTGGTCTTTTATTCTGTACACCGCAAAAAATCATATTACCGAAGTGACGCGTTTTGCAAATATACAACTAAGCACATTTTATAATCATCCTTTTATTTGGCTTATAAAATTTAATAGGATGAGCATAAGACGTAGTAATTGGAACAATTACACAATTCCAAGGCATCATATTTAGAGAAAGACGTGAGAAAAGCGCGAAACAGATTTGTGAATTTTGCACATTTTCGCAAAAACATACACAAGCAAATTATGCACTTTGTAATCAATCTGTGCTTGACCACAGCCTACTCTAGATACAAGCTCGGAAGCTGACTTTAACAGCTGAGCATTGGTGGTGTAAACAAACCGAAACTTGCCACAGTAAACATTAGTCTGGGAAATTGTACTTTTTCGCAATATTTTTAAAGTCTCAACCTGGAATTTACTTGACATGAACCTACAAATGTTCTGAAATGTGAACACGATAAAAAGTGCCTCTCTTCACAATTTTAATGTGTTTTAATGGGCAAACTCTCTTGTGCTCGTTGGTAAAGTATTGAGCTTAAAATCCGTCAATGACATCAGCGTTTCTCTTTGGTTTTGATTACAAGAGTGTGCAGCTTTATTTGTGTGTAAGGATTAGTTAATCTGTGGTACAACAAAAATGAAATAATGACGAAACGCTTGGTGGTGAAATTGCCGAACTGTCATACTTTCCGGGCTTGCATCTAGAGTAGACTTTGGCTTTACTCTTTTCGTGCTTTAAGTCATCTTAAATACGAGCTTAAAATTCAGTTATATGAATGTACTTGACTTTTAAAACAATCAAACGCAACCTGATGGTGAGCTTTAATTCCCTGACCTTGAGTATATTGTGGCTTACTTGTTTTCAAACTTGCGATTAAATAATCAAACTAACCACACTGATAAGAGGCGACTTATACTATAAATCTAAGAAATCGTACATGACATGCCTGGGTAGGAATTTACGCAAATGCTGGTATTTTCAGGCAACCAAGTTGCCTTTAAGTACGCGAAATTTATAAATGTGTAGGGGATGTAATTAGCATGGATGTGTTCAAACGGTTGAAGGTAAATGATCAACCGTTTTACAAAATATATCTGTTCCCGTACTTCTGCAGCTGCAGTTTACTTATTTATGTGGTGGGGGTGAATTCGCTTCAGTACGGAAACGACCAGCTGCAATTTTCTGAAAAAGTAGAAGAAGATTTGTTTTGAGTGACAGCTGAGAAAAACATCTTTTTTGCTATATATGGAAACTAGACAAGCACAGTTCTTCCTTATAGGCTACTTCACTTCCTTAATCCGACCCTTAACTTTTAGGATATAAAACTTTATAAAAGTTGGATTCACAAATTTTAATTTCACTCAATTGACGTTTGAACAGTTGTCACTTTGACAGAAAGAAGAATTAAGCATATTACAGCTGGTCAAAGTTGCTGCAGAGTTCTTAAATTTTCTGCAGGAGGGGAAGTTGTGACGTAGGCAAAATCTGCTTGGAGAAGTAAATACGGGAACACTTTTTCTGCAGTATTCTGCAGTTTTCTTCGAAGCGCTTATAATCGCTGCAGGTACGGGAACAGACCTAATATTTACTCATGTCAGTTCAAGTGTCAAATCCGGGTGGCTGAGGATTTAGATGCAAGTTCTGAGGAACAGTATGTGAGAATAGCAGATCATTCGCACAAATTTGACACATTATTTCGTTGCTATTTAATTTTTTTTTCTGTTGCCACAAAAATTTATTGATACGGTTTGGTCGTCTCGAGGCGAGAAAAAAGATATTGCGAGCAAAAATGGGGTATTTAATCGATTTCAGAGTAAAGGATGAAACAGATTGCATGCGGCAGTGCGACACGACGATACGGCGAACCATGCGTCGGAATGTCTTTGTTGTGTGTGAATGCTGTTGAATGTGACGAGCAATTTGGTAGTTCGGATAACATAACGATCGAAGCAAAATATCAATTTGACTATTGGCAGTACTGAATGCGACTGACAGATTTTAAAAATAGAAATGGCTGTGCAACGAAAATGTTTGTCGCATAATTATAAATTTCCATCGTATTGTCGGGTCGGACTGTCAAGGACACTCTGTTACAGCCTCAAAAATGGAATAATTATAGTTCAGAACAAGCTTCAAAAAAACTCCTAGCAAGAACAAGTCAAATATTTAACTCGTTTTCGCCCGAAGCAGTAATTTAAATTGTTTTTGTCCGCAGCAAATTTATAACGATTTCTAGCGTATTCTAGGCTTTAAACTAAAAAGTAAAATTCAAGTAATTAAAAAAAAACCGACAATTCTTTGTTAAATTATTCATTAAAGCCTTCAATGAAAGGGGTAATTATTGCGTTTTTTCGCTGAGTAAAAACGAGTTAAGTTTTCCTGTGAGCAGAAATGAGTTTTATTTTCGCTGCGGTTAAAAACGAGTAAACTGATTTTGTACGCATTCTTATATATGAAGTTCAGTTTTTACGCTCAACTGGTTCTCTTACTCACTTTTGCTCTCAGCCGTGTCAAATATTAGGCACCTAAAATTAGTGAGAGCTGTCAGAATAATCTTAACTCAATGGGGTTTGATATACCTGTAGATGAGGGAAAAAAGGTCTCCTTTTCAAGGCGTACCTAAACAGAGTAAAAGTGATCCGATTTTTCTGAAATTGGTTGTATGCTTTATTGAAAGACAAAATTACAGAATTTTTTTTTGGTCCATAAGGGCGGTGCTGGGTGGGGTTCACAAAGCGGCTCCATTTTCACTCCAAGTAAAATTAGGCTGTTGGTATTGGTCTGAAAAAAATTAAAACGGTTTCTATAAGAAAACAGTTTTGGATTTCAAAGAAACCTTTTCGAAAAAATTCTTGAAAAATAAAAAATTCGCATCTAAAAAACGAAAGAGTGGCAATATTTTTGATTTAATTCGCGAAAAATAATACTATTTTCGCGAATTTGTAAATTTATGTGGGTTCAACTGGAAGTTATATGACTTGAGAAGCTGTGGTTAAAATTTCAGTTCGATTGAACCAATACTTCTTGAGCAATCTTACGTCAAGTGGTAAAAAAACGTTGTTTCTAGATAATTGCTTTTAATCTTTTAAGAATAGGATAACTAAAGAAAATCAACGAGTTTTCTACTTACACGTTGGGTCCACACATTTCGCCTTGTTCTTTCTCATTAAAATGAAAAAAATGTAGAGTCCTGTACAAGATCAGAAATGAGATAGATCAAGAGACGGGAGCGAGTTTATTACTTTGAGATTGATGAGAAGAAAAAAATTACAACTTATAATTACAACAAAAAAACTTGAACTTTAAGATTTAATTCAGAGATGCTTTACAATTCAATGACTAATTTAGACTGACTGTCACCTGTATGACAATTTTACATTGCAGGTGTCGTTTTCCTTATTTGCAAAATATAAAGGTGTTTGACTATTTATTTTGTAGACATTATGTCAGCATAATTCTATGGGAACATTTTGTTTGATTTTTAATTTTTTTCTTAGATAAATAATCTTAGCAAAGAAAATGAAACGAAATATGAAATGCGCAAATATTATATTAAATATTGAGTTACGCTGGGTATGTAACTCCTCCCCTCTTAGAGTTTAGCGGCGCCAAATAAACTGAATCCTTAAAGGTTCGTTGGCAGCAGCGTTTCTGGGTTACGAATTTGTGTTCGACGACATAAACTCCTACTCCCATAACTGGAAGCTTTTTCGGGACGCTTTTGATGAGTAAAGTAAATTGTCGGATTGCCTTGAAGTTGTTGGGACCCAGTTCCTCGATTTACGGAAGATACAATTGTAAATGCACGGGGCAGGAACATTTTAGAGCTAATCACGGATTAGTATTGAATGGCTGCGTAGAAGGGGATTCGGCAGGGGAGTATACGTTTGTAGGGAAAACAGGGGCTTCAGTTATCGATTACGCAGCAGTATCCATAGAAAGTTTAAGACGCGTGGTAGATTTCGAAATTAAGATGGAAAACTATTCTGACCATATGCCCATTTGTCTTACAATTCTCGCGGATGGAAATTCCGTGGCGGAGAAGAAATTAGCACTACTCCACTCCCAGATTGAATTGGAAGAGACAAAATGCGGAAAAGTACAGGTATGATATAGGCAGGGTTACGAGTAATGCATTACTTTTGGTAATGCATTACCGTTTCATTAACCATTAATTTCTTAATAAGTAATGTGAAAAATTTACTAATGTAAATATACAAACGAACGAATATACAACAACGAATCATTACTTTTGTAATGAGTAATGTAAAAAATTTACATTAACCATTACTTCTTTCAAAAGTAATGCAAAAAATTCACATTATCCATTAATTTTTCGCAAGTAATGGAAGTATTTTCCATTAACCATTACATTTTTTTTTAAAGTAATGGAAGTACTGTAGAACAAAAGTAATTATCAATTGATTTTTTGAACATTGTCAAAATATTATAAGAGACGATTCTGCATATATTATTTATAACAATTTAATTTGTTATAAGCAATTGACAACCCCTTTAATAGATCCAATCGAAGAAATTCCTACTAGGTTTGTTTAACATTGCCAAGAGATGATCGTAGAAGCTCTAGTGGAAATTTCTTCCATTGGGTCAATCGATGTTTATAACAAATTCAATTCTTATAAACAATATTCCTCAGTCAAAATATATGCAGAATCGTCTCTTATAATATTTTGACAGTGTTCAAAAAATCAATTGATAATTACTTTTGTTTTACACTACTTCCATTAAAAAAAGTAATGGGCAATGGAAAATACCTCAATACTAAATTTTTTACATGACTTTTGAAAAAAGTAATGGTTAATGTAAATTTTTTACATTACTCATCACAAAAGTAATGGTTAATGTAAATTTTTTACATTACTCATCACAAAAGTAATGGTTAATGTAAATTTTTTACATTAATCATTACAAAAGTAATGGATAATGTAAATTTTTTACATTAATATTTTCGCAACCGTGGATGTAGGGAGTGGGTAGTGGAGTCGGGAAATGAAAGGCTAATGGGCATAAATGATCTATTGGCTATAATTCTCGCCAACAGTAACACATCGTATGGAAACCAACATGTTCTCAAATGCAAATGGTTCGATAGTGAGTGGCTAAGGGCTCGCCAGCTTCCATTTAGGTGGCTAAATATTTTCCGAAGAAGCAATTCAAGTTTATCCAGAGTTTTGTACGCCCAAAGTAACTCTGGTTTTAAAAGTATTTGTAACTGCAAAATAAAAGAGAATATATGACTGGAATTGCAAAAAAATTGAGCTCGGTGCAAGACGGAAGGGAGTGGTGGAGAAACGTGAGGAAAATAAAGGGAAGTAGTCGCATTGTGGTTGGATTAATCTCTGCTGGCCAGTGTTAATTCTATTTCGGGAGCCTGTCACAGCAAGTTCAATTTAGCATACCGAACTATATGTAGAAACACCAATACTGGATAACCCATTCAGATGGGAAGAAATCGCAGAGGTCATACGAGCGGCCCAGGATAACAAGGCTCTCAGATTTGACAGAATCCCTTTGAGTTCTTAAAAAAACGCATCTACAGTATTTTTGGAACAAGTTACGGCAGATTTTAATGCTAGTTACAGTGAGGGTCAAGTCTCTGACAACTTTCGGAGAGTAATTATTTTTCCCATTTATAAAAAGGGCGACGTTGATCTGGTTGAAAAGAAGAGAGGGTTCATTTTTAGATACAACTGTTAAAGTCTTTGTATCCTGCCTATTTAAAAGACTATCTGAATGGGAAAGGCAAAACCATGTACTTGTGGAGTATCAAGCGGGATTCAGGTCAGGACACTACAGTTGACAACATTTAACATTAAAAAAGTATATTCCTTCTCTGTCGATTTCCGAGCAGCATTTGATACCATCAATAGGGGGGCACTGTTCTAGAAGTTGCAAAATTTTGGTGTCTCTTCAAAGTTTGTAAGAGTCCTGAGAGGTCATTATTCTGGAACTAGGGCGGAAAACGTGGAGCCTGCAGATAAACCTCTCTAAATCCAAAGTCATGATTTTTCCGATGGGGGGGGGGGGGGGGGGAGGAATGGTGAGGAATGCTGAGACCTTGACGGGGAGGCTCTTGAGATTGTTGGCTCGTACCGCTATTTGGGAATCACATTTACGCTGCGACTTTGCTTTGGGAAGCATCTGGGTGAAAAATTTAATGTAGCCAAGTGCTCAACTAACGCTACTTGGAAACAGGTCCTACAAAATATCGATGTACCGCCGTTTCGAGATCGATAATTTGCTACGCCAGCCAGATTTTTTCTGAATAAGGTTCGGCACCGGTACACGAATGAACCATCCGGGTCGGTCAAAAAAATCAGGTCGACAAGCCTGCCCGAGTCACTTGCGATGGCATTGCATTGGATGCCAGTGGAGGCGCAGGTAACCCGGAAGGATAGCACATGCTGAGGGGCAGCAGAATAGGACGGCAAGAGCTCCTCGTGCATATTTTGTGTATAGCTCCTCAGTCTCGGGAGACCGGATCCAATCGACCGCCGGAAGGCCGTCGCATTGCAACTGCTGCATTTCGTTGTATAAGCGTTATAGTTAGTTAGAGTTTTGACTTGCTTTCCTGGTTGTTTTTGACTATTTATATTATAAGTAATGTGTGTAAATTGGACTTTTTGTAGTATATGTAATTTCCACGCTCGACCATTTATACTATAAGTGATCTGTTAACTTTGTAGCATTGTGACTTTTTCTTTATCTTTCTCTTAGTAATCAGTTATTGTTGAATATTGTAAATAAATAAATACTGCAAATAACTGGTGGGCTACTGGAATTTCCAAATTCCTTTTGTATTCCAAGAAGGGTAAGTATGATTATGACGACAAAGCTAATGCTGGTCAATCCGGTTGATTTGTAAAGGTCTTCGATGTGTATATATGGTTCCAGAAGTTCTGTGAATCTCTTTTCCGAATATTGGAAATTGTTCAGCTTTTTCAGGTCTAATTTTTTATTGGTTATTGTCGTATTAATTTCGTTGAATATTGTAGGGTACCGTAGAAGATATTGTTGATCAGGATTTCGCATTTATTGAAATGAATGCGCGCAGTGTTTATTAGGACCACAAGTTGGAATGACCGTCATTTCTGGAACGTTGATAAGGAGTACGTAGTTAATTTTTCCTAAATGTTGTCTCTTTTTTTTCAATTCACGGTGTGCTAGTTTGTGATTTATTTAATTTCCGATACATTGTGAATTCAAAATCAGATTTAAAATTAATTTGTTCAAACAATTGTACAATTAAGACATTGAGTGTACAAGAAATTAGAAGGATTAACAAATAATAAAATGGAAAAAACAACAACAAAATGGTAAGAACTAATAAATCAAATTAATAGAGAGAGAGCAAAACCACAAAACTAAGTAAATAATTTCAAGTGGTTCCGTATATAATTATTGAAATATTGACAGTGTGGCAGAAAGATAGCCACCTCGTAATTAATATTTGCATCTAGATATAATTAAATTCGATGTTCTACTCGAGCCAGATAATCATAAGATATTCAAGACAGCGAAATTACCGGTAATTTAAACACGTAACTATATCACAACTCAAGATCGATGAAGAATAAGGCGAAACATGGTCGAATCCTCGCAGGCCATAAATATACCTTACTATAATACACACATATTACACAATTTACTAGAATTAGCAGAATCCAATTTACAAAAAACATCGCATCCGCATGTTATTATTGGAATTAAAACCAAACCAGGTAAAAGTAAGCGCGTTGTAACGGGAACAAAATAACTAGTCGCCTATAGTGAACGAAGTCCTCCATAGATTCTTCCAGAAATAGAGTTAATATAGTTATACTAAGTAAACCTTTTATTAAAAATAACTCCAAGGCTTCCCACCGAGTTTTCAAAAGGAATATCAGCAAACATTTAAAATAACTGCAGGAAAGTCAACCATATTCAGAGATGTCCGTTTAACAACAAGACATTTTGTGGATTAAGGTACCACATATTAGTGGTCGACCATTGACTTATTGCCTCCAGATCAAGATTAACGCAATAAACACTGTCCTCAATTAGTCTGACAGGTCTCGAGAGGTATTATTGAACATCATCTGCACAAAGATGTAATTGACTTAACTGATGAGAAAATGTCATTGCTAAAAATTGAAAATAGTAGTGGTCCAAGAATAGAACCCTGCAGTACTCCCGAAGTAAGAGGCAAAAATAAAAATAAAGTACCAATCGAAAAGACGGCTTAATAACGTTTTCTAAGGTTATTAAATATATTGGGTGGTTGCTGGAGAATGGACGGACGAGTTGAAGCCTTCTAGGATACGGTGATCCTCATCTGGATATTCTCAAGTGTTAGTTACACCTCCAAGTGGTAGCAACCGGGCAATGCATCCTAGAATGTAGCCAAGTAACTAATGCGGGAGGAGATAACCTCTTCAAAAATGCCCCTAACTCCAAGGGAGTCTGCAGTGTCGTCGTCCCCTCTGCAGGACCCAGGGGTAATTGGGTCGCTAATGGCGTTTTTCTCGGGCGCTTCTGTGGTAGTGGAGGTGGATTGTATGGGAGACCCCAACAGGTTGGCTATACCCACGGTAACCACAACACAACAGTAGCAGCTTTGGGAGAATTACCTTTCGAAGGAACTGTGGCGGCTATGGAGGCTAGCTCGCTCCCACCGGCTGAAACTGCTGTAGCAGTCCTGGAAGAGGGTGCCATTGGCATAATAATAACTAGCACTTCCTCAGGTGCGGCGGTGCAGAGACGGGAGACTCTAACGAGTTGGCTATCTCCGCGATACGCACACCAAAAAGGGTTAGCTGCGGTTAATCCGGAGGGGGTTCCTTGTCCTGGCTCAGGACTAAAGCGTTACGGCCTGGAACCCTTCAATGCCGTAGGCAGAGAAGGGATGAAGGTTGTAATTAACGCATGGACTAAGAAGGAACACTGGAAACGATGGGAAAACATGGATTTATGCAGATCTGCCTTCCGTAGGGTTAGCTGCGGTTAATCCGGATGGGGTTCCTTGTCCTGGCTCAGGACTAAAGCGTTACGGCCTGGAACCCTTCAATGTCGTAGACAGGGAGTGATGTAATACGCATGGACCAAGAAGGAACACTGGAGACGGTAGGAAAACATGGATTTATGCAGATAGGCTAGGATTCTAGCAGTGACCCAGGAAACCGAGGTTAGTGGCGACAGTGGGATAACTGGATACTCAGTTGCCCCCACTAAGGGAGACTGGGAGGGGACGAAAAGGGACCCGGTTATGTGGTGTGTTTCGGTTAATCCCCAGAGAGGTGTTTTTAGTGAGTAAGAATCTCACACTACCGGAGGGCACGGGCTGTCTGGTGTCTTTTGGAAGATTTTCACCTCTCCCGCAAAAAAAAAAAAAAAATGTATACTGCTATGATTACGAGAGCGCATCGGAGTTTAAGAACATCATGTCTCGTAAAACGCAGCTTTCTGACAAACCTTAATTCCTTTCCTGCCAAGGCTGTGCTTTAGCATCATAGGGCATCCCCTGAGCTTTGGCAACAACATATATATATATAAAAAAAAAAAAATTCATAGTGGGAGGCGACTTTAATGTTTACATAAGACGGCAAATTAACTTAACACACTAGTTTCTGCATCTTCTTCAAGCACTCCATCTTAATGTGGTTAATTCTTATCCAACCTTCTTTAGTGTCAGTGATCCTTTTTTGTTAGATTTGGTACTTGTTGCGGATAATGCCTGAGGTTTTTCTCAAGATCAAATCAGCCTTTCTAGTAACCTAGATCATGATATTCTGTTCTTTAGTTATGACTTGATTTTGAAAACAGCGGATTCTTTAAGAACTATCTCATATTGCGATTATAATAACATAGATTCCTTAACTTCTAAATGTTCTCGTATGCCCTAGGATATGATTTATGATATTATCTCCGTTGACGATAAAGGAGGATTTACCATCGAGGATTTAACGTCGTTGATTTCTCATACATTTGAAAGATACGTAGGTTGCTACGTAAGTTTTGAGATATGGCAACACCAGTGTGAATATGCCAAACCTGACATTGTTATCGTAAAGTTTGACATTTTAAATGGTAATCGTACTCAGAACGTTTTGTCATACGAGTGCTATTTGTGTTGTTTGCAGGTACTTGAAACATTCATCTTCGTCAAAAGATGGAATAAAATCGTGAACATTTTCGTGCTATGATTTTCTATGACTTTTGACGTGGATTAAATCAACAACAGTGTGCGGTTCAACTCGCTTCCACTTTGGGGAATGAAGCACCATCTCGAGCCACCGCATTTCGCTGGTTTTTCGAATTCAATCTACTTCGATACAGGACAATTTCGTGAAGGTCGTCATAAATCGGTTGTTGCGCCAAAAAAAAATCGATGCTGTCATAAAGATTTTTTCGCGTTGGTAATTTGATAATCGTTCAAAAAAAAGGCTCGTGTCGATTGGTCCAAAGAAATGTTGAAAAAATTCAAACGCGGTGCTTCAAATGACATCTACAACAACGTGCTAAGTAGCGAATCATGGATCTATGCATATGAACCCGAAACTAAGCAACAATTGAATGTATGGGTCTTTTAAGATGATCCAAATCCAACAAAAGTTGTTTGCGCACGAAGCAAATGGTCGCCTGTTTTTTCGGAATAATTGGACATGTCGCCATTTCAGCAACTAGGAACGGTCAATTCTGAATGGTACAACACTATTTCTTTGCCAGAAGTGTTCGGAAAAATAAGGGAAACCAATCGCAGAACACGAATCATTCTCCACCACGACAATGCAAGCTCTCACACATCGGCTCAACCAAGTGAATTTTTCTGATTCGGCACCCAATGATTTCTTATTATTCCTGCAGATCAAAAATAAAATGCGAGGTCAACGTTTTTCGATGACTAAAGAAGCGGGTTGATGCGTTCAAATCACATGTTTTGGAGGAACCTCAATCGGAGCGGAAAAAGTGCTTCGAAAATTGGTTCAAACGCATGCAAAAATTGATTGATCTTCATGGAGAATATTTTGAAAAACAATAAAGCCATTTTCGATTACAAATATTTATTTTTACTTATCTATCTCAAAACTTAAGTAGCAACCCTCGTATGTACCACTTAAAAGGAAGCTTGTTAAGCCAAGGTAATGTCAATGGTTTTTATTTGAGGTTCAAATACTAATTGCCGAGCGTGAGTATCTATATCAGCGCTAAAAGCGCATCAAGACTGCGGGAGCTAGGTTACTCGATACAGTTATATAGACCCAAATGCGTTATTACCGCGCTGGCTTCCGTGCCATCCACATTTGTGAGGCAGCAGTACTTAAGGTGACTACAGAAATAAGAGGTGCCCTATATCAGAATAAATTCACAGCGCTGATATTGCTTGATTTTTCAAAGGCTTTGACTATGTCGACCATTACTTATTCATTAGAAAGCTTTATACCTCTTTTAATTTCAGTAGATCTGCCACCGCTTTAATTGGAAGTTTTATATCTAACCGCTCTCAAAGAGTGAAGCTCGGGGCAGACCTGCCAAGTCCTAGACGTGCCACAGGGATCTGTGATTGGTCCACTGATATTTACTCTCTTTATTAATGACTTACCTAGTGTGGTTCGCGACATGTCAGTCCATCTATATCGGGATGATGTGCAGGTCTATCTAAGTCGGCCTATTAGACTACTAGAGGACTGCATAGAATGCATAATAATAATGTTTTTCCTTTTCCTATGCATATAGTAAAATCGTGGGAAGGCCGCGTCATTATTTGTTTATTTAAAGATTCATCAACAGGCTGATTACTTACTAAACATAAATTAAGAATATTTGATGGAAAAAAAAATAACAAACCAACTAAAGAATTGTCAGAAAAGTTTAGGCTTAATGCAATTTTTAGATAGATTGAAATCAATGTTGTTAAAATGAGAATTAAAAATTCGAGACACTAACCTGATAGACTTATGTAAACCCTGACTTGTGCGTTGTTGCAGAATTTTAAGAAAATCTCAATATCTCAAGGATCGACTCGGAATGGATATATTAAAAAAAGACAGCAAAACAGGGGAAGTCAATATTGCCTTCAAGACACTCTACGTCTAAATTCAAGAGATTCCAGTTTTACAAAATTGATTTTTAGCAACATTTTGATTAAAAAGCACTTTGTTTTTGTTCTACAAATATTTTTATAATTTTCTAAAAAATTGTTAGGGCATATCATAAGATTGAGCCTATCTAAGTATGGAGGCAAAGCGAACAAAGCGGCACAGGACTACATGTTCTCGGTCAATATAGTCGTGACATAATTGTGACCAAACACAGCAAGCGAACTACAGAATTTGCCTAACAAAGATGGAATAAAGGGGCAGTGTAATATAGGGGTCGACAAAATCATTAGCCCATCTTCTCATAAAACCTAGTGTAGAGTTTGCCGTAATAACTATCTTATCAATGTGGTCGTCAAATGTAAAACGGCAGTTCAACTAAGTCCTTAGTCTTATTAATTTCTTCAATATACAACCATGCATGATGTAGCGGAACGGACAAGGGTTTTTTACGAGTAAACGACATAGTAGTGCATTTAATAATATCAAGGGAGAAATAGTTAATAGAACACTAATTAAAAAAGGCGTCTAATTTCGAGTTAAAGATTTCACAATCGCATGCAGAGAAAACAACACAAAAGATGTTGGCATCGTCAGCACAACAAAGAATTTTGGAATATTTCAAAAACATAGATACATCATTGATGTAAATAATAAATAAAATCGGATCAAGATGACTTCCTTGAGGCACACCAGAGGTATTGAAACTTAACTTGGATAGGGATCCATGGAAAGACAAACGTTGGGTTCGATTTAATAAGTAAGAACGAACCCAGTCTACACACAAGTATGGAAACTCGATTAACTTGCTTACCAGCTTCAATTTCGGATGAACAGAAATTACCAGAAGGTTGGTTGGTTAGTCGGGCTGTTTGTTGCTAAGAAGTACCAAATTCACTCGGAGGCCAGCAAGGCCCATTGTGAATGCCCTTAAAAAAGAAAAAGCATGGTCAGAACTTAAAACCACCCAGATCTCTGTAAGAATCTATTTAGGTCCACCAGTGCTATCTCCGCTAAGTCGTCCAAGTTGTCAAAGAACCTTGCTCCCAAACAGGCGAGTCGTCGTTCTTTTAGAGCCGGACATTCGCAGAGTAGGTGCACTATGGACTCAATTTCTTCTTCGTCTCTGCAGCTTCTGCAGAACTCATTCGATGGTACGCCGAGTCTAATGCCCATGCTCCTATGGGGCAGTGTCCGGTGATGACGCCGACGAGTGTTCGAATGCGCTTTCTATCGATGGATAGGAGATTTGAAGTTCTGCTCTGATTCAGCTCCGGCCATATACTTCGTGTTGTGAGACAGTAGCTGATATTTTTCCACCGTTCCGAAGTCATGTTGGAGTAATGTCTATCAATTTGACTTTTTGCTGTATTAAGGGGAGGGTGCACCCTTTCCACCGGCATGTCTATATCTGTACTTGAACCATTTTTGGCCAGTTCGTCGGCTTTTTCGTTACCCTCTATACCGACATGTCCTGGAACCCAGCAGAGCCTAAGCTCTTAGGGCTCTGATAAAATCTTTCACACATTCTGACTTTATCACGTTGGAGTTCAACGCCTTGAGTGCTGCTTGACTGTCCACACAAATAGTGATCTCAGTTGTTGAAATCTGTTTTTCTTGGACAATCAGTGCAGCTTTCATTATAGCGTATATTTCCGCTTGGAAGATGCTGCATTCGTTGGTGAGTCTATACGACTTACTCATTTGCAGCGCTTCCGAGAAAACTCCAGCTCCAATCACCCTTTCCGTTTTCGATCCATCTGTGAAGATGGCAGTTCCTTTAATTATGTTTTCAGGATGCTTCCAATCTTCTCTATTAGGTATGATAACGGAAAAGGGTTTTCTAAAGTCATATTGTGGCTTCATATAATCAGTTGAGGGGTGCTATCCATTTTGATTAAAGAAGTTCAGTATGACTGCATGTCCATGTTGCCATTCTTTTCGTGTGAAGTTCTATGGGTTGAAGGTGTAATATAGCTTCTAAACCAGCTTGTGGTGTGGATTTTATTGCACCTGTTGTTCCCAAGCACGCGAGCCTTTGCACCTTTGCTAAAAACTTAAGGTGAGATTTCTTATTTAATGCATCCCACCAAACAATTGACCCATGGGTAAGAATAGGCCTGAAGATCGCTGTGTACATCCAGTGTACAATGTGCGGTTTCATGCCCTTTCTCTTACCAAAGGTTTTCTTGCAAGCATAGAACGCATTGAGTCCTTTCTTCATCCTCTCTTCCATAATCCGTCTTCAATTCAATTTGGAATCGAATATGACGCCCAGGAACTTTGCTTCCGAGGAGAGTTTGAGGGTACTACATTTAAGTTTTGGTGGTTTCCAAATAGGCAGTTTGTATTTCTTTGTGAACAGGACCAATTCTATCTTACGGGGGTTTATAGTAAGACCGTTGTCCTCTGCCCATCTTGATTAGTCTGTCAAAGCAGAGCTCATAACATCACTGACCATTTGTAGGAACTTTCCTTTTGTCAGCAAGACTATGTCGTCTGCGTACGCTACTGTTTTAATGCCTTTACTGACGAGAGATTTGATGATTTTGTTTAGAGAGATGTTCCAAAGCAGGGGTGACAATACTCCCCCTTGTGGTGTACCTCTGTGAACTGTTCTCCTAATAGAAGACTCCTCTAAACTGGCATTGATGACCCTACTATTTAGCATTGTTTGTATCCAGTTTGTCAGAAATATTTCATTTCCAGATTCCCCTAAAGAGGAAGTGATGGATCCTTACCAGAAGGTTAATCGTGTTAGAACTAACTTACATAAATCCGTTCTGGAAAGTACCAAGAAAACGTTTGCAATGAAAGTTAAGTACCTATATCGCAAATTAATGCCTCAAAAATCTTAGAACTGCAATACAAGTTAGGAATGGGTCTGGGGTTGGAAATATCACACCTCTTACCTATCTTGTGAAGAGCAATAATAAGAGATGATTTCCAAGATTTTGGAAAGATAACACAAGAAATTGATAAATTAAATAAATAACAAAGAACAGAAACCAGAGAATAAGAGCAGTTTCTAAGAAGGGACACAGCTACCCACATTTAATTATATTTGGTTAAAGCATTCAAAATTTCTTTACCAAAATAGTATTTGCAATTACACTCATAGTGTCGCGAACGTCAACCATAAAATGAGAGAAAAGTCTGTTGGTTGATGCCTTTACTAAAAAAAATAAATTTGAATTTTTGTTACCCAGAAGCTATGGGAGGAGCTGCCAATTTTCCCCATGTAATAGACTTAAAAAGGATTAACTTCCTAACAGATTTCAGAATCTTGTTCATAGACATCAAGTAAAAACCTCAAAATGAGAGAAAGGACTACAAAACCTTAAATAAAGTAAAACCTTTAGCCTATTAAGAAGAGTCCCCTCGCAAGTTGCCTGACAAAATATCTCAGAATTCTTTCAGGCTCCTAGATCAACTCCGTTACTCCTTTCTTTGCCGGAGGAATTCTCAAATCCAAAATTTACCTAATGTCAGGCCCAGCAAATCAAAGCGTTGAAATTTTGCCTTGCAAAGAGAGCGCATTGCTTTTGTCATCCAACGTTTTTCCCCGTCCCTGAAATTTCCAACGAAAACAATATACACCCACACTCGCTATGAATTTCGCCTCCTCAACTGGGAGCCAATCGTTTCTGCTTTTGTTCCCCGGGACCGAGCTTATGTAGAACAAAGCCGTTTTCTGGTTGGTTAGCAAGATCTTCCTGGTGCTGGCTGGAATATGCTGCCGGAAATGTTGGGGACTTTGCGACTCCCCTCTCGCTCTCCCCAGTGGAAAAAAAAGTCTATTGTATTTGGTAATTTGATGTGTACTCTCCCACAGGTGGAATCAATTGATTCTACCGCGTCCTACACTTTGTTTGGGGATGCTCCGGCAAGCGTGGTGCTTTGTGTTTTGCGATCCATCCAATGTGTGGCTACATTTTGGGAAGACCACAGCGCAACTAATGCTGCTGGTTAAATCCCTTTTCTAGCTGTTGGGGCTCGTGGTTGAATGCGAATGAGTAGAAAGAACGCCACTCTGGGATTACCTGGCGCTGGTGCTGGACACGGTTTAATTACAGTTTTGTGGTTGCAATAGTGGCGAAGGTTGGATTTCGCCCCCATCCACATGTAACCAAGTCCGGTGGCAAATAATTGAAAGGCATATTTGTGTTGTATACATGCGTGAGTAATTCCACTGAATGCTTATCTCGTGAGCGTGGAAACATCCATTAAGGGAGACTATTTGTTGCTTTGTCTATGCCGGGAAAATTAGACAATATTTGGTTCTCTCCAGTAGAGATGGGCAGGTGCTGTTGGCAAGCAGTTAAATTGGGGGGTTGGAAGTGTTTAAAGCAATTTTCTATGCAAACCATTGGTCTAGGTACACGAGAATAGTTTTCCATTTAATGGATATATTTGATTGCCGTTGTAGGAGGAGAACGTTCAAACGCTTCTGCAATTGAAAGTTTCCTATGAAACTGACTTTACCTTTCCCAAAGATCTGAAGGAAAGTTATTTACAGTTTAAGACTCCATTAACAGTAACACGGTGTACAAAAAGCGCCTCTTGTAAAAAAAAAGTTTAATCCAAAGTAAACTGAAATTAAATCCCAAGAACTTTTATTTACTCGAAATAGTTGTGGTGTTCTTTTAACAGTTCGATGATCAAGTTTTTATGAGTCTGGGAACAGGACGCAATATAAAGTCGAGGTTTGAAAGTTGCAATCGGCTTTCAAATTGCGCGAACAACTATCTTAAGTTTAAGTTTAAGTTTCAACCATGTCTCTTTGTTGTAGTAGCCAGTATTGGCGAATCCAGCAATCTGAATGTGACTTAAAAATATGTCGATTTGGGACTCCAAAATGCGCGGATTTGTAGCTCAAATTGAAAAGCATTCGACTTTCAAAGTGAGCAAACTTTCGCCTCACAATAAAGCTGCACCGGATCTCTATGTATATTGCTCGAACTGTAGGCTTTCAAACTGCGCTCAACTTCAAAAATACTTCGATCTTGCAAGCGAGCTTTCCACAATTATCCAATTGCGCGAAATTGAGGCTCGCAATCAAGCTACGCATAACTTCCAAAGTGCTCGAGTTTACAGCGTCCTGCTACGACTGCCATCAAAAGGGTGTAGACAGAGGACTTGCAACCAAATTGTATCAATATTTAGGACAGAAGGTTGTATCAGAGATGCCAGACGGTATGGAGCAAAAGTCGCCGAGCCGTGATGCTGAAGTCGCCCAAAGTCGCCGCGCCAATATTTGAAATCGCCCAAAAATCGCCTTTTGATTGTATATTCATTAAAATTGTTGTTTTTACAACTTTAATGTAATATTAATTACAAAATAACAACAACAGATACAAGTAACACAAATTTAAAATTTTGGTAGAGGCGACGTGAAAAACAAAATATACCCTTAACTATTTAGTAATGGAAGTGACTATTTGCACTTACGTGTACTTACGTGTACTTTTGTATTCGGGAAAGTTCCGCTTTTATGTACTACTATACAAATATATTCCCTGGCGGAAGGACAGTAAATGAAGTAACTAAAAGTCACTCCTCTTCCTCCCAGAAAATCTAATAAAGTCTTACCGCTAATACACGTAAGTACACGTAAATACATGTAATTACAAATAGTCACAGTCTTAAATAATTCACGAATTATTATTTATATAAAGGAAAACGAAAATTATTATTTATTGAATCGTGCATGCCCCTTTTCAAAACATAACCAAGAACTATCTTTGTGCAATTGGTGGGATCAAAAATGAACATATAAACACGATGACATTGAGCATACTTTGAGTTTGAGAAAAAATGCCATTGCGATAAATATCAGTTTGGACTTGTTCGGAGTTCAGTTAAGAGTTATTCGCGTAAAACTAGAATTTGAGATGACTCGATAGCAAAAATTTTTCAACTGTGACAGCAAATAGCCCAAAAGCGCCCAGCAAGAATTAAAAAATCGCCCAAAAAGTGCCTAGTCGCAGAGAGCAAAATTTTGTCGCCCAACTGATGGCTCAAGTAGCCCAATCGGCGATAAATCGCCCGAATTGGCAACTCTGGGTTGTATTCGATTTGAAAAGTATATACACTTAATTGTTTTGCGGGAGGGACCTGGGGCTCAAATTTGAATTCTTATTATTGAGCCCGTGCGTGAGGCTTTGAATTAAAGGACTTCCACATTGACCCTGTTTTGACCGCATCATTTAAGACTAGTATTACGTAGGTCGAATTACGTAGTACTAATTTACTGCGATATAAACGATCGGTATTTGGTAGAACTAGTACTACATTAGTCTTAATCTGGCAGGGTATTAACTTAGAGAAATCGGTATTAAATGGTGACAGAACCTCAAATAATCATTTGTTTACATGTCATTTGAAGAAAAACACATGTCATTTGTGAAAATGGAAAAGAAAAAAGTGCAAATTGGTCTGAAAGTGAAACTAAAGTGTATATAGACTTGTGTATTGATGAAAATATACCATCTTTAATGGATGGCAAAAAATTTAGAAACGTTGAAATATTTAAAAAAAATTAGTGAAAAAATGCATGAACTCGGTTATGATAGAAGTACCCAACAGCTAATAGTAAAATATAAGCAGCTTAAGGGTAAATATAGCGAGAAAAGTGTTAAAGCGGATAGGAGTGGTGCAGGTCCCTCAAAATGGAACTTTTTTTTTTCAAATGAAGGAGTTATTATATCACCGCCCTGTCGAGTGCTTCCCAGACGAATTTGGTGTAGATCCGCTGCCGAATTCCTTGCGCCATGAGGATCCTACTGAACCACTCCCTTCATCTAGCAGGGCAACATTGGAAAACATAGTTCCGGCGGAATATTTAATTGAGGATATAATTATCCACGAACCAGGTAACAAGTTTTAACATCAAGCAATTTATATTGAAATTCATATTTACCTCTTGCAGAAGAAATTGAAAACAGTGCTGAAATGCATACGACACGTACGGCAGAACAAGCTACAAAAAGCACAACTAAAAGGAAAAGAACATCGTACAGTTCAGCTCTACAGGATTTTTCGAATGATTTCTTTGAAAGACAAAGAGCACTCAATAATGAATTTTTAAAAGAAATGAAGAAGATCACTCAGGAAGAACGGGAGTACGATGAGAAGGCCAGAACTGAAGACAGAATATTCTTAATATTAACAATTAGATAAGCTAGGAATAAGTTGTATTTACAAAAGTGCAATTAAATGTTATTGAATTTATATTGGTTGATTTAAATGATCACACAATATTTCCCGAGTTTCCCTTCCTGTCAATGAGTCATATGCAGGATCTCCAACACAAGGTTACAAGAAACTTCTTCACCAAGAATGTTTCTTGTAACCTAAAAGGTGTAAATGTTGCCTTATAAATATATAGAGATGTTTTTAAAATAATACCTGTGGGATAAAGTCCTTCGTAAATTTATATAAATTTGATCCTTTAAAAACAAGTGCGTCATGGCAACTACCAGGATATTTACCAGATATATTTCTAAATATTAATTTATCATCAACAACAGCTTGCAAATTTATCGACTATTATCCAACGACTCTGTACTCAGTACAGGATCCTAATTTGTATAAAGCGATGGCTAGTTTCTTTGCAGCGCTTGCAGGCTCAAATGTGCTGATCGCGTTAAATTTTGGTGATATATCCGGTTGCAAAGTATCACAAAGTTTAGAAAATAAACGTTGTGGCATGCGGAATGTTTCTACCCATTGCATGTCATCAAAATTATTTAAAGCGTTACCCCAAAAGCCCGTGCTTCGTACCTTTCTCCATATCTTGCGAACAGGTCTTTTATAAGCAGTAACACCCTTATAAACCATTAACGAATAATTATTTGATAAATTTCTGTAGTGTTGAGTCAACAATCTAACGAGAACTGTATTACTTCAGTAACATTTAAATTCCGAAATAGTTCACCTTAAGCGACTCCTTAATTTCCTTCTTCGTTCTACCCTTTTATTAATTCTACGTACATAAATACTTAAGATATTTCTTTCCATGTTGTGTTGAGATAATAAATGCACGAAAATTAATTTGACAATTTTGACAGCTGTCAAGTCTTTAATGTGGTACGATCTAAACGCAACCCATATTAGTACTACATAATACGACTTTCGTAAAACTAGTCCTAAATTGATGCGGTCTAAACGAGCTCATTGTGTCGTTATGTACCTCAAAAATGGATTGTGCCTGACATGTATTAGGGTGAAAAGGCCAAACACACTTGAAAAGGTGTAGTTGGCAGGCAAGCATGGTTCAAACGGAAGCTAAAGTCGTCGATCGAGTAAGTGATACCATATCGGCCTGACAATCCGGAGGTCCCAGGTTCGAATCACACCGGCAGCGACCCATAGTTGTTTTCTGCTGCAAAAATTACGATAAAAAGGCCATGAGGGTTGCAGAGAAAGTGCCAGTAGTTCGGAATCATCGTTAAATTATAGGTTCACTTACAATCGTTGCTCCGAATCAGGTGAAGTTTTTCTCCCGCCCCATGCCTCACAAGGGGTTACGGGAACTAGAGAGAAAGAGAGAGTGATATATGTGAACTTATTGTCCTCACGTTTGAAACTCAGGAAAAAATTAAATCAATTTAGGAGCGACTCGGTTTGTCGGACGGAACCGGAAGGGGCTCGAATTTGAGCTTAAAAGCGACAGAGATAGGTGGATTAAAATTATATATTTGGTTTGTGCACATGATAAGTTATAAACATTTGCAGTGACGAGTCAAAGTTAAATGAAAAATCCCTTGATTTCTAAGGGTTTAACTAAGCTTCAACTTGAAGAGAGACGGGTTTCAGTGTGACCTTAAAATATTTTTAAACGGAAACGTTTGAAAAGGGGCCAACGGGTAGAAGCAAATACCAAAGCGTATCTCCATTAACTTAGCAACAAAATCAGTAGAAAAAGTTAAGGATCTTAGAATAGTTGTCGTGCTAAAAAATGTAAATTTTTCCGTCACCATGTTTATAATTTCAAGTAAATGCACGAAACAAAAACGAATATAAAAGACTGACGAGAATGGAAAACTTAAATATTTCATTTTATCCTCTTTATAACAAAAAAAAAAAAAGTTAGCTCAGCTCGTTGCCCGAAGGAAACAAAGTGGAGATAGTTGGGCAAAGTGTAACAGGTGAAATAATTAAAAAGCTGTCGGGAGATTCCACTTCCCACCGCTTCTGAGCCCCCGCAGTTACCGGCCAGATACAAAGATGCAAAAAAAAAATTTCATTTCATTTAAATAATTCCGTTTTTCTCTTGTTTATTTGTTCTCTGCCGTATCTCTGTGGTGCTTTTGCAGCAGCAGCAACAACAAAATAAGGCGAAAATTAAGTGGCAGAAGTAAATTAGGCCTCCAAAGTGGGGCTTCGTTGTCTCTTCGAAACAACAGGGCAACACAAAAACAACGATCCGTAGAAGCATACAAACCTTTCCATTAACAAAATAAAAAACAAAACTTGTTGTTGGCGCTCAGTTACATTGCCAACCGATTTCTTCCTTAACTGAACTGCCTCCTCTCGGTTATGCCCCCCTCGTTTATCACTGTCCAGGCGAAATAAAGTGTCTCATCTCATTCAGTTTTTCGAGCCGTAAATAATTAATAACAGTAAAATTCCTTTTGTCAAAGTCTTAATAACAAGAAGTAACGAATATCTTTCCGATAAATTCCAGCCTGAAGAAGCGCACCATAAAAAAAAAACAACAAAAAAACCAGAAAAGTCCGCGCACTCAGATTAAGCTGACGGCTATAAAAATGGAGTTGCAACGGAGTCCGACGATGGAAAAAGGAACAAAAACGAAACGAAGAATATCAAGAAATTGCCGAAAATCTCTTAAAGGAATCTTATGTGGAGCTCAAGTAATATCCAAATTAAGCGCACCGTCCTGCCCTTACACCTGCTGCTTGTCGGTCGCATTCATTGATTTTATTGCTTACGGTCGGGGCTGAGCCGAATTAGCTGAATTTCACGTGGATTAAACCGGCGGCATGCAAAAAGGTATGACAGAACGATAAGGCTTAGGACGGAAAAGTTTAAGACAGTTCCGCCTCGGGAATAGACCTTTGTCTTAAAGGAAGTGATACAATTTCTTTAACAAAACGAAAATAAAAAAACGGTGTCAACTAGATCAATTCAATTTGAATTCGTTTTTGTCTATGCTGGTGTTTTGCGAAAAGAGACGAGATTCGAACACAGTGCAAAAAATGCGTTTTCCGACAGACCTCTTTATAAATTCTAAACTAAACTCATTTCCAATACAATAAATCCAATTCCTGTTTTATGAAATTAACAACACTAACGATTTGATAAAATTTAAACTCTGAATTTTAGCCTCAAAGATTATTTTAAAAATGCTTTTAGGTAGAAATTTAATTAAATGCATTTTTACGACTGGAATTGCACATTAAATAAAATACGGAAAATGTCAAACATGAAATCAATAACAAAATGATTATATTTATCCTCAGTAAATACAGAAATACAAATATTGAAGTTGCTTCCAATAATTACAGCATCAAAGGTAAACATTTTCCGAACCCTAAAAGGCAAACATTTTCCTGAACCTGTTAGAATTTTTTGTTAAGCTCACAAGTCAGACACAAAAGATTTATTTTTACTTGAAAAAGTTATTTCAATCGTTCTTAACCGTTTTACTGCGTTTAAATGTTGTAGTCCTTAATTCCCGCCTATTCTTCGAGAACCACGTAGATTTCGTATTGAGCAGGGCTAATTCCGTGCTCGGCTTCGTGAAACGACATCCCCTACTTAACTAAACTCCTCTATTGCACCTTTGTCAGACCCCTTCTGGAATATGCTTGCGTTGTCCATATCAACCGTATCGAGACAGTCCAGCTCAGATCCTTTATGTTCGCTCTTTATATTTATTAACAATATTTCATCAAAATGCTAACTAATACAAAATACTAAAAAAACAGTATAATACAATATAAAATCAAAGAACAAGGAGAGAATTCACATAATATAAAAATGCAAATGTGTCCAAAAAGTACATACAAAGTGAAATGTAACTTCAACAAAGTTGACTCCGATTTCGCGATAGATGAAAATCAATGCGATCAAAAGAGGAATTAAAAAATCGCAACATCGATGTGATCGGCTCATTTACCCCATAATTGGTACGATGAAAAGGTAACTACCTGAAGGATCTCGGGATTCCTCAGCGAGCAAGCCGGAACCGATATGCCAAAACATGATGAGTCTATGGACCCCCGAATGCAGTCGAAAGTAAAAAGGATCCTGGAGTTACAGCGTCTCTTTAGGGGAATCTGGAAATGAAATATTTCTGACAAACTGGATACAAACAATGCTAAATAGCAGGGTCATCAATGCCAGTTGAGGGGATTCTTTCATTAGGAGAACAGTTCACAGAGGTACACCACAGGGGGGAGTATTGTCACCCCTGCTTTGGAACATCTCTCTAAACAAAATCCTCAAATCTCTCGTCAGTAAAGGCATTAAAACAGTAGCGTACGCAGACGACATAGTCTTGCTGACAAAAGGAAAGTTCCTACAAACGGTCAGTGATGTTATGAGCTCTGCTTTGACAGACTAATCAAGATGGGCAGAGGACAACGGTCTTACTATAAACCCCCGTAAGATAGAATTGGTCCTGTTCACAAAGAAATACAAACTACCTATTTGGAAACCACCAAAACTTAAAGGTAGTGCCCTCAAACTCTCCTCGGAAGCAAAGTTCCTGGGCGTCATATTCGATTCCAAATTGAATTGGAGACGGAATATGGAAGAGAGGATGAAGAAAGGACTCAATGCGTTCTATGCTTGCAAGAAAACCTTTGGTAAGAAATAGGGCATGAAACCGCACATTGTACACTGGATGTACACAGCGATCTTCAGGCATATTCTTACCCATGGGTCAATTGTTTGGTGGGATGCATTAAATAAGAAATCTCACCTTAAGTTTTAAGCAAAGGTGCAAAGGCTCGCGTGCTTGAGAACAACAGGTGCAATAAAATCCACACCACAAGCTGGTTTGGAAGCCATTTTACACCTCAACCCATAGAACTCCACACGAAAAGAATAGCAACCCTGGCAGCCCTCAGACTCAGAGAAAACAGTCAACGGATACCACAGAATTTTGGACATGCGGTCATACTGAACTTCTTTAATCAAAATTGATTGCACCCCTCAACTGTTTATATGAAGCCACAATATGACTTTAGAAAACCCTTTTCCGTTATCATACCTAATAGAGAAGATTGGAAGCATCCTGAAAACATAATTAAAGGAACTGCCATCTTCACAGATGGATCGAAAATGGAAAGGGGGATTGGAGCTGGAGTTTTCTCGGAAGCGCTGCAAATGAGTAAGTCGTATAGACTCACTAACGAATGCAGCATCTTCCAAGCGGAAATATACGCTATAATGAAAGCTGCACTGATTGTCCAAGAAAAACAGATTTCAACAACTGAGATCACTATTTGTGTGGACAGTCAAGCAGCACTCAAGGCGTTGAACTCCAACGTGATAAAGTCAGAATGTGTGAAAGATTCTATCAGAGCCCTAAGAGCTTAGGCTCTGCTGTGTTCCAGGACATGTCGGTATAGAGGGTAACAAAAAAGCCGACGAACTGGCCAAAAATGGTTCAAGTACAGATATAGACATGCCGGTGGAAAGGGTGCACCCTCCCCTTAATACAGCAAAAAGTCAAATCGATAGACATTACTCCAACATGACTTCGGAACGGTGGAAAAATATCAGCTACTGTCTCACAACACGAAGTATATGGCCGGAGCTGAATCAGAGTAGAACTTCAAATCACTTATCCTTCGATAGAAAGCGCATTCGAACACTCGTCGGCGTCATCACCGGACACTGCCCATAGGAGCTATGGGCATTAGACTCGGCGTACCGTCGAATGAGTTCTGCAGAAGCTGTAGAGACGAAGAAGAAATTGAGTCCATAGTGCACCTACTCTGCGAATGTCCGGCTCTAAAAGAACGACGACTCGCCTGTTTGGGAGCAAGGTTCTTTGACAACTTGGACGACTTAGCGGAGATAGCACTGGTGGACCTAAATAGATTCTTACAGAGATCTGGGTGGTTTTAAGTTCTGACCATGCTTTTTCTTTTTTAAGGGCATTCACAATGGGCCTTGCTGGCCTCCGAGTGAATTTGGTACTTCTTAGCAACAAACAGCCCGACTAACCAACCAACCAACCTACAGCGTCTCTTTTCAAGTGTATCCAAGTGCAGCAGTCCAAGTCTATCAACATAAGGTGGTAGGTAATATTAGGGAGTTATTCCAATTAAGGCCTTGAAGAGCGAACCTAACGAACCTCCGTTAAACAGCTTCAATGCGATTGATATGTGTCGCATAGAGCGATGACCAGACTTGACAGGCCTTCCTTCATATCATGCTAGACTCGAACCGATCTCGCTCGACTTACTCGAGATGAGGCGGAGGGTTTTTGAAATCAATGTTGGTCCTAGAGGAGCTCCGACTTTTGCCATGTTCCACCAAATACTTTACAGCATGTATGAGCCAATTGCGTCAATGTCACGCCTCCTTAATAAATGCTCAGCCTGCACCGAACTAGGTTATTCTAGGCAGCAGTTGAAATACCAATTAAGACTTTTTTTGAATAATATGTTTAGTTCTAGTTATTAGCTTAATATTTTGTACGAATCTGTTTATAAATAAATAAAAGATTTTTGTGGGGACACGTTGAGACAATTTACGAAAGCTCAGAATTTTTTCGAAAATTTGTGGAATCCATTTTTCAGTGATATTTTTCTTTTCAAATTGATTTTAACCACAAAATAAATGTCTGCTCATTCCTTGAGCAGGAAACAATATGAAGACGTTTGAGTAATTTTTTCCTGAACATTTCTGTCGAAGCGGGAGTAACCGTCTGTTAAGCTTCGCTCGCTAAGAGGTTATTTTGGGGAATATCCGTTAAAAGATTTTCTTTGAAAACTGTTTTGAGCGTAATAATTTCTTCTTTGGAGTAGGTAAAGAGAAAAAGTGAAGACACTTCCAATTTTTTTGATTAAACTTTGAGGCAATTTACTTAAACTACTCAAGATCACGGAAAGTATTGGAAATTCGTTTCAAAGGTGGATCCGAGTAGGTTAGGTTAGGTTAAAGTGGCTGCCTAAGAAGGCACACTTAGGCCTAAGAGGCTCTTTGTGCTACCACATTGAGGCTTGAAATTAACAACCCCATAAAATTACCTAAGGAATAGGAGGGTAAACATTCTGTCCCCTGTGCACCGAACCAGTCTCTTGCATCTAGTGGAACTAGTTCACGGGAAGTCAAAATTACTTTGACTGGGTTTCTGACATCTGTGGAGCCCAGCTCGGTTAGCTCTTTGAAGTAGGGGGAGCGCAAAAACCGGATCCTACGGTTGTCTAAGGCCGGGCAACTACCGAGGAGGTGAAGTATGGTTTCCTCTTCCTCCTAGTCGTGGCAACTCCTACAGAAGTCGTTTGAGGGCACGCCCAGCCTATCGGCGTGTCTACCAATGAGGCAGTGACCCGTGATTACGGCTACTGTAGTACTAATTTTTTTGCGTCCGAGTAGGATGAGCCCTCTTGACCGCTTAAGGTCAAGCTTTGGCCATATCGGTCGGGTAATCAGGCAGGTGTGTTCTTTTTGCCAGTTATTATTAGCAATCTTGAGAGTCTCCTGTGAGAGCTCCATTTGTCATGTAGCTAGCGGTTTACCCGGCTGGTGGTTAATGTCCGAATCAGGACGTGTGGTACCGATTCTCGCTAGTTCGTCGGCTCTTCAATTGCCCGGAATATCACTATGTCCAGGCACCCAGATGAGCCGTATTTTCAGATGCTCAGCTATATCATTTAGTGTTGAGCGACATATTATAACCGTTTTCTAGGTTGTGTATACTCCCGAAAGGGATTTAATAGCTGCCTGACTATCTGTGAAAATACATACATTGTCTGTAGGTAGCGCTAGTTGATTCAGGCGGTCCGCAGCTACTTTTATAGCCATGATTTCTGCTTGAAACACGCTGTAGTAGTCAGGTAAGCGAAATGAGACATCGAGGTCCAAGTGTTCCGAGAATATTCCTCCACCCACTTTGCCATCCAATTTGGAGCCGTCAGTGTAGAAGTGGGGAGGACCTTTCTCCCACTCCGATCTGGTGGAAAAAAAGGAATCGAATTTTGAAAGGCCTGGGCGAGGTGTAGTCGATATTGCTGGCAGATCTATTGTGCAATATTTTGGAGTGACCGAAATCAGTTCGCTTCCAGGTATGGATTGAGTTAAGCCTAATGGCGGCTGACGATGCGGTTTGCTTACCAAAAAGATCCAACGGTAGAATGTGGAGAATAGTGTTCAGGGAAGGTGTGGTTCTCAGGGCACCTGTTATCAGCAGTGCTGCCATCCTCTGAACTTTGTCCATTGCTTTGAAATGGGTTGCTATATTTAGTGCCGGCCAACAGACAATCACCCCATACATGAGTATAGGCCGTATGACACTAGTATAGAGCCAAGTCACAATGCGTGGTTCCATACCCCATCTTTTCCCTATAGCCTTCTTACACGAGTACAGCGCTACTGTGGCTTTCCGTACTCTTTCTTGGATATTAGGCTTCCAGGTAAGTTTTCTATCTAGCACTAACCCTAGATACTTAACCTGGTTACACAGTTCCAGCCTAACCCCGTCTAGTGTAGGGCAATTAATAGGAGGCGTTTTATGCCTCCGAGAGAAGAGTATTAAATCTGTTTTGTTAGGGTTTATACCTAGACCACACCCATCACTCCATGATGAAGTCTTGGAGAGGGCGTGTTGTAAAACCTCAGTCAGTGTATTGGGGTGCTTTCCTGAACATAACAGGGCAATATCATCGGCATAGGCAATAACCTTGTGACCGGATAACTCCAGGTCTATGAGCAACCCATTCAGAGTTAAGTTCCATAAGAGTGGTGAAAGGATTCCTCCCTGAGGGGTGCCTCTAGTTACCACTCTTTGGATTTTGGATCCTCCTAAGCTGGAGATAATGACCCTGCTATTAAGCATAAGGTCAATAAGTTTGATGAGAGGGTCGTCGATTTCAAGCCTCTTCAAGGATGCCATTATTGCCTCTGATTTAATATTGTTAAAAGCACCCTCAATATCAAGGAAGACTAGAAGTGAATATTCCTTCTGTAGTAGCGAATGCTCTATGATTGTGGTAAGTTCGTGTAGGGCTGTCTCTACGGACTTACCTTTAGTATAAGCATGTTGCGAGACAACTTGGAATGATTGATTGTCTCTTTAATGTAGATATCTAGGAGTCTCTCCAAGGTTTTGAGCAGGAAGGAGGAGAGACTAATGGGCCTAAAATCATTGGGCTTATAATGTGAGGCTTTTCCTACTTTGGGGATAAAGACCACCTTCACCTTCGTCCATGAGGATGGAATATAGGTGAGGTTAAGGTAAGCCTCGTAGATGACCATTAGCCACGGAATACCTATCTCGGAAGCTAGTTGGAGTTCAGCTGGGATGATGTTATCCAATCCCGGTGATTTATAGGGCTTGAAACTTCGTATCGCCCATTTCAGTTTTCTTTCATCAAGTATCTTGTGGACCAGTTCATGGTCGCTTGGAGTATCCGGCAACACTACTCTTCTGGTCGCCGAGCAACCCGGAAAGTGAGTGTTTACAAGTAGCTCCAGCGACTCAAGACTGGATGAAGTCCAACTATCATCACTCTTGGTCAGGAGGCTTGGGGTGATGGGCGTTGTAGAGAGGATTTTCCGCAAACGACTCGCTTCAAAGGAGCTTTCGATTTTCGATCCGAGTAACTTCGAGAAAAATTCGATTTTCTTGTGATATTTGGGACGAGAAAAGTTGCATCTAACTAGTAGTAGTTTTATTAAAAATTGCTAAGAAATTTAGACGAAAACACTTTAAAAGATGATAGAAGACTTCTTAAAGTGACTTTTCTCATAAAATTCAAAAACTGATTTAAGCTTCCTTATGCGGTTTCGGTTCCACTTCAAGTTATTGAAGCTTTCTGAGGTACTAAGGAAGGTAGGTAAACAGTTTTTTGTAAGGAAAATCTAACAATGAATTTCTAGCGAAAAAATTTGAATAGATTTCTATTTAAATCAAATTTCTTTTTATATTTTTAAAATTCAGATTCTAAAATAAAATCTCAAAGTGACTTTCTTTTAAATTTCTTTTCCAGACGTGATAAAAGTAGAACCTTCAGTCAATCCCAATTGTTAACACCTTAGGAATGAGCATCATTTACCTGCCATGGCATACAAAATTTTTGTCATTTTCTATAAAATCATTTTCCGTTTCTCTTTGGTGCCATTATTACACATCAATTTGCACTTCGAGCAAGTGGAAATAATAACAACAGCGAGTAAGGACAAAAGAAAATGATTTTCATGACTTGAATACTAAACCGAACGATTCTACGAAATTTCTGGAAAGAGACCCACTGGGTAGACTAGGGAGCACCTCTGTAGACTTTCTATTGATGCAATTTGCATAAGAAAGCTTCTTTTCTGGTGCTTCGGGTCGAGTCTTTTTGGATGATGGCTTAAAACCAGAACGGCAAGTAGTGAGGGAAAGGATGACATTTTTAACTTTATATGAGTAACGAGGGGTGAGAGAAGGTATATGTGAATATAAATATTCATGCAACAACAACAAGGACAAGGACACGGTCCTGTAAATCTTGTTTTTGTGACGCAAAAAGGTGAGCATTTTGCACGTTTTTCTGAATAAGTTATTCCCTTTGGTTGTAAAAACATATATAAGTTCCCTTCCTTCGTCGACCCTTGCTTCTCTGGTTTGGTAAGTGTGTGGGTTTGAATGTTTTGGCTTGGGCTGAATGCATGCTAACTTTTGTAATAAAATTTCGTTACATCGTCGTCGTACAGTGATTTTTGATGTCGTATTCGTTCCATCCTGTTCCCGTTCGGCAATCTGTCTTTTTGTGGTCTTAATGGGGCTCTTCAAGACAACCATGTGAAGTACTTCGTCGCCCGCTCCATAAAACTGGCATAAAAGGGTTGGTTACTCCTAAAACTTAAAACGAGTGTCTGACTTGAATTTTATAATTATTTTGAGTGTAGAAACGGGACTAGTGTTAAGGACCTAACACGTTAATATAGTTTTCGGTAACACTACTTGGAAAGGAACACTATCTTGTTCGACAAATGTTTAGTTGATGGTAAATTAGTTTCCTTTCTACTAAAGAATTAACCTGTATACAGGGTTTCGATTAGAAAGAAGTAAAGTTGATTGTTAATAAAACCTTCGTAATCAGGAGTCCTTTCTTAGAAATCTGTCACGAGAAAATTTCCCTTAGATGTGAGACGAGCCAGTTTCTACGCACGAACTCTAACAACCTGCTCTTGAATGCACAAATGTTTTAAGGGAAGTGTCCAAGCTAATGCTTCGGAAAGTCATAATACGGACAAGTGGTACACAAAGATATTTATGTAATAAAACCCATGGAACAAAGAAATTTAGAGGAGACATGAGAAAGGTAGGGACTAAGAGTTTGTGATTCGAAATTGTGTATTTCAAGTTAGGAATTCTGGGGTCAGAATTTGTCCCGGGTGAAAGTAGTAGAAAATGAAAGGAAGTTCAAGTGTGAAGCCTTTGAAATTGGAAAAGACCGTCCAGAGATAGAAAATCAAACAAAGCGCGAGAACAATAGGTCGTTTCTATTGAAGATTTTGTCGAGGGTGAACCTCTTCTCTTGGAAAATTATGAGAGACCGAGTAATAGTAAAAAAGCGAGCAAAAATCGGGTATAACGTTTCTCAACGATCACAACTCTAGTGCAAGCTCTATTTCTGGAAAATTTTAAAAGCTAAAACAATTTTCTTAAAAAATTTGTCAAATAAAGTTGAGCTAAAAAGTCAAGCAAATTAAAAATATTTTGAAGAGAGTTTAAAAATCGAGCGAAGATCGAGAACGCAACCTCTTCCTTGGAAAATCTGGAGAGTAGTGCTAAGTTCGAGCGCAAGTCCTTTTTTTTAAGTTTCAATTGGCTTGCAGAGGAAGAAAATTGAACGAAGTTGGAGCACAACCTCTCTTGCAGGAAGTCGAGTCGATCTAGGAAGTCGGGTTGGTCGGGCAAAGCAACCTTCTTTGAAAAATTTAAAAAGGCTGTGAAAGGTAAGAACGTAGCATATGTCTAGCACGCGTCGAACCGAACTAGAAAATCAAACGAAGCTCGAGTTCAAGCCGACTTTTTTAAAAAATTTTAAAGTCCCGGAACTATCTCTTCCCGTTGATGGTGGATGAAGGCAAATCAGGAATCTAAACCCTCTTTCTTGAAGAATTTATAAGGGCGGGCAGAGGTAAAAAATTGAGCGAAACTCTAGCAGGAGTTCTATTTCTTCGAAAACCTTGTTCTTGAAAAATATGAAAGGCCAGTCAAAAGTTGAAAATCTAGGAAAGCTGAATTGGCTAATTTGATGGAGCGGACAAACGCAGAAAGACGGGGGAAGCTCTACTTCAGGCGGTTTTCTTTGAAAATCAAAAAGGGGCTGAACAGAAATCGAAAGTCGAGGAAAGCCCGATATTTTTTAGAAAATATTGTGAGAACGAGGTGGTAGAAAGTCGAGCTAAGCTTCAGCACGATTCTTCTGCCCTAAAAATTTAGGTAGTCTAATCGAAAAAATTGAGCGAACTTGGAAGATGCACGATAGGCAGAAAATGAACACCTGATAGGGAAGATTTGGAATGGCGGTTAAAAGTGAAAAATCAAGAAAAAACCTAACCCTTTTTTATATTTATGTTTGGAAGAGTTAAGCCGACCTGGACTAAACGAAACTCAATGGCATGGATCAGATTTGAATGCGAGCAAAGTGACCAAAACTTAAACATAGGCTGTCTTTCTTAGCGATAACGTTCAAAAATAAACCCTTTCTGATCAATTGAAGAGTTGAACGTGGCTATCGCAAGGACTTTCTCTCTCGAACATTTTGAAAACTCGAGCAAATATCGAACAGATTGAGTGCTACAAAGAGTTAAGTTCAACCACATGGTTTGAATAGTTGAGAAAGGCTTCACTGTAAACCTGTAAGTTTTGTACTAAAAAGTACAAGTCAAAGGAAACTCATCTCCCCCCCCCCCCCTCCCTTGAGGTGCACATCGGAAGAGTCTAATACAGTCTCGGTATATTTAATGATTTGGAAAATCGAGTCAGTCATATATCTTTGTGGCAACCGTGAATGTAACACATTTCATCAAATCAGTTGCAAGTACTATTACTAGGCCCTCGCAATTAGGAAAATATTAAAATTCTAGAGAAACTGTATATCTTCAATAAGACCTCAACGTTCTTCATTACAGACGAAGGTCATGAAGCTAAAAAATTCTGGGATCCCCATCAGTATCAGAGCTGATACAGAAGTTCCCCTCAGTAGGTACTTGGCTTCCGTGAGCACTTCGAATTCAGAACTCCAAATTCCAAAGCTGGTACTGAATTCTTAAATTCTAAACTCTCTAATTATATAAATAGTAGAAAGTATTAGAAGCTGCGCTGTAATGCAATCCCGTGATAATAGTTTCACTAGAAAAGAAAGGTGGTTTGATTGGGAGTGTGCTAAGGCTCGAAACATTTGTGATGGGCCCAAATATGACTATAGAAGATCTCAGATCTCACTTTCAGACTGCATGTACTATCCAGCATTTATCTACTACTTGTCATTACGCAGATCCACATATTTCTGTCCCCGAATTGGATACAAGTCTCACCATGGAAGAACTAATGGAAGTTTTAACGAGAACTAAAGATAATAAGGCACCGGGATTAGATAGAATTCCTTATGAATTCTATAAAAATGGACCACAAGAATTCCTAGAGAAGCTACTAGAATTTTACAACCTAATTTATGGAACCTTGAAAGCGCCGGAAGATTTCAAAAGGAGCATAATATTTCCAATCTTCAAAAAGGGGAACGTAAATAATCCGAAAAACTACAGAGGAATTTCCTTTAACGACGCCGTAGAAAAGATTTTTCGCAATCTTCTCCTTAACAGATTGACAAGGTGGTTGGACAAATCCAATATTTTAGTAGAAAATGAAGCGGGATTTAGGAAGAACTACTCTTCCACGGACAACCTGTTCTGTTTAATGAATATAATCACGATCAAGCTAGCTAGAGGTAAAAAGGTATACTCCTTTTTTGTGGATTTCAAGGCAGCTTTTGATAATGTGGATAGAAACGCTCTGTTCCTCAAAATGCTAAATATAGGAATTTCTACAAAATTTGTGGCGATGGTTAGAGAACTGTACCGAGGAACCAGCTCAGTAGTATGGGATGAGAGGAAAATATCGGAGAAGTTTTACACGGATGCTGGCTTACGACAAGGCTGCGGCCTGAGTCCAATTTTATTTTAAATTTTCATAAATGATTTGCCATCTAGTTTGGGAGGTGGAATAGAAATTGAAAATAGAAATATAAATTGTTTAATGTATGCGGATGATGTAGTGTTACTGTCAGAGACGCCAACACAATTACAAGCA
The DNA here is from genome assembly GCA_964036015.1 of Leptarthrus brevirostris. Taxonomy (NCBI): domain Eukaryota; kingdom Metazoa; phylum Arthropoda; class Insecta; order Diptera; family Asilidae; genus Leptarthrus; species Leptarthrus brevirostris. The sequence goes on along the minus strand of OZ038376.1, from coordinate 18,173,419 downwards.
ATGATTAATTACTTGTTCGATTACTGCAAACTTGAACATTAACAGGGACAAATCAAAGATAATGGTCTTCAGAAGTGGCGGAAGACTATCAAGACAAGAAAAGTGGGAGATCGGTGGTGAAATAGCTGAGGTCGTTAACTCATATAGGTATTTAGGGATTCTTTTCACAACAAAGCTGTCGCTACAACAACATTTTGAAGAGAAACTGTCTACGGCCAAAACCAGCATTGGAAGTACGTGGAGCACTTTTATGGCAAAGAGGGACATACCACCTTCGAGCAAGTTTAAGCTCTTTGAAGCAGCTTTGAGGTCAATAATGTGTTACGCCTCACAAGTGTGGGGTTTCAGGGAATATGAAACCGTATAAAGACTTCAGCGTTTCTTAATCAAGAGATTGTATGGACTTCCCTCAAATACACCAAATTATATGCTGCAAATTGAGACCGGTTTAAGTAGTATATTCACGTATACTTTTTAAGCATACTGACTATATACGAAAAATTATGAAATACCCAGACGGGAGATTCTCAAAAATTATAGCTCAGTATGTTATACGAAACAATGTATATTGGTATAAAGAGTGGTATTCGCTAGCAGAGAAATATAATCTATACCTTAATCTTGATATGAGTGATTTAAACTAGTACCAAGGGGTCATGCATTTCCGAGAGGAGGTAAGTTCAGCACAGTTTTTGTGCATGAGAAATAAAGCAGAATCAGGCAGTTTCCATGATATGTATAATCAACTTGTTCTTTCGCCATTCCCCAATTACTTCGTAGATGAATACGGGGTCTACAAGACACGTTTAATCTTTAAGGCAAGAGGGGGGGACTACTAAATTTGAATGCCCGTGCATGGAAAAACAATACAGATGGCAACTGTGACCTATGTAATTTAAACCAGCCAGAGAATACATACCACTTTCTCGGTCTTTGCCCTCAATTAAAAGACCTTAGATATAGATACCTGGGGAAATTGGAATTGTCTCCTGAGGAAGCTGCTGAGTTTCTGAAAGGCAAGAGTTGGGATCATTTGTTTGAATTTTTAAGGAATGCTATTATAAGAAGAGATTTCCTCATAACTGAAATGAACTTTTAATGTTCATCAGTTTTTTTTCTTTTTTTCTTCTTTCGTTCATCCAGGCTCTAGAGAGTGTATCGCCATGTAATTGTTAGGTATATTGATTGTTTGAATGGGTCTGTGATCAAAAAGCTAACATGTATATAGATGTGGGCAAGATTGAAATGAAGGATAGCATAACTATGTATACTGAGAAATAAATTGAAATTGGTATTGCTGTACAGAATTAATTAATTTATATTAATAATATCTTTGAATTCATATTTATATTAGGAGTCTTTAGGTAGATAGGTAGAACGCTAACCTGGTAGACGACCTCGGTCATTGCCTTTAGTTGTTATAGATCTAAATTTTGTTAGTTATTATCCTATTTTTTATATCTATTTATATTTTATAAACAACTGTTATTATTATTATTATTATTATTAACTCTCTAATGATTCTAGGTCAAGACTCAGAGTATATATTCAGACAAGTGAGGTTTCTCAAGGCTAGGTTTATTTAGCCTAGACCCCTAATTTACACAGCCTAAACAACTCTATGCGCTTCAGTTTGAAATTTTTCCACATAATCTGTGACGTAGAAGAAACTATTCTTCGATTCAAGACTTCACGAACTAGAGTTTTTTAATTGGTTCATTCCAAGTTATATTAAATTGGGGAATTCGAGAATATGGAGCTTTTACCAACTCAAAGAAGCAAACATTAAGAAATCTACAGTTGATGATCGAGAGAACTGCAGATCCGAAACAAGAATCTTACCGACACACAACAGCTAGCTATCTGAGCCATCTTTCTCGAGCGCGACGGAGTTGGATCAATGCGTTGAGCGGCAAGACCAACATGCCGTGGGTCCCGGGTTCGAGCCCAGATGACCGTGAGCTTTTATTAAGAAATTAAAATAATCCACTCCGTCTCTGGGCTGTTGTCTAGCTCGCAGCAATGCAAACAAGACTCAAGTTTCCTCACTTCCCTTACCCTAATTCCCTTCCGGCCAAAACCATGCTAAAACGCATCAAAGGGTTGTCCCCTAGGATTTGGCCACATCGTATAAAAAAAAAAAAAAGTGCGAAAGTGAACCTGCAGTCTTAGAAAAACGAAAAAGGTTTTTCTCAGACCCTCAAAAGAGTTCGCGATGTGAAATATCGAGGTCGCGCCAAAAAATAAAGGGAAGCTCAAACACCAGGACCATCTCTTAGAAAAGAGAAATTTTGCAGAGGCAAAATTTTGAGCGAAATTTGAGCTTATAAAGATTTGGAAAGTATAGTGTAGTCGGAGTAAACCATAGAGTTCGTTGCTTGAACGATGTGAAGTATTGAGTAACCATTGAAACTATTTAAAAAAAATAAAAATAAATATATCTGGTTCAGCTGTTCTTCGTCGAGGTTGCCGATGAGACGCAGCTAGAAAGTGACAATACAACTTCACTCCCTATCTGTGTAGGGTTTTCTTCGTGCATGGCATAGGCTAAAATAGCTAGTCCGGTGTCCCCTAAATTTTGTGATATCTTTATCAGATGCATTTTTTCGCCAAAAACTAGTCATACAATTTAATTAAACATACCCTTTTCCTTTCAACCAGCTCTTCATAACTTATTACATTTCAAACCTACTTAATTACACAGAAATCAAATTTTAATTTTAATAATTTTCCGCTTCTATATTGATAAAATTTGCTCCTCTGATTACAAGTTGTAACACTCGAATGCCCGCAAGAGAGTAAACATTCGATTTCTGCATAATGAGAATCATTCAATCAACCGCGGAAAAAGGTGTACATGAGCGGCGAACCACCCATCCATCCACCCACCCACATCCACCTCCCGAATAACTCTTTTTGTGCGCCAGCAACGTAATCCAACGCACAGCACTGCACTGTACTGCATCGAGTGTTGGGGCGAAATGTCATATTGAATTCGCCGCTGATAATTTAATTATAATTCAATAAATAATTGCAAAAATACTTCAATTAGTGATAAATTAAAACGAGAGAAAAAAGGAATCTATTAAAAACGATAAATAATAAAATACACACACACACACACACACAGAATCCGGTGGGAATCGCTACCTGGCCAAGTGGCTGAGTGGGTGGGTAAGGCCGAGCTGCTAGACTCGCTCGACTCGGCATAGCAGTTGTACAGCATCTGTGCTCATAGCATCCGCACAGGTGAATGTGTTTTCACGAAATCTCTTTCTACCTGAACGAGAAGTGAATGACAGAACGGTGATGATAAAAGCGGTCGCGGTCGCAGTAACGTTCGCAGTAGCAGTGGTATTGGGATGTAAATTGAAAAATAAACTTTTTTCCTGCACAATAAAAGGAAAAAAAAAAAGATTAACAGGAAAATGCAGGGCAAGGGAGGGGAGGCTGGTGTGCACATGAACGAATAATAAATCCAATGACAAACTACATGGTGATGATGATGATGCTATTGATGTGAACATAGCTCTTATCATCCTTTGGATCTCGGCTTTTTCTTGTTATCAGGCACCTTATTCCAATAACCTGACTGCCATTGGAGGGGGGGGGGGGGTGGGCATATTACAACGACTAACTATACCGACTTCAATGCAGATTATACAATATTTAAAGAAGGATTGAAAAAATATATAGCGTTAAGTTTACGCCACATATTCAGGAGAAAGAGTGACAGGACGAAGCATACAAAAAAAAAGAGAAAAGGGGAGGGGCATTATTCAAGTAATGTATAGGTCGAAAATAACGAGAATTTTTCATTTTAATTGCAATATCATCAATTATATTCGGTTACTGATGTCGATATCAATTGATATTATTGAATGTATTACATTTTCCTGTACATCTACACCAGTGGCGTACTTGTACGCATCCATACATTATGAGAGGGAGGCATATACACAAATCAAATTGAAAAAGAAATACGTTGCAAATTAAAATTTTATATGGAATGGAGATGCTTTTATTTCCAATATTCAATTCAATATAAATGATTGAGTTCTTTTGCAAACAAAATCACATACAAGGCCCCGCAATACCTCCCGGTTTTTTTTCAATTATCCTACCTAGCAAATATGTTTTCTTAATGAAAATATTATTGTTCGATGATGGATTTCTTTTTGTGCATTTTTGAGAGGGAATACAAAACATATATCTCTTTCGTCTTGATTAAAAAAATAGAAAAATTGTCATTGGGCAATATTGAGAATGGTTTAGAGAGAAAGTTTATTTCATTAAGGACTGACGGAATTATTTTGGATAACTAAGGATATGAGAGACATGTTCAGAAGGTAACTGCAATCGAACCTGGAAAAGGGATCTCCATAGATTTTGTTTCTCCTTTTAGAACCACATCCGAAGGTTTCCAGTTGCTTGACTTTCTAATGATGCTTAACTCTTTAAATTTTTCAAGGACGTCGAGCTTTGGTAGAATTCCTGGAATCCACTCTAGGAGTTTGCATTAATGCTTCGTTCAAGCAAAAGGGTCTGTGCTCAAGCGTACCTCGACTTTTTCAATGGTCCCAGGACTTCATCCACGTCTTTTAGAAATATTCATAGGACAATTGAGATAGTTTTTTTTTAAGCTGGCCAAGAGCAGACTCCAACTGATGGGCTGCCAACGGAACTGGTAGTGGACACTATGGTTAATTCTGTCACCAAGATGATAAATGAAGCCTTTCTGGAATCTTGCTCTATTAGCAATACAAATGGTAAATTCAGGCCACTATGGCGGAATACGGATTTGTTAAAGCTTAGGGCGCAATCCCGTAGATTCATTCAATATTGTTAAGCGAAGCAGGGATCAAATGGACTGTTCAGATATAAGGATAGACTAAGATCCTTTAAAATGACGATGACATTAGCAAAAAGGTCCTCGTGGAGAAAGTTTTGCGGATCTATTGAAATTACTTTCGAGGCTTCTAGACTCAGGAGGGTCTTGTCTAAAGACCGGCCTATTAAACGAGATCTGGATTACTACAAACGAGGGTTTGTTAAATAAACTCTCTAGGAGTGGGAACGATGCCCGGAATGAGCAAATGTTTTCGAAAGACTCAAAGTCGACGAGGATAGGGACTTTACTAAGTCTATAGTCAGAGAAAGAATCGTAGCACGGGCACGGGGTTGACGAGCTAAGTCCAATCATGCTTCAGAAGGCACTAAGTCATATGATAACACGGATGGTTGACAGAAGCTGTCTCTGTCTATTATATATACCCACAGCTTGGCGGGAAGTGAGAGTAATCTTAATCCCTAGATATAACTGGGAGTTTGGGTTGCACGTCACCAGCGGCTTTGGGGGACGGTCAACACCGCCATGGGAGGGTCATGCTCGACTGCCACTGGCAGCAACAATCGAAGTTAGACTGAAAGCTATATGGTCAGAAGGAGACGGTAAACGGGCATTCTAGAATCCTTCTGAGGGTAGATCGACATGGATTACCGGATCCCAGACATAACTTTCAACGAAGAGATGGCAGCATCAGAGATCTCCATATACGAGTATACGGATGGATCTAAAACGAGTGCAGGTATAGGAGCAGAAGTATACTCCAGGAAATGGTACTTGCATGAATCATATAGACATTCACACAAATGCAGTGTCTTTCAGGCAGAAATTGATGCATTCATCTCTAGCGACTCTGCTAGTATCTAGGTATATAGAGTTCAATGCGGTTGTAAAGGTGGTTATTTTGTAGATATTTTATCAACTTAAGGTTAATGAGTAATTTGGAAACTTTAGATGGAACTAAAGGAAGTACGATTGGTTTCTAGTTTACTCAACTATTAAAATCGTTCAAATAAAGAGGCCTACTCACGAACTTCACTTGTCTCGTCAAATAGTAAGAGCTCTTTGTTCGGACTTCGTTCAATTTTCAATGTGGAAGCTTCGGTTGACTCATTAAATGTTCGAAGAATATCCATGCTCATCAAATTATTGAAGGAATAAAACATGCGGTTGAATTTTACTCAATTTTATAATATTAGGACCTGTGTTTAACCTTTCCTCGGCTTTTCAAAGTGTTCAAGGGAGAACATTTATGGTCGACTCTTCAAATGGTAGGAGACACTCTGTGTTTAAGGCTCCCTATATTGTTTAGGACTTAATTTAAAGGCTCGCGTTGCAGCTCTACTTAACTCTTAACATCGCCAATGGAAGAGAGATTGTGCTCGAATTTAGGCCGACTCCGAAAATCATCCAACAAAGAGAATCTGCATTTGAGGTCCGCTCAATTTTTAAATACTTGATTCAAATGCTCGCATTCCAGCTATACAGATTTCTTCAAATCGTCGAAGGATACTTGAGCTTCGATCGGTTTGGTAGAATGAAATACGGGGTTTCGCGTACAAATTTTGTGTAATTCTTCAAACACGGTAATATCCGAAGTTTTGTGCATCTGGAGATGTTGTTATTGCGCCATATCTTTGCAAAAGTATTGAATACAACTCGAGCCTTTTTGACGCATGCCTGTAGATCAGTTTAAGCTCTGCCATCTGTATGCTCCGACATAGGAAACTTCATCCACATGTTCAATTTGCTGCTCTTCAAGATAGCATTCATTTTGCCTCTTCGAGTCTAGTTTGTTTCTTAAGCCCTGCTCTGCAATCTTCTGTACTCAGGAGTTTGGACATTTTGGTTACGCAACTCTGTTTGTTGAATAGAATACCTACATACGTCGTCCAGTAAGTGTGTAAGGGTGTTTAAATATTTGCATTTAATCTCTGGCGATGTGCGGTTATCTAGGATACTGGGATACTACAGCATATATCATTAATGACAAATAAAAAAGGAATGGTGACAATATCCATCCTTGTCTCACTCCGTTCAGCACTTTGAAAGGCTGCGGCAGTTCGCCTTTTCGAATGATGTGACATCAAGACTACTTTATGATGGTCGTCATTTTATCGGGATTGTAAAGTTGTCCTTATGTATCAACGCTGTGAAACGCTCTCTTAAAATGGACAAATATAAGATGTAATGAAACCTTCATTCGATGGATTGCTCGACGTTAATTCGGGGTTGCTGATGAGGTCAAGATTAAGAATGCGCTCACTTGATTCGCACTAAGATCAGTTTTGCCATCTGTTTGGAGACTGCCGTTAAAAGTCAGATACAATGCCAATTAGTACAACTCCTCATGACATTTTCAGTTCAGTAAATAACAGCTCCAACCAACAAAAGGAGTCGCCTGAAGTAATTCAACTAGTATTCCATCAATCCCTGGCGCCTTCTCGAAGTCCATCGACTTTTTCGCGTCCACCCCCTTCAATCTTGTCGGAGGTCTGTTGTTAGCCGGTGGTGCATAAGGCTTAATAAATGTTGTTTAGGACTCCGCCAATGTTACGGTAGGACAATTAATGCGGTCTTTAATTTGCTTCGGTTTTAGTATTTTGGATCGTGTGATGTCACTAATCCATGGTCGTCGAAAGTGAAACATCCCATGTGTTCTATACCACCGATCATAAAACATTCTTTCGCCTTCTATCACTTTTGCTCAATTGAACCGTCGGTATTATGATGCAGGGCATCAGCTTTTTGCGCAGTGTGGTGTTTTAAGCTTCGGCACATTCGGTGTTGCATTACGTTGGTACTGCTGATGTGCACAAGCAAAACTTAGCTGTTGGTAATGGTATGGTAGTGATCGCTACCAATATCAGCACAGAGATTTGACCTTACCCCCAAAAGGGCATTTTCTCCAATTTTTACAAACAGCAGTATGGTTGATCTGGTGCTCAGTTCTATCGTCTGAAGAAATCCAGGATGCTAGATGCAACTTTTGTGTTTAAAGAAAGAATCACCGATGACAAGTTCAGGAAACAACTACTCATTTGTGTTTCCCCATTGCATGTTCAAGGCCGATGTTGTTTGAGCAAACCATGGAGTTAAGAGCCTCCATAATTATTTTCACGTGATTTTAATCAACGTTGTCAACAAGGAGGCGGCGCATACAACTGAATTATTGAGATGTTACGCACCCTGGTTCTGAACTTGGCAATAATAATTCGGCCGGATATTGGTGATCTGCGAACAAGCTTATACCCTAGACACAAAGTGCTACAAATTATTTATTAACTAATTGATGATTAAACACTAATTAATGATTAGGTAACTGATGACACACAACCACATTTCTAATGATGACAATCAACTGTTTGCCTTTGACGGTTTGACAGTTTTAAAGAAATGAATCAAACGCAGATTTTGAAATTATGATTTATGAATTTTATTTCTCAGTATCAAAAGTTGGCTTAAATTTGAATCCAGTTCCACCTCCATAATCTTAGCGTATGCACCACGTCTCACAGAGTTCTCACATTCCATAGCCCGATCATTCTCCGATGTTTATGATGCAAAGATCATCATCACAAATTCAGTTCGAGATATCCGAGTGTATATATCTGTTTTAATTTAAGCGGGTTATAATCCTATTAACCTATCCTGTGTTTGCATACTTAGCTAATGTAGCAGAGTTTTGAATGTTTTTGTTAAAACTTGAACCAAATAAGAGCATATAGGATATGTATAAAACAAAAATAGTAATAGTATTGTTATATAGAGTTCAGGCGTGTACACGGAGAGAAAATTCAAGGAAAAGTTACGGTTCTGCCCATCGCAATCATGTTGCAAGTATCACATTTTGCCAACATTTCAGCAGTAGTACTATTTTATTTACAATGCTTCCAGTAATTTTCAATGTGTTCATAGGCAATTTTTATGAAACAACACGATACTGTTGTTGTGAATAAAAAATTCACTGTGTAATTTAGAAACAAATTACCACATAATACAAAATTTTTACTGGAATAATCAGTACATTTTACAGTTCTCCACCGTACTTTTCTTCTGATAACTCGGAGCTCTACGTCCAGGTAATTTTACTGTGCTATTCCGACAGTTGCAACACGATTATAGTTGAGAACTACCTAATTTTTACCGGAATTTTCGTTTAAAAATTTCTGAACTTTTCTCTTCGCGTGTTTAACTTTGAGGGGGGGGGGGTCCACTTCTGGGTATACATAACATAAATCGAAGCGAACCCGACATGTAAAATAAAGTCTTTGCCTGTACCATGTATGTATATTTCACAGGATATACAAGGAATTAAAAAAAAGAAGACTTAAGCAAGAGCATTGCTCATTAGGGGAAACGTAGTTATGGTAAAAGGATATACATAAAGGACAAATGAGAACCATCAAAAGATGCTTAACAGAATTTAAAATCAACCAAGTGGCATCCTATGTATCTACGAAAGTAGCGTATACTTGCCCCACCCTCACTTCCGACTCCCAAAAGCGGTCAAACTGTACCTCCACGTTCGCTTCTTCAATATCTTTGGATTTTCAGGTGCATTTTGCAATACAAAGAGAAACCATTATCGAAGCAGAAGTCGATTTGTGGACATTCCAAACACTTTGTAAAAGTTTTAAAATACACTCTAAAAGTGGTCCTGCCGTGGTCCTTTTGGTTTCGATTACTATGAGCAAAATAAGTGTTTTGTAAGAAAAAAGGATTTACTGAGAAACTAGCAATGCAATTGGAGTGAAGGCAATTTTTTCCGATTTTATTTAAAATTGAATTTGTTACACTAAATAACATAAGAGCGGTAAAAGAGATAGAAAGACACCGAAATAAGGAAAGGGGAGCTCTTATCTCTTATACACACTCGCTTTGGTCCAGAATCAGAAACGAACTTTGTATGTATTATACATATTTTGCTTTGTGATCTTAAACGTTATCGTTTTGAAAAGCGGCAAATTTTGTTGTACTAGATTTTTTCGACTAAGTGCAAGCTTTCACATTTTAATTGCTCCGACGGTCTATTCAAAATTGCCTTTTCGTCGATCTAAACAAATGATTAATTAATTCAACAAAATCCACTTCACATTGAAACGTTATTATTGAATTTAAAGCCAAACAAAATTCCATTTTAATTCCAGCTTTATTTCTGCTATACACACACACACGCATATACCTTATAGATGGATTTGGATTTCTCTCATACTGTCTTACCGAAAATCTATTATATTCTGACAGCGGTAAAGGGGGAGAGTATAGCACCCGATTGCCCGGTTTTCATTTAAAATTCTCTGTTATGTGCTACTTAATGCTATTGAATACAGCTTGCATGCAACACGAATCATTTCACCCCTCCGTTGTTTCCACACTTTTATGATTTTTAAATTATTATTGTCCGGCGACAGGTGTATAACCCTTCATCGCTAGGGATCGAAATTTAATGGGGGTGTCAGTGCACTATGTGTGCAGAGAGGGACAAGGTAATAAACAAACGCTTGGAAATTAGATTTTCAATTATTCCTATGTAAAATTTACACCGAATATTAGATGAAGGGGGGGGGGGATTGAGAGAAAAAATGGGTGGATATTTATTTTGATTTTTGAAATGTGCATGGACAGTAACCCTTTTGCGTTAAAACATATTAAGCTGCTGATAGATAGGATAAACATTTGTAAACAGAACAATATATTAATAGAAATTCTATTTATGAGCCTTCACTAGTCTTCAATGGCACGATATTTTTGATGATTCCAAAAGCGGATGATTGCTCGTAGTTGTAATGAGGCTCCTCCGTTGACCATGAGTGATTCGAAAATTTCACGTAGTGACAGTGTTGATAGCTGATCCTACGCCTAGTATACGTATGGGGTTTAAAATTGAAGACCGAGACTCTAAAAGTACTCGTAATGTAAGTTTGACATAGCTTGACCGAAAGCTTACAGAAAGTGAGCAAAGCTTATTTTGCCAACTTGCAGAAATCTAGAAAAACTCAACCACCTACTTGAATTGCTTTAACAAGCGTAACAGGCTCGATCGAGAACGACAGTGCCACCCCAGCTCCTTCAGTAGGTTCTGTAGCAAAAAAAAGTCAAGCTAAGCTCGATTTGGAGGTTAAAGGATGTCCACCAGAAGCAAGAGTCAACTGAAGCAAGATAGCGTAACGAATAGCAAGTGAAATTTTCAAGTGAACTATAACATGGCCGAAAAACGGTTGATTCTGAACTCTTACTGTGCTTATAATGTAAGACCTTACAGGTTCTAAGCTTCGACTGCAGAAGGATGTGCAATGTGTATGGATCTTGAGTTGTCTAAGTCTCAGATTCTTTTCGTAACTTTGATGTTTTCAAGAAACTCCTCTACAATTAATGTATTTGTCATTACAATAAGTTTGTCAAGCGAAAAAGACGAATTTGTGGTTGCTCTTTACTTACCAAAACTTGTTTAAAACAACTTATTACCTTCAAATCGAGTCAATGCTTGTTTGATACCTTAATCTTCAGTTATTCGTCATGTGTAAGAAATAAAACTATCATTTTCGTAAATTTTTATTTGGTCTTCCGCAAGGTTCATATCTAGATCCCATGCTACTTTATTTTGAAGTTTAATGAATTTGTTCGCAAAAAAAAATGTTTTCTGACTTTGATTTTTAAAAATTTATCTTAATTCAAAAGAAGAAGACAATAAATATGAAAAAACCCATGGACATACCTGTGTTAGTAGACGTTCCCGTATTATCTGCAGCTGATGAATCATTTCTGTAAGTTTACGTTCCTTATCTTGTACACTTCCAGTTCCAGTCGCATAGTCAAGCACTAGGAGAGAATTCGGTGATGGAGACATATTTTCACTGCAAAGAAAAGAGAAATAAAATAAAATTTGTGTAACAACAAAAGAGATAGGGAATACGGACGGTGTGGGTTGTACACTAAACTAACAAATTTAGAGGCAGACTTGAAGACATGTTTCCCTTGGCAGAATAGCAAAAGGGTTTTGGAAAATATGAGACTTTGCTTTTATGACTTCGCATGTCATCTATCAGGTGAGTCCACAATAGAAAAATTTGGTGATGGGGTAGCTCTAGACAACTGGTAATTTGGAGGTTCAAACAATATATTATTTAAGTAGAACGGCAGGGCTGGGGTCAAGGGGAGAAGTAAATGCTTGCGTAGAGCTACAACGCCTTCAGCTTTAATGTAATCAGTTGGCTAAGCTTGGAAGACTCCAGGTTAATCAGCTTCGGATTAATCAGGAATTCATGCCCAAGTGTCATGGCTTGACTGTCTTCTTGTCGGTTGGAAGCTACCATGGGAAGACTTTTAGACAATTAAAATATGCGAAAGCGAATGTATTGCAGATTAATTATACCTAAGGCCTTCCTTCTAAGATAGCAGCTTTCATCAACGTAGAATAAGCTACGCCTAAGGCGTATGTACACTTTCCGCGCCAACGGTCCTAGGTGGCTATTTCTCTACCAGCCTGGAAAGGGTGTGAGTTGCATTGGAGTCAAAAACCATAGACTAAATTTCGGAGAAATAAAAATTTGTAGAGCAGCAACAGAAAACGGGCAGAAATGCGGAACGTCCAATACCACCAACAACTGCAACTGACGAGCGTAGCTCCATCTTTAATGTTCAAAGCATTTCAGTTTTATCGTACAAAGTGCTCGAACGTAGGCTGCGTGTGAAACACCGCTGTAAACCTTCGTATTTGTTGCAACCAAAGATGGGCATTTTTTATTTGAATAAAGGTAAAAGCTAAAAAAATCAAATTAATTTAGAAATCGAATTAAAATTCATTTGACTACAAAATATATTTGTTATTTGGATAATTATTTGTTATTTGCTGCTCCTTATTTGAATTTCAAACATTTATTTGTTACTTAATTGTGCGTTATTTGGTTGCTTTCGGAAGAGTTACAATGCCATAAACCTTTCTAATAGCTAAAGGAAACGAGAAAAATGGAAATTCCCAGTTTATGCATATTTTTGTGATAAAAAATAGGATGTCCTGTTCGCTATCCTCATTAAAAATTAAAATAACTTATTACTTTATCAATTACTTCTTTTTCTGTATAAGGTTATGAAGCTACAGCGGAAAACAAAACAAATATTTATTTCATAAAGAGACATCCCCTAACGAATAACTACTGGGTAATTGAATAGCAAATAATGATTCCCAAATAATTAACAAATAACAAATAATTATGTCATTATCAAATGTCTTGCACAGAGCCGTTGCTCGGTAGGAGAAATTTCAGATAGATTGTAAAATTGTGGAACGAAGTTCGACGGTAAACGTATATAAAGTTAATTATTTGGTGTAGTGTAGTTGAACAACGGTCCCACGAAAAGGCTTGCTTTTTGGAAAAATGAGCGCAGGACGATGAAAGTAATGTGGTGGCTTTAACATAATCCAGTGCGACACCTTGACATACACGAAATTTTCAGAACCAATACAGGTTTTATTTCGAAAAAGAGAAGAGGTCTACAGAGCGTCATTGAAAAATCGGTTTGATGCCAAAAAAGGCAAGTAAAGATAAAGGGAAAATTCAGTGTAAAGACCTTAGTTTGCCCACAAGCTCTAAGTGTTAAAAAAGTTCTGCCAGGAAAAATTATTCAGTTTGACCTCAAACTTAAATGTTAAATAATTCTGTCTGCTGTGGATGTTATCTACAAAACACTTCCTTTCCTGCTGAAAAGGTAGACTTTGTTAAGAGTTTCTTAATAAGATGCAGAAGATCATTGTTGAGCACAAGTGCTCTAAGCAATAACCAAGGTGACAATTTATAGTTCGTCTTATCACTCTGAGATCCAGAAATCGGAACATATTCCCAGGGATCCAGTTGTGAGCAGCCACCGTGCCAGTCGCTTCAGGATTACTGACACACATTGGCCCTCAACGTTTTGGAGGTGCTCCATTCATCGTCTTTGCCAGAAGGATAAGGTGGTGAACAAACAAATTATTTCCATCCTAAAGCAATCCCTAGTCCACTATACCCCTCCATCCACCTTGTGGGACTTTTAAATATTTTACAGAAACTCCTATTAATTCCCAGGAAGTGCTTTTGTCGCCGACACAATTCGCTTTTTATTTAATGGTTGACCACACAGTGCTCTTCCGGCAACGTATGTACACAAAAATTTCTCATTGCACCCACAATGTTATCGGACCATTGAAAAAGACACAAGGGGTGAGGTAAGTGAAGTGCATATGAAAATTATAGTCCTAGTCCCGGTAAGACAGTTCCCAAGCATCCCTAGTCAGCCATAGCAAGACTCATAGAATGGCAACAAAAACCAAGCACAGTGCATGTCCCAAACTAGACAGAATAAAACGACTCTGGTACAGGATGATAAAAAAATGTCAGGGAGTGGGGAGTAAAGGTAAAAGTTGTTACCCAGTTTTCATCATGATTCCTCTTGTTTCTCGTATCTTAGGTAATGCAAAAATAAGAAGAAGAAGAAGATAAAGAGGAACTGAAATTTATTTTACAGTAGACTCACCAGGCGGACGTACAACCATACCAGCGATGGGGAGGGGGCACAAGAGTAGTTTGTATTGTGCAAACATTTTTATACATTTTTTGTGTCAGTGCATGTTTGTCGTGAACACACAAAAGAGTAGTTTTGTTCCCCGGCCATAAATGAATAGACAGAGAGATCACGAGAGAGAGAAGAATATAGACAGAGAAAGAAAGAGAAAGATGAAACTTTCCATTATGAGGAGGCTGAACTTTAGTGTTCTGTTTAAAGAAAAACCTTGTCTTCTCCACTCCCTTGTACGGTTATTCTCGGGAATTATTCCTTTGCCTCAAGGGGGTTGGTTGTTCAAGAAAAATGTATACCAAATGCAGCAAATAAAAAAAACACAACAACGGCAACAACAACAAAACAAACGTAGAGAAAGAAAGAATATCAGTGAAACGACTCCGATGAAGAAAGGCCTTCCATCCGAAGTTTAATATAATATGAAATTGTGTAGATGGAAAATTTCTTTAGTTCCACTCTCTATGTGCACCCTCTACTCCATTCCTAAAGAGTTTTGTGTTTTGTTTCCAGGCCTTAAATAATTAATCGATGGTAAGAGGGTGGAGAAACGGAAGGGTTTAAAGTGGGGAGTGGGGTAAACGTACAAATATGAAAAGGGACATAAAAGAAGTTTTTTTTTGTTTTTAGTTTTGTTTGCTTTTGTTGCAGTTTCAATGAGAATGTGAAGGATTTTATTTTCCAAAAGGTTTTTAGGTCATACAATGAATGTGACGTGGGGAGAATAGACATTATTAATAACGATATGAATAAAACAAAGAAATAAAAGGTGCATATTTAAAGAACACAAATTTGTGGTTTTCATCTCGTTCAGAATTCCAAGGGACAGTCTACCCTGATTATGGTAGAAATACTGAGCACAAATAACTGAATTATGACCACAATCTCTTACTCCTTATATCCACTATGTTGACTCTTTTACAACACGACATATTTCTCAGAAATTCAGAATGTGAGAATCAAACTCACAAACCCAGAGATTATACTGCAGTGTATTTACTTGCGAAGCCCATGTTTGGGTTTCGGTCGACTCTTTCGAAATTTTTTTCTGGAAAATCTTTTAATACAACTGGAGATCATTTTTTGTTCGACAATATTCATACCATCCTGACTTTTCTGAGTGCAAAGGTTTTCGCCTATTTTAAAGAACGGAGCGGCAAGACCAAAATGCCATGGGTCCCGGGTTCGAGACCAGATGACCGTGAGCTTTTATTAAGAAATAAAAATAATCCACTCCGTCTCTGGGCTGTTGTCTAGCTTGCAGCAATGCAAACAAGACTCAAGTTTCCTCACTTCCCTTACCCTAAATTCCCTTCCGGCCAAAACCATGCTAACGCATCAAAGGGTTGTCCCCTAGGATTTGGCCACATCGTATAAAAAAAATAAAAAATAAAAATAAAGCCTTTTCAATTAACCCTTTAAAAGCTTAACAGAAATACTTCAGTGGAGCTCCACAAACGTTGTCAAACACCAGCGGCCTAAATATGTCTTCAGTTCACGTTTGCGAGGATTTACGTAAAGTCCATATCTGGTAGCGTAAGTCCTTACTTGACCCAAGACATCAGGGTAATCGAAGCCCGACAATAGGTTCTGTGCGAAGCGCGTTTAAGAGCTCTTGGTGGTCTTACCATATTTGGCTGAGACTTTAGAAGAACTTTAGTTTCAATAGGGACGAAGATAAGAAACTGATGATCGAAGAGGTCCGTCGACTTTCAGGTAACGTTTTAATTTAGGATAGGCACACGTGAAGGGGCCCCAGTTTCACTTCTCGAGCCAAGAATAATGCAACCTTGTAGGCCGATTAATGTTTGTTCGCTAGTTCTAGACGAGGTACGGCAAACAACTCTTAATTTAAGCGCAAGCTCATGATATTGGATTGGACACTCACTGTGACCTTCAGTAATAACCATCCAGTTTGTTTTAGCATAGTAAAATTCTACTACTATAGGCCCTAGTGTTTTAAGAGGTTAATAGAAGTCAATAGAAGGACTTTAGTTAAACTCTGGAATGGTCGAGTAGAGGTCAAATATAGGCTGCACGCTTATTGCGCCTAAAGGAAGTAGTTTTATTGGATTGCGTTAGCTCCTGATATTGAATCATATACATAGGTATATGAAAATATCCGCGTGTATCTAGGTTTGAGTGCCGATAATGCGACTAAAATTGTGAACTCCCTGTCATTAAATAAGCTTGCTGAATGCATAGGTTATAGTCGTTACTCTTTGGGAATCAATCCAATGTCGACCGCATTAAAGTTAAGCTGAGCTCTCCAATTAGTATTCTGCAATCTTCATTCAAACTTGTTGAGCAAAGTTTTCTAAATTCAAACTGAAGTTTTCCCGTGGATCCCTGTAAACCTCTCCAAAAATAAAGGGATTCTGATCGATTTTCTATTTTGTTTAATCAACCTCACTATTATTGAGCGCGGAGGCTGTGTTCGAGGTTACTTAATGTTTTATTGAAGGCTTGTCATTGATCTCGATAAGCATCTTCAAACACAAAAGACTCACACTCAAGCTTCCTTTTACTAAACTGATAGCTTTTTTTTTCGACTAAGATTAGCTAAGTCATCGGTGGAATAAGTGATAACGGCCTATCAATCCGTAGGTCCCAAGTTCGAATCCCACCGACGTCGACCTATGGTTCTTTTCTGCTGACAACATATTACAGGTTCGGAATCAATCCACTTTAAGTTGTAGGTACACTTGCAATCGTTGCCTTGAATCGGGTGAAGTTCTTCTCCTGCCCCATGCCCCACAATGGGTTACGAGAACTGTAGAGGGAGAGGGAGGTACTTTCGAGTTTCGTTGAGTCTTTGAAAATTGTACGTATTTCTGTGCAGCTTCACGAATATCTTCAACCTGAAGCGATACGTGCTCAACCGTTTTAAGAGGCTTGCGGAACTCATAGATATGACGTCAGTCTACTCCAAAATACTCGAGCGAGACTCGTTGGACATATAGAGCGCGAGATAGTTGGACAGATAGAGCGCGAAACGTGTTGATAGAACTCGAACGTAGGCTCTGCACGGAGCGCAGTTCATTATGGTATGGAGCTTTTAGAGTCGGATATGTCTGCAGATTGTCCACGAGAGAATTCTGTTTTATTTCAAAATAGTCAAATAAAACTTAAGATTCTGTCGTTTTAGGGATTTATTTCACGTCGAGTAACACTCCATGTAGTCAAACATCTTCTGATTACACCTAAAGCAGTGACGGGCAATATTCAAGTAAATTTTCAAATAAATAACGATTTTTTGAAAAAATCAAATATTAAGTTATTAGAATAAATTTTTATTTGATTTTAAATTTATTTTAAGTTATTCACAAATAATTATTTACTATTTGTGCTTCTTATTTGAATTTCGAATAATAATTTATTATTTGATCGTGCGCTATTTTATTATCAAATAATTATTTGTTGTTTAATGAATTACATATTTGCAAATAATGATTTGTTATTCGATTAACGATTCGTTAAGTGATGTCTCTTTATGGAGTAAATGTCTGATTTGTTTTTCACTGTGTGGTTTTACAACCTTACAAATTTGAATTCTAAATTCGAAATGATGAAAATGTGTTATAACTTATTTTAATTTTTAATGAAGATTGCGAACAGGTACGTCCAATTTTTTCTTACAAGAAAATATATCGTGTCTTCGAGAAGTTAACCAAGTTTAATTAGCTGGTATAGGGACAAAATAAAACTTCAATTGTCACTTACAGTGTTTTGCGTTTTTACTTAACTCATCACGGCATAAACTAAGAATTTCCCATTTTTCTCGGTACCTCTAGCTATCATAAAGGATTATTGCATCGCCACTCTTCTACGACTAGCTTGAGACTCAATTTCTTTTGTATGAATTTCGCAAGACAAATGCAATTAGGATGATCTTCATCTTAATTGGTTACTCTTCTAAAATTTCTAATTATTAAATCTCACTCAAGGGTTAATTGTTTGATCGAGGAATAACAAATAATTATTTATCAAATATCAAATAACTATTTCAAATTCAAATAAGTAGCACCAAATAACAACTAATTCTCTAAATAACAAATAAATTTTGTAATCAAATAAATTTTTATTTGAATTTTCAATTTGTTTGATTTTTTATCTCTATTCGAATAAAATATGCCACTCTGACTTTAAGTCTCTGATTTCGGCAAAAGTCTTCGGGTTTATCTGTACTTTTGAACGAAATTCATATTCTGGCGATAAAAGATCGCAGATTGCGCGCAAAGAACTTTCAGATTTATCAAAAAAATTGTGCTATGTTGTACTGGAAGTGAATCCTCTTTTCGGCACTCTGAGTAAACCTTTGATCAGTAAGGGTTGTGTTTGACCTGCACAAGCAAACTGAAGCTGCGGCTCTTAGGCCCTTATGCTTAGCCTTCGCTCAGCAAATATATTTAGAGGCAAGGCAGTGGAGAGTCGTAAACATCTTTCTTGCAACGCAAAAGTGTAATAAGAAGTGAAGAAGAGTGCGGATTTGACTGGGATTTGTGTGGCATTTAACAAGATTTTTAAATTTTAAAAGCATGAATGCGAAACTCTTAGCAAAATGTCAAGCACCGATTGCAACAAAAACGGACCCTATGAGGACAAGAACTTTTATCCTGAAATGACAATTTTAATACCGTTTGACCTCGGTCATCAATAAAAAATAAACGACCGAATCGTCCACGTGTCAAGGCTATCTGGACAAATGGCGACCTTCAGAACGAGTTAAGATTTCACACGCAAACAGACAACGAGCCCGCAAGCGATAACGTCGACATTCGAATGCGATTTTTTTCTAATCGCCTCGTTTGTAGCGCGTGCATACGCGACACAATAGCAATAAACCATCAAAAAACGCATTGAGTCACAAGACGTTGTCTTGAGTAAAAATCTCATTACTTTCGGGGCACACAATAATCAGCAAAATAAACGCAAAAAATTTTGCGGCTTTGTTCAGTATCACAGAAAAACGTAAAACGAAAAAAAATCCGAGAAGAATTGGAGTGTGCACGATAAGGCAGGGTTCGAGTGTACGGTCACCGAATTTTTTACGGACACTCTTGACACTTTTTGACCACCACAGATACGAGCCAGAGATCGAGGGTAGGATTGAGCCGTTTTTTTTTTTTTGACAAAAATATTTTTGTCTTCTTTGTTTACGCTCCATTTAATTTATTTTTCTATTATTGGCGGAATTTTTGCGCATTGACTTGTTTTGTAACCGAACTCCTGCTGATGGTCCAATTGACCCAAATTTCGCTTATCTTTCGCCGGGAGCGTAACAATTTCTTTCTGTTTTGGATTCGGAGCAAAGTGTTGTGCTGAATTTAATCGTAAATGAGGGGAATACCGTTTCGTTAACGTTTTAGGGTATTAATCGCATCCAATCAACTGATGAGTATTCACGGAACAAGCCATTTTATCGACCGCCGCCTAAACCCTTTTAGTTCCAACTACTTCTCACAGCAATGCATTTATCAGGTCCTTGTTTTAGACAAACGGACAAACAACCCAAAAAGGGGAACTTAAGTCCTTCCTTTTAATCGTTCCCCTTTCCATTTTCGTGTCCTGTTCCATTTCGAAATTCAATCCACAAGTGCCATCATGCAGTTTTTGTTACCATTATTCTGTTCTACCTTTGTATCCCGCACAGAAAGGCGCTCGAGATAGAGGAACCGAAATGCAAAAGAGGCAAAAAAAAATGCAAACGGAAGAGATCAGGACAACTGAAAGAAAGTCACGAAAAACGACGAAATAAAAGCAAGAAGTAAAAATACATAGAAATCTTTTCTAAGCAGCTTTTATGCAACCGTTGAAATAGAGCAAGCTTGAAACTCTCTTTGACAAAAGCTTTTGAAAGTCCTTAAAGAATTTTTAAGGACGCCCAGGACGAGGTGGTAGTTTAATGGAAAAAGCAAAGGCTCAGTTGGAAAGAGAAAAAGAATGAAAGGTTTTTGTTTCTTTGACGACGACAGCGCTGGTGGGTGGCTCCTTTGTCGTCGATCTTTCAAGCCAATGTCTTTTGTTACTGGACTTTTGCGGCTCCAATTTTCTTGCATGTCCTTCAAGATTAGCCGCATTTGAATGCACTGAAAGAATCAGACAATAATCAAATAATATCTGAACGGCTCCAAAAACACAAGTATCTTCAAATGAAACGAGAGGAACAAAAAAATTTAAAAAAAATCCCCAAAATTATGCATTTTGCAAAGCGATCCCAGCGAGACTCGAAAGATTTTTCAAGTTAAATTTTCTAAACTTTTGGATGATTTCAGTCAAAAAACGGTTTTTTCAATCTTACCATTAAGTAAAACCCCCAAGCAATCGGACCCAAAGGGACTATTTGGCGTCGTATGTAGGGCGCGGATCCGAACTTGAGGATTTTAAGTGGAGGGTAGTTTTTTCGCAATGGGAAAATCCAAATTCTATTTACTCGCGGCATATTTTTAGAGTCTCGTCGTCGTCTTTAGTGAAGGTAAAAAGAGAACCTTGCATGTACCAACGTTTTACCACACCTTTTGCCGTCGTCTGATTCGTTCAAAGGGTTCTTGAGGTCAGTTTTACGAAATTTTCAAGGACAAACTATTAGAATTTTATAGATAGACTATTAGAAAATTGTTGAACTTACCTATAGTTAGCCGAAGATGGGGATCCAGACTGTCGTACATCCGCAACGGAATTACTTTTCATTTTATTGGTGAGCCGTTTGACGACATCATCCATTGTACGTTTGGATGCTATTTGACCTGTTAGGCTTGCATTTAAGTTTGTAGTGCCACTGTTGTTGGTGTTGTTGTTGTTATTATTACTGTTAACACTACCACAATTGTTACTGTATAGACTACTATTACTAAATAAATTGTTGCTATTGTTTATATTTTGCTGTTTTTTATGTAGAAATTGCTGATGATGTTGGTGTGGTGACAACGATGCTTGCCGATTTAAAATTTTACTACAATTGTTGTTATTGTTGTTATTATTATTATTGTTGTTATTGTGATTAATTAATAAATTTCCATTGTCATCATTGGTGCTACCGTTGGTGTTTTTTAATGCAAAATTTTGAGAATTATGCTGATGATGTATTATTGCGTTGTTTAATGTTCGATTGCGTACAATTTCCTCATTGTTACAGCTTGCAGATGACTGTTGAAAATTTTCTATGCTGTCGTAGTTGACTTTGTTATTTTGTATGCCGTAAATGCTGTTGTTGTTTTTAGTTAATCTATTGTTATTCTTTGAACGTTTTACTGGCGGCGAAGATGCGCAATCTTCTGTAGATGAAAGTTTCTGCTGTTGAAGTTGGTGCTGTTGTTCCTGCTCCTGCTGTAACTGTTGTTGGTGATGCTGGTGATGGTGTAGTAAGAACTCCGATTTTAAATAATTTGGTGGGTCATATTGTGACTGAAGCTGAAAAACAAAAGAGAAAAAAATGCAGTTCCTCTTTTGAGAATTGACAATTGTGGATGAAAAATTATATGAAACTTGACCAATTCGTATATGAATTTAATGTTAATAGTTTTTACTTAAAATAAAGTTATATCTATTAGTTATAGCTATAAAATAAATATTATTCAATATTTAATACATACCGAAAATAAATCATTATCATCGTCGTCATCATCAGATCCGGCAACAGCATTCTCGTTTAAATTATCACTAGTGTTTGGGTCACAACCATCAACAATATCGACATTTTCATCCTCAGCACCATCGTCTTCATCGTCATCTTTACATATAATACCGCTATTTTTATTATTATTGCTATAACTACAACTACTATAACGTAAACCCGGTTTTAATAAATTTTCACTATTATTCACATTGAAACTATCACCAATTGTTGAACGTAAATATTCACCACTATCACTGACCGGTGTAAGACTTCGATGACTGTCTAAGTCTAGTTCAGAGCCATAATTCTCTGATGTTGGTGTATTATTTCGTGAATACTGTTGTTGTTGTTGTTGCTGATGTTGGTGGAATTGATTTCTATGTTTTCGTGAACTATTGCTATTACAACTACGTGACATAGTATTGCCACATTCTTCTGATATTGTATGACTATCCGTTGGTGTATCACGTAGTAGTGGTGTTGTTGAAAGATTTTCTGGAATTGATGAAAAACAACTACTGTTGCTGTTTGCAGCTATTGTTGTCGTAGCATTAATTGATGTTACTGCTGTTGTTGCTATTATTCCAGCTGAACCACCTCCTTCAAATTTATTTGGAGGCGATTTTCTTTTCGATGACATAATGCTGTAAAATAAATTAAGAAACAAATTGCATTAAACTGTCGGAACACTATTAATTGCAACACTTAAACTAGGTTCAGAACAGGAAATTTGATATTTTAATGAACATTAATTACAACTGCTCACGGAGGACTGCAACCGAAACGATTGGTGAATTGCAAAAACGGTAGTCAGCAAGATAAGGGTAAACGGGCAATCTTTGGGCTAAAGATATAAGTTTCCGATGGAATACACAGCACACAGCACATGTCATCCAAACCTGAGATGGAAACGTTTCCTTCAAGATTTCTCCTGTTTTACCTAAGTAAATTTAGTTTAAGGGCGTCGTGATAGGAGAAATAATTTAATTCGTTTCCGGCTAAAAAACTGTACTGAAGTGATCCATTAACGATAGACAGGATAACTACTCTGAATATTACTTCCGAGGACAATTTCTTGATTTCCTTTTTAAAGTTGTGCTTCAAGGATATTGCAGAATTCAATTAGCAAGGGGCTTATGGAAAGGGCAATAGAGGTGGGATAGTAAGAGAAGGGATATAGGTCATATATTTTAAACTCTTAAAAGAGAAGATGTATTAAGGTTGACCGGCGGCGAATCATGGTTGTTTTCTGCTGACAATATATTACGATAAAAATGTCATGGGAGTTGCGGAAAAAATGCCAGTAGTTCGGAATTCACTCTAAATTGTAGGTCTACTTTCAATCGTTGTTTCGAATGGGGTGAAGTTCTTCTCCCGCCCCACAAGGGATTACGGGACCTATATATAGAGAGAAATGAACTCCTTGCAAAAGAAGGAAAGTATCACGTTAAGGAATCTTTCCCTTGTAACTATAGATGTGTGCCGGTGAGACGATAGCTACTAGTATAACTTCGTGTTCAACTCAGCAACTTGTTAAAGTTAAGGGTTTTGCCTTCAAGCTGCACTCGACTTTTCAGGGTTTGAACAGGCAACTTGCGTTCCAACTTCGCTCGGCTATTTAGAGTAAGTGCTTGCCTTTGAGCTCCGCTTGACATTCCGCAGCTTCACAGCTACACAATTTGTTAAGGGTAAAGGTGTGCATTTTAGCTTGAAGTGATTTTTTAAAATTCGTCCACCGAAGGCAGCTCACGTTCGGGTTTCTTTCGATTTTTAAGAGCCTTCTGTGGACTAGTTTAAATCGAAAATTTATAGGGCGAGAGAAGTTCTAGAATTTTTGTACGAAAATTCCGGTAAATATTACGGTTCTCAACTATAATAATTTTGCAGCTGTCAGCTACCTCATCAGTGTAAAATTTCCTGATCGTGAGCATTGGAAAGATCACGGTCGAGAACCGTAAAATTTGCTAGTTATTCTGGAAAAAATTGTACATTTCATCAGTCAGTAAATTTTACGGCGCTGTTCCATAAAAATTGCCAGCATAACAACGATGCATGATAAAGATGTGATAACTAAGTTAAGAGCTCTGATGGCGGCTTGACTATCAGTAAAGATGGATATCATTTGCTTTGATGCTCGACTACTTCTAAGCAGTACGTATGCTTTTCTAATTGCAAACACCTCCGCTTGGAAGACGCTCGATCTGTCCGGCAGCCAATAAAATTTCGATATGTTCAGTACCTCAAAGAACACCGCAGCACCAACAACTTTTTTCTTCTTGGAACCATCCGTGAACAATACGGTGTAAAAGTTGTTAATTCAGACAGTGCCCACTCTCTTCTGGATGGAATCTCAATGCTGAATCCTTCAGTCAGTCGCGGTTACAGCTGTCCCTTTGGGTATCAATCTGAGGCTGTTACAATAACCACAGGGCTTAGCATGCCAGCACCTCTCGCACCTTATCGCACTACATGACGCACCTCTCTTGATCGCACTATATGACGTCTGAAATTTGATTTGGAGATCAGTGTGAAGCAGATGCAGAGACACGTTAAGAAGTTCTGGTAGATCGATTCTCTGCACTCTGCTCAGAATAGTTTGGTTATACCTTACCTATCGCTGGCCAAAAAACCAGTGAACTGTAAGTACATTTGTGTTACCTTAAGTTTCAGTCCCCATGTTTTTCCAAATGTGCGTCTGCGGGCGTAAAGGGCTGTAAATGCCTTTTTGACCCGCTCTTGTATGTTAAGCTTCCTGTTCAGTTTCAGATCCACGATTAAACCCGGTAACTGGATTTAGCTTTGGAACACTCAAGTATTTATTTATTATGTCATAATGGTGTTGGTATTGTGTTGTAGCTTGTAATTGTAGTATGTATTATTATGTTATAGCTTGTATTAAGCTTAAATAAATAAATACAGTACTTTTGTTTTTGTGGTGGTGGCCAGTCCATAATCTTTCGAGTTTCAACAGGATTTTATTTATGATCATCAGCCACAAAAGGGGGAAAGCACCTCGCCTTATGGCTTTCCACGGGAGACGTAACTTTAGCATTGTTATTATCCAATAAACAGGACTTTGTCATTGTCAAAGGATCCTCCTATGGCCAGGAGTGCAGCTAGGCAGTATTGCCTGCACTGGTTTGGGCGTACTACTTCGTAGAGGGCTGTTTCCACAGATCTTCACTTGAAGTACGCATGATGATATTTGGACATCGGTGTTCCACGTAAAATTTGTATCAAATATATGTCCAGGACTTCCAGCTTTTTAATTCAGAGGAGGTCATACTATGTAATCGTTCTAAAGTGCTTTGTTAGCTTGCTGCCTCGTTTTCCAGGCATTGGGATGAACTTAACACTAATACGTCTCCATGATTGGAAAACGCAATAGTGGATTATGCAAGTCCTAAAAATCGCTAACACCTCTTTTCCGGCCAGACGGACTTTTTTATAGATATTTATGATTTGTTTCGGGTTACCGTGTTGCAAGACGGCATCTGTTGGCCTAACTTACTGCAGCTCGGGAAATGTCTGTTCATTAGTAGCTCTAAGGATTCAGCGGATGAACACGTCCAAGAGCCATCTGTTTTTTAGAGGAGATGGTACGCTTTGATCTTTTGATGGTATTCCGCCAAGTCTGGCTAAATTCCCTTGTTCCTTCCATCGAGTGGCAATACCCTCTCTCTTGGCTTCTTTGGTGGGTTGCCAATATTTGTATCTGTAGCAGATATAGAAAAAGGTTTGAACAGATTGGACAATTCTTCATTTCACTAAGGAGAAATGGTTTTTTTCCTAAATTTACATAATACCTTGTACGCGGTTTGGACAGATTGGACAATTCTTCATTTCACTAGGGAGAAATGGTTTTTTTTCCTAAATTTACATAATACCTTGTACGCAGTGTAAATGGTTTTCTCATATATAACAATTTTAGATCCCAGATCTACAGTAGTTTTAATATTTGGGCCTAGGAGACAGCCTGGAAATGTGGCAAGTTGAGAGTGCGGGCGGAGCTCTAAATTTTCTAAGAAGCTTGAACGGAAGCCCTTCTTCTCAAGAAGTTAAAGGTCAAGAAAATCTCTTTAACTGATACATTGTGACTTACGAAAGAATTTATCTTAGCCCACCGACATATCAAAATTTGTTCCGGCATTTAACTTAAGTTTCCTTCAGAGTGATATGCAACATCCTGAATTGTATACCTAGATTGTGTTTTCTTAGTTCGTGGTTTAATTTTTTTGCAGGTCCATGTACAAGCAGTTTAGAGCAACAGTTTTTTTTCTTGTGGGGTCCGAATAATTATACACTAACGCCATTTTCAGCACCTCAACGTTATGATATAATAAGCACCTAATTAGCATTCTAAATTGCATTCTTCTTTACTACTGTGGTCTGGCTAAGCACATCTACCTCGTTTATAAACTGAACTGAGTCCAAACTCTTGTCATATAAACTGAGACTTAGCACAGTCACCAAATCGAATGCGGTCCGGATATTATGTTGGCCTGCAAATTAACTCAAGCTACGGATTGAGGTTATGTTGTGAATAACCACTGGTGTTGTGTAATTGAGTATTTTTAAGTTAATTGATTGGTTAGTTGTTTTAATTTAATTTGTGATAAAGGGAGGGGATAAAATATATATATATATATAAATGGTATTAACTGCACTCAGTGCGATCTGGTTACAGGCTCACATATAAACGTTCGACATGATTAGTTAACGTAACTCAATCTGAGCTCAGTTTAGTATGTAAACGGAATAACAGTGTCGCTGCTGAGTTTGGGTAACATTCACGATTTAGTTTGAAAAATACAAGTGGTTAATGGCGATTTCTAGATTAAAATTTCTTTTGTATGACTTCTCTAGTATTTTTGCGCTTTACAGCACATCAAAAAGGTCTTCTCAAATCTTAAAACCCCCTTTCCCCATTAAATTAAATAAACATACTTTTGCTCATCAAAACTATTCGATTGTCCTCTCTAATCCCTAATAACATATCATCCGTAGTCCTCCCCCTTGTTTAACATTTGCCTCGCTCCTTTTGGCCATCCATCAACTGGGACAGCAAATAAAACGCAGCCATCGGGTGAAGGTTAACCTCTAACAAAATATTCCCCGGGAAACCCTTTGATATCCTGTTCAGGTTATGATAGCTTGGAATGATCATTCCCCCGGGGGCGCTCTACTCTACTCCACTCTACTCTGCCTTTGACTTTACTGTTTGCCTTTGTTATTGTTTTTACATTTTATCCAGGGGCGTAGGATTTGATGTGATATAGGGGGTATGTGGAGGGCGCTTGGATATATATTTGTCAAACCACAAAATTTTGTATGCACACAAAATAGGCAAATAATATTCTGATGATAAACTAAATAGGACTAGCGAAATCCCTGATTAGTCGGATGTTGTCAACAGGCCATAGATATTGGGATGCGTGAGGGATGAATGGGAAGGCCAAAATAAATAGCAAATGATGATGATGACGAGGTTCCTGATGATTATAATCCCGGGGAACTTTGAACAGTGTTTTTATGGACGTTCACAAAAAAGTTGTTTGAATGGGAATATCATTACATGTGTGCCCTTGTCCCTGTGCCTGCCCTGGTTCCTATCTGGTATTTTTTTTTTTTTTGTACTGTTTGCATATTCCGGGAGAATTCGGGCATGGCAAAGAGTTGGAGTTGAAAAAATGTTTGGAAAACTCCTGAAAAACGGGGTTATCGCAGGTTGTTGTCGTTTTTTATTTTCTGGTTGGGGTGATTCCCGGAGAACAAAAGGGATGACGATGACGAAAGGGATGTCTATTTGTGTACAAACGGCTCGCCTATTGGGTAAACTTTGAATTAAATTTGAATAAATGCGAGGAAAAGTTTTGAAACTTTAACGAGACTATCCAATTTATTATGACATCAAAGGCATGACTAGAGAGGAGATGGGGTTCGGCGAGTGTAGAGAATCGAACAAAAAGGATGAAAGCGGGCCGGATGGGGGAATTAGGTTGCCAGTCTCTGGAGGAGGTATTGTTTGTATTGAATGTTATCATCCTTGAGGGATTACTGACGAGAAGGAAGAGATTTAAGTGAAGTTCTGTTGGTGTCCAACGTTGTTATCTATGATGAGCTGTCGTTGAAACTTTTAAGGAGTTTATTCGCATTGCTAGTGAAAAGGTATTGACTGTGGACTCAAATTAATTCCAATTTGACATAAAACACAAACTCAATTCATCAATTTTTTTCGAAAAGTAATCAAGCTTTTTAAAAAAATTTTTTAAATTTATTTTCAAAAAAAAAGTGTTCAAATCGAGTGCACCCAAAGACGAAAAACTGTACACCATTGAGAATTACAACGAACGAACTTACATTTGATGAGCTCTAGTTGAGTTTCTTGGTTTGAAAAATTTAAAATTTCTTCTAACCTCAGCCGATAATTTAAACGCCTAGGAGCCTCAACGGCTTAGACATACTAAAGATTGCTACGAAATCGAACGCACAGATCTATGGAAGGATTTATAAAATCGCAAGTAAAATGGCTCTAGAGACTTAAGAAGAAGGGCTGTATTGACAGAAACAGAACGAAGCCGCACAAATGTAAGGACTACGTGTACAGAATTTCACAACTCAAGGCCATCCTGGGTGCGGCAAGTAAAAGCCTATCTTAAAAGTCAGAATCAGTACAAGAGACGATAAACACGACTTCAGAATTTAGAGTATGTGTGGCGATACTTGATGAGTAATTGTCCAGGCGTCAAAGACATATATCAGCCGAAAGTGAGTTCAAGTTAAACGTTACAATCTAAAATCTTAAACTGCTGAAGACGGCAATTGACTTAAAGCTTTTGTAGACGATATCGGGGTTCAGCTGCCGAAGAAAAGAAAACAATTAGGGCCGGCTAAACAGGTAACAGCCCCAAGGACGTCGAAGACGACAAAAGGGTAGAACTTGTTTGACGCGCCATAATGTTTTAGGCCATCACAGATGGCATTAACCTCAACGTGGCAAAGTAAAGAAGGAAAAAAAGCATCGTAGCAGGCGGACCAAAGTCTGTGATTACCGGCGGAATTGAGCTTAAAGCTGTCACTGGTTGCAATGCGACACTTTTCGATTAAAGTCGTTACAGAAGGCTCTAGTAAATTTCACAAAGTTATGACCACCAATATCTTAGAGCCGCTGCAACTAACAACTCCGTTTTTCTTTAAATTGAAACTTGTTGCCGTCAAGGGCTGCCTTTATTCTGATGCCACATTCGTCGACACTTAATCTAATACTACCTAGGGTGGCATGAAACCTGTTGCCACCTGTAAAAAAAAGGTCCGAAGTCAACAAAAGCAATTAGTCAAAGTTTGCCACAATGGCGTTAAGGCCGCATAAATTCCGATTGATTTATAACCGTTGTAGAAGGTTTTGGATTGTAGGACGCCGTAAGTGTAAAGACAGTGTTGTGGGCGGCAACAGGCTGAAGGCCACCGTAGATAGTGACAGGACTAAGTTCCACTTTTAAAACGGTGCTACATGTTTTGGCTTATGGACCTTTTATGTTTTTGAGCAGCCTTAAATATCTTTTGGTGTACGACTGTCATTAGCTATTTGCCGACTACGGTAACCTTGGGCCGGTTTTGCGATGTATTTTGGTCTGTTGCGACCCATGAGCGACCTAACACTGTGGAATTTATTCTACTACGGAGGCAAGAAGTAACGCAGCGGCAACAGCCTTAGAACAAATTATCCAAAACCGTCAAAGACCACTGCAGTTTAAAAGCTATGATAGGAAGCAACACATTTATGGCCATGGGAGGAGAAAACAGCTTGATGGCTGGCAAAAAAATGAAAGGCTTATAATATTAAAGGCCACGACAGATTCGTAGCTACTGAAATAATCAAATTCAAAGTTTCCAAAAAGAGGAATAAACAAATACTTAGACCGGTAGCGTAGACTTTAGGCCACTGGAATTGGCACGATAGACCGTCTTGGCCAATATACCCATTAACTAATAATAACAAGGCCACTGGAACCAGCGATAGAATACGTCTGACGGTAGAATTAACGATGAGATTTATGCTTTCGAAGACAATAAAGTATTTTAGAATTTAAAAATTAGTTACAGGCTTAAGAGTCTCGGAAAGAGTTCTCTCTCTAGTTCCCGTAACACCTTGTGGGGCATGAGACGGGAGAAGACGTTCACCTAATTTGAGACAACGATTGCAAGTCCACCTACAATTTAAAGTGGATTCCGAACCACCGACATTTTTGTTTTGAAACTCCATTGTAAAAAACAGCCACGGGTTGCCGCCGGTGGGATTCGAACCTGAGACCTCCGGATTGATGGGCCAACACTTTATCACTTACTCCATAGACGATTAAGAGAAACTGTAGGAATTGTCATAAATTTGATCGTCATAAAAAACGGAAATAGCCTTAAGATAACAAAAGACAATGACATTTTCGAAAATACCTGAAACGACAAAAGGCCTGAAAGCGCCTGAGTTAAGAAAAAGTTAAAAACAACTAAAAGAAACAAGAGACTTAAGCATAGCGAAGAAAGAAAACAAAGAAGACGCTCTCTGAGGTCGAAAGAACAAGAGGCTCAAGAACGCCAAAGCGACAAGAGACTTAAAGCAGTCGAAAACGATTAAGTCAAGGTCATAAAAAACATATTAGGCAGGCACCAATAGTCATAACATCCTAAGTTGACGTTCAAAAATTCAAATGATAATAGCCTCAAATCCTTTGTAGGCAGCGAGATACTTATGCTTCCCATAGCCACCACTATACAATGGAGCGGCAAATTTAAGGTTAACTGAAACGGCGAAAATTCGTAGTTAATTTCTTTCGTAGTTAATTTCTGCTGAGAGCAGATTACGTTTAAGCACCGTGGTCCACGGATTACAAGAGGACAGGTGAAGACAGCTAAAGGTGGGGCTCTGTTAAAATTAGTTGACGACGATAAATACTTACTGTTCTAAGGTTCTAACGTAAATAAAACTTACGCACTTGAAAGAATTGTATTTTTTAAACTATAGACAATGGGAAAGTCATGAATGACAGCAATTGCGTTCTAACCCTATTCCAGCTAAATTCGTTTGACAGCATCTTCCTCTTATGTTCCTAAATTCCATAGTGTAACCTTATAAAAGTCTAACTAAGTGTCAAACAAGTTTGAAGCGAAAGAAAGGAATAGGGAAAATTTCCAAACGAATAACATTGGCACACACGAATCATTGCCACTACAGGTTGCTACCGCAAATCTTTGAACCGAAAACCACACACCAGTCCATAGCATTGCGCCTTCCGTGACACTTTGCCAACGCCCCGGGTAAGATGAGGGAGAGGTAATGTAAAAAATGTTCTTAATTGTCCTTCGTGAATAAGGAAGTCAGAAGATGTTTAAAAGTTAACGCCCCCGCTCCCTCTCTTCCCTTGCAAGAGTAATTGAAATATGCAAAAGGGTGTTTTAGCGATTTCGCACCTTTTATAAACTCTCACAATATGTTTGACTCCTCTTACACATGCATACACTCTTGTTTCCTCTTTTCCTCCTTATTTTCTCTGCTTCCGTGTGCACTTTTGTGTTCTATTGGTCTCCAAGTAATGAGACAATTTGCATTATTGTTTTGTGTATGGAAAGAGGTAAGCTTATGAATTAATTTGCATTTTACAACACACCATTATTTCATTCGAATTGAATTACATCCTTTGTGTGATTTCAATGTTAAGATATGCACGTGGCAACAACACTAGAAAACAATTTTTGGCAAAATTATGAAAAAGAAACCAAATTCCCTAAGAATATTTGCTGCGTTGCAGGGGGCATTGTCATGATTAATCTCAACGTCCTTTGCATAGTCGTCCTTTTTTTACATTTAGTTTATCTTCAATCTACACAGAAATATTGTGGAATTAGGTACATTATAAAATTAAATAATCAATTTAAGCCGAAAGTACTACGAGTTTACCAAAATTTACTTCGTTAATAAATTGAAACCTAAGCACCTCATTTGCTCTGTGATCTATTTTCCCGTTCTGTTTTGTTGAATATACAAGTAGGGCTAAAAAAAGGTGAGAGCGGAAGGAAGAGGATTAGCCCGAAAATCCAATGCGTATTAAAAACATACAACAAAAATCGAAAAGATCAAAGAAAAAAGCAAAGGACTTATCTGATTTCGTGGTAACACGTTGGCCAATCTTTCTTAGTACATGTTTTCTCCACGGATCGCGCAGATCGTTTTCTTCCTTTTTGTTAAATTTACATGTCTGTGCCGGTTTGAGTTGTTTTTGTTCATTTTTTTTTCGCTCATTTATTGTTGCCCTGGCACATTGTAGAGTTTTAATTTTCATTAGTGCAAGCAATTGGGAGCTGATTATCGTTTTCTTAAATTTATTTGTTGTTGTTGATTTTTGCTTATATCTTCCCGTTTCGTGTAATCTTTCTCCTTTCTCACGACAGTGGCCATTTCAAGTATTTAAAATGGTTGTTGTCACCGTGCCCGTGCGAACGAACGACTCTTACTTAATTTGCTGCCTTAGTAGTCCGCCGTCGCGCGGTATCGGGGGAAAAGAATCCACCCAGCCAGGAAGAAGGATAAACGAAAATCTTTTCATGAGTAAAGCCAAAAAGATATCGGAATGAGTTATCTCATCCCAGAGTTCAGGTATTATTTTACCTGTTCATACGACTACTCCAGTCTTCAGGTAGGCAAGCAAGCAGCCAAACAGGTAGGAGATCATTCTTGGCATGGAATCTCCTTTGATTCTTACTTCTCGTTTTGGCGTTATCTTTCAATCTGATTGCACTCTTTAGCTCTTTGCAGATCCTCTTCGTACACGTCTCTCCATCCCTCATCCAATATTGATGTATCTTCACATCTTGTATCTTGCTAAATCTGTCTTTGTTACAAACGAAGATGTATCTACTTTGAATATCCCCTCCGCCTCCACCACCTTGAAATCTTTGTCCCACTCCTCATCTTCAATTCAATCAGACACTGACCGATCACCTGTGTTCTAGCCGGTGATCCTGTCCGAGAAATTTTGATCTCAATTCATCTTTAACGGTGTCCATTCAAGGGATAGCAATCTCCTTCCTTCTGATTTAAGATGTTAACTAAGTCAGTTTTCGTCTTTTTTCGGGTTGTTATCTTTGTCAGTTGGACACACTCGATCAATCCCGTGACTTTGATCTTTTGCAAAATAATTCTCGATCTCGATCGGAGCAACCTCACTAAAAGCGCGCCATAAGAGTAATCACCGATGAGACCAACAACTTGAGACTCCTTAAGGTATTCAATCGTTCGTTGTCCACCTGATACCATTCAGAGCAGGTACCTTGGCACCGATTGTTCAAATTCAAGACGAAAGAGGACGATTAAAGGCACATGCCTTTTACCTGTATAAATACTTCTCTTCCTTTTTGTTTTCGTTTTAGTTTCCTTTCGACCCCTTTATGAACCATGTCACGATCACTTTCGTATACACATTATGCCTCTGATCGTACGACGAAATGATTGATTTATTCGATCCCCTCCGTTTCAGCCTACCAATAATTGACATGTCTCCAGGGATCTCTGCTTCTTCTTATTATTATTTTTTCCTTTCCATTTATTACTTCCTGGTAAACATTGGAGCTGTAGGGTCATTGAACTTGAAATCACGTGGTAGATTGAGGCAAATTTGTAAGGATTGCTATACTGTACCCGTGAAATGCAACCTTAAGAAGAGGAAAATTGGTACGCAAAAAAATCATGCGCCAAGTCATATTTGAATGAAAGGTCTTAACTCGAAGACGAGTCTAGTTTAACTGTTTAAAGGATTCAAACGGAACTACTTAAAAGATCAACAAAACTCAGCACTCAAACTTTCCTTAGCTACGTTAAGGTACGGCTTAGTAGGCTCGTACCGCTTGACCGTTTATCAGGGCGGGCAAGATCTCTCGCTCGAATTTCGCTCGACTACTTACAGGTACAAATTATGGGATCACGCTCGTGTTTAGCTACCACCCCGGGGGACTCATGATTTAGCTTCTTTTGACAACTTTAAAGATAAAATCAGGAGATATGTGTTACTCTCGATAGTTGGATTAAGGATACTTAAACACTTAAATGTAAGGATTGTGGGCAAACGGACAGGGACTGAAAAGTGCAGAACGAAATATATGCGCTCGACTAAATAAATAAAAGGAATGTGCTTAAGCTTTGCTTAATTACTCGATTGTTTGAGAAGTTTGAAGGGCTTATGCGCTTAAGCTACTTAAAAAGACGGACAGCGGCTCGTGCTCGCACTTTTCCTGGACTAACGAGAACGGATAAAGGTTAGCGCTCGAGATTTCCTCGACTATTTATAAAAACAGTCTTGGGACGAACACTTACAAAAAACGAATACTTACAAAAGCGGCCAAGGGGTAAATGCGTTAATTTCACTCAACTCTTTAACAGGTCGTGGGGAGGGAGATTTATACTTTGTAGTAGCAATATTCGTAAACTTTACTTAAAAGAACGTGCTGGGTCTCGCGCTTGAGCTTTGCTTGACTGGTTAAAAGATCGAACAGGAGCTTAGCTCGACTACGTAATCACTTTAGCTTCGCTCGACTGTATAATCACTTTAGCTTCGCTCGACTCCCTAACAGTTCGGACAGAGCCTCGCGGTTAAGCTAAAAAGACGATCTGTTGGCTAACACTGGAGGTGCAATCAATAATTTGCGCTCGGCGTTTCCTGAGAGCTAGTACTCGGGTTTTCCTCCGATTGCTTTAAGATACGGAGTAAGTGCCGAGATTAGGTTAGGTAACAGTGGTGGCTAGAAAAGCCCCTCATAGACCCCACCGGGTTCGTAGCGATACCACATACAGATACCCTACGTTTTAGAGATATCGTTTTGTGAACGTCGGAGAGCTACCTTCATCATGTCAACGGTATCCGTCTCCGTTGCGAACTTCAAAATACTAGGCATGCTAATGCTAGAAGCTTCTTTTAAAACTTCGATGACAAACTTGCCTAGTAATTGCTGCATTACACTTGCGGGCACATGACAACGACATAAGAGGTGTTCTATAGTCTCTTTTATTTATATTGGCTTCCCTACAATGCCTACACAGATCAGAGTCTGAAACATCAATTCAGTGAGCATGTGGCCCCGTTAGACAGTGGCCGGTGTAGATCCCGACTATAGTTCTACATTGAGCCCGTGTTAGGTTGAGTAGGCATTAAGTCTTCTTACTATCGTAGGATTTCCACATGATGTTCGCGATACGACACGTCGTAGTCTCTTTCCATCTTCTCTTCGCAAGATGTAATAGCCCATCGTTAAGAGATTTGATAACACTGCATATCGAAGAAAGTACTTGATCTGCTTCCTGAACTTCAACTTCAGCTCCTTTGTTAGCTAGAACATCTGCCGATTCGTTTCCGGTGATGCCTCTGTGTCACGTTACCCAGCAGAGTTTAACTCTCTTGTTATTATTTATTTGTGAAAATTCGCCAAGACTGGCTACTACAACAATAATACATAGTTGAAACTTAACTCAAGACATATATATTTATTGTTCAATGATTAGTTGAAGTTGGGCCTTCCACTGGAATGTCCACACTCGATGTGGACTGCAAACTCATTAAAAGGACGAGACATGGAGGCGATGGGGTCGTGCAATCCATACAGACTTCGGTGGCGAGTCCCATGGAGAAAATCATAATTCCTTAAGGTTGGGGCCGTTACGGAGATGTTCACGTCGTTGAGTAGTTCGCCAGAGTCAATCGTCCCCTGCAACAAATCATACAAAAAAAAACAATTTTAGAGACCTTGTGTCCCTTTCAAGAGTATTGAGGGAAATCAGACTAAGCCTAGCAGAATAAGCAGGAAGGTAGATTGGGTCGAGCTAGGGAAGGCCGCGAAGAGCGAACCTAAGGAATCTGCGCTGCACTGATTCAATTCGGTTAATATGGATGCCGAAATAAGGATCCCAAACCAGACTGGCGTACTGCAGGATATATCTGACGATAGTGCAGAAAAGAAGCCTCGTTAAGTAGGGATCATCAAGCTCCCTAGACCACCTCTTTACAAAGCCAATCGTGGAATTGCTGGCCTTGCTGAAGGCGGTGAATATGCAGTCGACCTGCATACCCGACTCAATCAGGGGCAAACAGTGATGCACGAATTCGAGTAAATTGGTGATGGTTGATTTACCCTTAATGAAGCCGTGTTGGAAGCCCGCGAAGGGTCTACAATGGAAGCGGAGCACGTTACTTATCAGGGTTTCAAAGGCCTACGCAACATGGGACATGGGTCTCTCTTGTTGTCAAGGGCGATTATCACAGAAATCGCCCGGGAAACGACCAAAGTGCAGAGACAGATTAAGCAAATGACAGAGGACAGGAGTGACCGTTTAGCAGCATCTTCTCACAAATGAGGCTGGGACACCGTCAGGTCCGCATAAGGACATATGGGGCAAATTCGCCAGATAATCCGAGACGGCTCCGTCGTGGAACACCAAATCTTTAGATTTAAGGGAAGTGAGCGGGAGCCTTGTCAAGTCAGAGAAGTCAGTGGAAGCGGTATCACAGTAAGGATCATACAAAGCGACACTAAAGAAGTCAGCGTATGAATTGGCTGAATTGGTCGTGGCTCTCGTGGTCACCCAGCCTCAAGGAGGAAGGGTATCCATCGCTGCGTCGCTTAGAATTAATGAACCTCCTAAATTGTGTGGATTTTTGAGCAAGGTGGATCTCGGGTTGGGAGGAGCAGAAACTTTTCCAAGGTTTACACTTTGTCTCAAATTTTCATCAATCAAGGCTTGGACAGTTTGCAGAGCTCTGTAGCAGTCAAAGAGGGATTTAGATTTGAATTCGGTGGACCCAAGAGATTTTAGTGCCGCCTATGGCAGTCCACATATATACACACTTATTGAAATGCTCGTTGCCAGCGACTATGCACCAACTCCGCCGTCTTGTGTATAACCACCACTTTGGCCTGAAAGACGCTGCAGTCACTGGGAAGTCGGTGGGACAAATAGATGTTAAGCTCCTCGCTAAACACTGATGCTCCTACTCCGGAGCTTGTTTTAGAGTCATCTGTGTATATGTTTACCACGTCTGAAGGTTCTTCTGTTCTTCAACATTGTAAAAGGAAAAAGAAAACAAAACACTTGCTTTTTTACTTTTCCACAAATTATTTATTGTATTTATCGAGTTACAATCGACGCCTTTCGACTTTCTGGGTCATTGTCAAGATTGAACTTGTTTCCCAGAACAGGCTCATTAAGTAGGGATGTAGAAGTCCTTAGGTCCACGGAAGGGAGTGGATTCGAAAGCAGCAGTAATAGTTATTTGTGAGTGCTTTAACCTGACCAGGTAAGTTTTCCTGTCCATAGCTGGCGACCAAACCAATATGCCTTACAACATCATTATTCGCCCTATTGCCATGGAGTGATGATGGGTTTCCGCACCCCCCCCCCCCCCCCACTTTGCAGCCAAGAGTCTTTTGCAGGTGTAGAAAGCTGTGTTTGCCTTGGCAATCCTTTCCTCTACATGAACCTTCCAGGTCAGTTTACCGTCTAGAATGACGGGGTTTGAGTCGCAGTGGCAGTAAGTGCCGAACTGCTTAAACAAACCGACCGTGAGCTTTTGCTTTAAATTTGCTGGACTACATAAACGAGAAAATTGTTTAGTTCGGCAACGTAAAATAACCATCGGATGGCTCGTGTTTGAATTTTCCTTAACTACTTAATAAGATGGATAGCAAATCTGTTCGAAAAATGTTTTACGACTACACACATTTAGGAAAAAAAAAATAAGTGCTTTGTGCCAATTACTTAAAAGGACAAACTATGACCCCAAAATTGAGTTCGCTACGTTTAGGTCCAATTTATGCTTTCAGTATCTTCGATAGTGACGGGAAGGTTGGACGTTAGTTTCCTATGTGCCCATTTAGATAGGTTAGTTTCCCGTGAGCGAACACTTGAAAGCTGAAAAAGTAGATCAATGCCTAACCGCAGCGATCAGAGCTCGAGTGTAAGGCTCGTGCCTTTAAATTTAGTCAAATAAATCTTTAAATTAAGCAAGTGAAAAATGGAACTTACTCTTTCCAGCTAACATGTTTAAGTGATCGGACACAAGTATCCTAGTTCGTTGTGTGGAAAAAACTTATGGTTATGGTTATTAACTTTATAATCGAAGCTCGAAGCTATTTTCCAATTTTGATTTGAACATCATCAAGCTCAGCTCAAAAGTTTGTCGTAGTACTCAACTGGTGCTTTAAGTTGGCAATCAGGTATAATCATTTTCCCCAACACGATTCAAAATTTGTATTTTTGAGTAAGAGCTATCTATAGAATCTTTGATTAAAGTGCTGTCCATTTTTCGTAAAGGTCGTAGAATGTCATTTCGAATAAACCAATTTAGTTGTAGATATCTATGAGAATTCCGATTGATCCCTTAATTGTTCAACGAAGTTGGTCCTTCGAGTCGGATTATCCATTAAATTGAAATACAATGGAATCATATGCTCAAAAACAAACAGAGTCCTTTTGAATATATCTCGAAAAAAGGACATACAACTACTTCCTGGACTCTAAAATCGACATTCGTTCCGTTTGCTTACATAAACTCATTCACCCACCACAATCGACGGTGCTCCCAAAACACTTCCGCCTTTCCGAAAATAACAATTTCCGCATAAAACATTGTTTCCTTTCGGCACAACCGAATCCATTGAATGTTGATTTTATGCTAATGGCTTCCTTCGATTCCTTGGAATTTGTCACATGTGAGTAATTATTCCATAGGACGGGATATGTCTCAGTAGACGATTCTGCATATCTTCCGCAACGATGGTACCACATACATGCGTCACACATCCTTATATTCCGTCAGAAGCGTGCATTTACGCGAACAAGGCAATATTTGCAAAATTATCGTATCGAAATCGCATGAACCCTCGCCGAAAAAAAGTTTTTGCAGAACTTCCGCAAAAATTTTGTTTACCGAAATCTCCCACTTTGTCTCCACGTTTATTTATTTGTTTTTTATTTTTGCGTTTTTCCCGACAAATATAAATCGAAAAATGGGAGTTGGAGGGCTTCAGGGAATGCAAAAGGGAAATAAATCTTGTTTGATTCCCCGAAAATGATGTATTTGCTATCAATAAATTTATTGACTCGTTTTATTTGCTTCCTGACGGCGATGGTGTGTGCCCTGCTGGCTGAACGCGTTTCACGAGAGAGCAAAAAACTTTTCACCAACAAACGAAAAAAGTCAGAGGGAAAATCATTTTTTTTCATCGAAATTTTAAACAAATTTTCTGGCTAAATCCTGTACAGACATTTCCCTTGATAACAGCAAAGTGCTTATTCGAATTTATTCAATTTTTTTGTCTCCGCCCCGCTTTTTTTGCTGCCGTTGTTGTATTTAAACACCATGCCCTCAGGGTTTACACGACGCAATGGGAAATTAAAGGAAATTGAAAAATAATAACTCCGAAAAATGCTCATGTACTCATCCTGTATTCATCCCAGCCAGAGCTAGGTATGCAAAGGCGGTAATTTTGATAGGCACAGAGTTGACTCACAACAGAAAAAAATTTATAAAAGTAAAACGCAAACAACACACCCAAATTGAATTTTTTCAGGATTCTCTGGTATTCAGTGGAAAGGCAGTTATTCTTTTACACACAAATCAAAGAGGAAATTGGAAAATTTCAATAAAATTAAACAGTGCGAAGGGATAGCGTTGTATATGTAAATTGGGTAATATTGGAACCGACCAGAAATCAACTATTCCTCAATAGTTGAAATTGTCGTGCATTACGGCACGCGGCGTACACAATAACAATATTTTGAGAACTCACAAATTTCAATAATCTAACTAAGGGCTGTTGAATACCTTCCAATAAATTGCCTTAGAAGTCTAGTTGGGACCTTCCGATAAGTTCGACTAAAACGTTTCTGTTACTCAGGGTTAGCTTGATTGTTTTTGGAAGTAAAGCGATAGTTTTCTGATAAAACATTTAATGTGTGGAGCGAAGGACTCGTAGTCAAAATCGAACTAGAGGTTTCCGATAAATTCATTATGTTATTCAATCGTCTGTTTCGGAAGTCAACCAAGAGGTTCCCTATGAGTTTGGAACAACTATTTTAAATATTTTGATTACAGGTTAAACGCCGAGTTTTGCGCGATTTCAAAGTTTTAACTTTAGCAAGGACCTGTAAAAGAGTTTTGCTCGGCTCTTTCTGAATTCCATCCAAAGGTTGCGAACCCCAACCTCTAATAAGCAAACATCGATCAGAAACCTCAATTTAGAAGAATTCGAATCAAGCTTCTAAAAATTAAGCCAAGCAAAGCAAGCTTGTATACAAAAATTCAGTTTATAAGAAAATTTATCTTAAAAGAGTTTAAATACGAGCTTTCAATAATTTAAACAAAATCGCAGGAGCCTAACTAAAGCTTAAAAAATACTTGAACTCCGGCACTTAATAAACGAAACCCGCTCGACGCATCGTTAAAAATTTCAGGTCAAACATCGAGAGAGTAAAACTTAGGGGAATTTTTAAAGGTGAAGCTTAAATGCAAGGAGACGGAGTTGAATCAATGCGTTGAGCGGCAAGACCAACATGACATGGGTCCCGGGTTCGAGACCAGATGACCGTGAGCTTTTGTTAAGAAATTAAAATAATCCACTCCGTCTCTGGGCTGTTGTCTAGCTCGCAGCAATGCAAACAAGACTCAAGTTTCCTCACTTCCCCTTACCCTAATTCCCTTCCGGCCAAAACCATGCTAACGCATCAAAGGGTTGTCCCCTAGGATTTGGGCACATCGTATAAAAAAAAGCCTTTGTTAAAAAAAAAGCCTTTGTTAAAAAAAAACATGCAGCTCGAGCCTTCAATGAATTAGAAAAATTAAGCAATAATAAAAAAAAACAAAAGCTCGCGTGCAAACATTAAAGAAAATTTTAAAAAATTAACGAATTTTGAGCGGAAACTTTCAAACATTACAAACTTATGAGAAAACACAATACATATTTAAAAAATCCAACTTAACTTGGAAGGAAGCTTTCGGTTAAAAAATGTGAAGCTAGTGTTAGATTAATCAAGCAAATCTACGCCACGTCTAGATTGATCCTGCAAATAATCTGAAACCACCAAACATATTTTGACTTTCAGACAATTTAACAGATCATGTCAAGCTTAGGTGCGGCCATCCAAAAATTATAAAGAGGATCAAGCCAAGTTTGACCACGCGCCTTCAGTCTTAAAAGAAATCAAGCAAAGTTTCAGCCCTTTGTCGAAAGAAAGAATTTAGAAAAATTGAGAAAAGCTCAAGCCTTCGTTTTTAAATTATTCAGAGAAGTTCAAACGTAAGCCTTTAAATTGCAAAAAAAAATCAAGCTTAGCTTAAGAGCCGGCCCTAGATTTAAAAAAATATTGAGTAAAGCTCGACCGAGAGACCTTTTCTTGAAAAACTGAGCGTACGTAACAAGTCAAGCTCGAGGGCAAGTCTTTAGTTTTAAACGGAATCGTACCAGGCTTGAATTCCGGTCTAAAACAAATCAAACCAAGCTTTAAAAATTAACAAAGCCAAAAATTGAGTGTGAACACTCAAAAAGAACACAGTAAATTGAAGAAAGTTCGATCGCGAACCTTCAGACCGGACTGCATATTCTCGTCACACTTAAAACAGATCGAAAATCGCGTTCATCCAAAATCTCTTCAAAAACCACTTCATTAGTCCTTCTTAAAGTTTTCTCTTTGCACACAAACTGTTAAACGCAACAAGAACCGAAAAACAATGCCAAAAATGCAGTGAAAAAACAACAAGAACTTTCTTAAGAAAATTTCCCTAAAAATTCCAAAAGAAGATTGTCCCCGAAAAAAGGGACAGGTCGATAGCCTTTGGTTTAGTTGCGGCTTTTGGGGCTCCCATGAAGTCATCGTTTTGTGTGTAATTTGACCCCTTTCGGACCATATTGATTTCCTGATTATAAAATCACCGACAGAATCCCATTGTCTTTTGCCCATTGCCCTGGGATGCGCGCTGGGATTCCCGAAACGAACAAAAAGTTAAACGAAAACGGGCAAAGAGGTCCATGGTGATGACGATGAAGGGCAAAGGTAAGAAAAGTAGCATCAGCAGTAATAGCAGCAGCAGCACTACGAGCACCAGCAGCTACAAAATCGGGACTATAACAAGTGTCCGCACCGCGATGCGACGACACACATCCCATCGGATCTGATCCGTGAGCTCAAGTCCAAGTAGTGGAGGCTTGGGGAATAGGTACAGAACAACAGGTTCCATTAGTACCGCATTCCCTGAATCTCTGACAGTGCGTGCACCTTGCCTTTGGGGGGAATCTTCGTTTTGAATAAGTTAAAGCAACTCCTCAGGCGTGCGAAGCTGGACAATTGCTGGCCACGGCGACGGTACTTTGAGACTGTGAAACTGGGACTTGCATTGGAAACTGGAAGTCTTAAGTGTATACCGAATCGAACCGAACTGGAGCCCGGAGGAGATGAGCCACAAAACAGGCTGTACTAGCTGTCACCGCATAACAGTTTGTAACGCTGCTTGAAAGTAATGTCAGAGTGGGCATTCTTTCCGGGCCCTTCTTTCTTTTATGAACTCCGCGCGCCATGCGACTTAAACGGAATCCTATGTGGTAGCAACCTTGTTCACGTGATACATTTCTCACATTCACCGTTTATCATATGGTAAAAGGTGGCACCAAAGCCCTTGAGGGAGATCAAGTGGACACAACTTAAAATAGAGCTCTCATGGGGAAGAGTTCAACAAGTTTTCACGACTTGCGTTCGAAACCTCAAAATAAGTTGAAAATTAATATTTGCCCGTTTTGAGGAACAGCAGAGAATCCGAATAAGCAGCCCTCTTGCAACCCACTCCTCTAAATTGCTCCCCTTTTGTCGGGTGTTCATCGGATGGGATAATGGCTTTTTACCTTTTCATTGTTGCGTTCACGTTAAGCGCGCACTTTACAAAAAAAAAAAACTCCGGAAAAAGATTGTGCAATTCTTCTTGCCTCTTGCCTGCCTTTTTGAAAGAAAATAAAAGATTGTCCTCCCTCCCCTTCTCACTTTCCTGCCATATCACTGTTTTCGAGGCCGACGACGACACATTGTCCTCGTCGACGACGTGCCGTATTCGTCGTTTCACAGATTGTGTGACGCAAGACTATTGTTATACACGAAGGATTTCGGTTCCATAGAGGACCGGGATGAGGACAATGCAAGATGATTTGCTTAAGTGAAGAATCTGCCTTGGGCGATTTGTATTTTTCCGTATGTTCACAGTTCAAGGCAAATGGGAATCCGCTCAATGGGCAAAAGGAAAACACAATTGCAAACATGTGTCCAACGCCGGCAACAACACCACCATAGGCGGCAACATGGGGGGGGGGGGGGGGGGGGACACAAGAAAGACCGTGATGAGCAAAGGAACGGGAGAAAAGAGAAGAGAAATGAAAATTTATGACAGTCGTAGAAAGAAATAAAATCGCAAAGTGACTTAATAAATTCGATTTCTTAATATACCATTAATTTACACCGCCAAAGTAAAGCTGTAAAAGTGATTTTGGGGTTTTGTCGAAAGGAGCCGACGACGAAATTGTAAGTCGAGAAATAGTCAAAAATTGCCTAATTGAAGTGACGTACTATGAACTTAAGTTCGGCGATGTTGAAAATGTCTATTTCGGCAGATAACCTGATTCGACAATGGTTAAATCTATTCGACAACATATATAAGACCAGGAATAAAACTTTTCTTGACTGGTATCATACAGCTTTCCTTTCGACAATGGGAAGAACAGGTACAACATTATTGAAACATATAACTATAACTCGACACCCTAAAGATGAAATTTATTGAATAGCATGCCTACTACGTAAGTCGTCGGTGGATTAAGTGATAACGTGTCGGCCTTCCGGAGGAATCAGGTTCAAATTCCACCATCGGTGACCCATGCAGAAAATGTGATGAGTAATGTCGATGGTTCGGAATCCTTAAAATTTTATGTCCACTTGCAATAATCGTTGCATCGAATTGGGTGAAGTTCTTCTCTCGCCCCATGCCAAAGGGTTACGGGAACTAGAGATGCCTATTGCTAGGGAGATTATTTTAGAATTTAAGCAGCTACGAATAACTGTAAATTTCAAAAAAGTCACGCGTTTCAGCTATTCTAGATTCGTTAGCGTTCAAAGAGAATTTTACCACTGGACTATGTATATGTCTAAAGGAAAAGCTCACAATTGACTTTGTACGTGGCAAAGCATTTAAGCTTTGTTTGACTTTCAAAAAGACCATGGATAGGCACGCAATCGACTTATTTAAATGTCTCCGAACAAGGCTGGAGATTGACATTGTAAGTGGCTACCTCCTAGCCAAAAACTTAGTCACGCAAGACTTGGACACATGCATTTTCCTGCACCACAAACAAACCGTGCGCAACATTTTTCACGGACGCTATTT
Source organism: Leptarthrus brevirostris (assembly GCA_964036015.1). Classification (NCBI taxonomy): domain Eukaryota; kingdom Metazoa; phylum Arthropoda; class Insecta; order Diptera; family Asilidae; genus Leptarthrus; species Leptarthrus brevirostris. Next base: position 18,128,949 of record OZ038376.1, on the reverse strand, counting down.
AAGTTAGCACAGAGTGATCGCAAGCTTTTTTGTTCTACGCTTACAAGCACGAGTGTATTTTAAAGCTGCGCAAAGTTTAGTTACGAGCCATTACCTTAAACATATACAAATTCAACTACGAGGTCTTTCCTTGCACATTCACGATATCTAGATAAGATTGGTCGAGATAGCTTTCCTAAGTCACTTACAAGGATGCAGGCAAGTCCTTTTTAACCGGCTTCAAAAAAGGAGGAGGTTCTCAATTCGACTGTATGTTTTTTTTTGTATGTTTGTTACGCGATCATTCCGCCAATTATGAATTGATTTTGATGATTCTTTTTTTGTTAGGTAGAGTATGTTCACCGATTGGTCCCATGTAAAAAAAATTTTTGATGGGGTGGGGGTGGGGGTGAAACCTAACTTTGTAACGCGTGGACCGATTTGGATGGCTCTTGTTTTATTGTACAGAAGATGATCCCCCATTGCTAATAGGGGAAAAACACTTGGCCTAGGGTAGGGGAGGGGGGTAGGGGTAGTCTAACTTCGTAACGCGTGAACCAATTTGGATGGTTCTTTTGCTGTTGTATAGAGTATGATCCCCCTTTGCTTATGGGAGGATAATTTGGTTCTATGGTGGGGCAAGGGGGAGGTGTAGTCTAATTTCGTAACGCTTGGATAAATTTCGATGATTCTTTGTCTGTTTGGTAGAGTATGTGCCCCGATTGATACCTCGAGAAAAAAAATTTCGGTGGGTTAGGGGGTTGAACCTAACTTTTTAACACGGGGACCGATTTGGATGGTTCTTTTTCTGTAATACAAAGTAGACGACACTAAAAAGTGAAAAATAAAATAGTTTTTTTCAAAAAAATGAACCGACTTCAGAAAAAGCAATAAAAAGCTTAAAATAATTTTTAATTTTATATCTATTGCGACATTTTGAAGTCGGTGTAAATTAAACAAACAAAACAAATACCCAACCCTAATTAAAAATAATTCATGAAACGAAGGACGATCAAGTACTTTTGTTGTAGTTGTTTGGTTTGTTTAATTTGCACCGACTTCCAAATGTCGCAATAGATATAAAATCAAAAATTATTTTAAGCTTTTTAGTGCTTTTTGTGAAGTCGGTTCAATTTTTTTTTAAAAACTATTTTATCCTAGAAATTTTCAAAGGCGTACACGAAACTCGATTGCAAGTTTTTTATTGGGCGTTTACGAAGTTCAGCGCAGCTCAATCGCAAGCCCTTCGCTTGGAAACTTACAAAGTCGAGTGAAGCTCGCTCTATCGACATTCAAAGTTGATCTACGTTTACGGAACTTCTTAGAAGTCAGACACAAGTGAAGTTCAAGCCTGTGCTTTATCCTGGTCCTCAGAAATGCAGTGCGATCCCTCTCCTTGGACGCTTACAGTATTCAGTGAAGTTCAATTGTGACTCCTTTTCTTACATGCTCACGGGGCCGAATGAAGTTCTTTTGTATGCATTTCCAAAGACAAATGCGTGCAGAGATTCGATTGAAGTGGTTTCTTTTTTTTCAATTCCTAAATATGAAATGAAGATTTAATTACAATCGAATAAATAATAAATCATAATTTATGAATAATTTGTCAAATAATGAAAAATTATTTGACTATTAAATAATGTACGATCGAAGAACAACTAATCATTTAAAATTGAAATAATGATCACCAAATAACAAATAATTTTCCAAATAACGAATAAATTGTTATTTGATTTTCCAATTTATTTCATTTTTTATCTTTCATCTTATTTAAATAAAAAATACCCATTTGTGCCTTAGATACTTACAAATTTTTTTTCATCAAAGTTTACAAAGCCGAACGAGGTTCAACCTTAAGGCATTTTTTGGGAGACTTGCTTGACACGCTATTTTCTTAAACGATCATCCTTTTCTGGGTAAAATATAAATGCGATCACGAGCTCTTTACATATTAACATCGATTAAACCTCAATTACGAGCGGTTTCTATTTCATTATGCCATTTGAAAAGATTATCTCTTGCACCATCGACTCCTTTGCATTCGATTTCTTAATATACCATTAGTTTACACCGCCGAAGTAGAGCTGTAAAAATGATTTTGGGGTTTTGTCGAAAGGAGCCGACGACGAAATTGTAAGTCGAGAAATAGTCAAAACGACTGTTGTAGTTTTGTGGCACCTTGACAATATATGAATGTATAAGGAAATTGTTTCGACAAAACTGGATTCTTGTAATACAAACTAATACATTTCGACTGTCGAACTTAAAAATACGTTGTCGAACTTGTGCAACATAAAATCCATTAAATTCGACAGATTTTTTTAAATAAATTTTTTGTGAAAAACTATAGAAATACAATCCCTTAAACATTGGACAAAAAAGCAACATTTTTCTGAACGGTTAATTATATGCGTTTCTGATGGACTACAGTCTGTTCATTTTATTGTCTAGCTATAAGTGCAACATTAATGTTTACCCGCCACACAACGTATTAGAAACACGTGCGTACGGTTAAAATTCATGTGGTAAACACGAGATGGCCACTTGAGATTCCGAAGAGGGAACCAAAACGATTACAATAGAAACACAGTTTTCCTTTTCGACCAGATGAGATGAGATGAGATGTGATGATGTTTTGTCGTCTGTACCCGTACACATTTGTGAACTGTGGAATGAGTGTCGTCGTCGATACTTTTTATGATTTTATTCTTTATATTGTTTGGTTGGTTGTCAGTGTGTGCACCTTTTAATGTTGACAAGTTTTAAGAAAATGCAAAAGAAAAATATGAGCCGCGCTTGTCTTTTATCTCATCTGCATTGGAACTGAACAACATCCGGTTTAAAGTAGCAAAAGTGGCGACACATGTGCACACATGCACTTGACAAAGAAGGACATCATCAATTTTTCAGAGCATTTGGTGGTTGCTGTTCGTTTTATTATTGGATCCTATCGCATTCGAGAGGATAAAAGAAATCATCTGGACTTGGTCCTTGTCTTTTGTTAAACTCTTTCACGATTGTCGATTTCTTTTACAGCCTCCCACACCTCAATAGACTCTTCGTCCCCATAAATGAATCCGAGCCCGTGCCGGACACTCAAACGACGGTCCACATAAAGGACGTAAAATATTGTCCTCTTATGGTTTCAAAGGCAAACATAATCCTTGAGACTTTTTGCATCATTTACTAGCAAATACATGACAAAAGGGGAGGGGAGAAAAAACAAGAGGAAAAGAAAAAGACCATATTGACCGGGACTTGAATGAATGGAGGGAGGGAGTCGCTACTGTTGGTTAAGAGATATTTTGCTCGTTTGATTTGTTTTTATTGTTCGGATTAAGAGCAATGGAGCGAGAGGGTAGAGACGAGATTAAGGGGGGATCCTTATTTTCTTTTTGATTCCCGCGTTACAGGGGAGATACCCTTTTTGGCTCGGACTTGGTTGAACTAACAAATCTTCTCCTGTCGGCTTGAATAGAGAAGCAAATAGGACAGTTTTGCGTTCATGTCCTCTTGCATTGTCATGAGAATGAAAAGTATTAAGGATTTATGAGTCTACGTACTTTTTTTCTTACCCATCATCCCATTTTTCCCCCTTATCGAACGACAACTAACATTGCGACGTGGGAAATAAAGGAAGGCGAGGAAAAATCTCAAGATGTTCTTTCAAGTGACCAAACAGTGCATTAACTTCATGATGTGGAGCAAAAGGAAGAAGGAGGTTAAGGTAGAGGGAGGAAATGATGGAATTTTAGTGGAGGAAAGATTATTCGAATTAATCCGGATATAGGAAATTTGTCAAAATACTCGAAAGATTAAAAAAAACATGAACAAGCTTAGATTTAAGGAGTAACTCTTATTATATTGTTTAGATAAAAGGAAAGTAAATTAGAAGGGAAGAGAAAACAAATAAAATATTTTCGCTGAGAATGAATGCATATGAATCAATATATTTTGTGAAAACGTGAATCCAATCCTTAGTAAAATTTAACAAAAAACGATAAAACTGGTCACTAAAGCGGACGAGAGTAGTGAAGGGAGAGTTACAAAATTGTTTACTTATAACGGGTCGAGTGAGCCAATTGAGAGCGATTCGACAACCTCTTCTCGAGAAAACGAACCAGCTAATGTTAGAAGGCCTTCTGCCGTCGGAAGAAGAAGTACTAGGGAAGGGCTGGGTTAAGTACGAAATCCTCAACTTAAAAATTCCTAACATAACATAATGTTAGAAGGCCTTCTGCCGTCGGAAGAAGAAGTACTAGGGAAGGGCTGGGTTAAGTACGAAATCCTCAACTTAAAAATTCCTAACATAACCAATTTTAAAATCTCCAATTTCCAAATCCCCAACTATAGTATAAAATTCTTTTAATTCCATTGATTGTTGTCGGTTGCGTAAGTAAATAACGTGTTGACTTTCCATACCACAACGTTGTAGGTTCGAGACTCCCCGGCGGTAAAACTTGATTATTTTCTATTGAAAACAGCAAACGTCTTTGGACGTTGGGGTTCGTCTTCGTACTCAATTTAGTTAGAGTCTTTAGATTTAGGCCACGTTCGACTCTGTAAACATCAAAGAAAAGGCTCGCCCTCGATTTAGTTTAATGCTTGAAGGAAGCGCTCAAGCTTAGGTTATGTTAAGTTAATTTGCGACCACCCGATTGTAAACGGACAGACTCAAGTGGTTCTTAATTTAGTCGGTTGTATAACCACTTTGTTGGAACCACACCTGAATCGATTTTCGCACTGCTTTGCAGTAATTAATTAAGCCAGCTGCAGCTATTGAGGATCTTTACGTTAGCGAACTCTTCTAGTCTATTAAGGAAGTGTTTACGGAGGGCCTGAAACATTTCTCAGGCCAACGCCAAGTAAATGCTGAAAACTTTGAAATTCCTCTTCGTCCCAGCAACTCCGTCAGAAGTCAGAGAAAAGTCGCGTTTGACTTTGGAAGTGTTCACAATCAAACTTCGCTTGGTTTCGCAAGCATCCATTGTAGAAAACGGTGTTGTTTTCTAAGTGTCTCAAGAAGATCTTATCTTCGTTCGACTTCGTTAAAATACACAACGAGACTTCAGAAGGGTTCAAGATCGACTACAGCAGGGTGCACAAAAGGGAGGCAAGTTCAACTTGACTTTGCAAGCAGCAAAGAAAGATCTCTCATTCCACTTCGTAAGCTTCAAAGGAAAAGGGTCGCGTTCAACTTCGAAAAAGTGTAATAGAAGTATTTGCGATCGAATTTATAAGAGTGAAAAGAAAGAGCTCATGTGCGATTTCACAACAGTCGAGAGAAAGGGATCGAGTTTAACTACGTAAGCCTACAAAAAAAAAATAAATGAAATGAACTCGCAATAAACTTTGTATATATGTCAAGAAGTGCTTGTCCTCTACATTCGTCGCTGCCGAAAAAGAAGCTCCCGGTTGACGTCTTTAAGGCTTGATATAAAATACTCGCGCTGGACTTCATAAGCTTCAAAAGACAAAAGTCGTGTCCTAATTCGTAAAAGTCTGCGTCTTCGACAGAAACAGGTCTTCGGCTTGATTTAATACGTTTCCAAAGGCAGGGTAAGTGAGCTTCTCTCGAAAGCTAAGCTGAACTTTCAAAGCATCTAAAGAAGGGTTTGTGCTCAATTTAGTAAGCTTCAAAATAAAAATCGCGCTTGGTTTTATAAATGTCCAAAAACCGGGCTTAAAACGGCTTGAGCTTATCCAAAAACATGGCTTAAAACAGCATGGCAAGAATCATGAAAAGGGGATCGTCATCGGTCTCTAAGCATCTTAAGAAAAATACTCAGGTCGCTCGCTTAATTTCGTCAACGTCAGCCATTCAACAAGTGGATTTTCGTTAGACAACTTAAGTGTCCAAAGAAAAGGCTTGCGCTTGAGTTTCACTTGCCTTCGAAAGAGTCCAACGAAGGAGTTTACGTTTTGCTGGCGCACAACTTTACACTTCACAAGCGCTTAAGAAAGAGGACCGAATTTTTAAGTCCCCAACGAAACAGATCGAGCTTGACATTAAAAGAGCTTAGAAAAGGCTTGCGACAGACTTCTTCGTAAGCTTTGAAAGGAAAAGGTCACGTTATGCTTCGTAAAAGCCTAAAGAAGACTTATGTTGTACTTTAGAAGAGAATAAAAGAAAGGTTTTGGCGTGCAAACACTTGGTATTCTATTTCTAAAGCGTTCATGGAAACAGAGTGCTATTGAGATTTACTAGACTTTTAAAGGTACAAGGAAGGATTGTGTCCGACTTTACAAGATTTCAAGGAGAGGCTTAATGCACGACTTTGTAACCGTTTCAGAAAATGACTCACACTAGACAAAAATCAGAACAAAGTGTCGCAGTTAAGTCCGTAAGTATAAGAAAAGTAGGGTCGCACGAACATATCTCATAATCATGTTAAGTACGGCCTTGAGCTCGTCTTAATAAGCGTCTAAAAACAGTCGCTCTCGAGTTACTAAGTGTTACCAAAAAGCCTCTCGTTCGGCATCTTAAATGTAAAAAGATAATAGCTTGCACTGAGCTCGGCAATTATCCAAAAATAAACCTCGTGTTCAACTCAACGCAAGCTTTCAAAAAAGGACTCACGTTCGATTCTATAAACATCAAAAGAAAGGGCTTTCAACCCTACTCGTTTTGACTTTGTAAGACTCAAAAAAGTAGACTCGCGAACGTCGTCGTAAGCATACATAGAAAAAGCTGCCGTTCGATATCGTAAGTCTTCAAACGATGACTGATACTTCGCGTAAGAGTCCAATGAAAGGCGTAAGGTCGTCTTCAAGAAATACAGATCTTCAAAAATTTAGCTGACCTTCGTCTTGAGCGCTTGGATCGGTTGCTGTATTTTCTTATCATTTTAACAGACCTAGAAAGTCAAGAGATAACACCGTAAACAGTTGGATTTTTTTTACTGAACTTTTTCTTTAAAATAAATAGATTCGAAAGTTGAATTAATTCGAAAAATTTGGATCAATAGTCGCACGAAATCGTTCTAAGGCCCTATGATTCTACGATTTCGTAAAAATTCGACTTTTCAATCGATGTAAAGTGGCCTTACTGCAAACAGTCAGTCACTCCACGAATTCAAAACCAAAAAAAAAAACAATAAACAAAAATTTTGTACCTGCGGTCTGAGTGTAGTAGCACCACCTGAGCGATAAACAAAACGTTCAACATTCAAAAATTTCGTCAATGTGTATTCAGCCGAGATGAAAACAATACAGGGGGAAGCACAGTGCACTGAACAAGAAAAAACATATTTTTTAACCACTGAACAACCAACCAACTATAAACAAAAGAAATACGAAATCATCGAAATCACTTGAACTCTGAACACACTAGAATGAGATTGGATAAGAATGTCTTTTTTTCGGCACGACAAGAACAGTAAACACACATGGCAAAGAATTGCATGAAATTTTTACATAAATTCGAAATTTTTAAAAATTAATGTTTGCAACGAGATAAATCGATCTATTGTTGGACTTTCGAAAGCGTACAATTGAATTTTTGATTGTTTTCGATATGAACACACTTGGGCGGTCAGTCAGTGTAGCGAAAGCAACAAGAACAAGTATTGAAGTAAAACCGAGAAAAACTATGTCGATGACAGTAAAATTGAATGCGGAAAAAATCCGTCGATTATTTTTGAGTTGAGAAAATTTTGATTACACGCGGAAATTTTAAGAAGAAGTGGGCCGGTGTGGCGGCGCGCGCTCACACTTCATTGGCCGAAGGAAAACTGAAGAATTTTTTGATATTAAAAAGTGACGACAGCAGAAGCAGCAGCAGCAGCAGTAGCAGCGGCAATGGTATAGGTATTGATAGTGGTGGTGTTGGTGTGACGATGGCGACGGTGGTGGCGGTGGCTGCAGCTATAGAGACGACAAATACGACGGCAGCCGGCTGGTTAATGTTGGAAACAAAACACAACGAGAAAAGGTGCAGCTTTACGCAGCATCTGAGCCGCGAGCCGAGACAAGATAACGGCAGCACATGTTAATCAGAAATTGAGCAGCATCGGCAGCCAGTAGTAGCAGCAGTTACGTTGATTTTCCAAAAACAGAACGAGAAACTTTTTTTGTTGTTGTTAAATACCAGCAGGAGAGCAGCAGAAGCACTGATCAAGCTGGACCAAACCAACATCGCAGTATCCACCATTGCCCGGAGATGTTTAGGAATTGAAACGCGAGCCGAGCGCGTCGATCACACAAAGTCATCGCGAAGAAGATCCTCAATTTACTCAAGAGATGAGCCGCGTGTTCACTAAGTGCGCACTGTCGAAAAGACAACAGAAGTTACGACTTTTTCTTATTTTTCACAATCTTCGGCAGTTTTGGAGAAACAAAAGGAGAGGAAACTCGAGTTATCCAAAAAAAAAAAAAATAAATAAATAAAATAAATAATAAGCAAAAGCACACTAAGAAACCACGTGAAAAAAACAAAGAATTCGTTAAACAGCAACGGATGAGAGATGAGAGGAAAAATAGTTGAAAACAAGGAGAAGAAAACCGTCGGACGTTCTTGAATGGGATACAGATCAGCACTTTTCGGGTGCACGGGGCTGGACACCGTGCTCCATGGAATTATTTTGTCTTGTCTTTAGATTGACATTTTTTGCTAGCGCCCCCGCGTGCACTTGGCCATCTGATCGTGCCAGAGGTAGCGGGGAGGGGACGGGCTCTATTCGTAAACAGAACAGAATTACAGTGATGAACTAGAAATTTGTGAGACGACCAGTCACGTTGGAAGTATTTTGGTTATCGAGCTACCGACACTTGATGTGATCTTAATGGCCAGTGATCATGAAAGTGATCCTCTTGCAAGAAAAGTTGGCGATCTTGTGAAATGCTTGCACGATCTCAAGTTAAAAGAAACAAATCATTTGGTTCTATAAAGACAATATTGTAGTCTGTTGTGGAGATGTTTTCCTATAGTGATCGCTAATTATCTATACACTTCAGATTTATGCTGGTTGGAACACGAAGATTAAGTAATGTTTGCACTAGGAGAGCTCTGGGATTTAAATTTAAATCAGACAGAGTTTTGCGATCGACCTTCAAACTGAATCGAGGATAGCAATCAAATACTCGTCAGAAGGGAACAGCTCTCAGCTGATTTTAAACAATACTTAGTTCAATTCTTCTAAGGCCTACCATCTCAGATGGTCAAGGGTCTCTTCAGGTTTTATGCATGTTATCGGTGAGTACATATGAAGCCCATTGAAGCCCAAAAACTGAGCTCCCTTTAGCAATTTCCATTCGATTTGTGGTCAAAAATAAGACCTCAAAACAATTATTATACTCCAGGTGACATTAGCGACTGAGGTCTAAGTAGCCAAAGCTGAGATATAGTTAGCCAAACTGAAGTCTAACAAGTCAGTCCTTGAAATTGAGCTTAAACTAGCTACACTCAGAGTGACATTAACAGTCTGTGGACCAGCTTTGTTCGAATTTTAGAAGTCTAAAGGCTGAGGTCTAATTAGTCAGTTTTGCTTAATCGACAGGAGAGAAAGGAAGAGATGCCACAAGAAGACCTCAAAACGACTACACTAAGGGTGACATTAACGACCTGAAGTCAAGTGTCGCTCTTCCTTTGTTATCTCCAAAACTGATGTAATTATACATAGTTAGCACCGTTCGACATACGTAGAGTCTCATAATAAGGTTCCAAAATAATTTAGCTAAGGATGGCAGGGGCATTCATACTTCGCTTAACCAATCTAATTAGAGGAAAGCGGAATATCCTCCCAAATAGCATATAAAAGTCAGAGCAATTCAATTCGTGACAGCGATTTCAAGTGGACCGTGGACAGTGTCTGCAAACCACAATTGCCGTTTAACTTTAATCTGTTCTCAGCAGAAAACCTGGGACCTGCAGAATTTAAGGCCGATACCTTATCACTTTCTCCACCGACGATCGATCTCACTCGATCTAATAGAGGCTAAATAGACCAAGCGACGTGGTAGGTTCACATAACTTCCTTAACTGAGGACGAACTACTGGCTTGACTTAAAGTTCGTCCGGGATTCTTTATATACAAAGACCACTAAAATAGTGTCGTGCCGGGCAGCGAGCCCTAAGTGTGCTTCGGTAGAGCTTTTCAGATGTCGAACGAACTTCAAATATTGACCACCAGGAGACTACCCTAGTCTTGCGTAGTGTATAACGTCTTAGCTTATTACATACGAGTAGGAGGTTGAAATTACACCGGGGACGTGTGTTTGTTGCTGACGACCACACTGCGCTGATTGGGAATTCAGGGAATGATTTTACAGCTTTATCTCCCCCCGACCCACTTCCAAAATTGTTATCGAATCGAAAGATTGTTTTTACCGCCTTATCCCCCCCCCCTTAAGATACGCACAGTTACAGGAAGTAAGCGCAACGTAGGAATAAGCGCAGAATTTCATCATCAAAGGAGCATTGCGCCCCGAAATACTTAAATAGTTAAACACGATTTCTAAGTTCCCTAAGTTAACGTCACCAAAAGATTACAACGTCCGGCGAAGCACTTAAAATACTGAGCAAAACTCGTTTTGGTTTGGCAGTGGAATACAAAATTCCGGTAGAAATTAAGGTTCTCAACTGTAGTAGTGTTGCAACTGTGTCCTGAAAGATGAGCTCCGAGTTTCAGCGAAGAGTACACTGAAAATTACATTGGAGAACAGTAAAATTTGCCGGTTATTCCGGGAAAAATAGTGCATTAAGCGGTAATTTTTTCCAAAAGCGCACAGTAAATTTTCTGATTCAGTAAATTTTACAGTGCTGTTCCGTAAAAATTGCCTATAAACACATTAAAAATTACTAGAAACATCATACATTTTATAGTGCTTCTACTTTAATTTTGGCAGATGATGGCATTGTTACTTGCAATACGAGGTGAATCGTAATTTTTCCTGAAATTTTCTCTCTGTGCGGTGGACTACAACCGAACCAGGGATCGAACGCTAACCCTAATTTCGGTCACCGGCAAATTGTTGAACCCATATGTAAGCATGTTTGCTAATTACCGGTTTAACGTGGGGAAGGATGCTTCAGTACACGCTAAATAGATCACAAATTTATAAAGAGTTTTTAGGACATAGGGCGAAATTGAAAAACCTTACATTCTACTGTTGAAATATTGTCCTACAACTGAAAAACGTTCGAATTGATTAAAACTTAAAATATAACCTTTAATAGTACGTAGTCTTAAAGGTATTCAATCCTAGTGATTATAAGCTTTAATTCCCAACCCCAAGAAATTTTTGAAAAAATGTTGTCCTATGTGCCACGTTTAAATGCCTCGTGCAGAGAACATAAAGGACCAAAAATAATTGATTCCACTCAAATTACCCTCAGAGCGTTATAAAAACCCACGCACAAGAATACAATTATCCTCATGAAATGCTCGTCCTTTTTTTGTCTTTTCAGACGTGATCCCAGATTTCCATGTACGGCTGATAATAATTCAGAAAAGGATTCATTTTCTGACTTTTATAGACAAAATCTCTGGTAGTCTTGGGAACAATAAGCAAGTGTTCATTTCCATATGGTCACGACGATATCCTTGGAACTGTAACACAACAGCAAAGCGAATGAGAATAAAACAGGACACGGTTATCTCGAGGGTCGTCGTATAACAAGAATTGGCTCCATTGGGCTAGTATAGTGTCACTTTACACCCAAAACCTGTTATGGATTAAATTTCACGTCCTTAAGACGTTTGCTTGTAAGGAGGACCCTAGTCGTCCGCTGTGTGTCACAGCACTGGGAATTCAAATCGCGCGTTTTTTTTACCAATTTTCTTTTCTGGAAGTTTTTCTAACGACCCTTGCATTCTCCTTAAACTTGGACCAAGGATGCGGGGGACAAGGACACGATAGACTTTACGCTTAATTGAGATTTACAACGATATCCTGGCGCGGCAGCTCTAAAACTAGGAACACCCGAGTATTTCCATATCGAGTGTAACATGGTTTTTTTGTGCCGCACAGAGACAAGGGATTATGACTTGACGTCGACGACGTTCAAAAAATCCCAGCCCCGCTAAGGAAGTCACACAAGATCTGGTACATGTGCTGATGCTGCTGTGGCCCCGAAATTCTTAAGAAAATCTTTTGGGAAACAAAAGTTGGCTAACGGCCGGATATTTAGCATCCGGAGAGCATTAATCGCTTTGTCTGTTTCCAATTATTCCTGGTCCCGGTGTAGCGCACCGCCGAAAATGAAAATTCTCAGTAAAATTCTGTTTTGGATTACCCGTCGACTCTCATCAGACCCCCCCCCTTCACCATCACCCGCACTCACAACGGATTGCGATCTCTTGTAATTGTGATTGTTGTTTTACCCGGCATACGTTCAGGTTACACTTTACCCGCCGGTTTGACCGCTCCTGTTCAGTTCGAAATGATGATGAACTACCCGAGATTTGCTGTTACTGATGCACTAGCCAGCTGCCACAGTAGCAGTAGCATCTGAACAGATTCGATCCAAGCTCTCGCCCGCCCAACTTAACAGCGCCACCGACAATAAATAAAATTTGAACAAAAGACCGAAAGATATAAATTTATCATCGCGCGCATTGTTGAACTTTTATTACGAAGTAAAGGGGGCACCACCACCAGCAACAACAAATCGCGGGTTTTATTTATAAAACTGCCCTCTGTCGCGCGTACTCTCCCACAACTCCACGACTTCTAACTGTACCGGAGAGGAGCACTGGTGGTACACTGGGATTGAGGGTGGTAGTGGTGATGGTGGATTACGGCTTGATCCACTTTTTCTTAAAGTGCTCTTATTTTCCGCCTTACTTCGTCCGCGCAATTGTTCTTTTTGTGCCTCGGCCTTTCTTCTACCAAGTGTTAGTGCAGCGCGTTGCGCCACTGCGTTCTGGTCTTTCGGCAACAGTTTGGGGCAAGCCGGGATTGGGGCTATGGGACTGCGACTATGCGACTCTGGGAAGCTATAAAGTGCCTTTTGTCTTTTGCATTTGCATTTTATGAACGAAAATTGAAAGTGACGTAAGACGATAAACATTTTGGAAAGATGAGTTGGCAGATGAGTGACGAACACCTAAGGCCAGAAAGGAATCGGTTTAGATGCTAATTCTGGTGGTGCCATTCATACTGTTTGGGACGCGTTATGAATGGACTTGATCTACACAGAATTGAATGATGCAACAATAATTTATTGGCATCGGGTGACGCCGCGACGATATTAATAGTGACAGTTTTCCTTCGGGCTTATTGTGCGGTTCAATGAAGGAAACTCGAAGTATTTTTGTTGTAATCCTGCAAAGAGTGCTTCGAAATCCTATTCTTCTGTGGATCACGTTTTAGAAAGTACGCGTTGACTGACAATCTCAAGGCTGCGCCGTTCGGCGACATTGAAAACAAAACTTAAGATGCAGAACTGGTCCACGGATTTATAATGTCACCGTTGATTCCTGAAGATTCGTTGACGCTGTACTCGTCTGTTTTCATAATCGAACTGAGGTGGAGATTCGCGCAATGTTTTTATTGTCATCTGAAAGATTTGCGACTGCCTTCTAAGGTCTAGCAATTGTTCTTTGCTCAACGGATTTTATATTTGTTCTGAAGTGCTTGGCCTCAGGCTCGCTTAAGTTAATATGAAAACATCCTTAAGGTTCGAAACTAAGCTACATTTGACCGAGCTTTGCTCGATTGTCTTCATTGTTGTCCAGGGTGCTTGGTGTCGGGCTTCGCTTGACCTTCTCTGAAGTCGGCCTAAGAACTAGCAGTGCAGCTTCACTCGACTCACCTAAGGGCCGTTTCGCACGAGCGACAGCTCGCGCATGATTCGTTTAACACGAAATTTAGTCACACGTCATGAAATTGCGTGTGATGCTAAAGTCGCGCGTCAGCAGTCGCCAGTGTTAAAAGGCCCTAAGAGCTTGGTGGATTTATAGCCTTCAGAGAGTTCGCATTCACTTCTTCTTATAATTGTCCAGAGTGCTTGATATTGTGTTTTCCTTGACTTTTCTATAAATTCCTCCTGAAGGCCTTCTAGTCCATCCAAGAGCCTGTGATCTATCTTTATAATCGGTCTGAAGGCTCGCAGTCGAGTTTAGTAAGATATACAGCAGTCGTTCTAAGAGCTCGCAAACGAGACTGCTTTTATAGCAAACCTAAAGGCTTGCGAATGATCTTTGGTTAACTGTAATTTTTGTCTGGGAGTCGCAGTCCAGTGTTTTTGCCACTTAGGGTAGGCGATAAAGCTTATATTCAGCATATGTGTTTGTGATCGAGCTTTGACTTCTTTTAAAGTCGTCATGAAGGCAGTCTTTGTTCGACCGTTGCTTGGTTACTTTTTTCTTGAGGGCCACCGCTGATCTTGTGGTCGTTTTGATGGTCTTTATAGTTGTACTAAAGGTGGTCGAGCTTAGTCCAACTATCGTTCCACTGGCTACAGAAGAAGCCGCCTACGATTGAACGTTAAGTGAAAATGTAGTAATGCGTGATCGCGCTCCAGCAGCAGCCGACATATGTCGGACGGGTAGAGATCATGGGCTAATCGGTGTGGGCAAAGCTCGTCAAGTCTGACAAAATTCGATCGAGGAATAGTCGAGTTAAAGGATGCGACTATTGCCAATCTCAAACTTGTGACCCACGAAATTACGAAACTGCCGCCGAAGTTACATTTCCACTGGGTCGATAGAGATTCTAGGTTTATGGAGCTTCGCTCGACTCAATTGAATGCCTCCTCTAACTCGACTATTCCTCGATCGAATTTTGTCAGACTTGTATAGTAATGGCATGTTAACAGTAAAATTCGCGCAGAAGTTGCTGGTGATTGCATAAAAGAGTGGAGCGATAGTAGACCATGGGTAAGTCGAGAAACAAAAAAACCGGATTACAGACCAGTCATGCCGAATGAAGCTCAAACACGCGCTAATCGGGTCACGCGAAGCACGATTACAGGTCACTAGTAAATTTATCATTGGAAAAGTCGAGCTAAATAAATTCCTAACTAGTCTGATACAATCTCGGACTGGTTGTGTAAAACAAATTCAAATTAAGCCTGTAGGACTGACCGAAGTCATTATGAGCTACCACCAATATGACAAAATTCATCAGCTGAAAAAATTGGGCGCTTCTGTTAGAAAAAAAAGGACATAGAGCAGATAAGCCTGAAGATCACAGACATGGAACGGATTTGGTGAAGTAAAATTGAATCATACACGGAGAGAAAAGTTCTGGAATTCAAATAAGGAAATTCCGGTAAAAATTCTGGTTCTCAACTGTAATCATATTACAACTGTGAATTACCTTAATTTTTTATGCAATAGTACCGTAAAATTTACTGAACAATGAGTTCAAAGTATCACAATGTATTAGAAGAAAATTATGGTAGAGAACCGTAAAATTTGCAGGTTTTCCCGGGGAAAATTGTGTATTAGACGGTATGAACACATTAAAAATCACTGGAAAGAAATTTTGGGAGAACATGTTACTTGAATCACGATTACGGTGAATAGAACCGTAATTTTTCCTGGAATTTTCCCTCCATATAGGCCACACGTTTAAGACCGGACATCTAGTTTAGGCCAAACAAACTATTTAATAGAAACCAAGTCCGATGTTTCTAGTTTGAAACCGTGGTAAGGTAGAGCCCAATTTCGCACTTGAAATAATTAACTTGAAAAGCGGAAGCAATTTTCATACTCAAAATACAATTTTTGACTACGTAAAGCAATCTTCCCTAGACGAAGCGTCACAATTTTTTTTGTAGGTCTCTTAAGATGGAAGAGGAACGCAAAAGAAAGAGAGGAAAAAAACCCGGCCGACTACAGTCCACGACAAATGACTTACACGGGCTATTTGGAGCTACTTAATATCCACAAAATGAGCATTCAAATCGATTATCCAAGGCTAATGATGATAAATTCAGATGACTTTGTTTATCCCCGCCAAATTGTGGTGTTCGTTTCGTTGGGAACCTTTATGCCTCATGAAGTTTTTTTAGGTTTGGTTGAATGTCACAGGAAAATTGCTTTTTTTTTTTAATTCATTTTGCATGCAAAAATTAATCAATTTCATTAGTTTTCGTTTAATTTGGAGAAAGAGTCTCAAGATACTTGTTGGGCTCCGAACAGGAGAAAAGATGACCAAGAGATAATCGATTGCTACAAAAGCTACTGGAGCAGAAGCATTTTTGCCTGAAGCTGTTAATGGTCGTCGTTCTATGGACGGATAAAATTGGCTCCCTAACAATCGTGCTCAGCTCCATCGGAATTGTGGGGATAAGGGAGTGAACAGTAATTTTTCTTTAGATTGTTGTGATTTTCTTTCTGAATACATTTTATACAATTTAGTGGTTGCACGCCTGTATATATACGCCTGCGGCTGAAGAAGATATAATTAACTGTTGTGGGAGGGTCAAGATTTGATGATGATCCGAAAATTATCATTCACACCTGAAGAAAAAAAAAGATTTGCAAGGGAAATGGATGTTTTCTGAACGAGGGATTTACATTGTTGATTTTGTTTTTGGGTTAATTTTTAAGATAATTTGGATAAATTCAGAATTTTAATATTTTTTTGGTACAAAATTGGATAACAGTTTGTTATAGTTTCTAAGAATAATGGAAACAATTTCCAAAATATTTCTGTAAGAAGATTTGTAAGGATTTTATTAATTTCATGTGAAAGTTATTAAATATGTCACTTAGTTCTTTAGAATTACTTTTCAAACAAAAAAATAATCATTGCTTTGGCTATCTTAAGGGTGGAAGTACATGAAGACGTTTTCTAAAATCAATTTTTTTTATTGTCTTAATCGATAAGTATATGCTCTAAGAATATAATTCCAATATTCCAAAAGCCTATCTCGAAAATTCTGAAAGATATGCCACTTGAAAGTGGTCGGCGCCGATCCGGTCCAGCGCGCCTGGGATCGAGGATCTCTGCTGCGCGCGTGATTCCGCTTACCGGATTTTTTTTCTGCTCTGGAATTTAGAGTGATGAATGCGACTTTGTTAAAGAGCGTTCTCGACGTTTTCAGTCCAAATACCGTTTTTTCTGAGAATACCCCTCCCCTCTTACCTTCTCCTTATCAGCATATTTTTCGTCAGTTTTTCGGGACAAACTTTAAATGGCGTTTTCTCAAAACCATGTTTTTCAAATTGGCGTAAAAGATTACAAAAAAACTAGTGAACCGATTTTCTTCATCCAGCACTCATTTTAAAGGGCATAAAAAACTACTCTAGATAGACTACGGACTGTAGCACAAAAATCATTTTAAGACCATTTTTGACGCGAAAATAATCAAAATTTTTGCAAAAAAAGCTAACTTTTTTTTTTCATGCCCGATTTTTATAGTTAATGTTCGAATTTCGAAAAGATCGTAGTCTATCTAGAATAAACAACCCTCTCGAGTATAAAAATGTTTGGTTTTTTTGATTTCAGATGAAAATTGCGGCCAGGAGAATTTACGCCGATTTCGATGTCAGCCGCGACACAAAAGTTGATTAATTTTTTATTTTTCAAAATGTAAAAAATGTTTTTTCTCTTCTTAAAACATTGCCCTAAATACATATAATATCGATTTCATGTGGACCTTTTTCATTTTCCCAAAAATAAATCCCAAAAAAGTCCTTTTTTTTCGGCCTCTTCATGTACTTCCCCCTCTTAAGACGACGCCATCCAAAAATATGTTATATTTTTCTTCAGAAGTTTAAAGAAATTTAAATTTTTAAGTGAAATGTAATTGACACTCCTTTGTAAAACTTTTAAGACATTAAAAGCTTCCTAAATTGTAAACTTTTAATGATGTTGACGCATTGGAACAAAAAATTGAATTTGAATTTTCAAAAAATAACAGTTCTCGTATAAAATTCTCCCAATCATTGAGACATTTGGTGGGGGTTGGGGGGGGGGGGGGGGCATTTCTGCTGTTCCTAACATATAGAAGAAGAAGAATGGCTGTCATTTTTTTATGCTTCGACGAGGACATATCAAAACAATTGGGGCGACGCCACCTCTTCTAATGACAACAAGCAATTGCTAAGGTTTCGGTTACATCAAAAGATTTTTAATAATTTTGAGAAATATTTAGCTTTAGAAGTGAATTTTAAGCTGAAAATTATTTTAACGCTTCTCACGATTTCGCACAATTTTAAAGTACCATATTTGAATTGTAATAGTTTTCTCTCTAAATTTAATTTTGCCCCACAAAGGGCAGGCTTTTTTCAAACTTAAAAGGAGTTGAATTCGATGTCGCACAATAAAAGTTAATTACTAAAAATAGATTTTCGTCGGCTAATAATTTTCGTTCAATTTTTTAAAGTCACACTAAATATCTTTTGGATGGAATATAAAAAAAATAACAAAAAAAATTTAAACGAGACGAGAACGCTTTACTTTTGGATTAATGCTGCACGGTCGTCTCCCCCAATTGCTTTCTTTTTTCCAACTTTTTATATTTTGTCCCAGGGAGTTAATATTTTTATGTTCCCACAAATGACTGAATTATTACTAGTTCTCCAATCTGTAGAACATTTATCTATTCCCTGTGGATTTTTGCTGGGGGACACACGCAATACGTCTCTTCCAGAAAGCAATTTTAGACGTTTTTTTTTTGTATTTTTTTATCTTTCGATTCAAATTTAATTTTTCAATAATTTTGAAAAGTTTTTTTTTTTTTAATTTCAATTTTTACGAGGCGAATTTAATGGGATCCAAGTGGAATTTTGACACATCGAAAAGAAATTATAGCGCAGAGAAAAATATCTTTTTTATCGAAGTGAACAAATTTAGATCGTCGAACGATATACAAATATGATCGTTTTGGGACCAGTCAAAGATTTAGTTTTATTTTCCTCTTTTAAAAAAAATTTATTATTGAGACTTTATTGATTCGTTTTTCTATTTTAAAATTCCTCGACAAAAATATTTTATATGAGAGTATGGATGGTGTCCGTTTTCAATCGATTTCACTTTATTTTTGTCCCAAAAGACGCACTAAACTCACTTGTTTGACCTCAAAAAAAAAAATCAAACAGATATAGATTGGTTCCAAGAAATATTCTTTAAAACAATTCTAATCAATTAACAAACCCAAAACAGATTAAAATCAACTAAACAAAACGTTTCTCACAACAAACACAAAACAAAATTCTTCAAAAGTGTCCAATTTACTAAAATGAATGACATTTCTTCCGAATTAACACGGAACCGTCTTTTGACAAAAAGAAAAATTGAAAGTTTAACAAAAAAAAAAAACAGCAACAACAGCTAGAGAAACCTGCCCACAACGGGGACGAAGGAGAGAGTCTTCCTGTCCCAAAAACATTTTTATTTGACAGCTTAAAACGAGCAACAAAAATGTTTTTCCAATTTTTCTTCACCGCCAACCACTTAATTTTCTCGTTGTTGTGCTTTACAAATCTTTTGTTCTTTCGATTTTTTTTTCAGTTTTCAATTTCCTCGTTATTTACATTCTTAGAAAATTGACTATTTTCACCGAAGAATTTATGTTTGCGTTGATTTATTTAAGAGGAGACAATTTTTTTTGGGTGACTATACCAGGGACTCGACAAGAAGAGCAAATTTGTTTCCTTGTTTCAACTTTCCCCAAGCGCAAAAAAAAAACGAAAGCTAACGTTTACAGGTACAATACGTAAGGACGATTTGGAGATAGTTGGAAAAATTGCATTAATATGTTCTCGAAGTTATTTCAGTCCTCTCAGTGCTCAGGTGCTGAACGGACCTACCCAAAAATTTCCTGTTCTACAAAACGTTATCTTTGTGAATCCCAAGTATAATTTATATAATGTTCAGCTAGCAGACTTAGCACCTCTTTCAATCTAGTTCCCGTAAACGCTTGTGAGACATGGGATGAGAGAACAACTTCACCCGATTCGAGACAACGATTGCAACGAGATCTACTATTTAAAGTGGATTGCGAACCACCGAAATTTTCTATGCAACATCCATAGCCTATTTTATTGTAATCTGTTGGCAGTAGAAAACAACCGTGGGTCGCCGCAGGTGGGATTTGAACCTAGGACTTCCGGATTGGTAGGCCTATACATTATCTCTTACTCAACCGACGATTAAGCCTTAGCATACGGAGAGAAAATTCCAGGCCCGATCACAATTCCAGTCATCGTAATCGTGTGTGTGTGTGTGTGTGTATTTTTTTTATACGATGTAGCCAAAGCCTAGGGGACAAACCTTTGATTCGTTAGCATGGTTTTGGCCGGAAGGGAATTAGGGTAAGGGAAGTGATAAAACTTGAATGTCTTGTTTTTGCATTGCTGCGAGCTAGACAACAGCCCAGATACGGAGTGGATTATTTTAATTTCTTGATAAAAGCTTGGGGGGAGACCTGATCTCAAACCCGGGACCCATGGCATGGTGGTCGTGCCGCTCAACGAATTGATTCAACTCCGTCTCCAAATGCAAATAAAATAATCTGATAAGTTTCATGAAACTTCAAGTAATTTTTAATGTAGGCAAGTTGTACGAAAAAGCAAAATTTACGTAACTCATAAAATTTACTGTGTGATTTAGTAAAAATTGATGGTCTAATATAAAATATTTCCCGAAATAATCGGAAAATTTTATAGGTATTTTCGTATAAAAGTACCAAAAATTTTCTTTTTGTGCAGTTCGCGAGCTATTTCACACCAAATGAGACTCGAAAAGAAGACTGGTTCAAAAGGACATAATTTTACGAATCATGTGTTTATGGATAAGGCGCGGATTCTCTGAGTAAGAAAAATTAAATTGCCCTGAAACCACCATATAAAAATTCTGCTACAGATTGATCGAAAACACTCCTGCGCTAAGTGATCTTCACAATTGCTGGTGCCCAAGAACACAATTCTGACGCGATCGGTTACAGTAAACATGTGATCACATCGTCCCCGATTTTTTTCCTTCAATCATTTCCTTGTTTCTTGCGTCTCCGGTGCAGTACACTACACGTCCATAAAAGGGGATGACATCTGTTTAGTGTCAGATTCTGTACATTTTCCCTTAAAAAGAGCATCAAGTGATCTTCATTTGATCTTTTATGTGGTGGAACTATGAAAGAATAACAACAGAGCGCCCAAGACAGAAGCGCGACTGAAATAAGAAAACCAAAAATGTAATGCACGAATGGTAGTTCGACGGAGTGATGAAGAGGAGCAGGGAGATGGAGGCAGTTGACTTTTGTTTTATCTTCACTTGAAGTCATACGTCTACTTCGGGACTTGAAGCTTTATTTATCCAACAATCCGCCAAATGTTTACATTTTCGATATTCTTCTCATTGGAAAAGACGCGCATTGATCACACACTAAAGTGCGGGGAAAATGGGCTATTAGTTGGGCAAGAAGAAGTCATAAAAAAATTGACTACAAAGTGGGAAATTGTTGTTTCTTCGTCTCCTTGGGTTTTTTATGGATCCTCGATGAAATGCAGTGAGGAAAAAGACGAGGAAATCTTAAGTGTTCAACCAAATGGTGTTTGTTGCTCATACGCAAATGGGTTCGAAGCAAAAGATATTGCCGGAATTTGGAAGTTAATTGAACACGATATGGTCTTAGTTTATAAGGGAGTCCATAAACTTTAAAATTAATCTGTTTCGAATAGCAGACGTTTAGAGCAACCGAAGATCCTGTAAACACTCCAAGGAAATGATGACATCCAGTCGACTCCTTTTTTTAAAAAAACCCCCCGTCGAAGAAACTTTTCCTGAAAACTTTCGAGAGTCATGTCAACCTGTTCGAGAGTTTTTGCTTTTTGCTTGTTCCTTTTGCACGCATCGATTTTTATTGGATTATATAATCGGTTTTACCTGTTCCACTAAACAGGCAGGTATTCGTACAGGTATACAACCTGTCGAACCAGCAGCGCTCGATCTACAGTCACCCAGAGTCAGAGCCGAGACCAGCAAAGACACGGGACTAATCTTGAATTGCAGCTTAACACTGTTGCGGTGCTTGTTTATGCTGTAAAATTGCACACACGACGAATCAACGATAGTAAGCGGAATAATCTCGGGCCTGGGTACTGTCTTCCCGTCAAGATTTGCTTCAATTTTTATCCACTTTGAAAGTATCTAACTATCTCCAGACGAAACGAATGCGTAACGTACGTGAATGAACTTTTTTCCATGGTATTCAGGTCGGCGGATGTCTTAGGGGCATTGAATTATATCGTGGATAAGATTTGACCCAATTTCTTGTGGATGAACTGAAATGGTTAGAATCTTGCAGGAGCTACTTTTTACAACCAACTTGTCAGCTGTCCTGAGAGATAGTTAGCTTTGTGAAGTTGGTAGGCGTTGCATCCTTGTAAAGCGTGGCTATCGTAGAACACAAGTACCCA
Organism: Leptarthrus brevirostris; assembly: GCA_964036015.1. Classification (NCBI taxonomy): domain Eukaryota; kingdom Metazoa; phylum Arthropoda; class Insecta; order Diptera; family Asilidae; genus Leptarthrus; species Leptarthrus brevirostris. Next base: position 18,106,654 of record OZ038376.1, on the reverse strand, counting down.
AAAAGAAATGGCAACCGGACCAATAAGTCCAATCAATAAAAAGTTAATTGAAGCTTGACAGCGCGATAATATCAAATCAAAAGTCGGGGCAAACTTAAAACCAAATAAATAATAACGTAGACAGTCCAGAGGAAGAAGTGAGCCATTCAAAAGACGATCGACAACAAGATTGTCGAGTGAATCCAAGGACGAGCTGTTAACAAGCTGAACGTCAGGGTGCACCCGAGTCGAAAAAGGGTCTGGTAATAGAGCGCTAAATACCAGGCCAAGCTTGGGTACAATCGGTGAGCTTGAAAAAATCAATTAAAAAAAATTCTTTTCGTTCCATCACACATAAGGGATTATGCGACCTAGAGAGATACAAACTAGGTTGCAAGGCTACGAAAAGTGAAGAAAGCTGTACCAAAAGAAAGATCAAGAGAAGCTTGAACGTGAACCTTTGGTGAGAGGAAAGCAAAAGCTGAAAGAGTGGCAAACCAAAAGCCGTGCAAAGAAACGAATGAAACAAAGCCTTTAGCTTGAGAAAACCCTTAGATCGAGCAAAAGAAAAGACGAGCTCGAATGGTAGCTACTAGACCGAGACAACTAAGAATTCAATCATGCTTTAAAGAAAGCAAAGCTCCAGTGCAACTAAACCAAAGGATAGAAACACTTAGTTCTCACAAGCTAAAAGTTGAGCCAAGATGGAATGAAGGAGCCAATGAAACGTCGAGCCAAGCCGGAAAGAAATAAAAACCAAAACTCCAGTGAAGATCGAGTGTAAATCCTTACATCATCTCTCTCTAGTTTCCGTAATATCTTGTGGGCGCTTGGACCCAGGGAGATCTTCGCCCGATAGGAACAAATTTAAGGTGTATTCAGAACCATCGATATTACTCTACAAACTTCAATATCAATTTATTTATTGTCAGCAGAAAATAATCATGGGATGCCGACGTGGGGCTCAAACCTGGGACGTCCAGGATGGAATGCCAACACGTTATTAGCTGGTCCACCGATGACGTCCTCAGATCTAGTGGATCAAAACGAAAAAAAAGTCTATTAAAGCAAACTTTAGTGAACGTTGAAACGTAAACGTGACCCAAAGATTGAACAAACGTAAATACTAGTATGGTAGCCAAATTGAGGGTTGGACAGGCAAACAGTTTGACAAAGTTTGAGTATGAGCCCGAACCTCAAGCATAACATTGAATGGATGCTTGAATGTCTCTGAACTTAAATTAATCTTAACCCGTGAAATGTCTTGAGGGAAGCTCAATTATTAGCTACGAACCTAAGCTCGAGTAAAAAAGAGTGTATTTAGGCTGTTCGAAAATTTGACATAATAAAATGTCGATGAAAACTTGACTTTGAGCAAAACCTCGAGCTCGTGATCAGACTGACAGTTGAGTAAAATCAAACAAAACGAACATTTCGCCCTGTTTTGTGTTTGGCTCTATACATCCTTAAACTTGGGTTTCTTTACAGAAAATCCCACTGTTGAGGATGTTTTTTGCCATTTACTTGCATTTAAAAGGTTTGAGTTGCAAAATAATATAGCATTAGTTAAGTCAAATGATGGTTACACATTGCAACGCAGCAGCATCAACCAAAGACCGCGGTCTTAAATGATTCAAAAGTTTGCTGAGAGTCAATTTTTAGACCTAAGATAAAAACCGTTCTGTAAATTCAAAGAATTTGGACCTTACAACCGATACATTTTCGTTAAAAATATATAAAGTATAATGTAATAGAAAAAATTTAAAAATTCAAAATGGAAGAAAAAATCGCTTACCTACAAGATATTGAAATGTTACAAAAAATCGACACTCACCTGAAAGAAAGAAAGAAATTAATTACAAATTTTGCGAAAATAGTAATCTTTTTAGCATATTTTAAGTATAAGTACAAGAATTTTTACAAATTATGTTTGACACAAAGGTGCCTTTCACGAGAATGAAATCAAGAAAAAGAGAAAAAGCAACATAAAATTTTGAGGTTTAAAAAATTAAAATTTTATATTTTTGCTAAGCTTTATTGGTCAAGGACTCCAAACTGTTTATGTCGACATTATGTCTGCTGTCCAAAATTGTTACAAAACAAAATAATTTGATAGTTTTTCCAATGAATGATCGTTTTATGTCGATGGCAAAAAATAATCTTATAATCTTGCGATGATTCTAACAAACCCTTTTAAGTGTCCATGTTATATCGACATTATGTCCGCTGTTCAAATTCGTTACAAGTTAAAATAATTCTACCATTTTGCTAATAAATTTACCAGGTAAGTAAGGATGAGAGACTCACAATACTATATCCGTTTTAATATCTACAGATTATCTAGGTTGTTCAGGTTACTTTCTCTACGATTAATTGTTCAAGTACTTTGAGCCTTGGAAACCACATACATTGTGCACAGTTTGGTCTCCAATGAGACACATAAATTATTTACCGAATTTTTCATTTTTCTTGCCAAACAAAACTGACACAAAATCAAACTCAAAGAGGAAGAGAACACGCATACATTGCGTGGATATGTCTTTATAAATCAAAGCAGCTATTTTCTAACGGCTCGATGTCTTCGACGACGTTACTGATAAGGTCGTCATATCTTAACGCCACACAAGACAGTCAATTCAGGTCCAGCATTCTCTTAAAACAAGGAAGACTTGCCCGAGGTTTTTTTCTTGCTTTCAGTTTTATTGTTTTCTGTTCACGCGGTTCGCGACTCGGTCCGATGCTATTTTCTTGGTCATTTGTAAATTCCTTTAGGAGCCATTCTCGTCGCGAATTCAACTGGAAACCGGGTGGACTGTGTGTTTCATCTCTGATTAGACCGCGTATTGGGAGACTTTCAATTTTGATTAATTATTGGAGAATAAATGCAGGAATGGAGCTGATGTGTATCTTCAGTGCAATTCCAGGAAGATGCATGCATCTATCATTTTCGATTGAAATGTACAGTGACAGGTTGAATAAGATATGATCCACCTTCCGTCACCTCATCCCGAAAAATATGTTGAAAGGCAAATGGAAAAGTGTGCAATTGTTTTAGAATTTGAGATTGTATTGGCGTTTGAGGGAAGACACTAAAAGTAAGAAGAAGTAAAAGAATTTTAATGAAATTAAGGAGTTTCAGGAAGACAGTCATTAGAAAAAACTATTCAAAAGGCACAATGCCAAACTATCTAAAATGGGTGTAAATCCTTAAGGAAGAACTTAATCGACGATCCTTTCCTACCGTTAGAAAACAATCACACAGGCATTTGTGGGAATTAGATTCTGGTCTCTAGTTAAGTAAATTTTATTCAAGAACCTATGGTTCACTAAAAGTATTCATAGAATAGAAAAACTAAATTAAATCTCCACTCTTCTACCCCAAGAGTCTTCTGTCTTGAAACTTGGCTTTGCTTGATTCGGCTACTTTCCTTATCTTACTGTTACCGCAGGCTTTTGTTTAAACTTCCTTGTTCTAACAATTGGCTTTACATTTCGCTTAACTTGTCTTCGCTCCAAAATGAACAACCCTGACTCTGCGGGTTAAAGACCAAACTTCGATATACTTCTTTAGTATCTCTCTAGTTCCCGTAACGAATGGCATGGAGCGAAAGAAATACTTGACCCCATTTCTAGGCAACGATTGCAGGTGGACCTACTGTAACCCCCACCGCCTTTTTAATGTAATTTGTTGTCAGCAGAAAACAGCCATGGGTCGCCGCCGATGGAATTCGACCCTGGTTTGGAGGGCCGACAAGTTATCACTTGCCCAGCATATGACTTGAGGTATATACGTGCAGAAGAAACTTTTACTCAGTCTCTTTAAAATTGGCAAAGCATGAACATTAAAATTAGAGATGCCCGAAGCTCTAAAGCGATATAAAAGCGTGGAACGCTAAAGTCCAACTTAGCTCGAGGGTTAGTTCTGAAGTCGGAGACAAAAGGACGAAGAGAAGCAGAAGAAGACGAAATTCCTTAAAATTGGAAAAATGAAAAATTGAGCTAAAAGAGGAGAAGTCAAAAAACAAACAAAGCTTGGCTAAAGCCGAAGTGCGGGTTTTGTAGGCGGAACAGTTAAGCAGAACTCAAGGGCCGAATCCAGGCCAAGAAGACAAAAATCGAGCAAAGTTCAAGGGCAAGCCATTAAAAAAGTCAAAGGTTGATGAAAGCTCGAGCAGAAACCCTAAATGCCAAAAATAAAGAGTTGAGCATAGCTCGAGTGCGAGCTCCAAAAGAGTTGAAGAAAATGTCAGTGGTTCGGAATCCACTTCAAATTGTTGGTCAACTTGCAATCGCTCTTTCGAATTGGGCGAAGTTCTTCTCCCGAAGCATACCCTAAAAAGGGATACGGTAACTAAGGAGAGAGAGAAATCGAAAGTAAGGTAAAACTTGATTCTTTTTGGTTACCCACCAGCGAACTGTTCTTTGAGCAACAACTTTCAGTTCACTGTAAAGATATGCAGTTGCTGTGATATTCACCGAAATAAGTCCTTTCAGTTATGTGTTCTTAAAATAATTCTAATAAACAAATAACTCTCTCTCTCTCTCTCTCTGGGATCTTTAATCCCTTGTAGGGCATAGGGCGTCAACCCAAATATAGTATAACTTAAAAAAAGGACTGGAGATGATTTAGCACTTCAAGTGTTTCCGTTGAAATTTCTCAAAGAACTTTGATACTTGGGACGGAAGCAATGACAGCATAGCATAAATATTTTCTTATAAGTATATATGAAGGTTAGTCTTGGATAAAACTTAATGTTTGTGGGTCTCTCGTAGTTTCATTTAAGTAGATAGTTCTCGAGGTTTAAGGATGCCATTTCGTAGCAAAGAACTCTCCCCAGAACACTTTCAAAATTATTTGGCATCCGCTTAGTTAGTTAGTTGCGCCGTCGTTTGATCCTCTACAGTTCCAATAAAAGTTTTCCAAAGTTTCTAGTTAATGGTCAACCAGAAAGAAGATCTCATCACGTCTAAATACCATCCTGCGCATGCGTGCTTGACTTCGTGTGAATCCATTCTGCATCCAGTGGACTCGTGGAGAAAATCAAACAAAAATGAGACGAAAAAGAAGATGCGCTCGGTCGCGCGCGCTCGCGCCTGCGTATGTGCATAAATTAATAAAATAAAGAGTCCGGAAAAATAAAAAGAAGAAGAAGAAGAAGAAGAAGAATAAAAAAAACTAAGAAGGTCTTCTCCTAGACGCCTGTGTCCATCCATTTCGGATGGTGACGGGACGTGATACGAGCATGGGGAAGGGGTGTGCGAACGTCGAGCAACTTTCTAAAGAGCCCAGGAATTTCTTGGGATGAGGCTCCTCTACTTTTCTCAGTGATTTCTTATATGATTTTAATTTCTTGTCGTTTTTTTCTGATTCGAGACTGGAAATTTTATGCACGGAGTCGATCTAGTGGTCGCGCGAATATTGCATCGATGCTAAATTGGAAATTATTGAGGAAAGATGGTCTCGGAGACGATCTGAGAGGACTAGGTGAATTGGTCATTTCTATATTCCATTGAAGGCCTACCTGTTCTTATTGTAGCGAAAAAGACGACGACATCCAGCTCTTGTTGTTGTTCTGGTTGTTCTGTGGATGGACTCGTAGGCCTTTAGATTGCAAATTGAAGATGCTGCTGACTGTGGGATCGGAGCTACAGGCAGGGAGATAGAGGCAACAAAATACGTCAACTTTGCACTTAATTTATGTATTACACCATGAAATCGAGTTTGAATCAAAATGCACCGTAGGAGAAGGAAGTAGTCAAGATGTTCCACGCAAAACAGGCAATTAGTGGGCAAAGGGGCGGCGCAGGCTGCGGTACGAGGTGAAATGGAGTGATATTGAGGAGGAAGATGGGCACTACTTTTCCCAACGAAAAATTGTTCATTTTCTGTCTAATTTATGTTTTAGGGAGGCGAAGGGGCCATAACGAAACAGGAATGCTAGGGGACATATAGAATATACAAGTGGAGAGCAAAGGGATGTGTCGCCATGTGTGTAACTTTTTGTAAAATTAAAATTTCTTGGACATTTCGCAAATGCAATTATCTTGTTATATTTTGTCGGAACGAGTGTGTATATTCCGAGCCCAAGATTGTTTCCTATATGCTAGCCACGAACATGGTTAGGAATTTTCTGTGTAGCTTAAGTTGATGCGATGCACGGCTTAAAGTTGTCGAGAATAAAAATAATTTTTGTGTTATTCTTAACGGACAGCGACAGAACAAAAATGTTGTTTTTTCGTGTTTATTAAAAATTGTTGTATATTAACACATAAGATATGTTAAATTGTGGGGGGGGGGGGAGATAATCCTTAGTACTCGAAGGAATAGGGCACAGGCTGTAATTATCCAGTGAAGTCAAAACGATTTTTTTATTATATCGAAAGTAATGCAAGGGTCGGTTCTCTTTGTGGAACTCTAATGTCCCTCTGAATGTATACTCCTTGGAATATGCCAAGCCAGAAGATCAGACCTCCCTTCGGGGACAAACATTTCTTATAGGGTTAAAAAGCAGTAGTCTGCTTTATTACGGAACTACAGCAGCTTCGGATATTTCATTATTAAGGCCTCTCTTCCGCCTTAGAACGCTCAGTTTCGTTAAAACTTTAATTTTTTCGCTCGCAGGACTCGTGCGCTAAGTTCGTTTGAAATTTGATTAAGCTTCATGCTAGGTTTGGGCTTGAGCTTCGCTTAAGTTTTTCTACCATCTGAGCTTGCGCTTGAATTATGTTCGCCGTCAAACTTCTCCAGTTTCAGGTGTCCCGCTCTCTAGTTCGTAGCCCCATGTGGAGCATGTGGCTGAATAAGAACTTCAACCGATTCAAGCCATCGATTGCAGGTCGACGGTTTAATGGGGATTCCAAACTATCGATATTACTCAATTTCAATAAGGAACTAGAGTAACGGTTTCGCTCGATCTTTAGCTTTTCAGGTCTCCCTTCCTTGAGCTTCGCACAAACTTAAATTGTTTCGCTCGCAAGACTGGTGTGCTAGGTTTGCTTGAACTTGCAAAGTGTGCTCGACTTTCTCTACCATATAAGATTAAACTCAAACTTTGTTCGCTTTCAAACTTATCAACTTTCAGGTGTAAAATTTGAAGTTGGCTAACCGGATTACCTTCTTGCCTGTAAAGCTCACACTAAATTTTTAAACCATCCAGGGTTTACTCTACTTTTGCCTTTCCGGTTTCCAGATATTGCACTCGAGTTTTGTTTAATTTCCGTTTTTCTTCAAATTTAAAACTCGTGCTCCAATTTTAATTTCTTCTCTCATTTCATGTCCGCTCGACTTACGAATTGGCTCGTGTTTGAGCTTTGCCCAATTTAATTTCAATTTTTGTACCTTTAAGGATTCGGCTCAAGCTTCGCTCAACTGTAACTAATCTTTAAGATCCACACTCGAATTTTCATCGACTTTTATTCCTTCAGAACTCACGCTTGAGCTTCACTAAATTTCTTCTTCATTTAACTATTCCTCGTCACACACAAGTTTTAATGCCGTAACTTTTATAGCTCGCGTTTAAACTTCGCTTGAATATGACCTTTCCTGCCGTCAAAGAATGTGTCTGAGCCTTGCTAGATTTTTAGTTCCTCTGTCTTCAATGGTGGTTTTGCTCAACTTGACTTTAGACTTCAAATAATATTCGTACTTGTACATGGAAGATCTATTTATTCTTCCGCTCTTCGGCCTCACGTAAGAATTTCAATCGACTCACTATTTAACTTTGCTTGTGAAGTGAGGAAGCTTGAGTCTTGTTTTTGCATTGCTGCGAGCTAGACAACAGCCCAGAGACGGAGTTGATTATTTTAATTTCTTAATAAAAGCTCAGGGAGATCTGGTCTCGAACCCGGGACCCATGACATGGTGGTTGTGCGGCTCAACGAATTGATCCAACTCTGTCTCCTGCTGAAGTTTCACTTGAATGTAAACTTCTACTCCACACGTGTCTGCTTCCAGAGTCCAATTTTAGGGTAGCTTCAGCTAAGAACGTAGGATTGAGCTTCCGTTGAGATTTTAACTACGTTTTTCCCCAGACCAAGATAGGGCTCAGTCCTGATAAGGATTTGATCTTGCTCTTGCTTAAAATGATTATTGTCAGGTTTCGTCTCAGCTGATATGTTTTTGTTAAGCTAGGATTACTTTTTCGTTCAACCTTGACTTAAAATTAAAAATTATGTGACTTAAGTTCAACCAATGTGATCAGTGTTCGCTTAAAATTATATAATTTCATGCATCTTAACTCCAGCTTGTGTTTTATCCTTGATTTGAAGCTAACAAAATCTATCAAACTAAGCCCTCTTTAAGCCTTTGAGGGTCAGGGCATGAGTTGTATACCATCACCTTTATTATATCGAAATTAGATCACTCCTGATTTGGCGCAAATTTTACCGTCACAAGGCCATCAGTTAATTTTAGTTAAAACTTTACAACTTGTAGCAAGTCCTTTCCCCCCTCCTCTAAAAAGCCCTATCTTAAATCAAAATTCTTGTTTGAAACGTCTTCTCTTAAAAAGTTATCATTTTCCGCCGTCCCAAGTCTTCAACATCCATCGGTCACTCTAGAATTTATGTCACTCGAGTATGTCGTAAACAAAACATTCCATTGAGTGTTGATCCCAAGGAGATTTATCTCGTTCTCTGATCATAACGAAAGCACTTAAATGGCCATCAAACTGCGTCGGGCATCACGGCCCCAAAGAACAATTAAGTCACTCATTCCGGCATTTATTTGTTGTTGTTGTTGTTATTCGTCTTGTTGTTTCTGTTGTCTTCGTGGCTTAGTGAAAATTTCTGTGCGCTTCTTGGGAGCTCGAACTTAGCATGCAAGAATTGTTAGGAACAGATTCAGTTCGAGGGAGTCGTCGAGTTGGCGCAACTTTTAGAAAACATTAATGATCAAGTGGTTTTTTGTATTTTTAGTTGTTGTTCGTGTTCATATACAAAAAATCATATGTGGACCCGCAATGAAGTCGAAAGAATGAGAAACGGCAGAGGGAGGAAAAACAAAAGACATAACATACCGCGCAGAAACCAATGAGATCAACAACAAAACGTTGAGAATGAAATAAAACACAAGACCTGAAGGCTGAAGCCTCCCAACAACAGGCATTAAGCCACTTTAAGAACACAAAAGCACTTAGGAGACAAGACCGTAAGACATGAGAAAAAATCTTGAAGATATCTACGTCAGGCCACAGACAAAAGGTTTTATAAAATATCAAAAGCGAACATGTGGCCGATTCCAGCCGGCTCTTAAGTCGTTCACTCATCGAGCCAGGGTCTGACTATGAGCCCAGATCCAGAGAGCTCTAGCATCACCACCAGCTCCAGCACCGCATCAGCTTCTTTTCTTATCCCAGAAGATGCTGTAGCTGGACAACGAGATCATATGCTCAGACAATGTTCTCGAGAACAAAACACGGATAAAAAAACGGCGTGCCATATGAGAGAATAATGAGTTTTCCCTAAAAAAACAAATCTTAACAGGAATTATCTCAGTAAAGTCTCAAATAATCGAACAGCGACACAGGAACCAAAAACTAAACAAAAAAATTAGAAACGGATGTTGCGTTGCGTCCAATTGTGCCTGAGAAAGAATTACCGCGAAATGGAGTGAATTTATAGATGCGCTATGCAACCCTTTCCTCTCGGCCCGTTTCCCTTCTGATCCGATAATCTCGCGATGATGATGATGATGCTGCTGCTGCCGCAGACTGTTTAGCGGACCGTGTGATCTGTTTATATTTGCGCGCTCGATCAATTCATAATGAGATGATCAGGAAAGGGGGAGGACGAACTGTTTTAAGTCCATCGGCGTCAAATTTAGAGGGGGGTTAAAGAAATCAAAGAAGATTTTTTATTGAGGAAATTTGCTTTGCACATTAAGAAAGAAAAATTGTGAGTGCGTTGGAGTTTTAATCATTTGTGAAAGCGCTTTTATCTCGAACCTTAATTGATCCAGGAATCGGATGCTGTAGAAGGTGGATGGTAATGAGGAGCGAATGGTTTAGAAAAGCAAATTATTTCTTAGAAAATTTGTGCATCAACCTAAAAATAAGAGTAGAACTCAAGTATGAGCCCAGACGTTAAAATTTTCGTTATTTTTCTTCACAATTGAAACCTAAAGTAGCCTGATATTTGCTCCAGTCGAGTGCCATTTGAGTTTTAAGCTAATAAATCCCAAAGTGGAACACACTTAGGTTTTCAGTTAGAATAGAATAAACCGGCTCAGAGTTGCGTTCGACCTTCACTCCACTTACAACTTATAGGTGCTCGACTATCAGCCCATTGCTGTTCTCCCTTACTCCTGAAATTCGCCAACCATTTGACTTTTTACTGCTCATCCATGTTTCTCGCATTATGGATTTGATCGATCGATCGCTTTGCTCTACTTTTGAATATTTCCGTTCAGGGCTTCACTCTACTTTCTGCTTTTCCTTTACTAGTATGTCGCGCTCGAACTTCGCTCGACTTTTGACTTCTCCTTGTCTGGGGCGCGTTTGCTCGAATTTCGTACTAAGCGTTCATGGTTCACACACAAATTTCACTTAACTTTTGACCTTTTGTAAACAAATCCAAAAAACCTCTTGGACGGTAAGGTTGAGATAGTTTAGCTTCAAAGGTCCTTCACAATCTGCACTACTGTGCAGCACAAGTAGAATCTGGAACTAGGGCAGTAGGAAAACAGTAGAGGTCCTTTTAGATAGTACAAAACGGATCAGAGGACAGGATCAGATGGACAGGATCAGTTGGGCAATAAAGTCGTCTGATCCAGGTAAGTCGCCAATAATGGTCCCCTGGTTAGCGGTGATTTCTTAAGGCTGTCTTAGGTTAAACTGTGTACCAGAATCCTGGAAACTAGCTCACTCGGTTTTCATCCCCAAAGCTGGAAATGTGGCCGCGCTAAAGTTAAGTGCCTGAACCAGATCAGCAAACTCAAGGAAAGAGCCCCAAGTAAGCTAAGCGCCTGGGCAGAAATAAAAGGAATTAATATTAACACGCATAAAACGGAAATGGCACCCTTAACTAAATTTCCTCGTTCTTATTTTTAAAATTCAAGGTCTGGACTGAACGCAGATACCTGGGACTTATTCTAGATTGTAAATTCTCTTGGAAAGTAGATGAAAGGATTGCGAAAGCAAAGAAGACGCTAGCAAACGACTCTTCCGACAAAGTAGGGACTAAGGCCCCACACCACGCACTGGGTGTATACGGCGATAGTGCAACCAATCCGTTATGGTTATGGCGTTATGGTTGGCGGTCAGCTTTAAATAAGAAAACAGATTTTTCCAGAATGGAACACAGCCAAAGATTGGCAAGAATCAGAATTACAGGTACGCTAAAATCCACACCCTCCGTTGCTCTAGACACTATCCAACGCCTTCATCCCGTGCATCACTAATGAAAACACCCCGAAGAGGGCGATACTGCGACTTAAGGAATCAAAATTTCTCAAGACGCGAAGATACGGCCATAACCGGCTTACTACTATCACTGACTATATACTACCGATTAGAGACTTCATTACGAACTTTAGAGTAGTAATAGCAGACAGGCTGTTCTGGGGTCTAGAACAGGGGAACCGGCCTAGAGGCAGTAGTGTACTGTCAGAATTCCCAGCGAGCGCAGCATATTTCAAGTTGAAGTCGTTGCTATACATAAGGGGGCCGGAATGGCTCAGTCTGCTGGCGATAGGCACCTCGATTAACATCTACGTGGCCAGTCAAGTAGTTTTAAAAGCTCTGGGATCGAATGAGTTCAAATATAAAATGCATCCCAACTGTTACAGAGCCGTACAAAGTCTCAGAGCGAACAAAAATGTGCAATAGATGATTTCGCCAACAAGGAGGCCGAAATGGAGGTTCGAGGGGCAGAGAAAACACTTCCTCCAATACAAGTCGTTATCAAGCACCTAAGTGACAACTTGTTGAACTGTGCACATAACGTGGGGAATCACAAAGTTCATGTGAAGAATTTATAATTGAAAGAGAACAGACAGGTTATTCAGCCTAGGCACTGCCAGATGTCCGAACAAAAGGAAATGACAGAACATCTTCTGTGTCATTGCCATCAGCTTGCAAAAGCAAAACCTGAACTGCTAGACAGGTACTTCTTCAAGGATCTAGAAGAGACAAAATGAGGAGCATTGTGAAATTCGCAATGAAGACGGGTACCGTTAACTTAAACAACTGCAGCGCCATGTCAAGGCTACGGACGCGTTGTGGTCTATGCGAGGCCTTCAAAGCCGCCGCTATAACCTAACCTAACCTTGACCTATTAACGTTCAGGGTTCGCGTTCGAGCAATGCAAGCTACACAAGACTTTCAAGTTTTGTCACTTCCCTTACCCTAATTCCCTTCCGGCCAAAACCATGCCAACGCATCAAAGGGTTGTACCCTAGGCTTTGGCCACTTCGTATAAACTTAAACTTAAAACTTAAAACGTATTAAACTTATTGGCAGTACCTCAATCTCTGAGAGGATTGACTCTCTGGAGCATCGACGGAATGTCGGTTGTGTCTCACTCGTCTATCGCTATTTCAACGGCCATTGTTGTTGTAGACACATCACATCACGCGATACAAGAGCTTCACTTCGTTTCCACCCCTATACTCTCCAGGTAAATTTGGACGTACAGCCAAATTTTGGGAATTTTTCTAATCAGAACAACACAAATGTGGAACAGTTTACCATCTTCTGTTTTTCCCTTATCATAGGCCCTCCCCTGAGCTTTGACTATATCATATAAAAAACGCTTACGATTTGCACTCGAGATTTGCTCGGTTTTCCACTTTTTCCCGGCTTGGGTCGATTTTTGCCTTTCTGGCCTACAGAGTTTTGATTCTTCGTGTCTGTCCAATGACATTTACATAGTAATCTGTTGTCAGCAGAAAACAACCTGGTGGGGTTTGAACCTGCGACTTCCGGGAAGGCAAACGGACAAGTTGTCACTTACTCTACCGACGTCTTAGCATCGTTCTACTCTTCACATATTGTAGTTTATGGCCCATGCCCGTGCTTTGGTGGGCTATCGATTTATTTTTGCTCTGTGCTAGACTTGAACTTGCAGATGGATAGGGAATCTTGACTCAGGCAACAATTTGACCACGGTTTATTAGAAAAATCAAATTTAAAAGCAAGCGAAGTACTTCCGCAAGTTTTAACTTTGACCAGCTCAATTACTCAAAATCATCTCTAACACTTAAAAGGCAAAAGTCGTCCTTTCGCTATGGATTTACCTAGAAAATTGTCAAGAGTTGAAAGATTGGATTGAGGAATAACCTAATTGTTGTCTATATGAGATCAAAGTCTCCCAAAGAACTTGCTTAGAGAAGTGCCCAAATAGAACGAAAACCAAAACGTACTCGAAATCGGCAACAACCACTGCAGCAGCCGAGGAAAACAATGATCATCTCAAGCTCCAGCTTCCACACATTCGGCTAATTGCCAGTTTGGCGGCAAATCTTAAAACAAAAACAAAATTTCCGGCGTCTTCTTGTTCTTCTTCTCAGCCGCCTGCTTTCAGGCTAGGGCCAGGCCCGGACCGAACCGATATGAAAACACTAAAACCAATTAAAAATGCATTTTTAATCAAAGTGTTTGATTTTTTCCATCTGCTGCTGTTGTTTTCGTTCTTAATTAACTCGAAAGGTCGGCGGAGAAAGATCCCCTCGTGCAAGTGAATCAGCGGCCAAACCGGGGTGGGGGCAGACGCTGGTTGATAATCAGGAGAGACCACGAACAAGAAACACATTCTTTGTAATCGAAAAAAGTGGGGGTAATTAATATTTTTTTTTTTCGTAATTCACCTTTTGTTTTTTGGAGCGTCTTATCGTTTGTGTCATTCCTTTATGCGACATCATTTTATTGTCGTCGTCCTGTTCTGACCGGTCGAGGGAGCCCTGAAACCTGTGGGTTGGCGGTCTTTTGTCAGGCGACCAGGTAACTGCTCATTAGACTTGATTCGGTTGCTCTTTTGGGATCGGTTCTGCCTGCACGTGGGGGACCGGGCTTAATATCCGCGGAGCATATTTCAACCACAAATTAATTAATGTGGCGATGGTGGGACAGCAAAACGGAGGAAGAAGTTCGGTCCTGAAACGCAAAGTCCAGTTAAATGAACTCAATTCAAAACCGCGAGGCAAGCGAGGTGCTCCTTAATTCCTTGAAAATGATTCCCAACCTGGTCAGGTGAAGATGTTTCGGCCATAAAGATAAGCAACTCCAAGGCTTTTTCATTTTGTAATCTCTTCTGTTTCTGGACTGTCTTATTCTAATTTTAGTGGATTTACATAAAACTGATATCAAACGCCGCTCTCGTTCCTGCACCTCCCCTACCGGCGTGTCGTCATACAGTGCCTTTGATCTATTCGAATTCAACATTTTGTGGTAATCCCAAGATCTATGAGATCTATCTGGTCCATTTTTGTTATTTTTGGGCAGCTCGTGGCCGTATCAGACGATTTTTGACCTCTTTTCTCTTCTCACCTTCATTAGATGTGTTTTCTCTCACAACAATGGGTGGCTCAAAGAAAACAAAGATCCAACTTTGAGTGAGTATCCGTGTCCATGTCTGCCATACGAAGACGTGTTAGAAAATTTGCATAAATTTCATTCTATTTGATATTTAATGTGTGATCATAACTCTTTTACCTTTTGTAAAGCATTACCTGTGCGCAGTCCCCCCGTCCGCGGGTGATATGTGACGACCTTCTCCCGACTTGATCTACTGCGCTGTGATTTAAGTGTGAGCTTAAGACGACTACATTTGCATCTCAAATTAATCACAGAAAAAAGAGTTTTTTCCAAGACTTTGTCGTGGACACGGAATAAATCATTTTCGTTATACGTCTATTGTTTTGGGGATTTTTCGTCTCTCCTCTAGAGTGGCGTCTATTGGTGGGTCCCCCTCGGACTTAATTTAACTTTTTTATAATGCTTTCAATGCAACACTAATGTAACTCCTAAATTTTTAAGGTAAAAAGAAAATCAACTAATACTCAGTTCTATAGCAATCTTCCTTAAACTATTTGAATTCGCAATTGCGCCTGACTTTGCCTGACTTTCGAATAGACACAGCTCAGGGTTCACGGTCCATGGAGCTACATATGCTTGGTCTTTAAATAATTTCCTCAGCCTCTTAGTGTTTGAGTAATTTCAGTTGAGAGTCCCGGTCCTACATTTGAGAGATCAGATCTTGCGAAGCTCCGATAGTCAGCAGAATCTCCGATGGAACTCTACCGGTGTTTAAAATTCATAGTCTAGAGCTTGGAGTTGAGCTCCCAAAGCTCAGACTGTGAGCCCTAACCTAAATAAAGTTAAAAATCATCAAATGGAAGGTCGAGCGAAGGCTGACAGCGGGCTCACAATTGGATAAACTTAAGCCGCTGGCTTATCATGTTCGAGATGTTTATTAGCCTTGCCTACTCGTGACATGTTCACATTGCTTGTTCAATACGAACCAGACATTCAATTTCCCTCCTTCCCCCAACCCTAATTTCCTTTCGGGCAAAGCTTTGCTAAAACGCATCACAATGTTATCCCCCGGGCTTTGGGTACATCTTTATAAAAACATCGAACACGACAAGCATTTTCTCGCCGTTTTGTCGTGTTCGTGATGTGTTTCGCGTCACGTCCACATTATGTTCGTGATGTTTTTTGTCTTGTGCTTTTGATGTCCGTTCGGTCGTGGTCGTAGTAATGTAAGCAGCGCCCAACTGCGGGTCCTGGGAAAATTCAACTCAAAAGTAGTCTCTCCTGGAGCACCTCAAAAGTCGATTGGCCGATATGATTCAAGAAACAACGGCGCGTGTGATATTTTACAGCGATTTGAAAGCGGTCGCTTAAAATAATGTCCGTACAACAGAAGCTGGTGATTTATAAGGAGTCCCTGAAACCTCGGCCAGCACCAATGGTGTGGTGGTATATAGTTTCACCTACGTCTCCTTGAAGGTGTACAAAAAAAAAGAGAAGGCGACAGCCGACCTTTTGGATACCGCTACTCCTGCAACAGCGGTGGCGGAGAAGGAGGTCCCATCAGACACATCCTGCACCTGCACAGTATCTAGAAAAAGACGAGCCGTCCGAGACGACGCTCTCATTCAGGCTTCTAAATGACCCTCGGGTTGAGGATGATCTGAATCAGAGGAGCAGTGGTGGAGGTCAGGGCAGACAGCGGTTCTGGTGCTGCGGTTGGTCCAGAGTAATCTTTACCACTCCTCTGATCACAGATATATACAATTCGATTTGGACGACCGTCCAACGAAATACCAGACTTCAAAAATTACCGGATTGGGAAAAGTATAGGCATATTGCTAAGGCATCGCTGTCCAGAGTCACACCTAGTTCTCCTAAAAGCAGAGAGGATCTGGATGAGTTGGTAGAGAAATTTCCCCAGAGCCTTAATGATGGGATGGCTCAATCCCAGAGAAAATAGACACCACCATGGTAGACTACGCAACTTGGGACTCTTAGGAAAGAGTGCAGAAAGCTGTTTAATTTGACAAAGGCCAATGGTGATACGCACTCGTGGGACCGCTACAAAGACTCAGGAAAATTCCATCGACGAACCCAAGTATACCCAGCAATCACTTAAAGGCGGATAGTACTTGTACTTCACCGAGCACAGAGTTTCTCGGAAGATCCAGGGTTAAGCAGTGTTCCACCAAAAATACCAAACTCTGCTGGGCTAAAGGTCACTCAAGTTATCAGGGCTGATGGTATTATTCCTCCTGAACTTCAATTCTACCTCGATCTACATTTTACTCCTAAAGATCTCAAACCTATAAGTCTGCCGCGACCCCCCCCCCCCCCATCTGCTCCCGCCTTATATCTTTTGGGGTGGGAGTCAATATTGTGCAGCTTTTTAGTAGCAGGATTGTCAACACAAGGCTGGTAGAAGCTCTTGCTACCAGGACTGCGAGCACAAACACACCGCAAAATTAGTGACCTGTCTCCTCTTCTTGGTGATCAATGACCTACTTCTAATCCTGGAACGAGGACGCTGTATGGTGTTTCCTTATGCAGACGACATAGTTATAGCTATTTCCGAAACATGTTTTTCTGTGCTTAGGGCATTACAAAATGATCCCACTCGGTTCTCTAGATGGCGGTTAGGTGCGGCCTCGAGGGTGGATTATCCTAAAAAGACAGCTAGTTATTTTCACTAGGAAGTATAGGATTTCTCTTATAGACCCTCTGTTCCTTAGCGGTACCCGTCTGGCGTTTACAGCTGACGCAAAGTATTTAGTAGGCAAGTGACATGTCGGACACTCTACAATTATGAATCCCTTATCGTTTTCTCTGGGAAACCTTTATTATACCATATCTAGCTATTCCTTTGACAAGCGCTTAAGATCGACGATCCCAAGCAGGTAGGACTGGGAAAGCGACGCATTGCCTTATGGTGAATTCGTGCAGATGTATGTACATGGACAGCTCTTAACCACAGGGCAGGGCGGGGCGCTAGGTTTTCTCGGAAGAACTGAATATTGATCTATCCATCCACCTTCCAGACCACTTTAGTGTGTTTACAGTAATGGCAACTCAGGAAGCCTTGATTTGGCGACTCTATTTCAGATATGTTATTTCTTTACAGACAGTTAAGTGGCGGTGTTATGCCCAAAATCTGTCCTATCGACATCAAAAACTGTAAACAGCATCTGTCGCTCATATGATATGGCAGAGCAGTACTACATCCACCTGTTTTAGGTTCCATGGGATAGCGATGTTTCAGGAAACTTCGTGGCAGATGAGTTCGCTAGACATGGCAATACATTCTGCCACTGGAAAAGATTGTAAGATATTGAGACTTCTCAAATTACTTCTGCAGAAGCTGCGGGGACGAGAAGAAGGAAGAGACTAAGTACAAAATATATGACCTTCTCTGCTTGTGCTCTGCCCAGGCAGGCACGCTGAAGGCCTTTCTGGATGACTATTTCTTGAAAGATTCAGGTAAAGTTCTTTTCGCGCCTCATGCCCCACAAAGGGGGGGGGGGGGGGGCACTAGAGATTTGTGTTTTTCAGTTATTATTTTGTAAATATTGAGATTTCAGAGCACTGTGTCTTTTGCAAAGTTTTCCTTAAATAAAATCTTCCTGCATAAATAATTTTCTTGTTCTAAATAAATAATTTCTAATAGACCTTCAGAAATCGCGATTTCTTTACTTCTACTTCCAATAAGGCAAGAAGGAAAGGATTCCAATTGCGCTGCTCCATGGACCGCGCGATTTTACTATGTTTCCCCAAAGGATGAGACACCCTGTGTGTGTGCAATTATAAAAAAAAAAAATTATCCAAAATTCGATTTCTGTGACTTTATAAATCAATTTTGTGAAAGCCATTGAGTACAGCAAAAAAACTACGGTTGTCGACGAAACTGCGGTCCATTAAACAAAGTTGGCCAAAACTCGTGTACGACACATTTTCGTCACCCGTCCATTGACTTGACGGAATGGAATGGATTCAATTCAAATAAAAATTGGATGAAAGCGAGTCAAAAAAAAAACACAAAGATGAACCGAGGGTAGCAGAGTGAAGAGGTTATACGTTAAGGAAGAGCTGTCGTAAAAATAATATTAACAAGCAGCTTAAGATGAAGAAGGAGAAGAAAGACGACAAAGATGATGACACACTCGCGATTACAAAAAACTTATTCAAATTATTATCGGGGGATGCGTTGGTCCATCGTGGCCATGGTAATGTTGGTCGTAGTCGATTGCGTCTTGACGAGAGTCCAGCAACTCTGAGATGACTAGACCAATGGGCCTCATTGACTAGGAGAACACAGATATCGGCGTAAAAGAAGATAAATAAACGAGAAGAATTCATTTCAAATAAAAATGGTTATAAATTATCGACAGGTTTCGGAAACAAGTTTGTCTGTTGTTTCTTGTGATGTTTTTTGTCCTTTTTCGTCGACTTTTTGTTCGCCGACGACTTTTTCGTCTGTGTCAGTTGTTTTATTTGCCATATCAACCGACGGCGGGGGGATATCTCTTTAGCTCTTTAGTCCCCATGGAGGCTGGGAGTCTTAATCTTTTAGAATTTTCCCTGTTGATTGTTTCTATCTCTGAGGTATTGTTGCGGCTGCTGTTGTTGTTCGGTCTTCATTTAAATTTAAAGAATTACACGCTGGCGGTCAAGCTGAAGCTAGAAACTCTGCACCGTGATCAAGACTTTTTCCTTACTAGGCGGGGATTTACTAGACAAGCTCATTGTCTAGGTATTGATTGACAGGCAAAATGACGAGTCATGCAAATTCGCAACCGACAAGTGGGTCGACAACATCATCCACGTCGTGGCGGTCAGTGTCTCCCTTTTGTCCCGGCTGCTAGTTGCTACTCAATCAAGTGCTTCTGCCGCATATTTCTAAGGTGAGCAATTAACAACCACAAAAAAACGAGAAAATTTAAATAAAACCGATTGCGAAATTATGCGGTGGACATAGTTCCGCTCCCTGCCTGCCCCCTCTCTCTTGACAGTCGTATATTTGGCAAACAAAGACGTGTCAAACCACACACAAAATGTGATTCAGGAAAAAAATTATTGAATGGAGTCGAACTTTGGAAGAAAGAAAGCGCGTTTTTGTTGTCCGTTTAATCTCGTAACACACGCTGATAAAATGTCAAATTCGGCGGAAATTTATGTCCAGGTGTGATCAGCTGTGATCGGTCGGTTACACATAGCCTAAACTTTTTGGGTGTGTGCCGATCTTGTTTTTTTCTAGTCAACTTTAACTTTCCGTGGCAGGTCTTAAGAAACTTAAGTCATCCAAAATTGGTCCCATTATGTTTGGACTTTTTGCTTTTGTCGTTTTTTTTTCCTTGGGTGTCGATTTTGTGTAAAAGTAGCCGAAATTCGCCCACTTTTATAGGACAATCCGTTTTCACGATTTTGTTCCATTTTCGGACTTTTAGCACATTTTTTAATTTTATTAGCGTCGAGCATATTTTGACAATAAAAGACCATCGCTCTATGCTTTGTGTATTTTTTTGTCTTTGATCTGTTTATGTGAATGTGATATCTTGACTGTTTCTACATAATTCATTTTGTGTGATAGCATTGTGGGTATCATCTGCCTATTATTCAAATTCCACCGAGCTATTGGGAGTATCGAGTGTCTGAGTGTTGATATAAAAGTGATTTAGTGTAACCATTCTATGCGGAGTATTATCTTGCTGAAAAAAAAATGTGAGAGAGACATTCCACGTGTTTCCTATAAAAAAGAAACTTGTCTGGTTTTCACAAAAACTAAGCTGTGCTATTACGAACATTTCTTCAATTTGTATTCTTTGGAATCGGTGACCCTTCCCTTGGTTGCCCGCCAGTACGTGTCGGTGACGATTTCTTACCTTTTGTTTGGTAAATCTTCTCGACGAAGGAAAGTAATCGCGTGGGAAGTTTTTATTTTCTAATCAATCTTAAATATTACGACTTTTTTCGCGATTAACGTGTATGGGCCATTGAGAAATTGGTCTAGAAAGATTTACGGACAAATTTAACGACAATATATGATTTGGCGTAAAGATGCATCATCGTGGGAGGTCAAAATTTTCAAAGGCAATCAATAAGATATTTTTTAGATACAGGCAACGTTTATTTATTGAACTATTGGTTTGGATCAGCAATTGAAATTCCATGGAATGACTTGAGAATTAAGTGATCAATAGGGTTAAACTTTTGTCCCTAGTACAGTAACTATAAAATTTTTTTATACGATGTGGCCAAAGTCTAGGGGACAACAGTTTGATGCATTATCATAGCTTTTACCGGAAGGGAATTGGGATAAGGGGAGTGAGTAAGCTTGAATGTATTGTTATGTGCATTGTTGCAAGCTAGACAACAGCATAGAGACGGAGTGGATTTTTTATTTTTCAATTTTAAAATCCCACGGGTAGACCTGGTCTCGAACCCGGGAACCATGGCATGGTACCTCTCCGTCCGCTTTGGGACTCTCTATTGAGCTCGACTGTGTCTGTTAAGCAAATTCGGGCAAATAATGTACGAGTACAAAGAGCTCTGAACTTTTGAAGGAGTTCATTCCTAAACCCCAATGAAATTTTGGTAAATTCTATTTCTAGGCCCGTGGTTTGCTTTGCCCAATTTTTGATAGCTGAGAGCCCGTAGCTAACTTTTGAATAAGACTCTTATTAAAGATCTTACTCTGATTGATTTTCAATCGACTTTTCAGTTTATCCGGCTAAAGTCACGTGGGCTACTCTGTTAAGTTTCTGGGCAACATTTAAGTTAGTCCACCTCCGTCAATGATATTGCTCGGTTTGAGTTTTCAGTTGTACAGCTAAGAACCTACGATTGAGGTCAGCTCGGCATATGGTGTTCTAGAATCTCGACTAATTTTGGAGGTGTTCATTTTTAGTCTCTTCATCGAGCTTAGCTCATCTTTCGAAAAATCTTATTACCAAGCTTGCGATCAAGCTGTGCTGTCTTTTGAGTTTGTGATTGAAATTTGTTTGATTTTTGGAGAGCACAAGATTAATAGGAAATGTTGAAGTCGCGAGATCTAAGTCGAAACAGCTCACAAGTCAAGCAGAAGTTAAAGAGTCCAGGTGGTCTCACTGAAAAGTCAAGCGAAGACCGATCAAGAGCCCGATCAAGAGCCCTACAATGCACAAACATCGACCACAAACATCCAGCTAGAGTCATTCGAAAGGATGAAGACAGTAGATCTAAACAAAAACTGCTAAAAAGTAAACCAATATTTGGTTGCTGACCTTCAGCTGAACTAGCTCACAAGCCGAGTACGACACATAATCCGAGTTCACGTAAAAGTCGCAAGTCGGTCCACAAGTCTACCGAAGGTCAATCCTGGACCATTGGGTGGAAATTAGCTGGATTGACTTAATAATCGCAATAAGTTGGACCTGCTCAAAAACGGATCGTAGGTCAATCGCAGATATATAAGTAGAGTTTTTGAGAAGATCAGATTTGTAAGTTTTACCTCGAATCCGAAGACTGACCTGAATACTTCAGCTGGATTTACTGGATACTGGATTATGAGTCCTTAATTAAACTGGCATAGCAGTGGAGTCATAAAAAAACTTAAATCCACCAGACCTAAGTGGAAGCTGACTGATATTCGTAGTAGGCCAACCAAGATGAGTCATGAGCCATATCTTAAATGAAGGTCGACCGCAGACTCTTAGCCGGAGTAACGTAAAGGATCCACATCATTAGTGGACACCTAAGAAGGCGGTCAAGAATAGATTCCATAGACGCCTGTGATATTTTTCAGCCCATCCTAACATTCAGGAAAGCGTAGAATTGCAAGATTTGCCAAAAGAACACCAGTATTAGACAAAAGCGGTGGAAAAGAAGTTTCTAGGATGTACTTACACACCATGGCCACCAACGAAGCAAGGGATTAGTCGGTAAGTTATGCCTTCTCTTCATTATCTTACTGCCCCCTTTTAACTCCTCAGAAGCAATCAATCCGAAGGTGATAAATTCCAAAGAACAACCACAAAAAAAAAGTGAGCAGAAAAATCCGAGAGAATTCCTTCCATTAGGGAACAATGTCGTTGTTGTCATCGTAATTCTTCCACAGTTCAATCGATTTTCCTTAAAATAGCTCGTATTTTACCGATGGAAGGGGGGGTCTCCGCCCTCTTAACCTCTAAAGATCTTCTAAATTTGACACGAACAAGGAATTTTTCGTGTAACACCGAAGAAATGTGTGGCAGAGTCGCAGAATGATTCAGAACTTTTTGACTTGATTCATGGGGTGCTCGTTTCAATCAAAGTCAAAGGAGACGAAAGGCATGCGGAATTTGCTAAGCAACCGTTCGAAGGTGAGGAAGTCTTTCTTATTTGTTTCTTGATGGATGTCTTGAGAAAATTGTATGGTTTTGTCAAATTGTTGTTTTTTTAGTTTTTCGGTCCCTTTTGTTGGTACGATTAGGAATTGCGTCAAAAATTAGCTGCGCGCATGAAAGTAGTTTATATAAGATCGAACTCAACTTGTTTTTGTTTCAATTTGCGTGTGTTTGTGTGTGTAAAAATGGGAAAAATATCTTTAGAAGGCAAATAAAGAAAAAATCTTCATGCAATGGACGGACATTAAATGCATTGCAGGTGATTACATGCAGTAAAGAGCGGAATGACAGGTTTTGCTGCGTATTTAACCATCGGGGAGTTGAGCTCGGCTAGCAATTGCAATAGCACAAAAGCAGCAGGGCAGCACTGGACTAGCAGCACTATCATCATCATCACCATCGTTGTCCTATGCAATGCAACAACAGCAGCAGCAGCAGCAGCAGCACCAGCACCAGCCAAAGCAGCAGAGGCAGCTTATTCTACTCAAGATTGCTTTTAAACCAAGGTTTCCTTGGCTAGATTACCTCAACAAGAGATGAGGCACAGGTATTACGCATACAATTAATATCAGTGCGTCCACACTTGTTCCATTATAGGCTGACAGCGCAATCATGCACTAAACTGCACGTCGCATGTCCACCGAAATAAAATAGGACAAAAAAATTGCGCAAATTGTGTGCACACGCACATACTCCGAAGAAATTTTATTGAAATTTTTCAATGATCCAACACTCGATGGAAGACGCTAGAAGACGCCAATTTGCTTACGAGGCTATTGCCCTCACGTCTTACTCCGTTTTATTTTTTTATTTTAGTTTCATCGGAATTTTCATAATTTTATTAATTTGTTTTTCTTTGATTTTTCCTTTTTTTTTTTTGTTAATTCCTCACGGATTGGACTTAAGACTACCAAGCCACCAGCATCACCACCATGGGTTGGCAAAGGAAAGACAGCAATTTTGAGCGACACCAAAGTAAAGCTAATTCGCGCCTATGATCGATTGGATTGAAGTAATCCAGAAGCATTAAGCAGCAGGTATTCGCTGCGGACCGGATTGGATCTATTGAGGGTATTGGGGATGCTCGGGGGAAGCATAGCCGCAGATATAATAAAGGTGCCTATGTGCGCATAGCTTCGGCGGATTCTGCAATTATGACATAATACTCGTGTGTGGACGGAACGTATAAGTACGCGATTTAATTACGTTTCGTTTTTCATGAAAATTAAAACGATTTTTCCTCAATACCTTTGAGCTGATGCTGCTGCTACTGCAGATACAAATAAAGTGGCTCTATACACGATTTCTTCCAATCGAAGCTAGTCAGTTCAGGTAGCTCACCGCGATTATAGTACAATTTGGCTACTTGCTTTGGGACGATGGAGATACTCTGGTTGAACACTTTGTGCTGCTTTGGTATTGCATCACAATTTCAACGTTCGAGGAAAATGATTGAAACCATCCACAAGTTTTTCTTTTTAATTCTATTTTGAAATAGCTTAACTGAATTATAATGAAACAAAAACAGGGGAATAAGTGTGATTGTCCTCTTAAAGACTGCAAAATCAGTTAGAAAACCGAAAAAAGTATTTAAAATACCAAAAATACTATAAGTAAACGTTCATTTTAAGATTCGGAGTCAAGCAGAAAGTAACAGAAGCATTCTCAAATAGTCCGAACAAGGAAAAGAGTATCCTTAAGATGTAAGAACAATATTCCGAAAATTTCATAAAATTTGCCAAATACGTTCTAGCTAAGAAAATTTAAAAAAAAACTTTTCGGAGTAAAATAAAACAAAAATATTTCGGAAATGACTGCAGGATAAATCCGATGAACAATTTTTTTTTTACAAGACTTAACACGTGCATTTCCAACTCAATAGTTATTAAGGCTTAGTCCGACGTGTTGAGGTTTTAAGTGAAATTCCAACCGAAAGGTGTTGCCAAAAATGTTCTGCTTTTCAAAAATATCGCTAAGCTATAGAAACGATGCAATGCACATCTAAAAATTTTCTGACAAACATTTTTTTCATGTACTCCTAGTTTTGCAATCAACCAAGAATGTGGTCGATACTTGTGACCTTGTAGTTACTCCCTAACTCTTGTGAAAGAAAAGTAATTTAGACCCTACTCTGTTTGAGCCTTATAAAAAATGCATTTCGGCTTAGGCAATGCCTGAGCTTTAGATGATCAAAAGGAAGCACACAATCAACCCTAAGCCGATCACAACTCGGTAGCAAGCCGAGCACAGTTCGGTATCAAGTTGAGCGCAGCTCGGTAGCACGCCGAAAAGTGTTCACCTGAAGTACATAAAACATAGTGTACGGGATGTCGGAAGTCTCAGGTTCGAAGCACACCGGTGGCAACTAATGGTTGTTTTCTGCTGACAACAGATTACGATATAAAAAAGTCCATGTGGGCTGTAGAGAAAATGCCAGTGGTTCGGAATCCACTTGCAATCGTTTTCGAATCGGGTGAAGTTCTTCTCCCGCCCGATTATTCACAAGGGGTTACAGGAACTAGAGAGAGAGAATGAGAGAAAGTCAGAGAGAGAGGGCCCATAACAGAACTAAGTTCGGCTGAGACAAAAAAAAATTGCTCACATAAGCCTTGGGGCCTCGTGCAAAAGAAGCCGAGCATGGCTCGGGCGATTGGACCATGAGCATCAAACCTGCTTTGACGAGTAGCTGAAAGTAGTTTGCCCATGAGCTGGAACTGCGTCCTTTTAAGGCTTCTAAGAGCATAAGATAGACTGTCCAAAGCTGGGTCTAACTCAAGTGTGGACCCATAAAGAGTCCAAATGACGGTCCTTAGAACACTGGAGCATGACCGACGGCCGGTGTTGTGTTACTTGGAGTACCGATCTAATGTGGTGTCTTCTCTACTTAGAAGATCTAAGAAAAACTGGGGATAAACTCTCAGTTTATGAACAAATCGGGCATAGCCCACTTGGATTACCTTAGAAATACAAATGGTAAAGCAAAACCAGAAAGGAAGTATATTTAATGCACTTAGGGGTATTAGATAAGGAGACAAAAAATTTTTTACATAAAGTATAAAATCTTATTGGATAGTAATTACAAGTACAATAAAAGCTCAGGATAGCTCTGTGGAAGGATCCACTGGCCGGAGGTAACTGCCACCGGAGATCTCCACAGCCCAACAAGCCAGAACGGGATATACATCGGTATTCGAAGATGAAAGTGGATAGGCAACTCTACCAAAATGCCAAACAACATGCTCTATATTTTAACGCGTACGGGATCCAAGGAAGACGCCGAATTAGACGACTGCGTAACACATAGAGAAGATCTGTACAGATGGAAGGTACCCAGATCAACAAATTGTAGCAGCAGTTAAAGGTGTTGGAGCAAAACCGGACTAATGGAAAGTACGCCGTATGCCTTACAAGGCGTTAAAAGAAGCAGAGAGAGTAGCTCCGCCGTGTGTTAAAACGGTATATCTGGACCAACAAAGAAGATTGATGCCTCGTACGTGATCCGAAGTTGAGTTTACTGGAGTACCTAGGATCATTAGTTTGTCAGTCCACAGCTTAGTGTTAGTTCGTCCGCGAGTCGAACAGGTGTGCACTTGTAACCCCCAAGATAATTAAATAGTGAGCCCTAAAACGAGCGTCTAAGGGAGTCGGTTGGTGATTCTCGAGATCACGTACACGATTACGCACCGAAGAGGTACTTATTCGGAAAATCTATGAAAATTCGATGTTAACCCCCTAATCTGCAGATCGAAGATAAGCGCTCAGCTTAGGTTAGAGTTGAGGGGGTTGATCACTTTGAGTACCAAAAGAAATTGAATAGCAAGCTTCAAATCAGCTTTCAAAAATACTCAAAGGAGCGTTCTGCTGCAGCGCCTAAGAGAACTATGTCATTAGCTCCCAGCCAAGCGTAGTGGCTACAATCCCAAGGGGCGTTCATTTGGAGACATAAGAAAATTACACATTTTCGTGTACAATAAAAACCGACCATACCTCAGCTCTCTCTCCCACTCTCAATTTCCCGTAACCCCTTATCGGGCATGGGGCGGGTGAAGAACTTTGCCCGATTCGAGACAACGATTGCAAAGTGAACTACAATTTAAGGTGGATTCCTAAATACTGACATTTCTCTGCAACCCATAATGGTCTTCTTATCGTATTCTGTTTTTAGCAGAAACAGCAATGGGTCGGCGGCGGTGGGAATCATCGGTGGAATAAGTAGTGATAAGGTAACACCCTTTCAAACCGAAGTTCACAGGTTCGTACCTCAGCTACGGTCACATTCATCGGAAAACATAACGGTATTCGATTGAGAGTTGTATTTGTGTGCTGTGCGCGTAGTTGAGAATTTTGCTTTATTTTCGATTTTTCCAGGGTTTGATCAATAGATTCTCTAGAGTAGAAGAGATCTAGGAAGAAGGGAGAAAATGGAGGCTATGATTTATTCGAATTCGCCAGCAATTTTCAGGGGAAAGGAGCAGGACTACCTCTACAACCGATTAATTTCAAATTGAAGTAACTTTCTTTTCCTGAAAAGAGCGAAGCAAGGCCAATTCAAGTCAAATCAGGCGGTCCATGTGTCCATGTCATCATTTTTGTGCTTCT
The DNA here is from genome assembly GCA_964036015.1 of Leptarthrus brevirostris. Taxonomy (NCBI): domain Eukaryota; kingdom Metazoa; phylum Arthropoda; class Insecta; order Diptera; family Asilidae; genus Leptarthrus; species Leptarthrus brevirostris. Next base: position 18,079,248 of record OZ038376.1, on the reverse strand, counting down.
GAAAACATCTTTCAGATTCCAAGTCGTGACCACAAAAATCTCCTCCCAATACAAAGAGGTTAATCGTGGCCAAGTATCTACTTGGGATTGCCAACAACAATACGAAGAGGTCTACGCAGGTCTAGAACACTTTGAACGAATCTATCGTTTTCCATTGTTTCTAGCATAAAGTGTGACAGCAATTGACGATGACAAAACAAGAGAAGACCAACAACAACAAAAAATTTGACAAATCTACGTTGAATACTACGAAGAAGAAGAACAAAACGAGTTGCATGATCTTGGGGCTGTCCTCTCTGGATAGTTGACAAAAGCGCGCCGAATGATAAACGATTTGAAGCTTGAAGTACTGACAAACCAAAAAATGAAACGTCCAAGATGTTGGGAACCTGGCTCCAATGACAAGACCGTAATGGAACGATGACTATTTGGACAAACAAAGGGGAGACATTTTTGTTGTTGTTGTTGTTGTTTTTGTCGTTTGAAATTCCTCTTTCCAAGTTTTGTTCAAGCCACAAGCGGAACTATGACAAAAGATGAGTTTGAAGGAGAATGGATGGGGTCTTAAACGCTTGTTTAGTGGGACCTTTGTTGTGCGGTACACTCCATATCGTGGCAGTTTTCTGTTGTTTTTTTTTCAAAGGAGACATAATTAATAGCGTGCGATATGGGATCGGGTCAATTAGTTTCGTTTTCGGCATCACAAAGTCCATTAAAATGTGATTGACTTTTCTTCGACCATCTTCCATCCCGGGATAATCCGACATCGTCGCTTTATATTTTCCGAAGATTTACAAAGTCTGTCGTTTAGAATGCAATTCACTTTCTTCGGTCGTTTCTGCTTCATTTGCTCGGAATTATGACTCCAAGCTCATTATTTAAGTGCGCATACGTGTGGAGTCGTGCAACAATGAATTCTTTTGTCTTGGATCCGCCAATACAGCGGAGGATCAGAAGAGAATCGTTTCCGTCCTGTTGCCCGTACTAATGTCGTCGTCGTCTTCGTCAGCAGCATCATCATCGTCATCATCTCGTCTTCTGTTGTTTAGAGAACTCTTGTCTTAGACAAGACAAGAGAGACCTCATCTCTCATGTCAATTGGTAACCGCATTGAGAGGAGAACGGCGGGTACAGTTTGGTTTTGTCTATTTTCAAGCGCGGATTTGTCTTGTTTCCCATAAGTGCTGACTGCCCCGGACAACAGTGCGCTTATTGAACGAACAATCTTTCATTATCCGAGTCATCCCTGCGACCACTTGAAGATAAGACATCTTTGGATCTTTTGTTTAAGTCCACACGGACATCGTCATAATTCCGGGCATTATGCATTTCCTGACCGAAACCGAAACGCAATTTTATTGCAAAAGTGTAACTCTTTTAATTTGCTCGGTTATTACGTGAAAATTATCGTGCCGGTCCATGATTATCATTCACGTAACTGCGCACCTGAATCTCTTTTGATCAATGCCCGTAGAGACCACTACTACTATCAGACCCATGAGCATCATCGTAATTTCATCTTAACGTTTTCCTTGGATTTTTCTTTACATTTTCATCTCTGACAAATGTTGTTGTTATCTTTATATTTTCTGTTGTTACTTGCTAAATTGCCGCTTTAAAAGCTCCCTCCTCCTCCACCCAGGTTGTCTCACACCGGCACTGCCGCCGTACCTGACCAAAGAAAAGGCACAATTCACACATCAACAGACATTGGCTTTGGTCATTATTTGCACTTCTCATCAGCAATTGTTCGTTGGAATTTTATAGGCAAACAAAGAGTCACCTTTTGACATCATGAAAAATTTATATTTGGTCCCCCGTCCCAGTATCCATAGCTGACTGATTGCTCGGGTCCCCACACCTCTCCACAGACTTTGGAGAGGAGGGCACCAAAAATACTTAATATACAAAATCACATCACTTAACCATGTCATAATGAGTTTTGATTGTTTTAGTGGGTAACTCTGACGGATGCTGCGAAGAAAGTGGGTGGAGATGGACCGCTTTTATCTGACCGCATATACACAGCGAAACATCGACTACTGGGGGTCAATGATTATGTCATTAAAAATAAGAAGAAGAACACATAGACATCAGATTTTTCCCGACAATTTTGTCCTCGAGTAGGTGGTGGTCATCGGTTATTCGGTTTTCTCCGTTTTGTTTTATTGAAGCGATTTAATATTTGTTTAGAAATTTACCATTTGTCCGGTCAATGAAAGATTGCAGGTGAGATACATTCAAAATTATCTCATAAATCATAAATTAATGACGGTCAACGAATAGATGGTGCTTTTGTGGTGAGAAATTAAGAGATTTTGGGCGGTGAAAGAGGGCAGTTCTGGAACATGATTAAGGTAAATGGGCAAATTAGAGGAGTTGTCCGAAGATACTTTTCAATAAGTAGGAGGTATGTAAGCCTCTAAAAATCCACGAACCAAACTGACGAACACTTTAAGATTGCAGATAGAATCTAGATATGTTGTAGGTTCCAGTCGATGTTGTGGCAATCTAAGCAATCCATTATAAATTTTAAGGCGGACTTTAGCGCAACTTTTTCGCAAGTTTTGACGCACTTTTACAGAAGATCGCGCATCATTTTTTAATCGAGCAAAACTATACCTAAGACTGTTCCTTGCAAGTATATACTCTGCATTTATTGAGTTTTAAAGCTGTTAACAATTATTGATTGCTGTGACTCGCAAGCTCTGAAAGCGATATTATTCAATAAAACTGCGGCACAAGCCGTAGGTCAACCTTTTACCTGGCGGCAGCGAATGACCTGCGTCTAAGGGTCATGGAAGCGAGTAGGGATGGGGGATAGAGCGGGGCTCAACTAGGGACTTTTAATGAGGCCCTATTGAAGACTCCCTTCCTGAACACGCCGAAAATATAGGGGTGAACTCGGTGACCTTGGAGGATGGTCTGATAACACTGAGATGTTTTAATCAGGAATCGAAGGTCTGAGTATGTGAAACCGTCGAAACGCTGACCAACCTTTGAGAAGGAGCTAACTTAAGGATGGGCGGTAAAGATATTATTAAAGACATCTGAAAAATGATGATCTTTGTCCCAGGGGAACCTGCGCACAATGATAGCATACTAAAGCGGTTGAGAAACCAAAATCAGTGGCGTAAAGTTTCCTTCCTTGTATGTTTTGTATTGACTTGGCTTAAGCTGCCTGTGCATCCCTGATTTTGTGTTTGGGTGTATTTGGCTTGTTTACTAATGATCTTATCTTTGTTTACTAATGATCGATCAATAACTGCGGATAACTTATTATTATTAACCGCATGTGTAGGGCCGTGAATATGTTTGCTATGTTTGACCTGGTTCTTACTAAGGATGTGCTTAAACGTTCTTTGTTATCTCTGCACCCCTGATTTTAGTGTTTGGGAGTGTTTTGGATTTTTACTAATATTTTATTGCATGGGTTATGGGAGCCTCATTCGCCTCAATATATGTTATATTCTGGTGAATAGGTCAATTGATTCCAGGCTTTTGCTTGTGAAGTGCGCCTTCTCAGTTAGAAGGGTTAATTCTAATTAAAGACCTATCCAAGTGAAGAGTGTTTCGGATGCAGTGATATGGGGACGAAACATCAGGTAGAACCAGTCTGACGAATTTGTGTCGGAAGGAGATTGGATTGCGGAAGCCTTCAAGAAAGGAGGGAATATATTGAATTGCAGTCAATTAATCGGGATCAGATGCAGAAACCTTCCGGTAGAGTGACTGGCAGTCAAGCTCAAGTCACAGGACTTGGCAGCAACTCTTCAGGACCTGGATGGCTTTTTACTGCCCTGGGGAGATGAGGGATGCGGGTTATAATTAACGCATGTGCCAAGAAGGAACACTGGAGACAGTTAAACGACGTGGATTCCTGCAGACAGGCTAAGATGCTATCATTGTCCCAGGAAATTGAGGTCAGGGGTGACAGGATAATGCAGTTGCCCCCGCTAGGTGTGAGAGATCCATGTGGTTTATTTTGGCTAATCCCCGAATAAGTGGTTTTGGTTGGTTGGTTTTCGAGGGGGGAAAGAAGTGCATCTTCCCTTCCCTTGGCCTTTAGTGGCCCGTTCTATGCCCCCTGCCCGGCAGTGTACCCTAAAGTCCACTGTCGAGCCAACTGATCCCCGTAACGAATTGGATAATTCGATTCTACCCCGATTTCTTAACTTCTGCTAAATCTTCGCAGTAGTATGTTAATAACATCCTTGACCTTTTTTTCGTTAGGGCTGGGTATTGGCTGAGAGCGTGTAATACGGTCTCGTCTTCTTCCCCACATCCCCTTCATAGACTAGTGTTCGCCCTTCCTTGATGGCATGCGCCCTTAGTCTTGCATGTGCTGTCACAAGGCCAACAAGAAGTTTTAATTTGGATTTGTTAAGCTTAAGGATCTTTTCAGATTCATGTGCATTCAGAGTTACACAAAATGCCTTTGTATGTCCGGCGATATCGGACCCCTCCCATTTTTCTTTTTGCCTCCTCGTGGTTTTAGTGAGGAAGAGTCTTATAGTACCGGAAGGTACGGGCTGTCCGGTGTCATATGGAAGATTTTCGCCACTCCCTCTAAAAGCAAACTCGATAATTATTTGTTATGCTCAAAAAAAGTGAAAACGACTGTGCTATTTTGAATTCTGACTTAGACGCCCTTCATAAATGGTGCTCTACAAACTTCCATCCTCTAAATATTAGTAAGTGTACCACAGGGCGACCCACGGTCGTTTTCTGCTGATAAGATATTACGATAAAAAGGCCATGGGTGTTGCAGAGGAATGTCAGTGGTTCGGATTCCACTTTAAATTGAAAGGGCGCTTGCAATCATTGAAGTTCTGAATTGCGTGAAGTTCCTCTTGCGCCCCATGGCCCATAAGGATTTACGGGGACTAAAGAGTACCACTATGTAGTTCTCATTGATTAGACTTGACAGAACAAAAGATTTGAGGGTCGTTCTCAACATCAACTTTTTATTCAAGGATCATATTGACAGTATCGTAAATAAGGTCAATGCTCATTGATCTAAATTGAAGGACCGGGTATGAGCTGGGGTCTACCCGGATCGCTAAAACATATGTAGTCAGTATTGATTGCCTGCGGTGTGTTTCAGCAGAGATCTTGGCCATAGAAGGAGCGTCAAGGCTATTACTAGCACGCTTAAATCTACCTAACGATATTGAGATAGGAATTTATATTAACAGTAAAGTCAATAGAGGACTCATACGTAATAAGGTCACAGCTGGTACTTTGGTATCAGAATGTTTTTCAGGACTTGGGAGGATCCCTGCGGAATACAGCGAATGAGCCAGCTGATACATTTCCAACTGAATGCTTGCTGTATAGACAGCTCAATTTCCTGTCCTCCAGAGTCAGTAAAAAGCTAAGGAAAGATTTGGCAATCTGACAACATATGGTACGTCAAACAGCTGTGGCCTGCATGTGATATTAAGAAAACCACTTTTCTGCAAGAAGATAGGCAGAATATTTGGGCATCCTCACCAACGATGTTTTTATGCGATTCATATTAATCGTATTGAAGTAGTCCAGCGTAAGTTCATAAGATTTGCTTTTTCCGGCCTTCCCTGGAACCATCCTATTCGATTACCTCCGCATTCAAATCGTCTCAAATACAATTCATTTTAATCCCTCGATCTAGTCTGGTCCTTTCACGAAACTTATTGGCATCTAGTAAAAAAACGATATCTTTCCTATAAAACACTTAATCATTTGACTCACTAACTTCGCCAGATCATCTTCAAAAAGAAAATGCAAATATTTAATATTTTTCAACAATATTTCAACAATTACCCAAACTAGATGTATCCTTAACCCATTACAGACGCTAAAACTGTGCATGGGAAAAACCCAACAAATTCACGATTATCTTTTGCTTGTAATTTGATATTTCTGTTATGCTTGCACTTGCAACTTTTTTGTCGTCATCGTGGTCGTTGTCTTGTTGAAAAACGAAAACAAAAACGAAAAAGAAACACCAGAAACGACCTTCCTCTTCTTCTGGTCCCAAACCATCAAAGAAACCAGCAGCGAAGCAAGTGCAATTCGCGAACATTACAAAATTATTCAAAAATATAAATCAAATTTAATTGCTTCTAAATACATACAACAGAGGTGGTTCGCAGAGGAGTACAACACATCACACAGCAATGCTCTCGGTTCAGGCACATATGGGATTGCGTGCGAATTGGGAATAATCAGCGAAAAAGTCCAAAACCAACAACTGAACCAAGACAACTCAACACAGTACAACGCAAAAAGAAAAGAAACAAAACAACAACAACAACATAAAGTGAAGAAAAACGGGTAGAAAAAAATGATGTTCAAGAAAAGGTGAAACAAAACTAAACACCATCGAGTCTATTTTATCCAATTTGAAAAAGAAGGACTATACTGGCAAGCGGTTCGCACAGGCAAGACGGACGGACGAATGGACGGATGCCTGAATGGATGGATGGATGGATATAGGCATACACTTTGGGTCCCATACGCGTACGAATCGATTTGGAAACAGTCAAATGACAGAAAACTAGCCCCGCGTCGTTGTCGTATGTTTCTATTGCGGAGACAAACCATTCCACCGAGCACAAGTTATCAAGGAGAAAGTCAGTTACAGAGCAGTTAAAGACCAGTTAGACATCATTTAGATCATGTTTGACCATTTCGTACCGCAGCGTGCTACCTAAAATCAATTTTTATTCACCTGTTACTTTTTCAGTACTCTACCTGGTGGGGAGAGAAAAAAAAAGACTTCAAGAAAACATGATTAGACACACATTTTTCAACGAGAAGGCATTTTTAGTTAATTACGCTACCGTCCGTTGGAGAACTTAAATTGGTAGGTAAATACTTTTAGGGAACAGATAAAGACAATTGAGGTGCTTAGGGATGGAAAGAAGTTTACTAAACATTTTCCAAGATTAATGGGACATTTTGTACCTCACATAACATGAGCATGTTCTAGAGGGACTGCAAGAATTATTGATATCAACTGTACTAGGCTATAAAGGGTGAAATTTGTAAAGCATGCAAAAAGAAGACGAAAATACAAAGAAAGTGAGTGCTAGCGTTAAGAAAATTTTCCCAAAAATTTTTGAAAAAAATCGAAACTAAATCTAGAGCTAAACCTAAATAAATGAGAAACCGAACAAAAGCTAAGCATAATTGTCTGAGTGTTCTCAGGTGCGGCACCGGGTAAAGTTCCTACTTTGTGAACCCTTGCTCTCAAGCAAATGACCTCCGCATAGAGCCGTTCGCCACTTTTCTAGTTCTTTTCTCCGGGAGCTCTTATCCAAAAATGTTATAAACGAACGCGCAAAACTTTCGAATTTATTAGTCCCGCGGGACCAGTCTGCAGAGTCATTGAGGTCTGCAAAATCCCATCATTTCGCAGGACTTGCAGCAATACACCAAAGCAAAGAGAAGCTTCGCGAACAAGCTGCTGTAAGTCTGCGGCGTGCTATTTCTAGTGAAAGACGAAGCTTCTGTTCTGCACCGACGATGATAAGGATTATCAGTTGCCAGGCAACTGCACCTGTGTCAGCTTTCATGAACTCTAGACGCAATCGCCTCGTCAATGCTCAATCTGCCAACTTAAGTGCACGAGTGTGTACTTGTGGATTAGTGGACTGTAGGCTCGATCCGCATGCCGTACAGATGACCACTCCGTCTCTGGGCTGTTGTCTAGCTCGCAGCAATACAAAAAAGTCATGTTCCCTCATTTCCCTTAACACTTTGGCTACATCATAAGTAATGCTCTCGAAAACCTAATGGTAAGCCAAATGCAAACCTACTTAGATGATAATGGATTGTTGGAATAATGGCAATAGGGACTTCGGAGAGACTATAGACTATAGCACTCATAATAGTTACAACGGATATTCGTACGGCCCCTAATGGGTGTTGCTTGATTTCATTAATACTTTTGATACTATGCTTCATGAACAACTACATATTAATGAAGCTATCATCACAGTACCACTTCTCCTCTACCGCTCTGAGTCTGCTTACTAACTTCTTATGCCGACGCACATAACGAGTAATGGTTGGTTATTTGTATTTTTCCGGATTGTCTGCTTCATCTGGCGTTCCACCGCGATCGATCTCGTGGTCACTTCTCTTTAGTTTATATATTCCGGATATTGAGCAAGTTGTTTGAGTACACATTTATGCAGACGATGTACATCTTTACTTGAGTTTCCCTAGAAGTCTTGCAAAGAGCTTTGTAGAAAGAATAAATGCAGATCTCTGATATGGACATTCGTGGTGCACTGCGAATTGTTTAAAATAATGTTTCTAAATCGAACTTTTTGCTGGTTTCTCACGGGGTGCCCGACTTCTCAAACTTATTTCCCATCATACTACCTGATTCACCACGGAATATTGTTAAAATACCTGGACCTGGTTATTATTATTAATTTCAGAATATTATGTTGCTACCACGTATTCGGTGTTGGGTAGAGTGTACAACGTATTACGAAGAATTTTTGGAAGGTTTCTGTCAACGAATATGTGTCTCAAACTCATTTAACTGCTAATAGTTCGTAATTTTTTTATGGCAGTATTGTTTTCCCATCTAAGGATGCCTGTTGTACTCACGGAATTGAGGTTGCATTCGCTAACTGCACGCCGTATATTTTTGGATTATAACTTCATGTCCATGTATCGGCTTATCGTAATACAATATTAGGTTTTTCACTAACAAATAGCAGCGGTCCCAAATGGCTCTCCTGAGATACCACTCCCGAGATATCATTCATCATAAATTTACAATATGTCATAGATAAAGAATATCACAGTTAAGCGTTTCAAATATCTTAATAATGGAAACGAAGTTTGATTAGTGGTTGTGTGGCTTGATCACAACGCCATGGATGCAAGTTCAAACTTCGTGCCTATAATCACTTTCTTTCATTTGTAGTTAATAAAAAAAAATCCACTCCTCTCTGGACTGTGGTCTAGGTCGCAGCAATGCCAGACCAGACAGACATTGAATTTCCGCATTCTGCTTAACTTAATTCCCTTCCAACCATAACCATACATCATTAAATAAACGATGCAACTGGGATTAGCAATTGGCCTGATGACACATTTATTACTTTTCTTATGCAGGGATATAATCTCCAAAAGTTTTGAGGAAAGGAAAGTTTTCAGGAAAAACGCCAAAATTGATGGATGGCGGAATAACAGAGAAGAGGTAACACCGACGGATAACAACAGGGTACGCCATCGGAACCACTAGTATAAGCTAAATTAGTAATGTTTTTTAATACAACAGCAACAATAAAAGTCTTTTATGTAGAGTAGTCGGTAGAAACTTTGTCAAGTCAGTAGAATCTTTAACACTAGTATCACAGTCATTTCAAAAGGGAAGTCTTGAAGAAATCATCAAAAAGATAAGCGGTACATAGTAACAGCGTCCCTAACAGGGGTTCATGGAATTCCTATGGAGTAAGAAATTTTTCCAGAGCTTATCAGAAAGCATGGATTCCTTATCCAATTAACCAATTAATACACTTCTTCCTTGAAATAATATTAATGCAATTCCGACAGTTGACCAAAAGTGGAAATTCTCACATTTACTTAATAAATGTGTCCCTCCAATTAAAACCAAACACATTCGGTCAAGCTCAAATCACTAAACGAGAATACTTATTCCAACGTTATAAGCGCTATAATTCAAGGAGTTCTATAGCAAACATAATACCAACCTTTGTCAGCGAGCTTTGTGGTGCGACCTACATACCTATATACATCATGCTGGGATTCATGGCAAGGAAAAGTTCAGCTATCCTTCTAATCCGGATGAACTTAATACTATGTACGTTTACTACAATTAATGGGGACGCCATGGATATTACAATCTTTCCCTGCGAACTTGCGCGAGGGCGCGAGATGGCTCATAATATAACCTTGTCGACCTGTTTTATTTTCGAAACGTCAACCTGTATGAATTGCTATCTGTGGCGGGATTAATTATGTCGACAGAAATTTCCACTGACAGCTTATTGCCCCGTTTTATTAAAGCACTACTTCTCTTTTTTGGTGATTACATCCTCTACACTGAGAACATATGTTTAATAACCTCCTCGTTTCCTGTTAGTTGGACGGCTGCTTTTGCATTGCCTAAGAAATCTTTTGCAGTCCCGGTATCTGACTTTCGTCCAATGAGCATTTTGTGCTTTCTTTTCTAAGTACTCGAAAAGATTATATCCAAGCAAATATTAGTCCTTGTCGAGGGGAAATGTATTGCTATCTCGCTTGCAATCTGGTTTTAAAGCTTTGCATAATTTAGAGATTGCTGTCCTGAAAGTAACCATTGACAAAAGAGACGCATTGGACAATGATCACTTCACGGCATTAACATTTTTATTGGATTTTTATTGAGTTGACCATAGTCTACTTATTCAAGAACTTCCATCTTCCTTCAAACGTTGAAACACTTGAAGATAGCTTGTTTCTTGTGGATCGCTACCAAAGAGCGCAGATCAATTGCGTGATGTTTTGTTCTTTGATTATCTCTCCACTGATGATGTTCAGGTGTAATAGAAATAGATCTAATGGGCTTTTTGGGGATTGCATCGAACGTATAAATGCCAATCTTGGCCGTTCTCAGAGCAGTAAACCTTGGCCGTTCTCAAAGCAGTAATACAAGCCGAGTATCCAAAATCCATCCTGGAGGCACCAGAACCCCCATCATAAGCAACAAGACTGTCACCATCAGCAGAGTGCTCAACAATTCGAGTAGATTGAGAGCCATCGAAGCCGTCCGTATAAGTTGGAAATATAATATCATCATCAGGAACAGCAATGAGAGTAGCGGCAATAGGAGAGGATAGATGGCCATTAGGATCTATATCCTGTCAGCAGCGCCTATAATGCGGTGTCTTTGACCCAAAAGCGTTGAAGCCAAACTTTACCAGACACCCTGATTTCACAAAAAGCACAACATTTTGAACTCTGGGAGACATTCGACCATCATCCTGGAGATCCATAAGATCGTAGTCCTTAGGGTTTAGTGGATCAAATCAAAAACGGTAAAGTAAAAATGGATATTGTTTTACTTTTAAGAGATCTCTTACGCCAGTTGTCTCGAGATCGCAGGGACTATGAAAAATAGTCACCCAGAAAGGTCTTCCGCATACGTGCCAAGGCCGAACATGAGCCTCCTCTTCCCTGCAACTTCTGCACAAGTCATTTGAGAAGAGTCCGAATCTCTTCGACTGTATACCAATAAAGACGTGGCCGCTAATCATGGCTGTGACTACGCCTAGGTTGACTCTGTCCAATGAAACTAGACACTTGAAGCACTTAAAATCCAGATTAGGTGAGATCTGTAAGGTTCGCTGGAATGTCAGTGTGTCCAGGAACCGAGCACAGGTGGATATGGTATTGCTCTGTCACCTCATTGAGGTATGAGTGACAGCTTTTTTTACAGTTTATGATGTAGAAGAGACAGATTCCAGGGATAAAATCATGGCTTGACTGCCAATCAGGATACAAATATCCTTTTCAATATCCTTATCTGGTGTACCGCAGGGCAGTCATCTTGGCCCTTTATTATTCGTTCTTGCCATTGACGACATTGTCCATCTGATCTCGTACTCTAGTGTTCTAATCTACGCTCTTGACATGAAGATCTTCTCCTATGTTAAAGATGGTGGTGACGCCGCCCTTATTCAAAGGGACTTAGATACGTTTCGTGAGTGGTGCGAGCATAATGGCTTACACCTCAATTTTGAGAAATGTGAGGCTATGACTTTTTCCAGGAGCGCAAATCCACAAGTTTCGGATTACAACTTTGCGGGGAATGGTCTTCGTCGTGTGCTGTCCGTAACTGACCTTGGGGTAAAACTCGATAGGTGACTTGACTTTACTCTGCATATTAACTATGTCGTGTCCAGAGGCAGTTTAATCTTGGGCTTTGTGAAGCGTTGGTCTAGAGAGTTCTCGGATATACCAACCTTGATTCATTTATACTGCTCCTTAGTTAGACCTATTCTTGAGTATGCATCTCAGGTCTGGTCGCCCTACTACGCTGTTCATTCCAAGCGTATCGAATCGGTGCAGCGTAATTTTCTTAGATTTGCGTTAAGAGAGCTCCCATGGGACGATCCGCTTAGAGTCCCGCCCTACACCGACCGCCTCCGGTTGATTGGTTTGCACTCGCTTGATAAAAGGCGCAGGGTTGCTGACTTGGTCTTTATTCGCAAGCTCTTGAACTCCAATATTGACTCAGGTGTGCTTATTAGAAAGGTTTCCTTCAGACAATCCCAACATAACCTTCGAAGACTGTCTTTACTGCATGTTGAACCATCGAGAACTAATTATGGCATGCATGAACCTATTAATCGTTTATGTAGGGCTGTTAATGCATGTTCTAATTTTGATTTAAATCTTAGTAAAGTGTTGTTTAAGAACTATCTATTTTCTGTGCTCCCGTGACTCTCTGCTTGCATGTTGCGTGCGGGGTTTCCTTGCTTGTTTTCTTCCTGTTCCTTTTTTTTCTTGTTTCTTCCTCTGCATGCTGGTGTGGGAGCCTTATTTCATCAATTTGATGGAATAGGTGAATTGATTCTGGGCTCCTGCCAAAGAAGTGCGCCTTCTGTGTTAGAAGGGTTAATTCCATAAATTCAGGTATGTTGTTACCTTTTAGTGCAGCCGGCGCCTCCTGAATTACCATCACTTCTGCGTGGAGTATATTACAGTAGTCCGAGAAGAGCCATATATATATATTCAGTTTTTCAGAGACACCCCCGCCACCTCCATTCAGCAGTGCAGTTTGTTACTGTCCGTGCAAATTCGGATAGATTCCCCATAAGGCAGTGTGTTGCTTTCCCAGTTATCTGATTGGTATCGTCATAGATGAAGAAGTATTTTCAGAGCAGCGGTGGGTGTAGTTGGCAGTTTATCACCAATGGTCCTCCTGCAACAGTGCAGAGCTGCCTTTCAGTTAAAACTCTTAAAATATAAATAAAATAATATAAATAAAAAGATAAATTTGTAACGCTCGTCGTGTAGGTCACTCAAACCGCGGTTTCATTTTAAACAGGAATTTTTCAACTGCCTTTTAGTGAAAGCTGTGACAATTTCCACCTTTAGAAAGATGGGCGCTTGTCGACCATCGTGCTTGAGTTGCCAAAGACTACAGTTTTTGGAGTGTAGTATGGGAAACTAAAAAACGGAGAAGAAGAATTTCTCAACTGTCTATTAGAGACAATTCTGAGAAATTTAATCTCTCCTCGTCCTAGAGATGACTGTGCGACAGTTTTTGCAGTTTAGTGAGTCCAAATCAAAATCGAAAACGCAAAAATTTCTTTTATCTCTAATTATATGAAGAAGATTTATTTCTAAATCGCTCAAGATCACTTCAAAATAGTAGCTCGGAAAGCATGACCATAATGTCTTTGGAGTTTAGTGGGCGCAATTGAAAATCGGAAAAGCACCACCAGAAAAATAATTTCTAAATTCTATTTTAGTTAAAACTTTCAAAAATTCTGGTTAGGATTGACTTGCAAAAACTATTCTTCATTTTAAAATTTCGGTTGCTGAGATTATGACACCACTCTAAAAAATTTCAGCCTTACTTAAGTGCATCTTTCATTACATATCTTGTACCTGCGGGGCACTATTCAATTAGTAGACTCGAAACATAATAAAAAGAAGAACCGAAAAACCCTCGCGTCATATCAATTTATAATTACCATCATCTTTTGGTAGCTTGTTTATATTTATATTTAGAAAGTTACCACATTACCGTCTTGACAGCAACCAGAAGGCATATACATCAGAAACTCTTTTTAAAGAGTACCTGAAAAGTAATCAGCGATTACTCAGCGTGATAATGCGCCCGAGCATACAGATAAAAATATTTTGTTTTTGTTTTATTAAGTGCTGCTAGTGGTGTTTGGGAGGAAGATTTTGTTTTTTGCGGTTTTGTAGCTTGTTCGGGTACCAATTTTCTTAAGGAGAATTGAAAGGTGACAACGAAAGATTTTTTGTGCATACTAAGAAATTGTCATAAAAATTTTATTAAAATGTCTACGCAATGACTGTCACTACACTTAACAAAAAAATAATTACTTACATTAAGTGCTGGATTTTTAAAGCTACCTATTGTTGGTATTGTTGATAAGTGTATTTTATTTCTGTTCTGCTTCGACTATTTTTTTATGGAAAATTTTTTTTCAGGTAAAGAATCAAACCACCGGTTTCCAAAGTGTTTTAAAGTTCTAAATTTAATAGTGATCTTTTAATTTGTGTTTTTATAAAGTAAAGGTTGACTCGGTTGGAAGGACTTGAAGAATTTTAAGGATCACGGCACACAGCTTAATAATTTTTTAGTCTTAGTACGATTTTAACGGCCTAACTAATCATAATGTACAATAATTTTTTTTTCCTCTTTACATAAAAAAATGTACATTGCGTCAAGAAGCATTATCGTGTTGAAAATAAACAATATTGCAAAAATAAAAACAACACGACAAGAAATCAATGTCTCCTCTAAACTTGTGATTATAAATTAATTAATTTCAATTTGTTAAGTAGTCTCTGCAGTAATGGTTGTTTTGAAATTTCTCATTTAAAGTGCAACATCAACGCCAGCGTAAACACAAGCTTCAGATTTATCTAGATCAATGCAATGCACTTTACAGCATCACCTCTTATATCTGACATAACCAGTTTTATGAATTTCTCGATATTTTTGCGCAATTTTGAAATCATAAAAACGAAAAAATTAATCACCCACGAAACGATGTCAACAAAAAACTCATCAATTTTCTGGATGGAAGAGGAGAATAGTTTTTATTTTTGGCTAAGGTATCCATCCCATAAAAATTGGTGTTATGGTATATTTTTTACATTCAGAAAAAAATAATTGAAGGAATGCTAAAACCACTTTGCATCAAAACGCATGCGTGTGTGTCCTACCCAAGAATATTTACATAGCACTGTAACGTTACATAGCCAAACACTGTAATGACTTGTTTAATCGTGTTAATTGCTTAAAGTTGATGTCTACTTTAAATAGAAAATTTATTTTTCACCTGCCTTTTTTCGTCGTACACAGAAAATGGTGTACAACTGATGGTGGTAGGCATGCACTGTACGCGTAAATGTCCGAAAATCATACTCTACACAAAATGTGGGACCAGGGAAAAAGTGTCACTTTTGTCGGTGATTAATTGATTTTGCTTACTAAATTTAATATGGTCGACTCTTTTCAAATGATTTGAACTAGTTGTTGATGATTTTCGTCAACATTTGTGCGATTGGTGTTCGGTTTGGTGGCTGTAATGACACAAAATTAAGGCGGAGCAGCCAGAGGATTCTTGAAATATTTCAATTTAAATGCGAATTTACTTGAAAATTTATAATTTTTCGTTAAGTGTCTCAATGTGGAAATTAATTGAAGGCTTTTAAGGAGGTGGGAATTGATTATGTCGCGTGAGATTGTGGGAATTACTTTGCCAATTTGTTTGCAATTTGGGCGGTCGTTCGTTTTCCGGTTTTCTCTTGCAATAAAAGAAGGAAACAATTTTAGTGGCTGGATCGTACACATACGTTAACAGCTCTTGACAAAAAAAAATATCCTGAAATTGCTTTTGTGTTACATAATCCACTTAGGAAGAGTTGGAGTAAAGCATTGAAAAATGGAATTAATTCCGTTACCTTAAAGCATTTGTAAGTCTTCGCATTAGATATTCCACCCCCTCCAGTACGTTATGAAACTATGGGAACTATTTTTTTTCTCAACTTTTATAATAATTGGATATCTATCCTGGAAGTAGCGGGAGGGTTGTGATACCTCCCTTATGTAACCTTCCTCGATCTCTGGAGCTGGCGGATGTGATTACGGAATCCAAACTCCGGTGGGCTATACACAGCTTCATGCCTTTCAAATCTCCGGGTCCTGATGGCATTGTTCCTGTAGAGCTCCAGCGCAGCTCCGATCTCATACTAAATTGGCTGATGGTATTATATAAGGGCTGCCTTGACTTGACCTACATCCCGGCACTGTGGAAACGAGTTAAGGTTGTGTTTATTCCCAAAGCGGGAAAAACCTCGCATGCCACTCCTAAGGACTTTAGACCTAGTCGATATTCATCTACGCGGTAGTATTCCTCAGTGTCTACTATCGGCGTCCCAGCACGCGTACTGTAAAGGGAAGTCTGTGGAGTCTGCTCTGCACTCTCTCGTGCGCACTATAGAAAAATCCCTTGATTGCAAGGAGTTCACTTTAGTGGCCTTTATTGACATTGAGGGAGCTTTTAACAACATCAGTCCGGGGGCAATCATGGATGCACTCGCTTCTCTGGGTATGAATGCCAATCTTATGTCGCTGATCGGTCAGATGTTTCATGGCAGGACCATCAGCTCAAAGCTGGGAGAGGCTCATACCATCAGAACGGTGAGCACGGGCACACCGCAAGGTGAGGTCCTATCTCCTCTTCTTTGGAATATGTTGGTGAACAAACTGCTTGTAATCCTGGAAGAGGAGGGCTATGGAGTGGTTGCCTATGCAGACGACATCGATATAGCTATTTCGGGCAAATTACTGCCTGTCATAAGGGATCTTATGCTGAACGCCCTCACCAAGCTCACCAGGTGGGCAATGGGGCTTGGACTTTGTATTAACCCTAACAAGACCGAGGTGGTCACCTTAACTAGGAAACATAATATTCCTCCCGTTGACCCTCTGTATCTGAATGGCACCCGCCTAGACTTTGCCGAGGAAGCTAAATATTTGGGTATCATCCTGGATAGGAAGCTCAGCTGGAAGTCTAATATTCAGGAGAGGGTCAAGAAAGCAACTACAGCTCTATACTCCTGCAAGAGAGCCATCGGTGGGAAATGGGGATTTCAACCCAAGATGACTCACTGGCTCTATGTTGCAGTCATTAGGCCAATCTTGTTGTATGGAGTGGTGGTCTGGTGGCCAGCATTGGACAAGGCCACTTACCTCAACGCTTTAAGGAAGGTGCAGAAATCGGCCTGCATCTGTATCACCGGAGCGCTACGGACCACTCCTACTAATGCTCTGGAGATACTTCTTAATCTACTCCCTTTAGATCTGATGGGTAAACAGATGGCAGCTAATGCTGCCGTCAGACTTACAGCCACAACTCAGTGGTCCAATACTAGAGTTGGGCACTCCACAATTCTGGACTCCTTTTCGCTCCAAGTGGGGCATCTTGACTACATCACTCCCAGCTACTCCTTTGTCAAGCGTTTCTTATTAACCATTCCAACCAGGCTTGACTGGGAGGGGGACACCAATCCCTGTGAGGAGTCCATTCAAATTTATACAGATGGCTCTAAGCTACAGGGCAAGCTGGGGGGTGGTGTTTTCTCAGAAGCATTGAACATTAGCTTATCCTTCCGCCTTCCAGACTACTGTAGTGTGTTTCAGGCGGAGGTCATGGCTATTCAGGAAGCTTTGAAGTGGCTAAGGGAGAACGAAGCTCCAAAGGACATCTGTATCCTTACAGACAGGCTGCTCTGCTATCTCTTGATTCTGTCCTATCGACATCTAGGGCTATTAACAGCTGTCGCTCGCTTTTAAATGAGCTGACCGAATGGTATCAAATTCACCTGTGCTGGGTCCCGGGGCACAGGGATATTCCAGGAAACTGCGTAGCGGACGAGCTTGCTAGACGTGGTACCACCCTGGAGATTGAATCGGAAAGGACTATTCTTGGTTGGCCCTTGGCAACCTGTAAGATGTTGCTTAGTAGGAGAGCAATCAACTTAGCGAACCACGGATGGACAAACGTCCAGACAGATCTGGCCTAAACTGGATCTAAGGCGCTCTAATTTTCTGCTCTCGAGGGGTAGATCTGACCTCAGAATAGCGACTGGGGTTATCACAGGCCATTGCCTTACTCGCTTACATGCGAAGAGACTGGGGATCCCCTCAAATGACTTCTGTAGAAGCTGCATGGACGAGGAGGAGGAGGAAACCATTTTACACTTCCTCTGCCAGTGCCCTGCACTGGCACGCACTCGAAAGTCCTTCTTAGGAAACTATTTCTTTGATAGTCTCTGCGATCTGGCGGCGATTGACGTTGCAGATCTTTGGCGCTTCATCGACAGCTCCGGATGGTTCCAATGAGGAGGTGGAGGGAATCCTTGGATGCCCGTGGCATCACAATGGGCCTTTTGAGGTCTAAGTGCGCCCCTTAAGGCAGCCACACGAACCTAATCTAACCATCCTCTAAGAGTGCACCAATAGACAGAGGTAAGTTGCATTACAATGGATTTTTATTGTTTCGTACCAAAATGACTTCGACTTCGTCTGTTCGTCTGTCTGTCATAGCTACTAATGCTATTTTGACTTGAAATTTGGAATAGTTTTAATAAATGCTTGCCCACCTTTACTGCAAATGAAAAAAATTAAATTTATTTTTATAGGTGTGTAGGGGGGCGGTCAAATTTTAAAGTGGGGATCATGGGGGGAGTCATATGAAAGGGCTTCTTTTGCACATAATAAAATATATTTTCATTTCCTTTTATTCCACATAGTTTTCGACTTATGATGAACAATTTCTAAAAAATACCCCTCGATTCGTTTCTAGTAAAACTAGAATTTTTAGCCTGAACTGTGCTTGACTTTTCTGCTTTATTTGACCTTCGTCTTTCCCCGACCTCCTTTGTTACTAAGCTGGTGATCTAATCGTAAGCTCGGTTCCGTCGACTTCCTGTTTTGTTCTGAAAGAGTTAATTCCAGCTCGACTTGAATGCTCTTCCGTTTAACTAGGCTTTGTCTCGAGATTAGATGTTCTGCCTCGAGCTTCGCCCGATTTTTCAACTACACTCGATATACATAACTTTTTTGTTGAAACATAGATTTCATTTTGAACTTCGTTCTACTCCACTCGTCTCGTCGCCTTTCTATGTTATCAAGCTAGTAACGCGCGATGAATAGCTGGGCTTTACACCGCAGATATGTTTTCTTGACTCGTCTTGTTTCGAAATTGGGAGCTCTTATGCGAGCCTTGCCCGCACCAATTCTCATTTTTTTTTTAACCTAAGCAGTGACTCGTGATCGACCTTTGCTGGAATTTTTCGGTCCACTCGAAATGCTAGTATTTTTAGTACCCAATATGCGGAATCGCGATCGATCTTCGCTAGACTCGGATTCCTCGACTTTCTTTGTAACCAAGCTGGGGACTTGTGATTAAGTTTTGCTCGGCTTTTTACTGCATTTTTACATAAGAACTTCCTTTGCATCCAAGCTGGTGACTAACCGGAGGGGACTTAACACTTCACTTGAACTATTCGACTTCCATTGTATTCAAGCTAGGGAGCTGCGATCGTACTTCGATGGACCTTTCCTCTCCACTTGGATTCCTTGACTTCTTTCTACACAAGCTGGTCACTCACGATCGAGCATCTTCATCGCGATTTCTTGGCGTCGTTTGCGTCGAAACTTATGGTTTTAACTAAAAGCTCCGCTGGACTGTTTTGCTCCGGTTGGTCGCTCGTATCAAAGCCCCTAATTGGCGATCGATCTTCGTTTGACTTTTCCACACCATCTGGGTTGAACGACCCTCTTTGTACTTAAGCTTGATCATGGAGTGCGATTTTTGAAACTTTCACCTGTTCCATATTCTAAAGCTGTAGAAAGATTGTACACCGCCAATTCAGCGTATCTTCAGCAAGAAGTTCGATTGCAGCCCCCTCCCCCCATTTAAGAAGTCTCTAGATAGCATGAGGATGTTTAATGAAGCTCTACATTGTAATTGCATTGCAATTCTTGTCGGTTCAACGCCCTTGGAATTTTAATCTCAACTTCAAACGTTGCTTTTAAACTTTTTTCACGTTCGTAAAAGGATTTCTTCTCCCTTTAAAGCGTAAGTTACAAATCATCGGCATCGGACTCCGACCTTGCCGTTTTCATGCCTTCAACTCTCAAGAAGGGCACCAGGAAGGTTTACGTCTTCAAAACCGTCAGCCAAAGATCAGTAGGTCTTAAGGGCAACTCTTATGTAAAACAACTGGCCCGTTGTCCTTAACAGAAAGAGTTTTCTTCTCTAATTACAATTCGCGAAATAGTTCCATATTAGTTCTATGAGTGACCCATTCATTTAAATCTCCTTTTAATGTGAAACCTCAAAAATCCGCCTAAAAACCTCGTCTCCAAGTACTTCAAAGATATTCACCTTTCCAATCACATTTTTCACCTGTGTCACCCTTCTTTCATTCCTTTCTCATTCAACACAGAAATCGATAAGTCAATAAAGTGAAACAATGACGTGTCAAATGCGATAAAACCTCAGAGACGACGACATCTCAAATGGTAACAAAAGCGAACAACAGCGTAAAATAAAATTTAAAACACTCGACCCTAAAAAAAGGAACAAATGGTGTCCACTTTTTTGGTGCCTCAAATTGGCCGGTGTATCACTGAATGAAGGGAAAAAATTGGAACCTCGAAAATCTAAAATATCTGAAAAATATCTCGCTGAAGTAAAACCACAGAAAGCCCCCCCACAATTGAAGAGATCCATGACACGAAGACCAGTGACCTCACATAGCAGAAATTTTTGGTGGTCACCCGGTGATTCCTTCGTCTCGTGTTTTTTTTTTTGGTTTGTTTTTCTGGTGGTGAATATATCCCTTGGAATCTTTGACTGAAGCAGTGTGATTGCTGGTACATGTGGCGTCCCCTTACTCTCCTTGATATAAAACCAGGACAGGTTGCCTACCACCTTGTTTGGCTGTTTTGTATCTTGTCCATTCGCAGGGAGTCAGTTCGCTATCGAAAGCAGTTTTTGGTGGTTCATTTTCATCTTCTTTTGGAATTCTTTTGTTTTTGTCTTTCTTTCTGGTGTTGTAATTTTTAGGTTTGAGAGATTGCACTTATACGGTCAAGGGAGCCAGGGGATTTGGCGTTTCTTTAAAAAAAACAAAAACAGAAGGCATTCTTGTTGCATTGTTGCTGAGACTCTTCTGGGGATTCACCTTCTCATGTGCATTTGGCTGGAATCAATTAGTATTTAGCACAGGAAAAAAATTGACAGTTAGGGTAACAGCCTAAAGCAATTGTGTGACCTGTACACAGAGAAGTGAATGAATCCAAAGCAGGAAAACAAGTGAACGAACGACAAAACCCGGTTTCTACCTTACGAATCGATATCCAACTAGAAAATTTTAGCTGCCACGTTATGATTTCTATGGAATACAAGGGTCACATGCTTCTTATAAAATGTAATGTTTAGACCTTGGATCCAAATCGAAGAAGTACACACATCTTATACAATCTCCTCTTACCTCTCCATTTGAATTCAAGGACCACGCACATCTCATAAAATAGTTCAGATCCGCACCCACGGACCACATACATTTTACAGAATTTTCTAAGAATGCTTTCAATTTAAAACAAACAAAAGCTATAGCCATCAAATATGTAAAATTTGAAAACTGTTGTTCACTGTTGTTCAAACAATGCTCCTATTAAAACGTCAAAAACACTAGAAGAACGCAATAAGCAGCAAAGATTCCAGATGTTTACAAGCATACCACCGCCTTTCTGAATGACATTACACATTTAAAATATTATCTGAGGTGGTACCTTGAAGGAGAATCTGTAGTTAAAAGGATGGCCTCAGTTTTTTTTTTTGCTAACAGACACGTTCTTTGTCTCCCCTTTGTAAGAGCGCAATACACTAATTTGTAGGGAGAATATTCTAAATAGGAGAACTCCCTTTATAATTCAGTCAGGATTTGCTTATAGTATTTAAGTAATTACCCAGTAACGTGTTTGTCTCTCCCTAGTTCATGGAACGAAAAAAGAGATTCAACTGATTCGAACAACCGCTGCAAGTGGACTATAAATTTAAGGTGGATTCCGAATCACCAATATTACTATGGAACTTTCAATGGCCTTTTATTGTAATCTGTTGCGTCATCGACGGTCTTGGGTTTCATTATTGATTTGAGGTCTACGGGTACTTCCAGTTTGAAGAACATCAAAAAGGCGTTTTCACTTTGTGGGCATGATGTCACTCTTACTCTAAAAATTTTGAAATGATTTTGATATGGATAGTCGTAAAGGACTATTAATACCTCTTGAAGTTAGTGAACTTCGATTTTTCGTCTTCCTTCAGCTGAAAACACAGTGATAGTGGGTCTCCCATACCTTTTGTAAGTCTAATGCTAACTAGACAAGCAAACCTCTGTAACTTCTAAGTAAGACTCATCCGTTGTCCTTTCAATTGAAATTCCCATATTAATTAGGTCTAGATAAACGGGTTTTAATTACCAACAAATATCTTCGCAGAACAATTTTAATGCCTAAATTTTACCGAAGAGCATGTAATATAACACTAATGCCGTCCTTGCTCTTGTAGTTTGATCTTGGAATTGCAGGTGAGTTTGTCCTGTCGCTCAGTGCATCCCAATAGACTCAAATGTGTTTTAAAGAAATTCTTCATGAGGCCTTCCTGCTTGAAAGACATTTTATTGATTTACATATATTCAAAAAAGCAAATATTTAAGATTTGACGAGATCTAGATCGAAGGACCAAAAGGATCCTTTAAAAATTGGCAATTATTTCGGGTGGATCTAGAAATACTTTTAGCAAAACCTTAAAGAGACCTTCCTGCATGAAAGAGGTTTTGTTGACTTATATTCAAAGTTAATAGTTATGGTTTTGACGAGATCCGGATCGAAGGACCCAAAGTGCTTTTAACAAAACATTCATGAGATCTTCCTTCATAAATGAGGTCTTATTGATTTATGGCCAAGGGACCAATTAGTTAAGGTTTGACAAGATCCGGATCGAAGGACCAAAAGGATCAATTAAAAATTGGTAAAGGAAGTCAACAGTAGGCTAGTGTGCAGAACCGGCAGTACCTCCAGATTTTTACATTAAACTCAAAAAATTTGCTGGAAGAATAGGATAACAAATGAAAATTTCTAGACCGGATTTTATAAAAAAAAAACTACTAGAGAATGAGAAACTTGTGAGAATGAGAAGAGTCCAATAAAGATAGGTTTTTGCTATCCTATGAATCGCAATTGACTTAAGGCAGCTTAAATAAATGTGTTTTTCAAAAATGTAACTCAATTTCTTTAAGCTTTACAGAAAAATTGCCCCAACACTAACTAACATTTTTGAAAGTTATATGTAATTTCTGCATTGGCATGCTAGTTTTTTTCAGCATATAGTTGTGTTTTTCCTACGGAATATCCCCTGCTCCATTTATCTCTTTTCGAGTGCTTCCAAATACTTTGTATTTTCTTTCTTGTCCTTTTTTGGGTTGAATATGTTTTTTCCTTTCCTTTCTTAACTTATTCTTACAGCCCTCTTTTGGAATTTTCTCGGCATCTTTTGCCCATAAACTACCTTGCTTCTAGTTCAATTTTATCTTTAACGCCTTTCTTGTCCCGTACATACTTTCTCGTTTCCCACACTGTCACTTTTTGGGCATTTTCTACTACTGGCTTTCTTTATTCTGTTTGTCTTTATGACCTTCTCTCACTTACCTTTTGAAATTTCTTTGTCATTTTTGATTCTTACATGAAAATTTTGCTGCTATAAACTGTAAAATTACCTGGTTTTCGGCTTACAATAACATTCCAATTATTTACTTTCGTTGTCCGTTCAAAATTGTTTTCTCTCTCCTTATTCGTTTCATCCCTCTTCGTCAGACAAAGAAGTTGGCGCTCTTTAACTAGATTGCTTATGGCTTTGAATCATCTTTAATGCGATTTCTTCTAAAATATTTACATAGGTGATACGCTTTCTTTTAGATTTAAAAATTTCTGCACACAGTGATAATAAACAAAATGAAACAACGTTTCCGGCCTACTTCGCCAATGTATTCCTGCATACACTACAAAGCAATCTATTCTCAGCTACTACAATCAATGGGTCTATTCGAAAATTGCAAAGCTAATTTATAATTGATTTACATGAATTACGACAGAATGATGAATTAAGCTTTTATAGAACCAAATGAACGCCATAAATTCTCTTCATACCTGCTGCGTTCCACTGGCGAGAGATGCAACTATTTTTGACACATTTGATATGTTCCAATTTTTGACTAAAATAGCCATTGGTATCGAGGCAGATGGCGCTTCTACACCTTATACAATTCCACCTTCATTGCACTATCAACAAAACAAACCAAAACAAAAAACAAAATTCCAATCGCGGAAAACATTTTTCTCACACACAACACTGTCGGACCGAAATGTTGTGTAATTTTAAAATGTTTACATCGATCGCGGCGTACCGCGATCTCTCATATCAAATAATTCTTGAATCGCGCGATGGTTTAGTGTTCGCAAAAACGTTTTCTTCAATCGAATTCAATTTATGGCGACGGTTTCCATTCAATTGAAATGAAACACGCCAAGTACACAATTGTAGGCCTTAAATCTTGCGGATGACAACGAAGTCCGCGAGTGTACGATTTATATGAGGTAAAAAACATAAGAAGGCTAGACCCGGCCAGATCAGACCCGATCAGACCAGACCAGAGAGATCGGTCCCAGATCACAGACCAAGGGAACTCTAGGTTAGGATACATCCGTTCCGGGGCCGTTTAAGTCGTTGAAAATCGTGCGTTTACTATTCGATATTTCGATCATCGTCCATGTCGTTGTCAATGGTTTCTGCAGCCCCACAAAAGATTTTGAATAGCTTTATTATAGACGTCGTAGAGAATTCAGGCTGGACAGTAGAGTGCGGACTAGACTCGAACCAGGAAAATACGATTTAGCACAAATCTGTAGTGCCCGAGCCTTTCAAATGTTTTGAAAATTTGTCCGCACATTTGCGAGCTCTAAAAGACTATTGTTGTGGATATTTGTGTAAATTTTCCATGGTGGAGTGCGTTTCACTTATGCAACAATGGATCACTCTTCGACAGTTCAGAAAAAACTTCACTGGGTGCTTGGAAATTGTACTGAATTTGAGACAACAGTCGATTGTCACCATCTGAACCCCGTCATATTTGTCGAAAGAGGGACTGTGAGACGAGTGGGATGGATGACCAAGATAAATAGTCAGCAAGAGCCGCTGTCCACTATAGTATAAGTCACCCTTTTTACGGTTTTTCTCTTGATTTGTTAAGTAGATCCGACGACATTCAGTGCCCATTTCTTAGCGTACCACACGGAGATCATACAATTTCCAAGAAATACTAGCAATTCGCGCATTAATCCCGGCAGCGGCTGTAGCCATGGTCGTTGTCGCGAATCACAATACCTCGAAACTGTTATAAAATTGATAGGTAGGTAATATACCTGGCGACTAGCGGTATTACATCAATGAGCCAAGACAAGAAAATTTTTGCTATTTTCGATGGGGGCCCCCCTTCTCTCTCACTTCGGGGCTCCTAACCGCAACCGGTGTACAGTGGCATGTCCGAACAAAGCATCTATGCAATCTCATGGCTTTTATCCGGTCTCTAGCAATCCCGAGGATCGACAAAAACAGCTTGACAATCTACGCACAACCGTTCACAATCTCTTAAGATACAAAGATACATCCATGGAAATTCTCATCCACGGAAATTACAGGTAACTACAAGTTGTCTTTTGTTTTCTGCCATTGTTGATACCTTGCTTTCTTCAATATTTCTTTTTTTCTGTTTGGTTATTTTTTTCTTGTCTCCACCACATCGTCATCCATATCGATTCCGGTGGATGCCTTTTCACTCCAATCATTGATTCCACCGATGTATCTGCGCGCGTACTGTTTGTTTGCATCTTTAAGAGATTACCGGGCAAAGCAAACGTGTTTTTCAACATTTCAACAGGTGGAATTGTCCATTCGATTGTTGTGCGGGGCTGTTGTAAGTCTCGTTAGGTTACATTGCATCCAGCATCACTGTACCACCATTTCTACCAGCACCGAACGTGCATTATCTTCGGGTGTTGGTTTCTTTTGTGTTATTTTTTTTTCTCCTTGTTTACGTTTTTTTTTTTTAACTTTTTTCTGTTGTTTTTGCTTTTCTTAACGCAACTGTTCACTTACTTATCTGTGCCGCTTTTTTAAAGATTTCTTTTACTTCTCTTGGGCTACAGAAGATCCAAAGGTGCCCATTTTCGATAAACTGACAATTGACGGGACATGACGTGACTGACCATTTGTGTTTCGAACAAGAAACAAACTCAATCGATATAAGATCAAACAAAAAGGAAAAAAAACGGAAATGAAAGTTGTTGAAAATATTGTTTGAGAACAGA
Source organism: Leptarthrus brevirostris (assembly GCA_964036015.1). Lineage (NCBI taxonomy): Eukaryota > Metazoa > Arthropoda > Insecta > Diptera > Asilidae > Leptarthrus > Leptarthrus brevirostris. The sequence continues at coordinate 18,053,027 of OZ038376.1, read as the reverse complement.
TACAGGAGATGAATGCAGGTCAAGAATGATTAAGGTGGTAGCTCCTGACATCAAGGTCGGCACGTACACGAGAGATGCAGATCATTAAGGTATGGATGTGTTAGGGGTTTCGGGGTTAACAGCAGATTGCAATCGAAACGATATTATTGTTGGACTTAAAGAGGTGTAAACGATGATGCATTATATAATTGGATTTCTGAGAGTAATCCTTCGAGGCGCAGTTTCTGGTCGGCATTATCAAGAATCCGAACCGAAGGACCAATTTGTAAAATCTATAATTTCCCTGAATTCAGATGTCATTAATAATTCCACAATTGATAGAACAAAATCATTAAGGAAGTGTGGCGACACCATTAAATTTACAGAAACAATTTATATTTATAATGTTTTAATTTAGGTTGCGTTCGTTTCTATTACGTTCTACTTTTTCACTTGTTGCAAATATTATCCAGTAGTTCGAACAATTTTTTTTTCATATTTTGTTCCTACGAAGAAAATTAATTTGTCAAACTAGTCAGTTGGTGTTAAGGCAAAACTTTGAAGTCCTTAGAGTTCATCGCTCGAGAGACAATTACAGATAACGAGAAGGAAGATCTTGGATTTCTACTAGCCTGAACAGAAACGAGCCAAGAGTGACAGCGGAGTCAATCGACCCACACATTGTCGGATAAGGACACAACCTTTAAGAGGCGCAGCATTATTCCCATAGAAGTACCGAACTACCAAAAATTGTCGATGCCAAAACAAACTAAAGAACGTCGCACAGAGCACAGTTTATTGGAAGATCGAATTAACCGCTCAAAAAGAAAAAAATATTTTAAATGCTTAAGTAGGTAAAGCCCGTCAAAGTGAAAATCAGCAAACAGAAGTACTCAATTGTTGCAGCGGAGACTGAGTTGGATCAATTAATTGAGCGGCACGACCATCATGCCATGGTTCCCGGGTTCGAGACCAGGTCTTCGCGTGGCTTTTCAAAATTGAAATAAAAAATTTACTCCGTCTCTGATCTATGATCTCAAAAAAACAAGCCATTCACGTTTCCCCACTCCCCTTACCCTGATTCTCTTCTGGCCAAAGCCATGCTAATATATCAAAGGGTTGTCCCCTATGCTATGGCCGCATCGTAAAAAAAAAAAACAAAATCAGAAATTCCATTCGCGAGGACTGCTTGAGGTACTGCGATACCTGATAGAAAATACCATCGATATAGACTTAAAATTTATTTATAATGAATTTGAGGTTGCAAAAATGAGAAAAAATGAGAAAGCTATTTTTAAATTTGTATGTCTCTGTAGAAGAGCTTAAACACCGAGCCTGTGACAGACATTTAGGACATTAGTTAATACCTATTAAGTACATTTGACAGCCAGTAATTAAATCCGTTTTCAAATACCTCAAAGGTTCAAGTCCTTCTCAACTAACCAAAAACTAATGTGGAACTTAAAAAAGCATCTATTTACTTTAAGGGCTTAGAATTAACCTGATGATTAACTGCATCTACGAGAGACGGAGTTGGCTCAATGGTTGAGTGGCATGATAAGCACGCAATAGATGGAAGCTCAAACCTCGGCCTGCTTAGGAGCATTTCGTTTATTTATAATAAATAAAAAGGTTACAAAGATCGCAATTGAAATTTGCTCCGGTGTATACGCAAGGTGTAACTTTTTGCTGATCCTCTTCGGACTACTGATACCGGAGCCTTATAAGTTTAAGACCCGACGAAGACTCTTCTTTGCGTTTCGATAGATCTCCGATCACGCTTTGTTTAAGTTGAAAGTGATTTTGTATCTTTTTTTTTTACTTCGATGCTTTGCCTTGATCAACCTTTTCTAAAGACTCGTGGACAGATATTGTGATCAAACTTTGTACTACACGAGCTCATTTCGAAGTCCCAGTTATCTTTGTTTCTGGGGCTTTTGAGAGCTTGCGATCGCTCTTTTTTTTCCAAAACCTGTAAACTCGTTATTAAGCTCCGCCCAAATGGTACTGCACACTGTTTCTAAATGCTCACGATGAGAACACATCATCAATCGGTTGAGTACTTAACACAATCTAAGTCCTTAGAACCTCATCTGCTAAGGCTTTTGGGCGGGAGTCTCTCCACTTCCTTGCGATCCAGACTTAATATTTGCACTCACTCGTTTTCCAAAAGACAATCTTTCTCAATTATTTTAAAAAGCGTTCAAGATTCGCTTGACTCTTTCGGAGACCACTCATAAGTTCAAGAATACGCTTCATCTGATAACGGCCTGAGAGTGTTTTCTGGACTTATCTGCATGAAGTTGTATGTACAATTGAATACTAAATAAAATACAAAGAATACACTCTTGCGGCGTTTCTAGACATAGGCTCTCAATAACGTTCGGTCCGAATCTATTCTTGAGAATCTAGCAGAGATAGGTGTAAAGTAGGACCTTGGCCGTTGGGTAGTAGTGATGCTAAGATCAAGTGGAATACAGTCCGAGCTGGGTACCAGCCATGTTGTAAGACACATCTTTAGGGGAATGCCTCAAGGCGAAGTTCTTTCTCTCTCTCAGCAGATGGTACACACATTTTGGATTGTCTGTTAACACAGAAACGACCGAGCTGACCCTCCTCACCACTAAAACAAAAGTACTCAAGTTTGCCATGCCTAAATTAAGAAGGCATCAACTCTCATAATACTACAAAGTCAAGGGTATTCTAGACCGGAAGTTGAAGGTCGGGGTAGCCTAAAATGACCCTGCGTCACTCAGAGGACTATGTACTGAGCAGTCTGATTAATTATTAATTTTTCGACCGGGAATGAATGAAGGAATACTAAACTCCTTAATTGCTACGACACGGTTCTGTTCACAGACTCCAAGTGTCGGTGCGAGGTTTTTCTTCGAAACATTGCCAGGCTTCTGTGTAAGTGCTCAGCAGTTGCGCCAGGAGGAGCACACTAAGAGAGCACTTTCTAGAGAGTCTTCAGGTAATCGCAGGTGTAGAGATAAGGTAATTACCCCAATCCCTAACTCCTCGGGTTGTCTCTAATACAATGTTAGTATTCTATCGTATCTTGCCTAGGACAGCCCGTTAACCAACAATCGGGACCTTACAGGTCTTGTTATCAAAACAGTGCGTAAAATGCTAATTAATTGGAGTGCTAAACTCGCTGGGTAGCACTAGCCACTTAAACCAACCAATCTGCCATGCCGCCATAGTTTTTCAAACGTCCTTAAAATGATCAAGCTATCGCTAAAAGGAAGTTAAACTGGAAGCAGAATTCTTAAGTAATCCAAAATAAATTAAAGTGTGTCACACAGAATAGAGTCCGTTAGACGGTAACATTTTATGCTCCGTACCTGCGAAAACAGGTAGAGCTGCTCAAAATAAAAGCAAACGTTACACAATTTCAACGTAACGAATCAATGGTTTGAAAAAACTTCTTATCGTGGTGTAAAAAGGAGACAGGAAAGGAACCAGATTATCGAATTTCCTGAATTAAACCTGAAAAGAGCAGGAGGGCATTATCTGAATAAATTATCAATCAAACAACGATTTTTCTTTAAATCGAATTAAAGATATGATGAGAATAAATTTTTATTTGGTTTAAAAGTTATTTGCAAATAATAATTTGTTTTTTGGGACTAATTATTTGAATTTCAAATAATTATTTGTTATTCGATCATGCGTTCTTTGATAATCAAATAATTATTCGCCAGGTGATGTCTCTTAAGAAATAATTATTTATTTTGTTTTTCGCTCCTTTCACATTTGAATTCTAAATTCGAACGACGAAAGTGAGGAAGTGATTGATAAAGTAATAACTTATTTTATTTGTTATTGAGGATCGAACAGGGACGTCTTTTTTTGTATTACCAAAATATTCATAAGCTGGGAATTTTAATTTTTTTCGGTTCCTCTAGCTGTTATAAAAGATTTACTGCATTGCCGTTCTTCTAGAACCGACCAGCTTAAGACTCAAGTTTTTCTGTATGAATTTCGCAAGACAAACGAATTAGGAATATCTTCATCGGAAGAGCTTTCTTTTAGTATTTCTAAATATCAAATTTATCTCTACTTAAGGGTCAATTATATGATGAACGAATAACAAATTATTATTTACGAAGAATTCATCAAATAACGAAGAATTATTTGATTATAAAATAACACACATAATTATTTGAAACTCAAATAAGGAGCAAATACCAAATAATTATTTGAAAATCATTCTCCAAATAGCAAGTAAATAATTTTGTAATCAAATAAATTTTATTGGATTTTTTTATTTATTTAAGTTTTTAGCTTTTGTCTTTATTTCAATAAAAAATGCCTATCTGTGGGTATATACCACTTATGTGGTATTATGTGCATGAAAATTTTTAGTGTAGTTTTAGTTTGTGGGAGTGGGGAAGGCATACAAGTCCTTTGAAATTCCGGAATCAGAGTTTCAAAAAACATTAAGTCTAGTCAAATTAAAAAATAAACAAATTAATGTTTCTGGACCTCTGCAATATTGCTTTCTACAATTTTTTGTGATTTCGTTTTTCTGTGCTATGCAGAGACTAGGCACTAATCAATTGAATTTAAAATTGGAGGCAAAACGGTAAGGGAAATATTCAAAGGCAAAAGATTCCAACATTTGCTCTGAAAAAAATCTCTTAAGATATTTCCAAATCAGTAATTACCAAAGAGAAATCTTCCAAAAACAATGAAAGTTGTCATGACAGCATTCACTGAAAAATGTTGTCAATAACTAGAGATTGGATCGTTCGCACGAAGATAAAAATCCAAGCCGGCACCTTGGGGCTTATAAGACTGAATTTTACTTAACTAAACTGATAGGCCCGCGGGGGAAGTCTCTCTCATAACAAGAAGCCCACAAAAAGTAACAAATAGTGCTAGTTTGGGTTTTGTATTGTTTTTTGTCCTCCATCAATTGTTACTTGTGTGTTTTGACTTTTTTTGACTTCACCGCTGCTGCTGCCACTATTTGTCTTGTAGCTATCTCGATTTACAAGTTTTCGACATAAAACCATCCCCAGGGGGCCAGTAACTATTCTAGCATTCATCATAACTCGAATTTCGTTTTTTTTTCGCTACAGGTCATGATTTGGACTTTGGTATATCTGTGCATATGGAGAAGTCTCATTCCGCAAGAAAGGTATCACCTTCTATTAGGGTCCGACTTGTTTTTTTGGTTGTTTGAAGTCGACCACTGTACTTAACGGACAACATGGACAGCTCACAACATTCACCGAGATGAGATACTATTTATTTTACCTCCGTGTAAACAGACATCGCCAATCAGATAGAATTCAATTGATGATCGGAGCGTTGATCATAATTTCTTTGGTCGATCAATTACGAGTTGAGTTGAGCTGAGCTAAAAATTCGTTTTGGGATACTTTCTCTACCAATTTTCTTGTTGGAACGATAATATACAAAAGATGTGATGACAAACTATCGAAAACGGATCACTTTACTTAACCTTTTTGTCAGACAGTTTGATACCTTGAACCAACCGCGGCAATCTTGGGTAAGATGGTGCACTTCTTTATTATTATTTTTTTCGGTCACCTACAAAAATCGATGGAATTTGTGAAATATTCAAAAATGGTGAACATATAGAAAAACTTGTTCGTCATCTTCTTTTTTAGGTATTTCTGGTTGTTGTTGTGACATATAAATTATTCGGACTCGATTTAATGCAATCAATCAAAGATTTTTACAGAAAAATTTGTCATTTCGCGAGTTTTGTGTTTGGATGTTTGTTTTGGTCTCGACTGTGATACCATCGCGGCTTGGCATAATTTATGTCAATATAAACGTGGTGCTTTGTTTTAATGGGGCTTGGAGCGTGATTAATTGGATTAATGAAGTATTTGTACAAAATTACAATTAATGGGTTCGATTTGCATTGCTTGAGAAATTAGTGACTGTTCGGAGTTGTTCGATTTTGTTAAGATATTGGGACACATAGTGACATTGAATAAATGACAAAAGATTCACAAAATATTATTGCATGGGAACATTTTCAGGGTTTTGTTAGTGATGGGTTAGGTCAAAGATTTGATATTGTGAAAGGAGATCATTTGGGAATCAAAATTGGTCAAAAGTATCATAATTGTTTTGTCAAATATGTTCAAAAGTACCCAAGAAGTCGCTCTCTAGTCTCCGTAACCCTTTATGAGAAGAACTTCACCCGATTTTAAACAACCTATAATATATAACTACAATTTAACGTGCATTCCGAACCACTGGAATTTTTCTATATCGTAATCTGTCGTCAGCAGAAAAGAACTATTGGTCGTCGTCGGTGCAATTCGAACCTCGGACCTCCGAATCGTTAGACCGACATGTTATCACTTATTCCACCGACGACTGAACAAAAATTCTTACATTAAATAGGGGAAGGCCGAGCAAGATGGGGTGTTTAAAGATAATAGCCTTTTAGCATAACGTCCACTCACACAAAACAGTGCTTGAGCCCACATCTCTACGCACAACTCCTAGTCTGGACTTGCTACGCAGACTGAGGCGAGCTTGCCCTTATGCTTCACCTAAAAAAATTTATCTGCAAAATGTACTCTATAATCTGTTTTAAAAAGATTGGCAGTACACGCTCTTATGGAGTATTGCTGTCTACTTTATTTTCCCATCATTTTCCTATGCCTCCATCCCTCTTCCTCAGCACGCTGTTGCCACGATTTCAAGTCAGAACATTTTCTTATTTTTCCTCGTGGCCTACTGCTAAAAGATATAAGTGCCTCTTGGTTTCTCGACCAAGAAAGATCGAATGGTACACGGTTTTTGGCGAGTTTGTGAAATTTAACATCATAACTTCCCATTTACTGTGTACTGCCAATCTTTTTGGAACAGGGTATAGCATTTTCCTTTTCAGGGATCGTGCACTATTGGAAAAGTCATGGGCTAATATCTTTTGAAGGCGAATTGTTTCGTCTAGCTCGCAGCAATGCAAAAACAAGACTAAAGTTTCCTCACTTCCCTTACCCTAATTCCCTTCCGGCCCAAACCATGCTAACGCATCAAAGGGTTGTCCCCTCGGCTTTGGCCATATCGTATAAAAAAAAAGAAAAAAAATCCGAAGCCAGGAGGCTGGAGGCTTATAGATCTAATGCTCAAAAGTAGGAGCGGAAACTGCATGAGGAATCTTCTCACCACGCCCAAGGAGGTATACTCTCACAGCTTCAGTAGAATTTGGCCATTAAGGATCTACTTCTGAATCAAGAACACTTTTGTCATAAGATTATCGCCTACGGAGACGACATTGCTCTGTTAAAGTCAAGCAAACATCCCTCTCGAAGCTATCGTCTTGTGGTCTGAGTATAAACTTTTTTCTCCCATTAACTCGCCAATACGGAATGGGGTCAGTTTGAAACTAAGTGACCAGGTTAAATATCTAGACCTTATTCTAAATAGGAAGCTTAGCTGGAAACCCAACATTCAGGAAAAAGAGACGGAGTTGGATGAATTCGTTGAGCCACACTACCACCATGCCATGAATCCCGGGTTCGAGACTAGGTGTCCCCATGGGTTTTTATTAAGAAGTTGAAATAATATACTCCGTCTCTGGGATGTTGGCTAGCACCCAGCAATGCAAAAAACAAACATTCAAGTTTCCTCACTTCCCTTACCCTAATTCCCTTCCGGCCAAAATCATGCTAGCGCATCAAAGGGTTGTCCCCTAGGCTTTGGCCACATCGTATAAAAACAAGCGACGGCTGTGTACTGACTCTATGTCAGCATTATTATGGCTGATCCACCAGAAAGCATTGAAGAAGGTTCAGAGGATGGCAGCACTGATTACAGGTTCCCTCAGAACTACACCCTCCGCAGCCCTTAATCACATCCTCTACATAGCACCAGTGGAACTCTTCCGTTAGCAAACTGCATCCTCTACTGCCACTAGGCTCAATGCAAAAAGGCTTTGCAAAAGGCACCCGAGATATTTTTTTCAGGGTTAAACTTAGGATACAGAGAGGCTCAAAACTACGTGCCTAGCGAGATTTTCAAATAAATTAAAAGCCAAACTGAGCATTAGTGTGATTGGGCTCTAGGACCGATTTAGAAAAGATTTCGGAGAACTAGACAAAAGGGTCTGCTGGATGGTTCATTCAAAATCTTGTTTGGCGCGTAAAATGTTTTGGGGAAAAAGTACTTCAAGAAAATGTGCCTACCAGAATCGACAGTGGCCGTTGTCTGAAAGTGTCATCAGCTGACAGTTCACCGGCTATCAAATAATTCTTTTCTGTTTTAACAACTTAATTGAAGGTTGTTGTTTCTTAGAAACTTTCTCTCAGACGAGGTATCCAAAACTTGCACAGTTTACCAGTTAAAGACGATGCAAATGACATTTATCTGGCTGCGCATGCTTATTTAATTTATGTTCCCCATTATGGGGAGGTATATTTATTAATCCGCAGACAAGTATTTGTGATGAATAATCGGCTTCTTTTATCTGTTTTAAAAAGTATTTATAAAATAAAAGATCAAACCGCTATTTATGTAAGTCTTGGAAAAATTAGACATCTCTACTTACAGTCGGTCTAATGCAGCGGTGGCGGTATAATCATGCAGAAAACTAGAAACAAAAAAAAACTATCAGAAACATTCGCCAAGCAATTAGCATTTTCTCTTGATATTTTATTCATAATTTCACAATCGAAACATAACAAATCTCACCTGTAGTACAAAGGTGTAAAAAATAATTGAGTAAATAAATAAAACGTTAAAAAATCTAAGCTCGGTGGTCGGCTTCAATAGCAAACGAATGTAGCCTAAAACCGACAGAGAGATATGACGGAGTTGAGTAGCTAAAGAAGGCGCAACAAGTACGGCAGTGCACAGCGGCAATAGTGGCTGCCACCGCTAAAGAATACACCTTGCTCGGTAAAACTGGTCGATGGCTTTTCTTGCATCGTAAGGTAACGTAACGTAACGTCAGGTAATTCAGGTATATCTTTTCTGTTCCCAATATCTTTGGACATATTACGGTGCTGCGTATGGATAAAATATACACTCACTTTGGTCACTTGTCCATTCTATATTTGTACCTATGCGCGCAATCGAATATTGTTTCGGTTTTGCTAAGAGCTGGTACCGTAGAAGAATAAGAAATTTCGCTTGTTTGTGATACCTGGAATCAGGTGGTTTTTAGCTTTCAGTCAGGTATTCGGTCAGGTTTGAGGTGTTTCTGTTGTTGTGGTAAAATTTATCTCCGTTATGTCATTCTCATTATAGATTTAAAAATCACTTGATTTCGATGACCTTCGTATAAAGCTCGAGGAAGTTTTTGCTTCCGGAGATTTAAGTTCTCTTTTTACGGTAATTTAAATAGCAAAACTTCCTCGTACTTAATTATTCTAAACCTCTCTCAGCTTCGCTGATATGGGAGAAGAAATACTTCTCGTGGGATTTCTTTAGAGCATATCAGAATTTATTAAAAACCACGTCAAGCTTCTTATAGGAAACGCATTGACAACAATTCCTGGGTAACTCCTATATAAATGGTTTTCGGAGCATCCTAGACTTCGGTGAGGTTTACGTGCAGCATCCAATCGGAAATGCATTGGCAGCAGTTTGTGCGCCTGTTCTTAAGAAAATTTTGTCGGAACTTCATATTCATTGAGTACCACGTCCAACATCTTATCAGGGGCTCATTCTTTTTCATCCTTCGTCTCCGAAATATCCCAGGCTTCGTCAACCATCATGTTCCTCATCTTACCAAGAGATCATTGGCAGCATCTTTTGAACCTCAGCAACATTGACAAAATTGTTTAAAATATATATTTTCTGAATCTGAATACTGCCAATTTAGCACTGTGTTTGTCCAACATTCCAAGAGGAGTGCAATAGAAAAAAATTTCCAAACCTATCTTTAGAAACTCTAATTAAATTGATTCGGAATCACTAACAATATCCCACGCCATTTTCAAACCGCTTTAACAAAATATTTCTTAAAATTTCATAATAACTCATAAAAGTCATTAGCGCTCCTGTGCCGAATTCTACCGGGACCAAATTAGCGACTGCTTCGAATCACTCCTTGATAAGTTTCCTTAAGCATCTTCGAATTAATTTGGTACATATTTTCCGAAAAGTTTCGGCCGGAGATTGAAGAAATGAGTGATTGACAAGTTTTAACATACTTTCAGAAACGGATACACAGCCAACTTAGAGCCTATCTTTCAAAAAATTTCATTGCGATCTAATGAGACTCTTCAAGAACCACTACCGAGCAACCGTATTTAACTGTCTTCTGGAAAGTAATTTTCTTGAACTTACATGGGACTCGTCAGAGACTGCATGAAGCATTCGGACAGCAACAAACTTCACCACAATTACTTAGCTAACGTCAAGCTTGCTGCAAAAAAAAACAAATATAGTGAGTTCCGATTCCTAAACAATTTAGTTTGAAGGTCTGTTGTTTCAGCGGCTTAAAACTGCATCTATATTGCAGGAAACAGACCCTCAGCCTGGCTTAGGTGAGACCATATAGTTTAAGCCCTACTCTACATACCACATAACTTAAGTTCCGCTCTTTAAATTTAAGCCCTGTTCTTTACTTAAACAAGGTCAGATCCGCGGATTGTGGAGCTTAAGCAATACCTCTCCGGACTACTTGAGACAAAAACTATTCTATCCAAAATAACGTTTACCCCGTTACTTTGTTTGAGCATTGTTCCTTTGGTGATCTGTCTGTCTGTGGGTAACATAGGGTAAAGTCTGACTCACAGTAAGCCAAGACTGATATATGCACTAAAGGCAACACTTGCAGAAAAGTTAGCGAGAATTCCGTTCCACAATCAACCAAGCTTAAATAGCTTAATTACGCATGTAACTCCAAGTTCGGCATGTTTTAAGCCACTTACATAGATTGACCTTACCTCCACAGTTAATCGAAAACTAGGCTTGATCCGGTTGTGGGTTAACATATTGGCTGGGATTCCGAACCTGCCTTAACTTCTAACAGTTTAAACCCTGCGCTGCAGGTAACTTAAAAGACGAGTTACCTTTGTTCTGCCTATTAGGGCGTGAGCAATTTTTCTATTATTTATAGAATATCTTACTTTTTGCTAAGTCAAAAATAAGAATCTGATATTTTGCAATCTAAGCCGCGCAAGTTGGTGGATTTTAATGTAAAAAAGCTTGCCATAGTAATTCCGAGAGCTTGACTCCCGGTCCAGTCATTTAACAGTTATATTTCTTATCCAATCCTTAATCAGTCATACCGTAGAGGATTCATACGGGGCTCTATTGTGGGAAGCTAATCTTAAACCTAGATGTTTCTATTCGTTTCGAATATGTTTCGATTCTGACTTTACTCGTTCCTGATTCCCTTTGTTCATTACACGATTCGTTCCTGATTTTTTTTTTAATACGATGTGGCCAAATTCTAGGGGACAACCTTTGATGCGTTTCTAATCTAATTTCAAATGCGAATTGTTCTTTTTAATACGTTTCGAAATTGGCAAGATCCGTTCCTGATACGATTCATTGCCGATATGATTCATTCCTGATACAATTTTCATCTGATATGATTTGTTGCTAATACAATGTTACAATTCGAATAACTTATTACGATCATTTGCTTTCGATGCCTTCGTTTTCATTTCCTTGAGCTTTCTCTATTAAAAATCGATTTCTTGCTCTAATTCAATTTCTTGAAAATTTCCTTAACCGTCTGGTATTTGTCATTTTTTTGCAACTACAACATAAAAGGAAAGCTGAAGACAAAAGGTAAAAGTCAACCACCTTAAGAAGAAGAAGACTGAGACTTTGTAGTTTCAACAAGGAAAAAAGCCAGTTGCACAGCAAAGACCATTACATGGAAAATCAGCATTCTTGCATCTTCATTCATTTCATTCTGGAAAAATCAATCGATGTAACAAAAACGAGAAAAGAAGGAGAAAAGGCAGGTAAAAAAATCAAATCAGGTAATATGAGGAAAATTAAAGGACGAGGAGACTATATGCTTCACCTTCTGCACATATCAACTACCTGAAATTTTACAACGTTCACGATTACATTTTGTCATCAAATGTTCAGTGGTCTAATTATCTGCCTTTCTATTGTGATCGACAGCAATAAAACACCGATTTACATTATTACTACAATCGCCCGCGTATCAGAGAAGGGAAGAGGGAAGATCCTAGGATGATTCGCGATCCGCATCACTTAGCCAACCGATTAAGTATGACAGAGTGTACACACTTAAAATGACTGCCATGCAGTTGAGTTGATGGGAGCCTGTCCGGTCGCATAAAATTTATGAATCTCACGAAATCAGAGTGAGTGCGCATGCGCAATCGATCGATCCCAGTCGTCGTTGATCGCGCGCCGATTGATCACACACTACCAACCGTCGTTTGTTCCAGCAGCCATCATCCATCGAACGACGGCGACGATCGACGTGCACACTTTTATCGATGAATGGACCCCGCGGACTTTGTGAGATTTAAAAACTTTACACGCGAGATACCAACCGAAAAGGAAGAAAAATAAATAAGTGAGAAAAACAAAGATGCGAAGGAACGCGAAAAAAATGCGCACGATCGATTCCAGCAAGCATGTTGAGAGTATACTTTCTTGTTACGCAATCATAATTGCATTAAATGGTCGAGCATTTCCTGTCCCGCTCTGTTACAGGTATTTAGTCTCGTCAAGTTGGACAATTTAAGCTGTCCCCTGCGCCTGCTGACGATGCATGCACTTGTACTATCTATCAGCTGTTTGTTGGCTTTGGTGGAACGCGCTTTGTTTTACCTGTTCGCTTTTTGCTCTCACACACAATTCCTTTTATTTTGCTTCTTCGTGGGCTCGAGGCATATCAATGGGATTTTCTTGAGATGATTTTCTTTTTTAAGATTGAAAGAGATAGTCACGGGAGCACTGGGGTAATTTAATCACTTTTTGGTGTCGATTTTGTGTGCGCGTACAAGCGCTGATGTACATGTGGGTGTGTATTGGAAAACGAAATTGGAGCAGTGCATTTTTACGTGATAATTTTGACACCTTAGAGGCATAGGTCCGGTTAGTGAAATCGCAACAGGTGCTACCTTCTTTATTGGCATGTGGTTAAAGAAATCGAGATAGTGTCTGATTCGTGTAGGTAGGCATGCGTTTTCAAAACAGGTGAAGTCTCACAATTTTTTCGTTGTTGATATTTTGTTTTTTTCATATATTTTACAAATTTAAATTTATGTGCACTAAGTAGAGGCAAAAATGAGTTGGGAATATATTCTCGAGGTCTTGAAAGCCTTTGATACAGGACGTAAAGAAAAATGAACACCCCAGAGTGAAGCTAAATTTACTCAGTCAATTAAGAGTCACTCTGTTATCTTAGTCAAGTCAATAGGCGTTTGGCTTTAGATTTGAGTAAAAATGTCTTCAATTCCAATAAAAAGTGTGAGGAGGACTAAGTTACATTCAATTTAAAGTCCCCTCTTTTGCATTTATCAAGCTAAAGTGCTTCCATCTTAAGGTTTTTGTGAAAATATCTTCATTAGTAGAAATAATTTTAATAATAAAACTGAAAGTCACTGGAATAAAACTGAGTTCACTCACCTGAGAATTATTTTCTTGAGGTAAAATATTGTCCTTTCACTCAGTTAATTTTGAGTCAACTCGTTACCTTAGTTCAGTTAATGTACTTTTTCTTCACCCTTCCCTTTAAATTTGACAAAAATTTAAGAATTTATAGAAGCACATGAGTAAAACGTAAACACAGCCTAAATAAGTTTTTAAAATTAAAGTGCACTCAATTAAATTTGAGTGAAATTGTTTTTAAGTGAACTTGAATGTTATTTAAAGCATAATAAAATTTTGTTCCAATTGTGTTTAAGTGAAAAATCTCTAATTCAATTCTATTAATTCCAACAACTGCAAAAGTTCTGCCAAATTTGAGCGATTGTCTGCGTTTTTCAGAAAACAAAACTATAAATAATTAATTTTGAGTTAGTTTGTCATTTCAGTCTAATAAAATTTTGAATCAAACTAAACTTTGTTGAAAAAACTCAGTCAGTTCTTCAGATTCAATAACTAGAGAGTCTAAAGGAGCAGAATTAAACTAAGCCTCACTCAAATGAAAAAGAGTGTTACTCGAGAGTGGAGGGTATATGAAAAATATGAGTCTTGTATTGTTTTTAAGAAGATTGAGGAAATATAGAAAGGGGTCATACAAGTAGAGTGCAATTACAGAAAACTTAATCTGTATACGGTTAAAGTTGGATCACAGAAGAGCCTGGTAGAGATTGTGACGAAAGACTGGAAAAATTCCAGTAAAGTATGGAACAGCCAGAATGAAAGGAGTTCATCGACATTTTACAATAGTAAAGTCAGACTCATCACAAATAGAACTTAGTAAAGCATAGAAGTTCTTTTGTAAATCAACTGAAAGATTTGAACCAAATCAGTTTCAAAAATGCAATTACGATCGCGATTTCAAGTTTCAAAATGACTTCACCCGATTTGAGACAACGATTTCCAGTGGACCTAAAATTTCCTCCAATATACTTTTTCGTAATTTGTTGTCAGCAAAAAACAATTTTGGGTCGCAGTCGGCGGGGCTCGAACCTGCAACTTTCGGAATGGAAGGTCAACACGTTGTCACTCCACAAACGAATGCTTCCCCGTAACATGGGTCAACTTAAATCATCGAATATTTAAAAGTCTAGTCAAGCGACCAAAACTTTTCACTAAACCTTTGTCACTTTCAATCTTTATGGGCCAAGCTTTCTTTTTATTCGAAATTTTAAACTCGATTGCCTAACCCAGCATGTTTAAAAGTTCAGCAAAGAGGCCAGAATCTTCTTTTTTTAGACTATGAAAACATTTTGGTTTCAGAAGCTTTTACAAACTGAACTGTTTAAAACTGTCGTCCGAATATTGGAAAACCTGAAAACGTAAACAAAATTCGAAAGTCTCAACTCCGCCAATTTTTAACTGCTCGGAAGCCACACTCAATCCCAGAAATTTTGAATGTTTCGGATTGTTCACGAGCATGCATCAAAAATTGCCAACGATGTCTTTCATCCACAGTCTACATGAGTGGTTGTAAGCAAATCGGCATCAATATAACCCCGAGCCAACCTTTTATGAATTGATCAGGAAACAATTAATAAGAGAAGATACAAGATAAGCTTCGAGAAGAGAAGAGCTTAGAGAAGAGAAAAACTTAGAGAAGTAAAACGCTTCGAGAAGAGAAAATACTTATTGAACATAATGTCGTCTAGTCAACTATTTTATTCGACATAAATTTAAAACTGGATGAGCTTTTAGTGACCCTTTCCCAAACGCTTGCTATCCTAGAAGATCATTAAGTGGCTCTCACGCTCAAAATGGTTCAACATCGAAGATTTTGTTGAAATTCTTAGAAGTTTAATTCGATCATTTACGCTAAAATAAAATTACCGACATACGTCGATAGGATTAGAAATGTGTTAACAAGTGACTTTATTAATTTTGACTCACATTGGATACAACAAAAGGGTGTCGAATAGTTTAACAATTGAAAGTTATGTGAAGTTGTAATTTAATAATTGTTGATGGCTAACAAAATAGGAGTCCATTTAATTGGACAAGCTGGATGTATGTTAAACTGCAACTTTTAGACATGGTTTTCCTAAAGAAATATTGTCGACGTTATTTGGTGGACTTATGTGGGTGCCTGCACAAGCTGAAATTTGTGCGCTAAACAATAACTCAATCGATGTCGACGTACTTTTACAATTTTGCAAAGTATAAGTTCATAAACTGTCGATGTTCCTAGCTGTGTTTCTAATGATGACTAAATCAATTTTAACCTGTTTCTGGATGTTGAATTATTTTAACAATCGATTATTGTGGGAAGCTGTAAGTCAATCAATTTTCACGCGGACAAACAAACAGTTAAATCTATATTGACTCGCATTAAACTTGTCCATATCAAGAGATTTTATCGACAGATTTAGGATTGAAATAGTCATCATCCGCAGAAAACTTGGGACCAACTTTAAAGTACGGTGGCTTTTTTTTGAAGTCCATAATTTAAATCCTAAATTATTTTTAAGAACTACTTATTAGTTTAGAAATCAAACGAATAGAAAGGGTTTTGAACTTAAATGTGTCTCAAATTATATCCAAATACAGGAAAGATATTCGGCCAGTTTTAGTTTCTGAGATATTTTTAAGGTGGTAATTTTTCTTTTTGGGTTCAGTACACGTCGCAAGACACTGTCCCAAAACAAAGAATATGCTCAGCTTACATAAAGCTCAGTTCGTATTAAATTATGCCCCCATGTAAAAAGCATACGCAGAATATTTAGTTTTTATTGTAAACAAATTTCAAGATTTTTAACTGATTTCAAACTAAAAAGATCTAAAATCCTGTCCCAAATTTTGTCCCAATTCCAAATATGTGCTTTAATTCTCCTGTACATGTCTTAAATTTTTGCTAAAAATCAACTGGCATCGAATCAATTGCATTGTCCTCATAAAATCTTAACACCATTCATTTAAAAACAGTTTTCAGAAAAGAAATATTTGACACTAAACAGCCCCATTAGATATGAAAAAAGAAAATGAAAGAAAAAAAAAATCGACTGAAAATCATGTGAAGCATCAAATTTTAATTGCTCATTCCTTTTCCACTAAAAATAATTTACACAGTTGAATGAGTACTGACGTTTCTGATGACTTCATTTTTTCCTGGCATTTTCCAATTTCCATTTTTTGTTGTCATTTCGTCTAAAATTAGATCCAACAATGTTGCATACACCGACAGAGAGAAAAAACCGCATATATGCACCTACAGTATTTGCGCATAGGTAGAGTATCTATGTAGCTAGAAAATATTAGAAAAGATACTAAAAAAAAAAGAAAACAAAATAAAATAAATAAACGACGAGCATCACCAGTAGCAGATACAGCAGCAGCAGCATCTTAGCATCGGAATTCATCCAACAAAGACCCCAGGCCCTGAGTTCTTCCGTTTCAAAAGATGTTCTAAGGCGTCTTTTTTAAAGATTTTTTTTTTTCATCATCATCATCTCCGTGTAATCCTAATAAAATGACAAATTTATGACTTTATTTGTTCATTTATAGACAAGCTAGTTAGTTGCTTAGTGGCCATTTCAGTCCGTCAACGAGAATCGGTTTTTATCCGGACTGCCACTGTAGTTATTAGCTGCATTTGCATATTGCGTACTGATTCGAGAAATGGTAGATGGTTTTTCTGTCGGTTTGATAATTAAGATACACGTGAAGACGACTATCACTTTTTGTTGCTGTTGCCTGACATTTTTACAATTGTCATCTTTTAGCAATTAATTGTCTAACATGAAATAACTTGTTTTGACAAGGTTCCGATACATGATAAAGATTGGTGCCGACATCTTCTTCCGACTGCGACGATTCTTTTTGGGGTGTTGAATATATCTTAGCAAAAGTAAGCATTTTTTAGAGCTCTAAGAACTGTTCACAAAACATAATCGAATACACAAATTATTTGGAAAAAAATTTTCAAAAATTATTTATAGAGTAGGATAAAGGGTGTCTGGAGCATATATATAAGAAACTAATGTTACATGTTACAAGGCCCAAGCCGTCTTTAAAATTTGTAGCAAAAATTCACTCAGTTTTAATAACTGAATATGTTTTACAGATAAACTTAAACGTGTTCAGATAATAGAACTGAGCGAAATTTCGCTAAAAATGTTCAGAGGCTCTAAATGGAATACTTTTCCATTCGATAATACAGCCGCTTGAGTGCTTACGTGGGCAAACTAATTACTGTCGGCTCTATTTGGGTTCTATGTGCTATGCTGGAGAAGCCTTATAAACTGTCTTCTGTCTTTCGCCTCAATCGCTCCGATGACGTTCTAACTTCCACTATTTTGTTGATCTGTAATGTCTTGGGCTCCATTGTTTGACTTAGAAAGTCTAACCCCGTGTCCTTTAAGGTCTTCTCAGTTCCGTTCAATGCTGGCGCATTCAAAGTTGACCAATCTGCCATTGTTCTAGTACTTGATCCTGTAGGCCCCTATTGGTTTTCGTGTTTTAAAGCTGATCTGTTGTGTTACCTTTGATCGTGCTTCTGGTGATTCCAGTACAACTCTTAGTTCCCTGACTCATAATTCAGTTAAGGTTGTCCTACACATACACTCACTCTACTACTAAAAATAGATATGTATGTATCTATGTATAGGTATGGTTGCTTGCAACTGAATTAGGGGTTCATCATTCTGGCGGTCATCGGTGACTCTGTGAAATTTTCTTTTGTTGTGCTAACGTAACCGGGATGCGCTGGACAAACAACTAGCACCTTCCTTATTCTCTCGAGTGTGTTGTGCCCCTCTAAATCTTTTATGCGTCATTTCGCGGTTTATATATAAAAGCTTATTCGTTTACAACATTTACACCGTTCCGGGTTCATCTTCTGACGAATGTGACGTCAACCTTCTTGCCTGAGTACTTTTTTGTTAGTAGTGTAGTTTCTTATTTTTTAACTAAACTCCAGTGCATAATATTTTTTTCCTCGATTGTTTTGTTGGTTTGACCCTTTGAATTCTTGTGCTTTCGGTTTTGTGTCTTTGAAGTACCAAATTAACTTTTTAAAATTTCTGTGGTACCACAGGGCAGCCATCTCGGACCATTGCCCTTTATCGTTTGCATTTATAGACGTATCTGTGATACTCTTTTATTCTTAAATTCTGTATTATTAATATTTGGAGACCGAGTTGGATCAATACGTTAAGCGGCAAGACCAACATGCCATGGGTCCCGGGTTTGAGACCAGATGACCCCGTGAGATTTTATTAAGAAATTAAAATAATCCACTCCGTCTCTGGGCTGTTGTCTAGCTCGCAGCAATGCAAAAACAAGACTCAAGTTTCCTCACTTCCCTTACGCTAATTCCCTTCCGGCCAAAAACCATGCTAACGCATCAAAGGGTTGTCCCCTAGGATTTTGCAATGTTGTATAAAAAAAATTATGTTGACGACACTAAGATCTTTCCTATTGTGTCGAGCGTTACCGACTGCCTATTTTTAAATTCTTACTTGGGCACCTTCCATTGCTGGTGTTCCATCAACCGCCTTCCACTGAACATCAGTAAGTTTTTCATCCGATTTCATCTTGATGTCATGATCCGATGATCACCTTGAAGTCACACTTAATAAGGCCAACCGAAATTGGGCTTAGTCAAGCGTTAGTGGAAAGGGTTTGGTGACCCCTACATCACTAGACTTTTCTATGGTACTTTCGTGAGACGTATTTTGGAATATGCCCTTCCCGTTTGGTATAAATACTACTCTACACACATCAATCGCATTGAGGCGTTTGAGGGTAAGTCTTTTCGATTCGCCCTGTGCGGCCTTCCCTGGAATAATTCCCTTATACTGCCATCTTACCGAGACTGGCTTGGGTTGCTTCATCTGGATACCCTTGACAGAAGAGCCACAATTCCTGTGTACGGTTTGCCTACAGTTACTTGCAGGGTTCAATTGACTCTCGTGAATTGTTAGCTTTTTGCAACATATCCATTCCTGCTCGTTCTTTGACTTTAATTTATCTACTTGGATTGTATTCTTTTTGCTTTCTGTTGCTTTGTTGATAATTTGTTTTAGGAGATAATGTTACGGTACTATATTACCATGTAAACTAGGCTTCGTATTCGTCAGTAATTGAAGAAATTTGTAATAAAAATAGATACAAATTGATCAGCTGCCAGATATTCGACATCTGTTTTTAGCGCACACCAATTAAGTACTTTCTTTATACTATATTATACTTTGTACTTTTTTTTACTTTATTTGGAGGCTGCAGTTAATGTTGATTGGAATGACCCTTTTTTGATATATTGCATGAATTGATTTGAAAAGCACTATAGTTCAAGGTAAATGGAATAACTTTTTGTTTTATTTTAGTGTAATGAGGATATATCGTTTATTTCGGGATTCCAGTGCCTGTACTTCTAAAACTGGAGAATAATCAAAATTTTGGCATTCGATATTTGTTTCGCTATATCTATATATATAAATATATAATATTTCGTGACTGTAAGTTTATGGTGATTGGCATGCATGACTTTTTCCTCCCTCAATGTAATGAGAAAACAGATTTTATTTAAGAGTCTCGAGGCATCCATTTATGAAAAAGAGAAATTGTTGTTTGAACTATAACTACTTTTCCTCCTAAATCATCATCATTATCGGAACATCCACTAACAAAAAAACAAAAACGATTAAATTCGATGATTCAATTACCGTTTCGACTAAAATTAATCACACCCATAACAACTAATTTACTATCGATTAAGCAGGTTGATGATATTCAGAGAACAAGCTTGATAATCGATATTCATTCCAATAAAACAAACAACGCCTATTTTATTCGTTTTTTTTTCTAAATTAACCGTCTATCCGCTACTTTCGGTATCCATTAAGTATCACCCAATTATGTGCTTAAATTCCTTTGAACCCAAGATATATTTTTCCTAAACACCTTTTTTCTTACCGTTTGCTTATATCCCAATTTTGTGCATTAATTCAAATTTAAATAAACAATTCCAACGGCCATCAGATATTCAAATATCTCACCACCCTCTACTGCTTGGCTGATTGTTACGTTTCGGATGAATTCGTTTTATCACCTCATTATAGACACATCAGATACTTATCATGTCTCAGAATCGACTCAAAGATAGAATTGAAAAAAAAATGTGATAGGACAGTTAAGAATTAAGAAGAAGAACACAACTGGCAAATAAAGATCTTTTTAAGGTTTTATTTGGTCTTCAATTTCGTCGCATAAGAATTAAAATTAACAAATAAAATCTCAGGTTTTATGGGTTGAATAAACACAGTAACAATAAAAAAAAATTCAGACAAAGATGAAGAAGATGTAAAAAGACGACCAAAACTTGATACTCTAAAAATGCATAAAACTTGAGAAGACGCGCAAGATGTTGAGAAGAATTTGTTTCTTTCCTTTTTTTTTTTGCTTAAAACTGTGAGACTGTGCGATAGTACTAGAGTAACTCGTGGAAGATATATGGGTTTTGGTGTAATATGAATCTCCTCATTTCTGTTGTTTCTGTTTTATTTTATTTTTTCGGGATAATTAAAAAAACGTAGAAGATGAGGAAAAACAATTAACTTTCAAACGAAATTCTTGTTTTATGAGTCGTAAGATGGATTTGGCTGTCATGTATTTTTTATTAAAAAAAAAAAACAATTTTTTGTTGATTTAGATATGACACATATTTGTGAACATTTTTGAAAACTAGACATGCAAAAGTGTATCGCTTTTCGATTGTGTATTGTAAAACAGTGGTGCGAGATGTCATCAGTGAATAAAATTCCCCGAGCGGAATGATGTTGAGTGAATTGGTTAAAGCAATTTTATGTGATGAAAGTGATTTATGATCGTCATAACTTGGGTCGGTTTTAAAGATTATCTCATAATCTTCCTTAACAACGAGTTTTATACTCGAAAGTAATGCTAAAAGTAATCGTCTAAGGCCCGGAAGTGTTTATTTTGTTTTTATTGTGATAAAAAAATATATATTAAACGACTTTGGTTTAATAGATAGAAAAGATATCATAGCATAACTAACAAAATTGTTAGAGCGCGAAAATAGAATATTTCTAATCACTTGCAACATGTTTATACGAATTTTCAGATGAGATATGGCAACAACATATTTATACAGACGTATAACATATGGACAGCAAATAGTGGAAGACGAAAAATCACATCTGCAAGATTACCGTAAAAATGCAACATTTCTAAAAGCAATGGAAATAATTTAATAGAAGATAAATGCCTATAGCGAAGAACAATCATCAAATCATGATTACAGGAAACTATAACATATCTATGTTGATAAACATTAGTAACATGAAGTAAGCAACATGTTTAGAAACAATTTTGGACTCTTTCAATTATAGAAAAATTGCAACTAAACCCTATTCAAAAAGATAAAATTTCACTCCGAAATGGTTAATATAAAAAAACATTCCAAAAAAAAAGTTTACAATGACAAATCAAAAGAAGTAGAAGAAAATTAAAAACAGTTTTAATATGGTACATACCCCCACCATGTTATAGCAGTTATCTCTTGATGGTAGGCCCTGCCTGAAAAATAGGAAAAAACGACAACAAATCAGAGACGGAAATAAAATTCAAGACAAAAAATTAAACAAGAAGAAAATTATTACAAAAAACACGTTATTTGAATCTAATGTTGAAAGAATTTTTTTATTTTTTTTGAGTACGGTGCACGATTTTATATGGCTTCTAAAAATTGACCTTATTTGTGCGACAAGACTTAATTTGCGTTTCGTCAGTTCTTAATTTCGAAGACATATTTTATTCATTATAAGCCCGCGTAAGCATTTCTTGTATACTTTTATCTATTTAAAAATTTTTTTAGACACTTAAAAATGTTTAAAGTGTCTGTTAAATAAAATAAACTCTTCAGCACTATGAAATCAAAGATAGTCTTGAAGACTCAAGGGAATCGAGTCTATTGAGATTAAAATAATCTGAGTAGGATAAAAAACAGGGAATTGTTCCAAAAAACAACATCACCGAATTGCATTGATGCGAATAATGTTAACCCTGTAAAATGACGGCCACACAGAGCAAGCATATTTCAGAATACACCTTGAAAATATCTGTGCAATAAAGAAGTCTAATACATCTCTCTCTACCCGCATGCGAATTCCTGCCAAGGACTTCTGTCGGGGTTGCCTGGACGAGGAAGAAATTGAATACATTCAGCATTTACTTTGCGAATGCCCTGGACTAGCCAGGAAAATGTTTCAGGCGTTTTGGAAGCACTTCCTTAACGGATTAGACGAGTTCGCCAGCGTCGAGCTGAAGGACCTAACCAGGTACCTCAATAGTTGCGGCTGGTTCAACTAATCACTGCATGCCAGTGCAAAATTCATCCAGGTGAACCTATCTAACCTATCTCTCTCTCTCTCTAGGTCCCGTACCTTTTTGTGGGGCATAAGACGGGAAAAGAGTTTCACCCTTTTCGAGACAACGATTGCATGAGAACCTAAAATTTACGATGTATTCCAAACAACCGACATTACATTACAACCCCAATGGCCTTTTATCGTAATCTGTTATCAACAGAAAACAACCATCGTGGGACTCAAACCTGTGACCACCGGGATGGAAGACCAACTCGATATCAGTTACCCTGCCAACTAGCAACATTCGAAGCTATATTTCCAAGGTAGCATTCATACCTAAGGATGGAGGGTAGTCATTTGCCCAATCGAAAGCGTAATCGCTTCATTAGTCTTACCTCTTCTTCTTTAAAACAATGGGAAAGGTAAGTGACCAACACGTAAGATATGTGACCCTGAAAACGAATCCTTTGCATGAACATCAGCACACATATCAAACGGGAAAATATACAATCACATCCCTATTAGCCGTATTAGCTATTATACATCCCTAGCGCCATTTCTGTGCGTTTGGAAAAATAAGTATGAGTAAAAGCTGTGATCTCATTAATAAGTCTTGTAAAGATATCATAAGGGTAGCCGCGGCAGTCACGATACATTGGCCATTGGCGACATATGTAGCCAGACTGCATATAATCAATAAAATACCTCTAGGAACGAGAACGAGAAGGAAACCCTGGTTCACATCCTCTGCAGATGTCCGGCTTCAGCCAGACATCGAGCACTAGGAATCTTCTTTTTTAACGACCTGAAAGAGGTCGCAAGGCCAATAATTACAATACCCATTCTCCTGATCTTAAAAACCCCTCGCGAACTTACATACACTGACCCTACAGGGTACGAGACTTAGTGGCAACGTTAATTGGACCCTGGGCGAGCAGGCTGGGTCGCCACTTCAACCAACCAAACCAACTCTATTCATCAAATTAAAATTTCCCAGCTGAACATGCTTCTGGAAATTACACTTCTCTCTTTAATGCGATTCATTAACACCTTGATTTCTTAATATGTTTTCAATCCATCTACGTCACCTGCCGAAGCTTTAGGAGCTTGGCAGCGTACCAGGGTCCAACATTGATATCCCAGCAAAAAAGTTGATGAAGATTGGAAATAGTAACTGATGGTTTCTTGCATTAAATGTAATGAAAGGTAATGACCTCGATCCCGTAGGACGTTGGAAGTGGGGTGGGAGAATAACGTCACTCGATTCGATGACAACGATTGCAGGTGATTCCAAACCACCGACATTACTTTGCTCTTTGGGCATTTAATCTATTGTCAACAGAAAGCAATTGTGGGTCACAGCCAGTGGGGGTTTGAACCTGGAATCCTT
This sequence comes from Leptarthrus brevirostris, assembly GCA_964036015.1. NCBI lineage: Eukaryota > Metazoa > Arthropoda > Insecta > Diptera > Asilidae > Leptarthrus > Leptarthrus brevirostris. The sequence goes on along the minus strand of OZ038376.1, from coordinate 18,028,742 downwards.
ATGATGAGTATTATAACTTACTTCACCGATGACGAAGTTTAAAACTCGCTCTCTCTCGCACTCTCCCTTTAGTTCGGTATACCCCTTATGGGACATGTGACGGGAGAAGAAATTCACCCGATTCGAGACAACGTTTGTTACAATTTAAAGTGGATTCCGAACTCCGACATTACCCTGCAACCTCTAATGAATTTTTTTTATCGTAATCTGTTATTAGCGGAAAAAAACCATGGATGAAGGCCCTCACCTTATCACTTATTATACTGACGGCATTAGGCATTCTAGGGTGCATAATATCACGCAGTAGAGAGAGCTAAGCAATAAAACAGAAATCTATACACAATTATTGTGGGGTATGTTTTTCTGAGCAAATTAAAACTAATAGACAAAGAGTTTAGCAGGAGCGCTGTATGGCATTACCATCAAGATGTATGCAGCAGAAAGACAATTATATAATAATAAGTTGATGAGAAATCTACGGCATATGTATGTTTTACACGGGAGTCGTAGGTTTGAGTCCCGTCAGCGGGACTGGTTTTACGTGACTAAAAATAAAAGTGTTTAATATTCATTGCCTTATTTACAAACATGGAGTTAAGATATATGTATATTTAGCCAAGAGTATATAAGGTATAAAAATTTAATATTGAATTTAGTTTTCATAAAAATGTTTGAAAGTTGAGAATTATAAATGTCATGAAGTTTCCATTACTGTGAAAACAGAAAGAAATTTCGGTCGCTTCTGCATATTATTTCGAACATTTTACCCTCGGAAATTTCTTACTAAAAATCGAATAATATACCAAAGACCGACATATGTTATGTGATTAAGTGGTTAGATTGGGACATCTGAATTAGTTCTACTACCGCGCTAACGACTTTTGACATATTAAACTACAACACAAGTTTACATTTAGTTTAGCTTAACAGAAACTTAAATGCCTCAGCACTTATACATATATATATATATATATATCAAGTCATACAGGCCACCTTAGTCAAGGAATTATTAAAACTATAAAGAAACGTAAAGCTTAAAACACACCAAATTTCTGCATACTGATCTCGATGACCAGCTAGGTGAGGTTTAGATGGGCGCAATGCCGGTGTAAAATTACCAATTGAACCATTTACACAACAAGTTTAGTGTCAATTCAAAAAATTTACAAGGAATATATTAAAAAGAAGAGGTGCTATTATAGAACCTTGTAAAACCCTATAATGTTAGAGATTTATTCAAATTTTTTTTTACTTTTAATTATCTGAGTTACTTAAATTACACCGCACCTTACTTACCATTTACAGTGGCAATCATAATCACAAGAAGTAAGATATCTATCTGTGTTCGTAACAAAATATAATTCTTTTGGTTCTTGTTATGATAACAACTGTTTTCTAGTTGTCTAATATTATGAGTTTTTATGATTTAAACAAGACTAAGGTTTAACTTCTGTTCTTAAGAAAACGAAATGAATATCGATTTTACATTGCATTGTGATAGCCATTTTTAAAAATAAATCCTTCAAAGAAGCAAGAACAAATAAATATTATTTCTTTTAAAAATTTGCATCTGTTCGCATACAGCACTTTTTTCTTTTTCTTTTAAACATTGATACAAAACTTTATTGCTCAAGATAACATCACTCCTCACACTACAGAAATTGTACAAAATCATCATCATCAACTGTATGCCATCTTACATGTTTTCGGGTACATTTGTATATATCACGTTTATTTTTCCAATTAACATTTTCATTTTAAATGGGCATGGCATAAGAGAATATTTGTTATGCCCTTAAAAAAACACAACAAAATAAAATGTACCATCTCACCCTTCACTTATCTCCTCCCTTTTCCCACAAAATCATTAAGTTAATGATCCAAATGCATTACACCTAAGGATCCAATAAAATTCCATCAGGTAACAAAAGGATAGGTGACGATCGCAATAATACGAAAAAAAAAACAAAACACTCTCAAGTTGAAATGTAATAAAACGAATAACAACAACAAAAAATACAAACAAAAACAGAATCTGGAGGTAAAAAGAATTATCACTGCCTACGAAAATCCCATTTTCGAAGACTTTTATTATAAATTATAACAATAAAAATGCAAATGACGGTTTACTGACCGCTGAAAACACGTTTCTAAATTACAGAGATCTTCTGTGGGGCTCCACTTCTCTTGGAGGAGCCGCCGCAACAAGGTGAATCTGATGGCTGCTGTAGTAAAGATGGGGCTGCTGAAGATGAGGCTTAAAGTAAGTTAAATTGAGGCTATAAGGAGGCCTCCACTCACTTGATGCGATGCAGTCAATTCAGAGTAGTTAGTGTAAGTTAACCTGTCCCCCGTTGTATAGAGAGCCAACATATGTATATATTTTAAGATAGGTATTAAAAATTTACCTGAAAGGTATACATTTGCCATCAGGGAACATTTTATGCACATATGCAGATGAGCAGAAAATTGTAATGTTGTTTTTGTATACATATGCTGCCATCTATATGTACATTATGATAATGGAAATGAAAATGAAAATATGCAAGAAGTCTTTGACGTCAAGAAAGCAGCTAGAACTGCCACACCAGCGTATTACGACCAAAAAGGATAATCAGGTTTTCAAATGTTGTAAAAATTTCGTTGCTACTCTTTAATAAATTTAAAATAAAATATTAACAAAATACAGGACAAAGCAGCAGCAGATGCAACCAAAAGATTTTGAACGAGTGAAGTAGTAAATTGCATTAAGAAAGATATAATAAAGTTCCTATAAGAGCGCCACACATAAACTAATCGTGAAAAAAAGACAAAAATAAAAAAATAAAAAAAAGTGAAGAAAAATATGCGACACAATAAATAATATGTACATACATAAAAGATACAAAGATAAAGTACACAGAAGCGTGGAATGTGGGGGAACCGGTGACAAATAGTTAAAATTCTTAACAACGAATTCCATTGTTTTTTCTACCAAAATTACTTAAGCTGACTCAAATTAAAGTTTCAAAAACGGACAAAAAGTCGACAAAAATGTAACCTAACAAAAGAAATTTTTAAATTAAAAAATTATTTGACAAAAATAAGAGATACGGAGTTTTATCAATTCATTGAATGGCACGATTACCACGCCATGATAACAGAGTTCGAGCGTCGGTCTCTCCATGAGTTTTTTTTTTAATAAAAAATTAAAAAATCCACTTCGTCTCTGTGATATTGTCTAGCTACCCTAATTCCCTCCCGGGAAAAGCCATGTTAATGCATCATAGGGTTGTCCCTGGGCTTTGGCTACATCATAAAAAGAATACAAAAAGCGAGAACGTGAGCGTTGAAAGGGTTCACTACAAGCTGCTGGATACTCACTCGCCTGCCTGTAAATATCCAGTGGCAGTTGCAGAAGGTGCTGGAGCTGGTGATCTTCAGAGCTTATGATACCTTAGCCGTGGAATCTTTCACGCGTAGTAGCGTTAAGTGATTATAAAGTGGGCAGTCTAACTTCGTTCTCACTTAAATTTCTGGAAAGGGTTCTGGATATTAGGAAAAATCTCGACCCCAAACTGGACGAGGACGCAACATGATATACACAAAGGGCGGGTCGGTAGACAATGTCCTACATGAGGTGGTGTAAGATATGAAAAAGTCAATGCACTATACAGAATACAGCTTGGAACCTTCACCGATAGAAAATACATTGAAGAACTAATAAGCCAATCGTAAACCATTCTGGAAACAGCAAAGACAAACAAAGCCATCGGTAGATCCATGCCAAAAAGCAGAGTGATAACCTAAGAGTGGGGCGGCTGCAGCACTTTAGCAAACTAGTTGACCGGCACACATCACAGGGAGGAGTTCTCTCGCCTTTCCTCTGGCTGCTGGTTTGAGGAGGGTGCAAAAAAAGGTCGCTTACGCCGTTGATATCAGGTATTAGCGAAACCACGAAAAAAAGCTTTAAAGAAGCTAGCTTACTCGGCGAAAACCGGGGAATTTGGCATAAAACCCATGCAAGACAGAAATGATACTCTGCACTAGGAAATAGAAGTTACTACGCAATAGGTATCTACGAAAATAGTGCGACCAATCTTGCTGTATGGCGTCATGGTTGGGGCATACATAATGAAAAGCGGGAATGGCAATTTATGGTGAATTCAATTACCCTCTCATGCTCTACACCACCACCCTGGCAACGTTGCGCCTCAAAGAGTTAAAGTTTCTCATAGGCTATACTTACCTAGTAGTACAGGAAACGAAGCACGAAAAAATAGGGTTCCTTCGAAAAATTACCTACAGGAATTTGACTTGATAAATCGTTAGGGGGGCATAAAGAAAGCTTAACTCTAGATTTCCGAATTTCCCCCCCCCTGTTTTTGAGAAAATCCAAAAAAATTTTGAAATGCGTTTTTCATAATAATGTAAATGGGAAAGTTGTTCGTCACAAAAATACCTACATTTTTTATTTAAACAATTTTTTTGTAAAACTTACCGTTCTCGAGCTGGAGCTTGCCAAAGTGTGAAAATTGTACTTTATTCCATATGGAATACGCGACTCAGCGCGGCCATAAATAAGGCAGAACTCAGGTTGCTATCTGGCCACCATGGGCTAAGATATATTGTACACCAGATAGGTACGTCTAGTGAGACGGAGTGTTGGCTCTGTCTGGAAGAAGTTGAAACCACAATGCATATTATGCGCTTTTGACCTGCTATGGCATGTCTTTGAAGGAGGATCTTCAGTCGGGAATTTCTGAGCCGGCTGATGTTATATCCTCCCCTGTTAAAGACTTTTTTGGATACCTGAGGGTAGTGGTTTTGGCACAAAAGACTTTCTTGGTCATAGTACTGACCATATGGATCCTAATATAATTTATTGACAAACTCTGAGCTCAGTTGTGATATTTCTATTCTTAGTTGGTTGTGCATGGGCATTGTGGGGAGAGCAGGTAGTTCGATTTCGGCACCACCCAATCAAATACCTAGAAGTTTTAAATATTCCAGAAGTTCTAAAACTGTCTTTAAATTTAGTAAGTCTGTTGCTTAAAAATAGAGCTGAGAGCGTATCGTAAAAACCGTTTTAGAAGTTGTATTTCTTTGTACTCTATGCAATATTACGCTAATCTGTCACAATGTTTATCTAACACTTAGTGAAACTCCTACGGGGTTCAAAGCTTTTAAGCTCTCAGCATAAACGTGCCGTCATAATTGCCACAAAAAAAAACTATCAACCAACCGTGAAGTATTAAATGTCGCGCCTAAATTAAAAGCAAAAACTTCCGAACAAATTTTTGGCCTCTTCATCCCTCCTGTCTTCGACAGATTCCTTCTGGCAGCTTTTGTGTATAAATTATTTACTTCTCGATCTCTTTGCATACCTGTGTAAACTTTTCGATGTTTTTTTCCCTCGTATTCTACCTTTGTATCGCTTTCAATTTTAGCTACACCTCTTAGCTTACTTACTTTCTTGCAAGATTGTTTCGATTCTTGTGTGCCGATTCTGTTTTCTTACCAAAGCCACTTCATCTCCGGGATATAACCCTCTTAAGATTGTCCATTTAACGATGTCGTCTTTCCCTTGTACACCTCTCTCTGGTGGTACTATCACCGACAGATTTACCAGGATCACCTATTCCGCGATCACCTTTTTTGCTCTACCTTTTTTCACCTTAATTCTCGATTTCGTCGATGCTCGATGATGGAACTCAATATTTTGTGTAGGTTTATTTGTTTGTCGATAATGTTTAGTGTTTAGATTACCAAGCACAAGTTGGAAATTGAAGAAAACGTAAAGAGAAAAAAAACGTGGTGGACAAGGCTGAGCGCAAAAAAAAAAACTAATCGTACTCATACGAGACGCACAGAAAATGACAAAGGAGCAAAGGGATCACTTCAATAAGGAATTTATCTTTGTTTTGCATCTTCCAGGCGACTATCGTATGAGATGAGAATTGTTTGTTGATGTTTTGTTCTTGTTTCGAACAGTTTTGTTCATCGGTTTCACATTACAAGTCAAGAAGTGAATTTTTTCCTTTTTTTTTGATCTGGCAACTCTCCGACGATTTGGTTAATACCATAAAATTGTTTAAGTTAGTTGCAGGAAATTAGCAACAAAATTGTTTAAAGACATGAAGAGTGTGTCAATAAAATTGTTATTTAAGTGCTTCGTAGACTAAGACTTCATTTTGTGCGGTTGCCTTCAATTACTGTTTGAGGGGTTTTAAAGTGAGTCATAAGGAAATGACTCAAATGTCGTAAATAAGTCACTTAAAGAAACTGCTATCGCGTTTTTCTCTTTTCGTTGACTTGAGCAGAACATTTTGTGGGAGCTATAAGAAGAAGGTGTGGTTGGTAATAAGTTGAGGGTGGGTTTATTAAAGCCTGCAGAAGAATGATGCTTCAAGTCGAATTAGTTTTAAATATTGATTCAATTCAACTTAATATAGTTTAGTTTATTATTACAAAAGGATATAATAATTAATTAAAAAAGCTTATTATTCTATTTATTCTAAAAGGACTGTAAGTATGGTGGTTAGGCCTTAAAGTAAACCCAGATCAGACACCCCTTGTTCTTTTTACAAGGAAAATACAACTGAGGCTAGAAGCTCTTAACCTTGAAAAACCACGGAGAGAATTTGCAATTGAGGTCAAATATCTAGGTATGCTACGATTACAAATTGGTCTTCTCGAATACATTACAAAAAGTGCAAATAACACCTCGTCTAGGAATAACCAGAGCCATGAACAACTGCCGCACCGTGGCTATGCAGGTTATTCTAAACGTTCTTCTCTTACATCAATACATAAAGAAGGAGGCTTCCTCGAGAGCTGCACAGCAAATCCGGGAAAATTCAAAAATGATTCTGTGCTCAATATGTGAAGCGGAAAAGCTGATCCTAAAAAGCAGAGAATACTAGCCACAACTTTAAAAAGGGACCTGGTGCGCAGATATGTACCAACTATCTTTCATGCAGATATACACGCCATTTAACTCTATGCGCGCGAGATTACTCAAATACGATTACGCGGTGCCAAAATATACATAATGTCCGACAGTCAAGCGACACTCAAGTCTCTAAGGTGTAATATTTTTGAGTCAGAATTGGCCTGGGTACCAGGATAAGCGAGCATTGTAGGTAATGCGATGGGCAACCTAGGCACAGATTCTCAGTTTATAGGACCAGAGTCATCATAGGAGGATATATGCAAGCACTAACACTGTACAAAGACTTTTGGATTAAGACAAGCTACTCAAAACAGAAAACGGAGGCGCTGCTCTCAGTCAGCAAACCAGATTTAAAGCTTCTGACGGGACTTTAAAATGGCCATTGCCCCCTAGGTTACCACAGAACAGATGGAGCTAGCTGCAGAGGAAACCTTCCGCTTCTATTTAAAAGGAAAGGAAACAGCTAATGCAGCCCCCAAGGACATTTTGGGTCTAATCAAGTAACTAGGGTTTGATTGGATGGCTAAAAACCATTATAGGATCTCGTCACAAAATATCTCTTTGGTCGAAATGACAGAAGGGTGATATATGTCCTCACATCCATATTTAATAATAAGTATGTTGGTTTGCGAATATAGATTACCTTATGTAAGGAAAACAGCGTAAAATTAAGTCCTCCAGGATACCCAATGGTGAATCTAAATCAATTTGCACATCGTCAGCATACAGGTGAATGGAACTATGCTTGATTGCAGAAGGTAATTCATTAATAAAAGCAGAGAATAATAGGGGCCCCAGTATTGACCCTTGTGGTACAAAAAAAGTAGCCGTTGAACAAATAGGCGTCGTCCACTTCGAATCTTTTTGAGCGGCTCAGTGATGTAGAGCTACATCCGAAATAGTATTTTTATATAACGAGAAGTGATAAGTGGTCTATGGGTCTTCATTGTCAGTCAAACTCGAAAGCGATGGCTGGTACGCAATCGTCAGTACAGTCACCAAACCATGTCGACAGTACGCAAGGTAACACTCTGCTGGGTCCCTGGTGCCAGTGAAAAGAAGAAGTAGAAAACATTTAATTTTGGCTTTATCAAGACATTCCAAGGCGACGTTCGTCAAAACTGGCCCAGTGATCGGTCGATTCTTGGCTGCTGGTAATCGGCCGATACTAGATATTATATTATGCGACGCTTGGTAGATTACTGGAAATGCAATCGGTATATATGGTAGTTGTCTAGATATACCAGCGTAAGCCACAGTAGTATGAAACAATTAATATCAAAATTGGGTTCCAACTCGAAAATTCAACCGACATATATTTGCACCAAAGGTGTACTTATCTAAAGAACTATTAGGATTTGAATGGTTAGGCGTTATCATCCAGCAGTCAACCATTGTTGGGCCAGTTATATTGACAGTTAACGGCCGATAGTCGATGTCTGGCACCCATTCACAGCCAAGTGATGGATCGATTAAAAAACCCCGCTTGGGATGGTACTATATCTTGAACAAGTAGTTTTTCGGAGAGCTGAACTCAATGTAGTCAACAAAGGGCTTAATCTGCTCTTTAGGTTTACTAACACCTAAATTCGATTCAAAGATTAACACCTAAATCCGATTCTAAATGAAAACCAGCATTAAATTTAGGTACATGTACATAAATGTGATAAAAGAAAGGCTAATTGCAGTGGTCCGAACGCCGTTAATCTATCCTAGTGTAGTCTAAGTGTACAAAGTCAGATTCATTTTTAACAGACTGCACGAAGTCTTGAAAGTCACTCATGGGATGATCAGCTGGCCTACTTTTTATATACCAATTGGGGTGCTCGTTGAAAACACTTCGTGTTTTCGCAATTCTAAAGATATTGAAACTAAATTGAAGCTTAATGACTACGATTTTCTATCTGACAAGTCAATGTTTTGGAATCGGGTGGTGTTCTTTTCACCCTCCCTCAAGGAAAGGAGGGGGTCAAGGACTACACTTGGGTGAAGGGCAAGTCTCCAAGGTGTCGATTCAACCGAAACTGGAACTAGAGCGCAAACCAAACGGAAATTCAAAAGTGAGCCATCGTTTTTGGCATCCTATAATTAATTACAGATCAAGCGTAAGCCGGTTAACTTGTATTCGAGAAAATGAAGCGAAGCTCGACTGCGATCCATGAGCTTGACTCTAAAACTCGAATGCAAAGGTTCCATTTCGGTCCTTAAACGTTCAGCAAAATCAATAGATACGGATCTTAAAAGCTCGGGGATCAATTTTAGTATTGAGCATTTAAGCCATTATTAGTCAAGCCAAGCTCGAATACGAGTCTAAAATTTTAATAATCAACAGTTAAGTAAAACTCAAAAGTTATAAATTATTTTGACGTTAACGCTTCTACACCCCAAGCGCAAGCTATGACTTCAAGAAGTTAAATTAGGCTAAAAACAAAATCAGCTATCAGCTATAATACAAGAGCATAGGTCGGGCATGAGCCACATCTCACAGTTCTAGTTTTTAAGCAGGTAACCTACTCTCGATCAGTGGCCGCCAGTTGTGAACTTCGCTAAGTTCTTTGAGAGTTACTTCTATAAAACTCAAGCAACGCTTTTCAACAGTCAAGTAAAGCTGGAGCGCAATTCTATTGACTTTATGTTTTGCAGAATCGAGCGAAGCTAGCCAATTAGTGGGCCACCGATTAAGATATTAAGATTAAGGTAAGCAGTCTAAGGCAGTCGATTGAAGCTTTTGGGTCGATTTGCATTGTGAAGTATCGGAGACAGACAAGCTGCCTTTCAAGTGGAGTTTCGAAATTTAGAAGACAGTTTCTAATATTCTACAGCATCTAGAGCATAGAGAACAAACATATCTTCTAACTATTGTTGTAATGTGTAATGATTTAGTGACCTTATGACTATCCTACGGATATTAGAGGGATGCAATCTAAGGTGATTGGGAGTATCTTTAGCTATGTTCAGTTGATAGCTTGTAAGATCTGCATATATTTGGGGTACCGAGAGGACTGAAAGTGCTTTCAACTTTCTATCAGTTCAAGAATTTCATAAGTAAAGCAATCTTGATATCCCATGAAAGCGGATTTCGTCAAAGGTTCAGCAACGGTCAAACTGAAATAGCAGATTCCACAGATATTCAACATGTTTAAAATTTTAATAATTCTTCCAATACTAGAATAAACTCAACACAATATTCCAGTGATAGGCAAATGCGTACATTTTCTTTAATTACCCCCGTCCCGTAATGAGATCCATTTGAAGCTCATGAATGGCATTGCATTCGAACCAGGCGAACAAACAGAAAGAGAAAAAAAGTTTCATTTGAAAAATTATCTTTAGTCCGATAATGACCAAGAATCGAAGAAAAGATGCATTTAAGATGCAAAATTAACACAAGTGGAAGAGAACTGAGACGAAGAGGGACGAAAAATGACTAAAACGAATAAAGAAAACAACAAACTCTAGGCAGGCATTGTAATAAAACAAGCCAAGAAGAGTAAACAACCCTCATTCATTCGACTGATTACAAAACCAGAAAAGAAAGACTATCAAGGATGGAAGTTAGCACAGGTGGAGTAGGAGGAGGAAATTGAGGAGTTGAATTAACAACGACGACGGGATTCTGTAAGATAACTACAAACAGAGCGAGAGAGAGAGAGAGAGATAGATAGATAGATTGGTCTAGTGAATGAGAATGAATAAAACACACAGTGGCTGGGTAATAATCGTTAGGCCAAAGACAAACGACAGAAAAGGTATTAATTTTAATTGGTCACCTTTAATTTAGGTATTTCCATAAAAATATTTAAAAACGAGAGTCGGTATGAGTACAAAAACTGATCAAAGAATTAAGTGAGTTTTGTTTTAATTTTATTTACTAAAAGAAATGATGATTGTTTTGGTACAATTATTTTAATAAGAATTTTTTTATTTACTTAGGCAATCAGAATTCATTCAAATTGTATTGTTTTCACTCCTCTATGTTTTTTGTGAATTCTACGAAATAACCCAATCAAAAATGTTCTTTGGAATTTCTTGGCTCAAAAAAGCTTCAGGAATAAGTAAATGATGGCATTCGGGAACATAATTTGCATACCTTGGTTTGATTCTGGTTAACAGTGGTATTTAATTTAAAAAAAAAGCTGCGAACTCAAAATTAAATTTTGAAAAAATTACAAATTATAAATTCTTAAATTTTACCTTAAAATAAATTTAAAAAAATATATACACAATTTTGATAGCCACTTTTAAATCAAACAATGGGAACTACTGTGCTAGGCAGCTATATTTACAGCAGATCATCCCAGCAGTGGCTTACGAAATTGTGATAATAAAAAAATGCAAAAAAAAAAACAAAAACTTGAATAAAAAAAGTCAACAAATTTGGAGAATAATAAATATAAAACACAATCACTCAACAGGTGTGGCTTTATTCTCTCAGTCTTTTTTCTTTGCTTCGTGTTATGTTAAGGCCAAATTTAGTCAATAAAATGCAAAAATATCGTCCACGACCTTGTTTAGAATAAACATTTTCTCGTCCCACGCAACAACAAGTTGTTTTACTACTATCGTTCGTTTTTTTTTCTTAAACAAAAGCCAAAATGCATTCGATCATCGTTTTTTTGATTGCGTTTTTCTTGGCACTCATGAATAATTTTGTGAACGGCTGTTAGTGATATTGTAAACTGGATTTTGAGAAAAGTATAAGTGCTGCTTTGATTTTTATTATACGAAAGAAGATAAATGGAGAAAAATAATAAACAAATTAAAAAAAAAAGATCTTGCTCAGAAAAGACTTAATGAGATTAGCAAAGCTTTCGGGTTAGTGAGAAATTGCTGAATCTATTACAGAGGGTGTGATCAGCGTATTTCTGAATATAATTAAGATGAGTTTCTGAGAGACAATCAAAATATTTTTAAACAATAAGGACTCAACGATGCGCCTCACAAATCAAAGAGTTGAGTAAAGCTCAGGCCTTATCAAGCGCTGTTTCATTTTTGAGATTCAAAGGGTTTAACAGAAAGTTAAGGTCATAAAATTACGAATCAAGATATTTACGAAGGGGACCCAAAAATAACCGGACACCATTTTTGAAAAAATACAGAAAGAAAAGATATTTCGTACTCTTCTTTTGCTATGCTTTCAGCACCGCCTTTGATTTTCTTTTCACCTTCGGAATGTCTGCAAAACGTTTCTCCTTCAACTCCTATTTCAGCCGGGGGAACAAAAAAAATCACAGAGTATCAAATCATATGTGTAGGGTGGGCAAAGAAGTAGTGTCATGCGGTTTTTCGCCAAAGAATCACGCACAGTGGTAGCTGTGTGAGTGTCATGGTGGTTGAACCAATCCCCACTCCGCCAAAAATCGGGCCGTTGCAACCGAACACGCAACCGCCTCAAAACACTCAAGTAGAAGACTAGGTTCACTGTTTGATACATACGGACGTACTCTGAGTGAACAATTTCACGAACGTCAAAAACACAGATCGACATTGTCTTAACGGCTAATTCGACTTGCCGGGACATTTTCAAACGAGGGAAATTCGTGGCCTTCCACTGCGATGACTGTTACTTTGTCTAAGGGTCGTACCCATAGCACCACGATTCATTCTCCGTGATAATTTTGTCGAAACAGTTCTCGTCCACTTTCAAGTGGTCCAACAAATCAGAGACGGAGTTGGATCAATACGTTGAGCCGCACGACCCCCATACCATGAGCCCCGGGTTCGAGACCAGATGACCCCGTGAGCTTTTATTAAAAAATTAAAATAATCCACTCCGTCTCTGGGTTGTTTTCTAGCTCGCAGCAATGCAAAAACAAGACTTAAGTTTCCTCACTTCCCTTATCCTAATTCCCTTCCGGCCAAAACCATGCTAAAGCATCAAAGGGTTGTCCCCTAGGATTTGGCCACATCGTATAAAAAAAATTCAAGGCAAGCAGCGACACGAGCCGCCTTTTGATCAGAGGTCAACAAGCAGGGGACGAATTTCGACGCGATTCATCTCATTTGCAAAAATGCCTTGCATTAAGCTCCATGAAAGTCCAGATAATTCAGCAAGTTCATTAGCGTTTTCAGTTGTTCTGAACGTGGAAGACAAACCCGGACGTTAAATATCTTCGATCGACATGTCGCCGCATTTGAATCGCCAATACCAATCATACACTTGAGTTATTTTCAAGGCGTGTATTTTATAAGCTTTAGAGAACATATCAACCGCGTCCGATGCACTTCTACCGAGCAGAAACAAAATTTCAATGCCGCACGCTGTGCTTGGATATCAGCCATTTAAAAATGCGATGAGATCGAAAAATTCTTCGCTTGAAAACTATCTCAGGGGCTCACTTTAACCGTCTTAAGCCACGGCACTTGGCAGACTAACTCAGGAGGGGTTACTTAACACTCATCTAGCGGGAGAAGCCTGAGTGCTACTGGCGCAGCGAATTTCTACCGGTTATTTTGGGATTCTCCATCGTAGTTAAAATAATGTTATAAGCCACAAACTTGTCATTTGACCAGTAAGCTTTGATGAAGCTCGTTTTAATGTATATGTATTGGTTTTATTCGGGACTAGGGTCCCCTCTATTAGATTCAACTCAACTCGGGAGTGGAGTCAACTCTACTCGAAAATAGGATCAACTCTAGTAGGAAGCAGAATCAATTCTACTATGGAGTAGTGTTTAGTCTGCTCAGGAATAGGGCCCACTCTACTTGGGAGTAGCCTCCACTATACTCTGAAGTATAGTCAACTCCATTTAGAAGTAGCGTCAACTCTTTCCCGAGTAGAATTGTTTTTGTCCAACTTAGCTTAAGCGAACATTAAAGAGTTTAAGTAGTCCTTGTTTAAATTCAGTAATGGTTTGGGCGACCTGGTATTAGATGCTCTTCAAAATTCCTTCCTAACTCATCCCAAGTTTTCTATGGACCGCCACTCACAGCGTTGTCGGTCAGCCCATATTGTCATGCATGAAAGAGACACCCACATGAGTAATGGTTATTACTACCAAGTAGCCAGTTTATCTATCTAAGCCTTGCCAGTGCTATTTTCAACGGCCAGATCAAAAAATGGTCTTCACATCAACTTAAAAGATCTCGGCGTTTGTTTGAAGACATAGAGCTATTTGCAGATCGAAATGCATGTGAGAACATCTTGTCATTCTCTTGCATGGTGAAGTTTATCACTGTCCCTGGTTTAAATGAAAAGGTAGCTTTTTACATTAATTTCGAATTAGATCGATTGTAATAACTCAAATGTGGGGAAGTCTTTGTTCTTGGAAAATTAATTTTCCCCATATCCGTCCCTTTATAAAATTTGGCAGCAGCAGCGGCCGCTGCTTACTCCGCGAACAAGGGACGATTGCGTTCTTCCCGTAGAAATCGTTGATGTCGAAAGTCGTAGGTTCTAGTCCCGACGCCAATCATTGTTTTCTGCTTTTGCCGACAAAGCCACTGGACTACTTGGGGCTTGAGAGTAATATCTACCGCATACCTTAAATTGCGGATCAATTAAAGTTCCCCCTTTTCCTAATAATAATATAGTTATTACCGTAAAATTTTCTCTAAGGTCTTAAAATTTCTAGTGGTATCTAAAGTCTTTCTCACACAACAGAGCCATAGAGGTAATAAAACATATTGTGAGATTTACTTTTGCTTCGATTTTTATTTCTCCCGATTTAGCAATTAGAATTAATATTTGAATTTGAAAATAAAATTATAGTTACTAACGGATATTTAATTTATTTAATGTGATTATCTTTCAAATAAAATTATAAATAAAGAAGTCGAATGTATTTTTGAATTAAGAATTTAAATAAAAGCTTGTTTTAATAGAAATAAAAAAATATATAAAATTTGTAGTTGACATGATTTTTTATTTAATAAATTTACATATTTCAAAGCCAGACGTTAAAGCCAAGCATCACATGACGTCAATATAGTGTTTTTTTCTTCAAGTGAAGAAGACTACTTTATAGCGTTTGCGCTATTAAGCTGCAGCACAAGAACACCCCTCCTTTCAAATAGTTCGAAATTTTACAACTTTTCAATACGAAAGTGGGGGTAGTTTGTGCTGAGCCTGATTCTGTTCATCTATCAGAGAATACGCAGAAGGTATTTGTTTCTATGAAAACGCTTCCTAGAAGCTTGATTGTGAGCTAGAACTGTCAGCGTTAGAAAAATCAATAGCCTGGCAAATTTGAGCGTTGGCAAGTTCGACAACTCTAGGTCAAGTTATAAAATCGATTCTGAACTCCAAGTTTGAGAGTAAGGAAAACTAAAAGCAAGCTTAAGCATTGGAGAATTTTAGGGCGAGGCCCAAGTTTGAGGATTCAAAAGGCGACCACAAGCCGTAAGTTCGAGGAATTAAAAAATAAGTTCAGCGTTAGACAAGCCAAGAGTGAGCCCTAACTTTAAACTGTGCAGAAGCTGAGGATGAGCCCCAAGCTTCAGCAGTGAAATTTTTTTTTAAGCTTGAGGAGTGAAATGTTGAGCAAAGTTGGAAAAGATGAGCACAATCTGAAAATTTGCATATTAGAAAAATCGAGAGCGAGCCCCAAGTTTGAAAAAAGTGCAAAATTTCAAGGAATAGAAAAATCGAGAGTGATTTGAGGATTACAGAGGGGTGATCAAGATCCTGAAGTTCGGAGAATTGAAAAGTTGAATGGTCGACCGGGCTCCTACATTTTATCCACCATTTCCGCGCACATTCTAGACTTTTCTAATATTCGAACTTGTAGCTTGCGTTTAATTATTTAAACTTTTTCAATTCCGTAAACTAAAGGATTGTGGTCTTTTCTAGTCCTCGAAAACTTGGGGTTCACTCTCGACCTCTCTAATCCGTAAATTTACAGGTTGAATGTCAAAGTAAGCTCCGACAATAGTCTTATGTTTGAAAGATTCGTCAATACCGGCGGGAGTTGCAAGTTTTAGAATTTAAAAAATCAGGAGCGAGCCCCCAGTTTGAGGATACGAGCACCATTCTATCTTCGAGGAATAGAAAATATAACATCGATCCCGAATTTGAGGTTTAGAGAGGTCGGCAGTCTCAAATTGGAGGAATTGAATATTAAAAAGTGAGCCCTAAGTTTAAGGAGTAGAAAAGTCAAGCGATGGTTGACCAGACGCGTAAGCTTAATACTTAAGCGTGGAATTCAATTTCAATTTTACTAAAACTTATGTTCATTTTTATTAGTCTCCAGGTTGAACTTGATGATCGCCCTTACCTTTAATAGTTTTCGAACTTGAAGCTCGCTCTTGACTTCTTTAATTCCTAAACTCAAAAAAGCTCCGCCGCTACAAATTTTGGCATTATCTGGGCGAGAGCTGCTACAGAATCAAAAGAGAACGCGAATTGAAAGAAAACGACGAATTACATTGACAAATAGAAAATGATTTATGAGAAATAGAAAAAAGTTTGGTGAAAGAATTGATCCCTGAGGTACTTCTGAGGGATCAGATGTAACTTGGTCTATTCTTATACAGGCCTGATAAAAAACTTTCAATCAATGTTATAAGTTGAGAATGCAAACAAAATACATGAGGTTTGGCTAAAAGGGTAGCATGCCAGACGCTATCAAAGTCTTTTGAAATAATTATGTCATTGAGTCAATGGTATTAACGCTTCGTCAGAATAGTTAATAAGACTTAGGTTAGGCAGCCAGAGAGGAAACTGTGCTGGCGAACGCTGATAAGATGGTTCTTTTCCAGATATTTGATCAACTGAGGATTAATAAAAAAAATCAAGAGCGAGCCCGAAGTTTGCGGATTAAAAAAAAGGCACCATCACTATTTTTGAGGAAAATAAAAATAACAGGAAGCCTAGATTATGACAAAAATAAAGATTGTACTAATTGTTAACGACATGGATGGAATTGTTTTTGGAGATATTTTTCTACCGTTTTCATTAGTTTTGGACGCAAATTTCGAAGTTTTCAAATCACATTGATTGGTTGGTTATATTATTGGCATAGATGCTAAAGTATCATATAGCACTATACTATAGAATGAGACTATCCCTGGCACAAATTGTTCGAGGTATGTAGCTGTCATTATTGTCAAGTTTTTGTTTTCCATTTCCAAAAAAAAAAATTCAAACGATTTTACAATCGTACAACTATTTTTATTGCTTTCTTTAAATTATATTCTTCTTTAAAATGTTAGCGACTTGACAGTAAATAGAACATATAAACTAAACATAAGTAGGAAGATGACGCAGAAGTAATTAGGCTCGTAGCAGCCTAGGTCAAAATTGCGAACTTCAACACCGCGAAGGATGGTATTGACATGATATGGGGTGACATATGTTATATGGAATACCAGGTTGTATTTATTGCTATACCATGGTATCAATACTATATATATTGGAAAAAATTAAATTGACATAAGGTGCAAAATTACTACTTATAATTTTAGTTAAATTTATCAGACAACTGAGAATGGTCTACTCGAAGAAATTGTTTGGAGTTTAAACCAATTGTTTGAAACAGATAACGTTATGACAATTTTGAATCGCCGAATAAAATTCGAATTGACGTTTGAATTAACATTATGATACTATAAAAAAATGATACAAAAACATCTACTTAATAAGTCGAAGGCAAAAACTAGTAAGTAAAACTGAGAGCAATTGTGTCAAATGTATCAATAATTTAAATAAGAGCAAAGTCAATATATTGTTGTCATAAATTAAGTGAATTGGTACAAATTTGTAGTTATTTCTCCAAATTTGATATAAAATTATTATCTTACCAAAATATAATTAATTTTTTAACCTTAAAACTAAGTAAGAAAAAAGTAATTGTTTACCTTTAAAAGTAGGCCAATCTTTCTAGTTGAAACAACATAAAATGTTGTACACAATTTATGTTTCTCTATTTCTTATCTTTTCACAAAACTTTCACTTATCACGGTCACCAAAAAAAATTATTTTTTTTTTCAAAAATTTTAAAAGTTTTTAAAGATCCCCATAATTTCGTTGATCACTTATTTTTCTTAAGCACTCTTAAAACATTTGGATTTATTTGGTTACCTCATAATTCACCAGCAAAATTTAACTGAAATTTTTTGTAAACTTTATTTTTCATCTCTTTCTTTTTTTAACTAAAACGAAAATACAAAAAAAATTAAAGAAAATTTTGAAAATCATATTTCATTTTCGTGTTAAATATCATTTATGCAATTTCAAAATTAGACTATCCGCTTGGCTGTTGTTTCTTTTTTGTGGTTTATTCAAGGAAGTTGGCATGTGTAGAGTGCTTACAAAAAAATAAAAATAAAATAAAAAAACACAAACAAACTCGTCCATCAAAAACAAAAAGAACGTGAATAATTTAAAGATGAGCAAAAAATAAAAAATTGCGAAATAATTTATGACAATTTTAGTATGCATAATTTTCTGTCATTTTAATTATTTCCTGAAAATTTATTATCATATTGTTGTCAAATTTTTTTGTGTTGTATACGAGAATGTACGTGACTTGGATAGAAATATAATTTAGTTAAAAGAAGTATGTTAGACTAAATTTTATTATACACTTTAACTTGTACAAATAAAACAATTCAAAGTGACACGCGGAAACTATAATTGAATTTTTGTATCAGCACTTTAACAATTTCGCCCAATCAAACCACTTAATAAATCATATACTAACAAAATTAGCTGCTTTTCAATCCTATACTAAATTGAGCATTAAAATTCCTTCCCCCTCTGTTTTAGCTCGATAAACCACATACCATCATTAGACATCTTGTCCTAAACAAATTTGTTTTCACAAATTGAAGGAATTCTTCTCCATCAACCGTAACCTCCGACCCTCCTTTAATCCATTGAATTTTGCTTCTTTCTTCTAACCCTTTCAAGGGGGAAATATCCTTACCTCTTGATGCTTACCTGTTGCTCTATCAATTGTTGTTGTTTTTATAGCTGTCGCATTTGTGCTTCTGCTACCACCATCATCCAACCGTACCTGATTTCAGGTTAGCTGCTATTGTAGCTATTGTTGTTCCACCAAAAAACAACTGAATAAAATTATATGCAATGAGCCGTCTTCTTCTTCATGTACATCATCGAAGAATTCATGTTCATTACAACTTCGCGTATTGTGTAAGCAATCATCGCTTTATTGTTGGTCTGTCCATTTCATATACACCTCCACTGTATGATTTTTTTTTGTCTCTTTCCATCTTGTTATTTTTCATCTTGATTACCTTTTTCTACTTGTGCACATTTGCACGCGCGTTCACCTTTTGATTGTTATTAGAATGTCAGGATCAGAGGTGCAGAACCCTTTCATATCCATGAGTAGTTGAGTGTCCAACAATTGTTCATTGTTAAAGGGGCTTCTTCCTTATTCTTCTTCTTCTTCTTCCTCTTATTTTTTTCACTTTTTTTTTCCAACAATCGCTTTTACCTATTTGTTGTTGTTTTCATTTTCCTACAATGCACATCCACATCACCGTATTGTTTTTAATTTCATTCTCATTGAGTGAAAATATTGGAGTTCTTTTGTTTATAATATTCTTCTTGGACTTTGTCGAGTGCTTGAGTCCCCCATCATTCCCATCATACGTTGCATCAAACAAGACAGAAGCCAGGTCATTTGGAAGAGATCATTTTCTGCCTATATCCGACGGAATTGTCCATTGTTATTAAGAATTCTTTGTATACCAGACCTTGAGACTTGAAGATCCGACCTATTATCGCACCAGTTCGAAACTGAACTGCGTATTGTGGTACTCTTAAGTTTGATGGACCATTCTACTGGCCCAAAGTAAAATAGAACATATTTCTCGCGCTGATATATTCTGTATGGCATAGAAATTTTGATTCTATGTGCTCCACTACTTGTGGAGTCTGAATGTGTTTTCTTATTATTCTTGTGACAATAGCTTTCCGGTTTTTTTTTTTCCTTTCTTTGCCAGATGTTCAGGCTTTATGATGTTTGAGATCGATTTTATGGGAAAGATTTTAGGTGTCAGCATACGTTCTTTTAGGTATTGTGAAATATAAAATTAATTTGATCAAAATAATGTCTTAATCATAGAATTACAATGTTACAGCAGTTTGATAATGAAATTCCATTCTACGGGATAACAATTAAAAAAAAGTACGAAAGAAATATTTTAGTCCTTCGATCCGATCTGTAAAGTCAAAAGTTATGATCAGTTCTTTCAGTATATTAATTGGGTCCTGTGAAAAAATTCCTAAATTTACATCTGCTATAGAAGGGCCGTAGTGGTCAGGATGTAACACATGTGTTCAGGTTGCCCAAAGCAATATGTGTAGTGTTTTCAATGAAGACATAAAGGCAATAATCCGGAACCTAGAACAGTGACTGTTTAAAAGAACCTTTTATTTCAGCAGTCAAATCAAAAGCTTTGATAGCGGTTTGACTAATAGAAAAGATATAAACTTTGTTTCCCTGGAATTCGTGATTGGTTTTTTTTTGGACTGGCGCGTTTTAAGATAGCAAATGTTTTTGCCTGAAAGAGAACAGCGTTCGGAAGACATCGAGCACCGTTTTTAGGGTTCCGTAAATCAGAATGAAAACAATGAACCGCTTATAGGATCACCTTGCTGTTTGTCTGTTTGTCCGTGTCAAGAGCTTTTTCCACAGGAACGGCTAGATGTATCGAGGCGGAATTAATATCAAATACTAAAGCATACAGACTTAGAGTCCTGTAAAATTCAAGTTTCTAACTCAACGCAATAAAAATATACGGCCTTTTAAAACTTATAGGGAAGGAAGGTCTCATAGCACAAGTAAAGGAAAAAGTCATATAATCATAAATTTGTAGTTTTATGTGGGATTTTTATTTGACTAACCTAATTTCAAAGTTTCTTTCAGACACGCCCCCTTACAGCAAGGTATAAAAGCACAGTCACAACCGAACCCGTCCCGAACCCATTTAACTAGCTTACATATTTGAGGCAAAATAAAACGAAACTGAAGTGGTGTATGTACGGAACCCTCGACACATAAATAACGTTCATACTTTGCCGACTTTGAACTCGGATTTGGTAGGAAGCCTTCTGGCTAACTTCCGCATAATACTTTAGACCAACACACAGTTTCTATTTCCCAACCAGGAGAAAGTAAAGAAATTAACTGGATCTTACGATCTGGTCATCCATCTGGATTCCATTAAGAATGCACTTTTATCTTAAACAATGCTGTTCTAAGCTCTATTTATTAATTTGACGAAACTTTAGTGGAGCAAACAGTTTTTGTTAAAGTATAGGTATAGCTTACGTATTCACAAAAAATTTCGTAATTTTTGTTCTACTATTTCATACCTACCTTTGTAAATTCTAGAGTATGTCGATAAGATATTTCTGCTTACAAGCCTTAAGAACTTATTGACAAAAGTTTCGTTAATTTTGATAAAGACATTCGGAATGTAATATATTAAGCTGAGTTCAGAAAATCTGGTCTTCTGTAAACTCTAATTGAAATAAATATGCTTTGGAACACAAGCAGTAAGTATGACTAAGAATGTTAAGGACATATCGACGAAAGTGTCGCAAATATTGATGAAGTTGGAGATAAAATTATTATGCTTTTATGTATTCTGATTGATACCAAAATGCTTTGGAACGCGAGAGAGAGTTTTGCAATAAGACACTTACGTTCACAAAACCTTAGGATATGTATATTGACAAAGGATTCGTTAATTCTGGTGATGTCATTCGAAAGCAAGACATAGCAAGTGTTTTTGTTTTTTTTTTGTAAATTTTCATTAGACCAACAATATTTTTAAACACGAGCAGGAACCTGTCTATTATACATTTTTTATGTACAAGAACCGTAAAGACATATTGATTAAAGTTTCGTTCAGTTTGGTTGTGCTATTCAAAAGCAGTTATATCAGAAACTAAAATATTGTAATTGAGCCTAGAAAATCGTTTTTTTTTAAGGTTTTTATTGAAATATAAGGTCGTCGGTTATAATGTGTTGGCCTTACATCCTGAAGGTCCTAGGTTCGAATCTCACAGGCGACGACAACCTGGTATAGTAAAAGGCCATTGGGAGTTCCACACTTAAATTGTAGATCCACTTGCAATCGTTGCCTGAATTGGGTGCAGGTCTTCTTCCGCCCCATACTCCTTAAAGGGTGACAGGAAATATACTTAAATACTTAAATTATTAAACAAAATAATTTAAAAACTTCCGTCAATTTCGAGTGTAAACTTATTGAAAGACAAAAGTATTTTGAAATAAGTCTTAATTTTTTTCGGACTTTATTTAAGGAAAAAGAAAATTTGGAGTATGACTATGATTATTTAAATGAAATATTTTAATCCTTAGACTATTAGGCGATAGACGATAAAAATTTCAATAATTTTAAATACCCTAAACTGCGTTTCAAAACAAAAGGACCGTTTATGGTGGATTAGTTGATCGGATGTCCTTTACTTAGTTATATTTTACGAAAAGGGTCTAACAGTTTGTTTAGTTTGAATTTACGCTTTGGGCTACTACATGAAATGATTTTTGGTTTTTTTTTTAGCCTTAAGGAATTCTGCAATTAAACTAAAATTTTCACGCAAGAAAAGTTGTCGTTTATTTCTTTGACACTACTTGTACATAAAATCTGTGGAGATACGACAGATAGCAACCAGTAGTTAAATTCAATAACAAATGCATGCAAAAAGATATTAACGACGATATGAATAGGTAAGGATTTACTATAAATTTTTCTATATTGAACGACAATAATAAAACGACCTTTTGTAATTTAAAATTAGACAAGATAAGGTAAAAACCCAGCCAGGCAATGAATCTCGAATACAGTAGGTACCAATTGAAAGACGCGTATAAGCTACAAATTATATTATTGTAGACGAAAAAAAAGGAGACAGTGTACAAATTAAAAAGCTTATTAAAGAATCGATACTCTGACATTCTGAAACTTTTTGCCGAACTTAAGGGGAAACGCTACTGTGAGGGAACCAAAAATTGCCAAAGTTGTGAATTTTTTTGTACAGGTATATTTAATTAATTAAGGATCGAGTAAGGTATGCATTATTGAGTTATAACTATTTTCATAAAAAATTTTATTAAAAACTATATTAAAAATTAACAAAGGAAACATCCTCGGTGTGATGGTATAACAAATAACTTCTTCCTGATTGTCCCACTAAAATTTGGTGAAGTATTATCTCAAAATAAAATTTTTTTTTTAAATATTTTTTTTTTTTAACAAAATGGTGGTTTAATTTGTAGTTTTATTTTTCATTTTCAAAAAGGGTTTCACAGATTGTTTTTCAAGCAATCTGAAAAAATAGTATTTATGAAAATTTTGAAAATCGGGTACGTACAGACTAAGCCAAAGATTTAAAGAAAATAAATTTGAAAATCTGTTGTTGTTCAAGCGTTTGATCTGAGAAGATTGTAAAAATATATTTGAAAAATCTTCTAAAACGGAGAAGCAACGAATGTGTGGAAAGCAAGCGACTTGATGAAAACTGAATAATGATTACATTTTTAAAGTAAAATTCAACGAAAAGAATTTTATATGCTCAAAAGGGTTATCATATTGCACAATTCTGTAATTCAATACAAAAGCATTTTTACAAGAGAAGAGGAGCCAAAATGCCATCTATTGTGATAGATGTGCGTAGCTGTGCATGGCTCCCGGCCATCGGCCAAGGCTAGATATTCTACTGGGCAATACTTGGTAGATTACTGGGCCAGTAGTGGATATTTATGGTAATTATGGGCTTGGATAGGGTAAGAGTGATTTTGAATATACTGGCTAAGCGTTCTCATGGGTTATCGGTCTGTACTCTTAATTCTAGGAGTATTCGAAATAAAATGGAGGAATTGCGTTATATATTCTCTGATCTAAGTGTGGATGTTATAATTGTTAGTGAGACATGGTTGAAATGTGATATTTTGAGCTCTTTTGTGTCTATTCCTGGTTATCAACTATTTCGCAACGACCGCAAGGGTCGAGTGGGTGGGGGGGGGGGGTTGCGATATACGTAAGGGAAAGCATCAGGGCGAGATACCTTGCTTCATCGGTGGACCAACCTATTGAATTTCTCTGTGGAGATTAGCTCTGGAATTGAAAAATGCGTACTTTCTTCAGTGTACTGTCCACCAAATTGCTTTGATTGCGACCACATCAATGAATTTGAGAATGTTATATCTCACCTAACTCGACGTTATCCTAATGTAATCATTGGAGGTGACTTCAATGTCGACTTGCTATGGCAGAATAATAGATCAGAACAGTTCACACATCTCATTCAGTCTCTTCTACTTAATGTAGTCAATTCCTACCCGACCTACTTTAATTCCTCCAATCCTTCGATGTTGGATCTAATCCTTGTCTCTGATAGTGACAGGGTGATTTTGCAAGATCAAGTTGACCCACCTAGTATACTCGATCATGACATTCTATTTTGCAAATACGACTTTGCGTGATTATAATAATTTAAACATGAACTCCTTATCCAATGAATGTTCACTTCTTCCTTGGAATTATATTTACGCTACTCCGTCAGTTGACCAGCAAGTCGAAATTCTCACATCCCTTGTCTCTCATCTATTTGATGTGTGTGTCCCAATTAAAACCAAATGCATTCGGTCGCGGAATTGCCCATGGTTTTCACCTGAGGTGCAAGCTCTAATCGGAGAACGGGAATACCTATTTCAACGCTACAAGCGCCTTAAATCCGAAGAGGCGCGTTTGCTTTACAAAATCGCGCGTAATAAAACTAACCGCAGCAATCAAAGGGGCTAAACGACACTATTTTAGTGTGAAACTTAGGACCGACCTCGGCCCGCGAGCTCTTTGACGTAACCTAAATAACACTGGTATTCATGGCAAGGACAGGATTCGATGCCCTTTTGATCCAGATGAACTCAATTCTGCTTTTACTGCAACCAATGTAAACCCGATGAATTCAACAAGTATATTTCCTGCGAACTTGCCTGATGCCTCAGTGAATGACCTTGCAGACCCGTTTTACTTTCGAAATGTAAATCTAGATGAATTACTATTTGTTGTGTGCTCAATCAAATCCACAGCAGTTGGACCTGACAACTTATCGCCCCGTTTTATTAAGATACTGCTTCCTTTCATTGCCGATTACATCCTCCACATTGTGAACACATGTTTAATGTCCTCTTCGTTTCCTGTAAGCTGGAAGGCTGCCACTGTATTGCCCATCGCTAAGAAGTCTTCTGCAGTATCGATAACCGACTTCCGTCCAATAAGCATTTTGTGCTTTTTCTCGAAAGTACTTGAAAAGATTATGTCCAAGCAAATACTGGCTTATGTCGAGAGGAACGTATTCCTATCTTCTTGGCAATCTGGTTTCAGATCTTTTCATAGTTGTCAGACGGCTGTCTTGAGGGTATCCACTGACATAAGAAAAGCCATGGACAATGATCACTTCACAGCTTTAACATTACTGGATTTTTCTAAAGCCTTCGATTGCGTTGACCACAGCTTACTTATTCACAAATTACACACGTACTTCACCTTTAGCTCATGTGCTGCCTCTATGATAGCATGTTTCTTGTCAGATCGTTCCCAAAGAGTGCAGATCGACGGCGTAATCTTTGGTCCATTGGTTCTTTCACGGGGCGTACCACAGGGATCAATACTGGGACCGCTTTTATTTAGCCTCTTCATCAATGATTTGCCAAGTGTGGTGCTTGATGTGAAAATCCATCTTTACGCTGATGATGTTCAGATCTATTTGGGTAGGCCTATTGGGCTCCTTGAGGACTGCATCGAGCGTATAAATGCCGATCTTGGTAGAATATTTGACTGGTCAATCGCACACAGATTACTTTTGAACCCTGAAAAATCTCACTCTATCATGTTTTATACTAATCCTCTTGTTTTAAGTAATGCTCCTCAGATAATGTTAAATGGTTCTCCATTGCCAGTCCTCAATAAAATAACTAATCTTGGCATTATTTTGGGACAAGAAATGAACTGCTGTGCAAATGTAAGTGCGAGGATTGGCAAGATATATGCTGGTTTACGAAGACTTTGCTTGTCACTGATACTGCCCCATTTTACCTTCGGTAGCTTGGTTTTTCCTCACTTAGACAGTCACTGTGCACGTCGATTAGATGTTGCTTTTAACGACTGTATTAGGTTTATTCATGGACTACGAAGGTTTGACCATATCACACCTTTCAGATTAACTCTTGTCGGGTCCAGTCTAGAGATTTACCTCAAACGACGCGCGTTGCTGTTTCTATTCAAGCTGCTTAAATGGAACAAATCACCATACCTTCGTGAATACTTCCAATTTACAACATCTCAGCGAAACAGAAATTTACTAGTACCGCGGTTTAGGAAATCAGTTATGAATAGTTCTTACCCTGTCCAAATAATTCGCTTATGGAATAGTCTTCCTCTAAATATTCAAACGGCTGGCACTTTGCTTGATTGATACTTTTACTCGGGTCTTGTCTCTCTACACTGAAGCATCTAAAGTAGCTTTGTAAATTAATTTTAAATATTTTTTTCTTATTTCCTGTTCTATTTATCTCTTTTTTTTATTTTTATTTCTCAATTAATATTTCTAGCATTTCGTTTTTGTTGAAATAACTAATTTAGCGCCACTTTTAATTGTACAATAAAAGATTTTAAATCTTGTGTATATTTACCTGTAATAAATGAATATGAATATCTTAACATTCGGGTAGTTAAGGATTTAGCAGAGGATCTGTCCTACATTGCCCGGCTGATTAACTTGAAATCTATTACCAAGTTTATATTTGGACTTTGTGTTAAACATTAGTAGTGCCAAATTATTAATATTTCATTTGAACTTGCAAGTTTTTTTTAGTATGATAAATCAAATTGTTAAACAATCAAATTTACAGTAATACGAAAAACTAAATATTAAAATTTAATTTCTCAAGTCAAAATACGTAGAATCCAACTTGCAAATTCAAACGAAATATTTTTTTCATAACGAATGGCTAGGCGTTATCATCCGGTCGTCAACCGTTGTCGGGCCAATAATGCTGCCAGTCAGCGGCCAATGGTAGACGACTGAGACCCGTTCACTGCCGTTCACCCCGCCTGGGACCTCAAGGTTCTGTTCTTTCATCAAGAGTATTTTTTTATTAAGAATCTTTTAAGAGTTCCTTTAAATCCAATATATAGCTTCGATTAATTATTCTAGTATGTAGTGCTCTATTCAATTTAAAACTAAGTAAGTACTAGTGTGGATGTTAGTTGGATATTGGTTGACTCACTAAAGGCCAACATCTGAATTTTCGCTTGGACAAAACATGTCAGAACCATGGAAAACGTGATATGTAATTTATCATTTTACTTAGGTAACTTTCTTGAGACTTTAGAGCTCGAAAATTTTTTTCTAGCATAAACTTATAGTGTGCCGACATAACAATTACTCCTGAAAATTTCATGCCGACATAGCTAAAATTCTCTGAGTTACAAAGCTTAGATTTGCTTAGCCCTACAGCTTAGTTTGCATTTTGTCTCAGAGTTTAAACGTGTGTTTCAAAACGGTGACCGTCATATCTCGAGAACCGCTCGACAGATCCTTTTGCAATTTTAACACAATCACGCTTTAAGCTTTAATGGTAAAAAACTGACGATCTCAATTTTCAAAAACAACCAAAATTATTTAAACAAATTACGATTATATTTGACGGTATTTTTGTACTTACAGATTCATGGTCTGCAATTTGTTTAAGAACAATTTTCGCAAACGGCGATCGTCAATCTGTTTTATATGCAGTTAACTTTATGACAGTTTTCTACCCTTGATTTCAGATGATCAGTTTTTGCAGGAGATGGGTCACCGCAAGCCGGGTCGGCAGATATAAAAAAATATGTTTATTTATCAATAATAGTTTCCAAGAAAATTCATCCCGCAGATCTACTATTTTTCATGTCTCTAGGTGGATGTAGCCTCTTGAAAGGCATAAGTCGTCGTATAACAAATTTTCGAAAAGTATAGACAATATAATTATGCGTGTTACATGGAGGGAGCAATTCTGGAATTTTTATGTAAAAATTCCAGTAAAAATTACGGTTCTCAACTGTTATGATGTTCTAAATTTTACAAAAGCGCCATAAAATTTTCTGATCGATGAAATCCACGTATCAACGAAGTGTACTCAGAAAAATATGTTGGAGAATGGTAAAATTTGCCAGTTATTCTGAGAAAAATTATGTATTAGGCGACCAATTTTTATAGAGCGGCTGCTTAAATATTGCCATGTGTTACTTGCAACACAATTAATTTCTCTTCGTGTAGAGATGTAAGGATATCTAATTGGCTCCTAATCAAAACTATCTACGTTTGGATGAATCGAAAGATTACTTATGTAAATTTTCTACTAATAAAAAGATCGAATAAAATGTATTTGCGGTCTGTGTCGTTTTGTCGAATAAACCTAGGAGATTTGAACTTATCCAAACAAAAGGGTAGGGTTCACATACAATCACTCAAATTGAATTACAAAAATAATAATTACTGCAATTGTAGCCAAGAGCCATAAGATTAAATTCTATAACTTTTATTTTCAACAAAACCGTCTTGACCCAATTTGTCTCCGCCTCCCTAAATTGTCTCCGCCTCTGCAATGAAATAAAAAAAAATCCAATCAACACACCCTGTTACCCTGTATAAAACATAAATTATTGTAAAATCATAGAACAAAAAATATTTCAAATGAATCATAAATTTTGATCCATTTACATAGTGCTCAATTCCTAATGTCAGCTTTTCGTTGATTTTTTTGCATCACAAATCAACCGACAAATTTTTTAATTTATTCAAGTGACAACCAATTTGTTGCTATCGAAATGCAACAGAAAATGCAATAAAATTGATAAATTTATAAATAATACATCAAAATTTGATTCGAATAAAGCGTGCGAAAGGGATGTCCGATAAATGGAGAGAGAAGAGAAACACACTAAGCTTCGGATAAATTAAACCATTGTGAATATTTGATCACAAAAAGTGCTATTGGTATGCTGAATAAATTAATTAAATCCATTTCGAAAGATGATAAGACACACTCGCAAAAAATATAACTTAAATTTGATTTTAAACAATGGACAACTCTCTGTCTCTCATTTAATGCCTATTTGTCACAAAGTTTTTTTCTCGATTTTATTGCTGTTGTAATCTGACTCTTGTAGATTTATTTTAATTTCGCAGACTGCTTGGTGTTGTTTTTTTGTGGATTACTTCAGTCGATCGTGTAATGTATTCAAATGAATCACTGAATTTTTACATTTAAACGAAAAGGTCCGAGCGCTAAAAGTGGAACAGAATATCAATCCCGATATCCTTAAGTGGGAGATGCAACAAAAAATAAGTTAGTTTTATTTAAAACTCTTGCCAAACCCTACAGAAATCTAAAGTCTCATCCTATTTCAAGGGTATCTTAACATAACCATCGTTGGAGTGTTATATTTCGAGATTCTTATGTTAAACATCGATTAAAATTAGCTAAGAAATGATAAGGAATGAAGAGATTATGGGCACGTAATAATCAAATACTGCACAGCCTAAACTAAAATGGTAAATTATTAAATTTAAAGAGTTTAAAAATTATCAAACAAGTTTATTTGCTAACTCACATTTAAAATTATGAAACAAGGACCGTAACTGGAAAAAAAACCAAATTAAAACGTGCTGAATGGAATTAAATCAAGTTAAGATATTCACATATGTAAAAAAATCTAAAATGTCGTTTTACCTTATAAAGCTAAGATGTAGGATCTACACGGAATTGCAAAAAAAATGCCATTTTAACGATTCTTATCAATTTAATAGAGAAAAGAAGAAATGTACAAAACAAGATCCCTCTGACACTTCAAAAAAGTAATATTCAAATTGCAGTTCCAATAAAACTATTAAGGTAACAAATTCTTTCAGACAGAATCGAAAATGCATTTAAGAATGCATGCAAATTTTATAGGAAGACAATATTACAGGAGTAAAGCAAGACCCTTGCGGTACTTCGATATAAAATTTCATTACAGTCAGTCATATGTACACATCTTATAAACTCACAACATCAAAAATTTTAAGATAGAAGTAATGAATATCATATATTGCCAAATTTTTATACCCAATGTAATCGTCTATCTTCTATATTAATAGAATTGGAGTGTCATATTATAAGCTTATATGGTAATTTATATGATATGAAAAACCAATCAATTGTTTTAAAAATTTTTGTCTGTCAATCTGTCTGTTTGTCCAGGCTAATCTTGGAAACGGATAATCCGATTTCGATGTGACTTTCACAGGAAGATTCAGATTTAGTTGCTATAAACGTGGAGGGGGGTGAGGTGGCATATACAGAAAATAAAAACAACCGATATTAGTGTCGAATTCATACTTTTCGGGATTAGTAAGATTACTAATGACACTCCCGATGCTGTTAAATAATTTTGTGTTCGGACCCCTAGAGATATGGTGTAGGAAGAGAGTGACATGTACAAATAATCGAAACCGACCAATATTAGTGTGAGAATCCATAGTTTTCGGTGTCGCTGAGATGAATAATGACACTTCCGTAGCCGTTAGATACTACTCCAATAAGACACATGTATGTGTGGGGATGGGAAGGATAGCACAGAAAAAAATAATCAAAATCGACCGATGATAATGTCGAATTCATAGTTTTCGGCATCACTGAGACACTCTGTCGTTGGGCACTATGGGGTTAAGACACATGTAACACCTCTGGGGGTAGGTGTGGGAAGGGATTGACGTGTAAAAAGGATACTCACGTTACCGAAAAACGCCAAACACACACAGCTTGTATTATACAAAATCCAATTTGCTCTACTTTGAACTTCATTTTGAGCAACACATTTAAATTTGGCTCAAAAAGTGTTAGGCACTATAACCTGTTTAGCAATGATTCGTTACATTTGGTCTGCCTATACCTTTCGAATTATTAAATGAATATTGCAGTTATATGCATTGCATATATTTACAACATAAAAGCGAAACAACCACCCGTACTAGTGCTGTTGCTCGGAAGGTGTAGTAGTGTCCAGCAATTATGGCTCCGTTTTCTAGGACTGTTTTGTAGCATTTTAAGTATATCAGAAAAAATATTGCACGAATTTTCTATATGGCTACGAGTTCTTATTTTATCTCTATTATACTTTCTGAATGACGTCAGTGTAGTAAATGATAATGTGTCGGCCTTCCAACCCGAAGATCAAAGGTTCGAATCCCACCGACGGCGACCTATTGCTGTTTACTGCTGACCACAGATTATGATAAAAAAAAGTTATTGTGAGTTGCAGAGAAAATGTTGATGGTTCAGAATCCACTCTAAATTATAGGTTCACTTGCAATCGTTGTCTCGATTTGGGTGAAGTTCTACTCCCACCCCACAAGAGGTTACGGGAACTAGAGAGAGAGAGATACTTTATTATGTTAAGTTAGGTCTGTTTTTTATCTAAATATTGGTACTTGCTCATAATAAAATGGAGTGGAAAGATAGCTTGCAAGGCGAGCAACCATATCCAGACCTATAGCTTGCGAAGCCCATCACAAATTTAACTATTGATAAGACAAAGCTGTGAAGATCTTGGGATTTACCACTATTTTAAAGCCAATAGCAGAAGAAGCTTGTCATTACATTTTGTAATTTTGAAGGTTGAATTATTTAGTTTATTGATTAAATAATATCGATGCCAAGTAGACGACTTAGACCACAATGCCATACTTCCCGCAATAGATGCGTTCCTCAAGAAAAATTGCATCTCTACCTTTGAAACATAGATTTTAGTCAAATTCAAACCTACAGAACTTTATCAATTTAACAAAATAGAAATAAAAATATCCCACCAATTACTGCAGCAGGCGTTACATTAAAAACATTATACTTGAAGCAGTTTTGAAAGTAACATAACAGAGTAATTGTGGAAGAAATCTGAAGAAATCCAGACTAACTATAATACTCGTATAGACACTCCTGACCTTAAAATACGTTCGCCAATAATGAAAAATGATCTTAATATAGATTCCTGAAGCACCGTAAATAAGCAAAAGATTAGAAAAAATCGTTTTCAATATCTCGGCTCCCCGATATCTAGACTCCCTGATATCTAGGCTCCCCGTTTTGTTAAAGTTCTAGCCGAACTGCTAACATAAGAGACCTAGTTCGCTTCATTAGGAGCTCGAACTGGTTTTAGATATCACGATCTAAGTATGCATTCCCGTTGGAGGCTCCCACTCGTACCTAACCTAATATGCTCGTAATAAATTCATTTGTTGTTGTTACCCATATTTAAAGAAAATAAAGTCAGTAAACAATAGTGGTTCAAATAAATAACAATCTCCAGATATAAAACAGAAAGAGCATCGCGAAGGACGAACGACTGCTGCTGTTTGCAGCTATGTTTGAGAAATATTCACTAAGTGAACACCAGTGGTCCAAATGCATATTCCTGAGGTACTCCAGCTAAATAATTCAAATACATAAGAAATAATAATAATAGAAATACTTATGGCTTGAATTAATTGTAATTGTCATAGATCAAGAGCTTAGAATAAAGTCCGAACTTATTCTACAATCGAACTTATTCCCAGCTTTTCGAAACCACATAATTGAAAGTTTTACTAGGTTAAAGGAGCAATTAAAAGTAGGTAACATTCCAATCCAGAGGTCCCAGGTTTGAATCGCAACAGTGGCGACGCATGGTTGTTTTCGGTTGACAACAGATTATATAGATATTATATATGGTTCGGAATTCACTTTAAATTATATAGGTCCAGTTGCAGTTACTTTCTCGAATCAGGCGAAGTTCATTTCCTGCACCATGCCCCTCAAGAGAGAAAGTTGTAGTAGTGTCCACTGAATTTTCGGACAAAAATATTTTGATTCATTTCTGATAAATCAGAAATAATAAAATAAACAAGGCAACACAATGAATATGATTTCTTAAAAATTGGTCGTAGATCCGAACTAGCTTATCTTTGGTGGTTCTAGTTTTAGTAGTATTTGTTTCATTAATTTTTCGATACGAAAAAATAAATAAAGTAATCAGGTAGACAAAACTAATAGAAGGTTATTGAAATAAGATCAAGACTAGCCTACACGGAGGCAAAATTCCAGGAAAAATTACGGTTCTACTCACCGTAGTGGTGTTGTAGGTAACATATTTTGCCAAATGTCAGCAGCCGCATTTATAAAGCTTACGATCCTTTCAGTAATTTTTAATGTGTTCATAGGCAATTGTTATTTTATGATATAGCCAAAGCCCAGGGGACAATCTTATGATGCGTTAGCATGGCTTCCACCAGAAGGCAATTATGGTATGTAAAATCAGGGTACTGTCAGAGGGAGACAACAGTCCAGAGACGGAGTGCATTTTTTTATAAGGTTAAAACTCACTGGGAGACAAATGCTCGAACGCTGGAACCATGGCGTGGTGATCGGGCCAATTCATCCAACTCCAATTTCAGTTCACAATTTTTCGCGGAATAAACGGCAAATTTTACGGTTCTCCGCCGTAATTTTCTTTTGATACTTGTGGCTCATCGTTCAGGAAATCTTCGGTGCTATTTGTAAAAATTTAGGTAGCTGATAGTTGTAAAACAATTACAGTTGAGAAAAGTAATTTTTACCGGAATTGTTGTATACAAATTCTCTTCGTGCATTCTCAATCTTTTTAAAGGTAAAGCTTTCTTGGTTTTTAAAATGTACTTTCGGTTTTCGAATTTTTTTTTTGTTCAGTTGGATACTAGCAAGTCTTTCGATAAAAATGCTTCCGATAGAATTGGTGTTATGTCTAGGCATTTAAAAGAGTACCACTGGGGAAATGGTAGGTTAATTTAAGCTTTATGATTACGATTGAATTCGGCTTTTAAGAATATCTGGTGAGAGGTCCTTTTTACCGAAACCCTGTGCTTTGAAAACACTGATCCACCACGTACTATGCAATATGTAAGAAGGCGGACTCGCGGCGCCCACTAGTTCGTAGGGCTGAGCAGAGTTTCGTAGAATCATTTGCAATGGAGATAGAAGAGCCTTTGCTCCAAAGTGTTTTACTAAATCCAACATTTGTAGCCCAAGAAAATTACAAATTTTGAATTAAGCTAAGTAAAAATTCGTCAACTTCATATTGTAAAATCTATTCAGCTTCTCCTATTGCCGTACAGAAAAATTCTTTGTAAGAATCCTTACTAGCTTTTAATATCAAATTTTATAAAAATCAAACTAAATTAAATTAAATATTTCTTTATTAAAATGCGATAGACCAAAAGAACATATTTATCTCTCGCGATGTTTTAATTATTTTTTTAAAAAATAATTTTGTTTTTTTTTTTCTAATAAAAAAAAGAGACTTTAAGGTCACCCTATAATTTGTTAAAAATAAAGCACTCTTTGCAACGAATGGTATATCCTTAAGTGTAGTGCATAAAATCTGAGTTTTTTTTTTTAATTTTTAAAGAACCCTAATTTTGACAACAAGAAAAAGCCACGAAAAAGAAACAGTAATATATTAGTTTAAACTATTTTTATACTATCAAAAAAAAAAAAATAAGTAAATTTAGGAAAAGAACAGAAGTTTTAACACACCTGAATATAACGTAGTCCTCCCACTATTTTCAGTTTAATTTTCGAAAAAGCAAAAATTCTAGACACTATTTTTGCACTTAATTCGGTTTTAGCACAAACGACTGATTTTTTGGAATATGTATCTTTTTTCGGTTTATTTACGTTTTAATCTTTAATTACACTTTTTTGTATGTTTTTCTCTTCTTAAGATTTTTAATAAAAACTAGTGGCACAACACTTTCACTAGAACGCTGTAATAATAATAATAATTGAAGCATTTTTTTTGTTGATATTTTTTTCGGATTTTTTTATCATATAGACACAAAAAAAGAGAAATAAAGTAACTCAAATTCGAAATTTGTTGAAATTATTTTCGGGCGGGATAAATAAATTTGAAGTTAAATTAACGGGTGCAAGTAATAATTTACAAAATGATACTTTTTATCACATTTTTTCACTTTATTTTCACACTAATTTATTCAAAAAATAAATGAATTAAAAATAAACAAAGTTCAACTCCAGTATCTCTTTTTTTTTTTAAATATTTTCAAACCAATCAACACTTTTCCATTCAATCACATTCTTGTCAAGAAAAAAAAATTTTATCTGACAATTGTTACAATATTTAAAAAAAAATAAGTAGTTGTATAAATAATTAAAAATTGTACTAAAAAAACAGCATAGAACAACAACTGGCGCTAATTACTTGCTTGTCACACAATAAAAAAAATTATTTCACAACTGGACTAGATGCCTGTTGGACAGTTTTATTGAGTCGGTTTGTAGCAACTTTATGCAACATACTTTGGATAATTAACTGGCTCAAAAAATATTTTGTTTTTTTTTTGGTAAACATTCGATAAATATTTTGACGCAAAACAGTTTTATTTTTGACAGAATAACACCCCAACAAGAATTGGAATTTCTTATTCAAAGAAATTTGTTTATATTTTTGAAATTTTTTTCTAAAAAAGTGAATTTTTCGGTTCTCAAAACAATTGAATTTGAAGCGATAAAACACGCTTTCGAACGAACAATAGCGAGAGCACCAGCAGATCCCACTTGTAACGACTTTTGCGCAGCGCGGTTTGACTGCAACTGAGCCAATGTGAGCAACTTGATGCCCGATTGACACCCCCACCATTGAATTTTCAATATAATATTGAGCACAAAAGTGGGGATACAAATGCCCGCCTTGCAATTGTTTTCCCGCCCATGTTTTCAAATGTTCATTTACTACCAAGGGGTATAAGTACGCTCACATTTGCGCCAAACAGAGCCGTCTAGAAAATCTGATAGCCAGTAGAAGAAGAGGTAACGATGGGCTAATACATTGTGCTTTGAAAATTATGTAAAAGTGTGCGAAATATATCTGTGGGGAAAAGTAAACCAACTAGTAAACGGGCATTGTACACAGGATACTATCCTTGTCCTGTCTTAATGTAAAATTGTGGGGGCGCCATAGTCATCATAGTTGTTCCGAGTGAATGCTATACCCGGGGATGTAATATACAAATGATGGCAACATATGGAAATGGAGTGGTGGTAAATATTCAGAATTGTTTTGTTTCAGGGATCCTATTGTGCTCTAGGCAATTCAAAAGGATGCGATGGATGTCAATATGTAGGGGAGCATACAATATGTGTGCCGAGCATCTACATCTCGAAACATTTATAGGGGATAAGTGAATGAAGCGCGCGCATCACACAACATTACCTGATGTCAGAGGATTACATCCGTACACCGGTTCGGTACCAGCAACAGCAGCAGCAGCAGCATCATCATCATAATAATAATCATGGGCACCAGTATCCCTACGTTTTGGGAAGAGAAAGCAGAACAAGTCTAAAGATGCTGCTCTGAGATGAGAAAGGCGCAAGCATTATGATCCACCTAGTTGTGCCGGCGATAGTGTATACAAACACACACAGCTATACTGCATGGGCATTTGGTACATCATCTTGATGCTGTATGACTACATTTGTGTAGAGTCATGAGATGAGCATCTCTTGGCTGTTGGTTGTCATCGTCATCTTCACAACTCTATATCGCTTGGATCTCAAGACTCGGATGCAGGGACCAGGGAATAATACTTTTTAGCTCGCAAACAATAACTTGTACATTTTCGTACACACGTAGATCATAGGTATGAGAAGCGATTCCCATCACGGCCACAATTTGTGTGTTTCGTTTCGTTTCGTTTTTTTTTTTGAAGGAAGTTTTGGATGAATCGTGAATCTGCGCACTTAGCAGGATGGTACTATCGAAATGAATCTCCCCCGCACATATACATGTCTATCGAACAGAGAAAACAATAGCAATGCATGTGGCAGGAAGAAGCGCATATACGGCATGTCGCAACCGATATACACCCACTCTTTTCAAACCGAACAGAGAACAAGAACAATTTAAAATTGGATCTATAGAAAGAGGAGAAAGCTTTTCTTTTTATTGTGCTTGTAGTTGCTATTCTTCTTCTTCTTTCTTTTCATCATCATCATCATCCTAACCAAAACGATTTTTCCAATCGTTATACATTAGAATGGGAGGTGTGCTCGAGAGTATAGTCATGCTGAAAATGTTCTATGTACAGGAAACAAGCAAATCTGAGCTGAACGTCTATTCGTCAGTTAACGAAGCGATAAGAAGAAAGAAATAACGAAAAACGTTGGATAAACCACAGATTACATGGGTAGAGACGGTATTGAGGTGGATACCCTTACATGGGCCATTGTTCCCACAATAATAAGCAGCTTAAAAAAGCTTTTCCAAGTACGATTACTTTGTTAGATTTATCTTACATTACAACATACTCTCAAGTAATAGATGTCATAATTTTCGTGTCGATAGTTATAGTATGGAAAATATATAAGACACCCTATATGGTTGATGGTTATAAAGCTTAAGCTTTAAGCGAAAAATATTTTCGTTTTGCTGGCCACAAACCCGACCAAGCATATAAGCTTTAAGTACACCAACGTTACATTATGTTGAATTAAAGTATATAAAGAAGGAACGGGGAGAATAGTAAGTGCGATGGATAGTGTGCCACCCTGTATGATAAGACAATGGCTACGAAAACTTATATTGTGTTTGTGGATGAGCATGAAAAGCATTTTCGAGTTTGGGCTGATCATAACGAAAACGCCTTCGTCACTTTGATAATCAATTGTGACTGGTTGGGTAATAATGATTTGCTTTACCGGGCGATTTAATGATGATGACGGTCGACCACCACGTGTGGTTTTTTTGATATCTTTTAATAGAAAATATGAAATTATTGTCGATGGCTTTTTCAGAGAATAAGTATTGTTCGCTTATTTATTTATTGTGTTGGTTTTTGAGAGTTTGATTTTAGATATGCAGAAAATATATTTTTAAAACCAGAAATAACCATTGATTAACTTAAGCATATTTTATTTAATATTTAATTCAGTACTATTAAAGTAGAGTAGTAGTGATACACTTTATGGTGAAAATTAACATTGGAAAATCTTTGAAAAAGGACGGTTTCATTTTTAAGAATGGGTATATGCATACTTCTTGTACAAACAAGGATCTATCTATTGACTGAACCGCACTTCGACTCTAGTTATCATCAATGCAGTCGAATTCATATCGAAACTTTATCGAAGAAGAAATATTTAATTGTAAAATTTAATGTCCACAGATACACAAATCGATCATTCGGTCTCTAATATCAGTTCAGCTCGTCGAGCACAAATGGAGCGATCTGACAAGAAAAAGGTAACCTAAGTGGAATCAGAAGAGAATCTTCTCCAATAATAACGCCATTGGGGGAGGGACCAGTGGAATCTCCGTAACATCATTGAGGTTATAACTTCGGCAATAGTTGCTTGAAGTTACTTATTTATTTATATAATCAGATCCTCCAATGCTGGCTTCTACAATTAAAAGCGTAGTGTATTATACCTTAAACTAGAATTCAACATATTTAAATAAGCAGCCTCAGTTGGCTCTTCGGCTGCCGCCTGCAACAACCCAGATCGATCCAGAAAGTGTGATTATTAAAAAGGCAGGAGGGGACATTAAACCACTAGACTCGTGTATTCGATTAGGCGTTCAATGGTTTTTTTTATATACGATATGACCAAAGCCTAGGGGACAACCCTTTGATGCGTTAGCATGGTTTTGGCCGAAAGGCAATTAGGGGAAGGGAAGAAAGTGAGGAGGAAGTGAGTGAGTCTTGTTTTTGCATTGCTGTGAGCTAGACAACAGGCCAGAGACGGAGTGGATTATTTTAATTTCTTAATAAAAGGTCACGGGGAGACCTGGTCTCGAACCCGGGGCCCATGGCATGGTGGTCGTGTCGCTCAGCGAATTCATCCGACTCCGTTTCCAATGGTACGGAACATGGAAAAAAGTAGAGGATCCTCAAGGACCGCTCCGGGGTGGAATGCTCACATCGTCTAGCAATTCATAGTGGTTGATCGTCCTATGCAACAAATCAATCATAAACACAATCTTATAAACCCTGCATATCTTTTCAAGGGATTCCGATGAAAATCAGACCAAGAATAGTGGGAGAAAATGGCAGGAAGAAAGCATCGCGCCAGGGAAGGGCACAAACAACAAACCTAAGGAATCTGCACTGAACAGCCCCGATCCGGTTGATATGGACAGCGAAGTAAGCTCTCTGGACCACAATTTCACAATACCGAGCGTACACGAAATGTACGTGGTCCTCGGAGGATAAATGGGAATTGAGAACCACCCCCAGGATCCTTGCTCTGCTCAAACCACTTCCATTCAGAGAGTAGTCAAAAAGAATGGGACATTTTCTGCGGGTAAAAGTCATTACAGTGCATTTGCTAGCATTTAAAGGGAGACGGTTACTGGAGCACCAGTCGTAAAAAATGTGAATGTCAGAGCTCAACACAACACAGTAATCGTCATGAGAGACGACGCGAAATATTTTGGCGTTATCGGCATAACACAAGATTTTGGATCTAGTAAGAAGCAAAGAGATATCATTAATAAAAATGATAAAAAGGAGTGGGTCGAGAATGTAGCTCTAAGGTACCTCGGAAGAAACTGTGATTTGGATAGGGTACCGTGGAACAAGACACGCTGAATGTGACGGGACAGGCAGGAGGACAACCAATAAAAAAAAAGCGTCGGAAACCCGAGCAGAAGAAGCTTGTGAATGAGAATTCCGTGTTAATTCCGTCGAAAGCTTTAATAAATTCAGTGAATATGCAGTTAGCCTACTGCGCTGGCTTATGAATTCGAAACTCTTAATAAGGCCATGCTGGAAAGAGCCAATAAAGCATCTGCAATGATACCGGAGCACATTACTAATTAAGGCCTCGAACGCCTTCGCAACATAGTACGTGTGAGGGTATAATTGGAGATGACTTGTCTCCCTTTTGTAAAAGGGAATTATCACAGAATCCATCCAGAGCGCAGGTAGATGGCCACAGCACAGATATAGCTTAAACAAATAACAAAGAACAGAAAGTCTTTGGATTCAAGGGAAGTGTATGGAAACCTAATCAAATGGGCGAAATCGGTAAAAACAGTATCACAGAACACAGTAAGAAAGAAGTCAATGAAAAATTAGCCACTACTTCTGGTTCGTTGCTCTCACGATCACCAAGCGTAAGAGAGGAAGAGTAGCCGTAGCTATATCGTTCAGAGTTCATAAACCTCCAAAACTGTCTAGGGTTGGAATGCAGCCTGGAAGGACATCTATTTTAGGACGTCTGCAAATCAAGATACTACGAAGGTAAAGGTCGTAGTAGGTTCGGCAGGCTTCGTCGCACCTAGAGGAACAGAATCGTTGAGGGTGCGAGGTAAGCCGCTTTGAAGTTGAATAAGTAGTCACCAAGGTAGGAAGAAAAATTGTCATAGGTCTCCAAAGCACAAGAACACCTGCACTGCAGGATTTTAGTTGGATTCCGAGACCAGCGGAGTCAAACATTTTCTCACCAACAAGCCACCCGGGTTGGCAGAGAAAACAAAGGTCAAGAAACCTTCCCGGATCGTCAACGACGTTACTGCACTGCGAAATACCCGCAAAAGCAGAAGGGGGCAACAGCCCCTCAGCTTTTGAGGACTGGATCCAACCGGCCATGGAAAGATTAAAGTCGCCAAAACCGACAGCCTCGTCGTAGGGTAACACGGCATTGCTCAATCTGTCAATGCACGCGGAAAGTAGGTCAAATAAATCTGAGGGTGAGCCGGGTTGAATGTTAATAGTAAAAACACACAAGCTTCTCTGAGGGAACCTTAAGGGGACGCAAAAAAACTCCAGGTCCAGTATATTACATTACTGGATTCCAGCATTGTAGCAGCATTTACTTTGCGAATACCCGGATTTCGTTTTAGACCCTTGGCAAACACTTCTTTAATTGAGCATCGTCGAGTTAACCAGATTCGGCTGGTTCAATTAATCACTACATAGCGATACCAAATCGATTTAGGTGAAGTTCCTGTGAAGTGGTATCACAACGGATCATATTAAAGTCTGTGTGAGGCCGACCAGTTACAATTATGTGTCCGCCAACTAATCTAACCCAACCTATATGTGATGTCGACATAGGATATGGACGAAGCTATTCTAATTGTCATCGAGATATTGACGAAATATTTAAAGTGGCAAAATGAAAACATGACATCGAAAAGGAACGATTTGCGATTTTTTATTTAGATTCAGATTTACTTAGCTGAGATAGCGTTGGTGGATCTAAGAGATCTGGATGGCTTTAAGTTCTTACCATGCCGGAATAAGGTTATTTACAATGTTCCTCGATGACATCTGAGTGAACTTGATGCTTTCTGCAGCAAGGTTCAATCAATTGAAAATTTTTACTACGAACTATGAATAAAGCTGTATTAGATTCTGACAATACAGTCGACACCGATTGCTTATACATCACGTCGACAATAGGTAGGAATGAAGCTATCTTAGACTTTATGGACATATTCAATGTCAATTACCTGAGCATCACATCGAACGCAGTCTATTGCTTGGACATCGATTGATCAATGGTAAAATTGAAATTTAGTGGGATTTTCCTAGTTAGAAAGTTACTTGGTGCATCGATTGAAGGGTAAAGTTTTGAGTATTCTTCCCAAGACTAGAATGAAATTTGAATTTCATTCGGACAAAATTCAAACATAAACTGAAATCCTCTATGAAGTCCTAATACGGCTCGGCAATTAATTTTTTTTTGCTACCGCGGGGCAAAAGTTGAACGAATTTCAATTGTGTGTCTATAAAGTCAATCGCCTCGGAGCAGTGAATGCACGAAAAGAAAAGTTCTGGAATTTTTATACGAAAATTCCGGTAAAAATTATGGTTCTCAACTTTAACCGTGTCTATCAGCTACCTAAATTTTAACGAAACAGCACCGTAATATTTCCTGTAAGATGAGCTTCGAATATATGTTTGGTTACAAAGGATATTTCGAGCATAAAATTCAAAAGTAATCAAATTAATTCACGTAAATTCACTCTTTACTGGCACTAGTTGAGAAATGGATTGCAAGTTAATAAATCATTAACATCCACATCGATATTCAGAAATATAGAAAACTCCTTATCAGCGACAACTACTGGAAAAATTATGGCAGATAACCGTAAAATTTGCCGGTCATTCCGGCAAAAATTGTGTATTAGGCGGTCCATTTCTCCTAAATCTTAATCTTATTGAGTCATGTAAATTTTACGGTGCTGTTCCGTAAAAATTGCCTACGAACACATTAAAAATTACTGGAAGAAATTTTATAGTGCGGCTGCTTAAATTTATTTAGAATAAGTTACTTACAAACATCTCCAGCTTTGAATTGAGTCTAATGAAGGCTGGTGTGATTTCCAGGCGAAGCTGAAAAAAAGTTAATTTTGTTTGGGAGTCTTATTGGATTTATTCCGTTCATTCTCTTTTTTGACTATCAGATATTAAAATGAAGCGTACCCTGTTACTGCTTTGCTCCACCCCTTAGCATCACCTTCAATTAATTTTCTGCCAAGGGTTTGCTACAGTATAAGCTTTAGGTTAGCTTCGACATTACCGTAACCAAGTTAGGTATTGCAATGGGATTCCTGAACTGTTTGTAGCAAAATTTAAGCAAGTCTTAGTCGATAGCGCGCCCCAAGTTAATCCACTTTCAAGGGATTACTGGGATTTCGGCTTTGATTTTAGCCTCATATAATCTGACGATGAAGTTCATTGACTGTCAGCGTTATTGGAGTTTAGCTAAAATTAAAGTCAACATCAAGTGAAGCTTGACCGCAGACTTAAAATCATAACGTCTGAAATTATAATTACAGTTTGTCGACGTTCAGTCATCTTAAAATGCTGGACTCTAATTTTCGGCATTATGCTTAAGTTTAAGGTCCATCTCCTCAGAGGTGTTAATGGGTCAAGCAAAGTGAGAAAGCCGACCTAAAATCAATCTTTTAAGTTCGAAATAGGTGCTCGACTGAGACATCGTATGCAGCTTATCTGAACCAGCCCAAAGCCCCAGGGAAGTTCGATGGTATTTCTTTACCTACCGAAAATCGAGCAAACAAATTCGAATTCGAACAAATCTTAAAGTCTTCATATAGTGCGAAACTGAAATCAATCATTCCTGAGGGTATAATGGAAGCCCGGCTTTGATTTTAGCAGGAGTCCGCGGTGCTGAACTCAAATCAATTCGAAGTGATAATAAAATGTGTTCGGCTTTGATTTAAAGCTTATGAAATTTAATTGTCTTTTGTGTAACAAAGTCTATTAAAGTCGACACATAAAATCCATTCTTTACATATTAGATGTCGGCAGAGGTAGAAGCCTCCGTTATCCCTCTCTAGTTTCCATAGTATTGGCGGGGCAAGGGGCGGCGGGAGAATCTAACCTGATTCGATCACTAAGATTGTGAGTGGGCCAACAATTTACAGTGAGTTTCGAACCTTCGCCATAAGCCTGCAAAGAGAGAAAGTTCTTGGTAATAGTGTTGTTTTTGTGTGTTATGTGCTCCTGAGTTAGCGAGCCAGTAACTCGTAGATCACAGTCAATTGACTCAGTGTTCGAACAGTCGATGAATATTTTCAATATTATAGTGAATCCCGCAGTATCTAACGTCATCGGCATTATTTATTTTAACGACTCGAAAACCATGTATTCTACATTAATATCGGCCATTTAGATTATTTTTACTTGTACCTTTTATATCGCTCCAGGCATTCCACGGTTATGCTGGAGCATATCCGCATCAATTTTTGTATTTGCATACAGATTTTAGATACTCTCATATTGAGACTTGTGTTATACTTTCGTACCAGCTGTGGGCTTAGTTTTATTACTAGCTGGGCCAAGTTTCAGAACCAGCCCTAGGCCAAGTTTTGGCACTGGGCACTGGGTCACACTTGAATGCCAGGGCTGGCACGAAGTTATTAACCCGATATTTTCCAACTCTTGAACTGTGCTTTGATGCCAACCTAGGGCCAGGGTTAAGAGGCGAGCTTTAGCCAATCATGGGCTTTTTGTTATATCCTACATGGGCAGCGAAAATTGATACCATTTTCCTTAAGAAACTTGATCTACTTAATTATCTCAGTGGGTTGGTCAAGATTATCACACCTTAAACGTTCACGTTTAAAACATCATTCAAATGTGATATTCTTGTTCATTTGAATGAATCATAGGCATAAAAGTAGAATACTTATCTGTAAAATATTGTAAAAACTCTAATTTGATCTCTACTATTTAATGAACTGCTTACTATCTATGTTAGGAAACGGATGTTTTTATGTGCTTTGTTATCAATAGTTTGGCTATTTTTTGTGCCAAAAAAGCATAATAAGGTGTTGAAATTGTTATATGTTCGCACTTATAAAATCGGTTAGATATGTTGTTTCCTTAAAAGGCCATTGACACCAATAAAGATTTCTTATCTGTTGCACTTTTTAAAAACCATCCCTAGTCTTTGATGACTTCATCGATGACTTACCTAATTGAATAAAAACACTTTTAATGTCAGTTCGCCGACGCTTAAAATGTTCCTTACAAAATTGTGTGAACGTTTTAAACCAAAAATCGGGCTCCCTACCTGATTCCGAGAAAGAATGTGCCATTCAACTTTAAGGTTCAGACATTAAAGAGATTCAACCCTTGTTCCGGCATTACCCCAACTAATAAACCAAAGAAATTTCATCAATAATATTTTCCTTGTGTTAAATTATCTTAAGCT
Source organism: Leptarthrus brevirostris (assembly GCA_964036015.1). Taxonomy (NCBI): domain Eukaryota; kingdom Metazoa; phylum Arthropoda; class Insecta; order Diptera; family Asilidae; genus Leptarthrus; species Leptarthrus brevirostris. The sequence continues at coordinate 17,984,063 of OZ038376.1, read as the reverse complement.
ATCGTAAAGTCCACCTTAGGCATATTTCCTGACCTCGTTTCGTTGAAACCTTAAAAAAAAAACACAAGAAAACCAATGAATTTCTCTTGTTCCGGCAAAGAAACGCATGCTCTACCCTAAGCTTTCTGCTATAGCCGTATAAAGCTTTCAGCAGTTTATTGTCAAAGGACGAAGGACGATGCTGGTATCTAAAATATTTCTAAGGCCGTCCTATTAAGATTATTATAGTGAAGGACATTAGCCACCCCCTTTGAATGGTAGTCCCTGGGTCCGTTGTGCTGATGTCTTACATATCCATTGCCGCATCATATCATCGCATATACAAGAATCCTGAAAGGCATTCAGAATCGAAGTGAATATAGGTATGTAAGGAAACAGTGGATACATACCAGCAAGGATTCTCACAGGACACAACTTTGGGTGTTCATGTGTTCGATATATCCCTAAGGCTATTGTCAAGCGTAACAATTTCCAGCCCTCTTCCTTATACCAGTAACAGAGAAAGAGACGGCAGCTGACTGATTCATGGAATTGAAAATGCAAGGGAGAATGAAATAGTCATCGAGTGTATGGTTTTCCTGGGGGCTGGCGGACAACAATTCCATTGTTATTGCCGTTCCTTTGTGGATGGTATTGTGTACATCAAAGGATGATGGAAGGCACAAGAGGAGGAAGAAGGCGTGGTTAACTTCTTATCTAAATGAAAAGGCATAAGGCACGTTCCGCAGCTATCGTCTTGTGAAATTCCATAGGATTATAGGGTAACTATGATGTTGCTCCGAGCACATGTGCCGGGATGGATTATGTTCGAGTGCTTAGCCTCACAGATGCTGCACACAGTATTATTCTTAGTTCATTTATTTTAATCCCGATACTATCGTGTGCTATGTGCCTACATGCCTACCTGAATCTCACAATGTGCACAGGTAACAACGTTCAACTTTCTCAATGGCAATGGCATTAGCAAAATACTTGAGAGACCATTTCTTGTCTTTTTAACCTGTAGTAGCAGAGGTACCGGCAACAGCAACGGCAAAGGCACACCGGCAGCAGCCAAGCAATTCGATTCCTTCTTATGTATCTATCTACCTGAAAACTACCTGAACTAAGGAAAACCAGGTATATATAGAGACAGATACCATTCAGATACACAAAACAACTCAATACGGTATATCCATTGGAAACAGAATGCAATCACACGCCGATATCCGTTCCGAGTTGAGTTTTTGTTGTTATTCGTTACCTTAAATGTTCCCAGGCACCCTGTTGTGGTGCGGGTTCAGATTTACCTTACCATTCAGTATATAATAGGTAAATGTTTGAGAACCTAACCAACCCGAAACGATGCTTTTCGTCTGCGACTCCTACATGTACATAAGACGATCGGGTATAGAATACATATATGTGCATACAATGTCCGGGGGGACATTGTATGCTCGTCTTCTGACGATGAACTGAAACCAGGCCCGTCTTGGATGTTTTCTTTTCTTTTTCACTTTTTTATTTTTTATTCAGGTACTCTCAAAGAAGATCAGGAAAACACTCAATCGCAAGTTGTTAAGGCATTCTTCCATTTTGGATGGATTTGGATGACTAGGTAGATGAGATGATGCCAAATGCTAGGTGGATGGCACGTTAATACTATATATGCCGCAGAATACCTATACAGGAACTTTTCTGTAAAAGCTCTCCCGGCTAGGATAACTCGAGTTGCGACATTACTAATCTATTGCACAAGTGCTCCAGTTTATTTAATACGGAATTTTGCTTAGATAAATTGATTCTAATAGATATGTTCTGTGATGGGTTTGTAAATAGCAGAATATTATGGAATTTATATTAAAGGGAATAGTTTGGGTTGGATTTCTTGAGGATTGAAATTTTGATTGGAAGAAAAATATCTGGGGTACTTGAAAGGCTCGGGTTAATATGAACGACATAAGGGCTTGAACTTAATTTTTAATTGGACATTATAAAGGTACGTCTTCGATTTATTTCAGATGTTACCTCAACATAGAAGTGCACTTGACCTTCAGACAGAAATAACTGAAATAATAGGGTCACAGTTAATGTTAGCAAAATACAGGGCAAGTACGAAATTAGTCAATTTTCTAGCACGAATGACGTTGGAGCTGGAAAGAAGTGCAAAATAGAGAAACTGGAGCTGCTCCAAAAATACGTCGACCTGGTCAATACTTTTGAAGTCACGATAATGGATTAAAGACTGAGGTTAAAGGAGTTCTTATTATGATAACTTTGCAACCAAATCTCGTTTAAAAACAATATATCGACTGCAGAGTACGCAAAAACAAATTTAAGCTCATCAATAAAAGATGACAAACTACGGATAGTAAGATGACAAGAGTTGTTTTTAACTAATTCATTTATAATAGATAGCTAGGCATCAAATGACACGCTAAGACCTTGAATAGGTCCATTTTGATGACACAGGAGTAAGATGGAGGATGGAAGTATGAGTTGAAGCCTTCTAGGATACGCCGATCCTCATCTGGACATTCTCAAGTGTTAGTTACACCTCCAAGCGGTAGCAACCGGGCAATGCATTCAAGTAACTAATGCGGGAGGAGATAACCTCTTGAAAAACCCCCTCCAAGTTTGTAGTAGGCCATGCCAACAGAGTCTGCAGTAGTGTTCCCCTATCTGCAGGACCCAGGGATAATTGGGTAGTGAATGGCGTCTCCTCAGGCACTTCTGTAGGAATGGAGGGGGAGGGTATGGTAGAAACTAATAGGTTGGCTATACCGACGGTACCCACAACACAACAGAAGCAGCTATGGAGGCTGGCTCGCTCTCGCCAGCTGAAACTGCTGTAGCAGTCCTGGAAGAAGGTACCATTGGCAAAATAATAACTAGCACTTCCTCAGGTGCGTCGGTGCAGCGATGGCAGACTCTAACGAGTTGTCTATCTTCGCGGTATACGCACCAGTAGAAGATGCAGACCTGCTTTCCGAAGGGTTTGCTGCGGTTAATCCAGAGGAGGTTACTGGTCCTGGCTCTGGACTAAAGCTTTATGGCCTGGATCCCTTCAATGCCATGGACAAAGAAGGGGTGAAGGTTGTAATTAACGCATGGACCAAGAAGGAACACTGGAGACGGTGGAACAGCATGGATTCCTGCAGATAGGCTAGGATTCTAGCAGTGACCCAGGAAACTTAGTGACGACAGTGGGATATCTGGATACTCAGTTGCCCCCTCTAAGAGATACTGGGAGGTGACGAAAAGAGACCCGATGGTATGTGGTCTGTTTCGGATAATCTCCAGAGAGGTGTTTTAAGTGAGTAAGAATCTCACACTACCGGAGGGTGCGGACATCTGGAGCCGCCGATGAAGCGCCGCAGATCTCTTACGTCGGTCGTCTCGAGATCGTAGAGGTGAGATATAGTCTCTCTGTCAACTCATTTAGATAAGAGCGATATCTAATCAAAGTTTTAGATTTTGACGAGACAGATTCTTAGGTTAATACCGTCGCTCAACCGTCCGTCAGGATACAGATACCCTTTTCAATTATTCTGTTTCCCTTCAGCCAAATCATTGCTTCCTGGATTACCATTACTATCTCTTGGAACACCCAATAATGATCCGGAAGGCGAAAGGATATTCTGAGAAAACCCTGCCACTTACCTTACCTTGCAGCTCCGAGCCGTCCGTGTAAATCGGGGCCGATTCAGCAAAAGGCAGTGCAGCGCATTTTCCGTCTTGCCTGGTTGGGATTGTTTAATCTGAACCGCTTGGCAAAGGAATAGCTGGGTTTCCTAACGAGAGCGATAAGGCGTACAGCATCCAACCCGCGCTTTGGACCACTGAGAGGTTGCTGTGTGTCTAATGGCAGCGCTAGCTGCAATCTCCTTGCCTATCACATCTAAGGGAGGTACAGATACAGACTCAGCTCTGAACATTCCCTAGAATACTAAGATTCACGGCTTTGTTCAGGGATGGCCATTAGACGATCATGCCATACAGCAGGATTGGGCTAATAACCGACATATACATCCAGTGGGTTAGTTTAGGGTGGAAACCCCATTTTCTACCAATAGCTATTTTACAAGAGTAAAGAACTGCCGTTTCTTTCTTAACCCTCTCCTCGAAGTTTTGGTTTAGAATTTAGTTTAGTACCCAGGATAATGCTAGGAAATACCTAGTTCAGCTGTAAACGCCAACTGAGTGCCGAGGATGTACATGACGAATTTTATATTTCCTAGTGAAAGTTACTAGCTCAGTCTTTTTGGGGTTTACCTCTAGCTTGCGCATGATTGCCCAACAGCTGAGTAAGGACATTCTAAATGAGGTCCTTGAGCATAGACAAGTACTTCCCTGAGACGGCTACAGCGATGTGATCCGCAGACGCAATCATCTCACAGTCATCCCCTTGCAGGATTAGAAGTAGTTCATTGACCACTAAATTCCAAAGAAGAGGAGCCAAAACGCTGCCTTGCAGAGTGCCGGTATTCACAGCCGTTGTAGCATGAGCCTCTCCCAGTCTTGTGCTGATAGCCCTGTCCTGAAGCATATGGCTTATACCCAACACAAGATTGGACTCTACCCCAAAAGAGGCGAGGGCCTTCACGATAGCTTCCGGTTTGACATTGCGGCCACTAAAGTATATACCTTACATTCAAAAGATTTTTCTTTAGTACGTACCAGAGAATGTAGAGCTGTTTCCACAGGTTTACCTTTAAAGAAGGCATGTTAGGAACCGCTTTTTAGGTGTGATACTACAGCGTAAGTGTAAGTCAACTAATCCTTCTAACGTTTTTGGAGAAATGATATAAACTAATAGGTCTGACGCCCTTATGGGTGGCTTGTGTACCTTTTTCCGGCTTGGGAATTAAAGTTACTTTAACACATTTCTACAACCTTGGGATGTGCACCAAGATAAGACAGCCCTTATATATAGACAATAGACACTGGAGAAGTAAGTCCATATTACACTGAAACTCGGCCAGAATAATACCATCACGTCCCGGTGACTCGAAAGGTTTAAAACTACCTGCAGCCCAACAAAATTAAGTCTCTGTGACCATTTGTGAACATTTCGCCCTCCCCCCCTGAGTTTCCTAGAAAATGTATTTTCCATAGAATATAAATAGAAACTGCTTTCGAAGAGGTTTAAGTGCTAACGCCTCTTTAGCAAATAGTTGGGCAAACATGGTCCAGTAAATGTAATCTTTCTGAGTCTGGATTGAAGAAGCCCTTCGCCATAAGGAAACAGCTTTATGTGCTTTTTTGGCATATAAGGTGCTTTCGATAACACTAGGCATGGGTTCATATCTAGAGCTCTTGTACGGAGGGTCTGGTTTCTCATAATGTTAACTGGGTGGTTGCTATGCTAATGGAAAGAGAAATTACATATATCCTTGGTAACACATATGTGTGCATTAGGCAGCACCGAACAGTCGAATACGTGGACGATCTTGCAATTATTATTACTCAGAATTTCAACTCGACTATTACTCGTTAAGTTAGATTAGCTCTGCGCATTAACTGGTGCTCTTAATATTAATCCTGCCAATGTTGTTTTTGTGTCGTTCACCAGAAGGCATTATTTGAACCTTGGTCCAATTTCGCTCCAAGGAACGATCATTGAATACTCCAATTTACCGTAATACTTGGGCATTGTGCTCGATAAAAAACTCTTTGGAAAGACTTTAGGTCTCACTCCGAAGATGATTTAATGGTTATACAATACCATTATCAAACCGACCACATGATCAAAGAACTAAGCTTTGGCAGAAAATTCAGGACTTTCTTTACTAAACGGGTAGAGTGGAACTTCGGTGGCCCAAGAAGCCTTAATTGGTTCAATGATGGCTCGAAAATGTAATACGGTGCTGGTGCTGCTGTCTTTGGACCCAACACTACTGTATCGATTGTATTGTGTATTTGGCCCAGTAATTTTAACGTTGAAATCCGTGACATCGAAATTCGTCGCCTTATCAACGTTAATAAAGGAACGATAGGAGCTGGTATAACTATCATCTCTAATAGCCAAGCAGGCTTCAAGACTCAATTCTTGTGGAGTTTTCCTCGAGGCTTCGAAATAGTGCTTTGACATTTTCGAACAAGTGGCCACCCATGACAGGATCACGCCTGTTGGGTACCAGGCCACTCGGGAATTCACCGCAATGAGATTGCTGATAAACCAGCCAGGAGGTGTTCATCTTCTTGGTGCCAGGGTCTTGAGCCCTGTTGCAGCCTTAGCTGGTATTCAGCAAGGTTTGTAATAGAATATTGCCTACCTCTTAGACTTTATGCTTGTAATGATACCTATCTGGTCACTGGCTAAACTATCACCTAAATCGGATAGGTCTTTCTGTAAGAAAGACGATGAAACTGCAAAGTACATTATGTGTTTTTATCCTGTCTTAGCATGGCTTAGAAGGAGGATCTTTAGTCGGAAATTTCCGAGCCCGGCTGATGTTAGGGGAGGATTATAGTAAAGACTTCCTTGACTACCTCAGGGTGGCAGAGCGTCTTTGCAGTAGTGGGATTTTGGCACAGAAGACCTCCGTGGTCGCAATGGCCATCATATGGGTAACCCTACCTTAACTAATAATATTATTCAAGCAAAGGTTCCAATCTTTCGAGTACTCTTATCTTAACTGTAGGATCCCAGCGAAAGTAGCTATTAAGCTCACGATAGTTTCTACTTGCGGACTTTGTTTAAAACCTGCGCTCAAAAAATTTCTGTTACTTTTAGAATTAATTTCTTAAGACTTTTCTGACGTGTGAGAATACGCATTTCTAATTTAATTTCTTTCGTTTCTTCCACAGAAAAGGACTTTTATTAAACCTTAAAGTATCACTTGAAGGTTTTTAAATTTTTTGGAGTTTATTCCATCCCATAAAACATCTGATAATTTTTTAAGGGCTTCGGAAAACATAGTAAAAAAATGTCCTATCACTGAAAACATTCCCAAAAAATTCCCTTACTGCGAAAGACACAATTTTCGGACTAAACTCCAAATTTGTATTTAAAAAAGTTCTAAACCAAATTACTTTGGTTTTAAATATGCTTGAAAAAAAAATCTGAAATCCCATAGTCCTTTTAAACTTAATTCGAAATTTTGATTTTACCTGTTCTTCGAAGCAGATTATGAAGACTTCAAGGATGATTCTATAAAACTCTCTTTCTAAAAAATTTTTATTTCTATTTTTTCAATCTAATGGTTCTAATGGTCACACAAAAGTGTTGTTAAGAGATTGATTGAAACAAATGATTCGCCTTTCAATCAGGGCCTTTTAAGGACCCTTTTGGATGTTTTATTTTTGGATTGAAATATATTTCTTTGAAATTCCAGCTTACAAGGTTAATACAGAAATATTAACAAAAGTAAAGGTCTTTTAAATGAGCACTTATTAGGAGTATCTGGAAATTCAAAAGACCTGGTAAAGTGATAACGGAAACAATCTAAAGAAAAAGCAAAAGCACATTTTTTTCGATAAAAATATTTAAAGTCATAAAAAAAAGGTTTAGATATGAGAATTCTGCGAAGTCAATAAAAAGTAATGTTCTTAAGAATTTCTTATCGGTTTTTGTATGTACATATCTTTTTAATCAAACGTCAATGTTTTCTAAGATATTGTGTGATTTTCGGAGTCTCTTTCAACTTCTTTTTGTGACTTGCCCAGATCCTTTCGCAGATTCATAAATTCTTTCCTTTGAATTTAATTGCGAACTTAGCAACTCGTAGCAACTTGGTTTACAGTATCCCCACCCCGTCATCCTAATCTTCATCTTGTTGATATTTATCTGGATATTTTAGCTAAATCTGCGTTTGCCATTTTTGTCGCCATAATTGATCTCTCAACTACCGTAAACAGCATCGTGTGTCATCTTTTATAACGCTGCTCCTCCACTTTCTACATCCTACATCTACGTAGTACGGGTACGGGTAAGTACGGGTAAATTGAATTGTTCCTCTACGTTTAGAGTTGGTCGTGGGTTCGGGCGTTGTCGCCGGATTCAAAATTTCAAACTTGACGCCGAAAATGCAGGGAAGTCAACATAATAAAATAAACCAATGTTACCAATTCCAGACAAATTTTAATCCTCTGTTTCTTGTCAATGTAGAAACATCTATGAGCTACGAAGAAAGAACTAAAAGGAAGGGTTTTATCGTGTAAAAATTGTGTAGGCGAGTGAAGCATCGCGTTTGTGGATAATGGCGTGGGGGAAGAAAGGGCAAGTTTAAGTTCGCTATTAAGAAGAAGATAGTTGAACTGTCATTTTTAAAGTAAACCAAGTGCCGGAACAATTTTGCTTTATATGAAAACCATTTACAGTGTTACACTTTGTGAAATAAATTTAATGAAGTGAAATATAAAAGAAGTAAAAATTTTTTCTAGTGGAAAATATTTTCAATGAAATATTGTGTATTGTTCAATATCTGGAAATCGAACCCATCTCCGATTGCCGCGAATATCTTTTCCCACGCAACTTTCTTTAAAATATTTGACTGTAGGCAGAGGATAAAGAAGCTATTATTTACATATGGGTTGGTTTTTCTTTATTCTCCGTTGTTTAAATTGGCGCGGAGGCGTTAAAATAAAAATGTTTGGGGTCTATTGTATTTGAAGTAAAATTTTACCTAGAAAAAAAAATATACTACGACCATGATCCTGTCTTTGTTCGGAAAAGTGTGTTAGGAGTTGTGAGATTCTTCAGAAAGTTGCTTTTAAGCCATTCCTTTATATATGTGCATATGTGTATATGTATGAGGTATCACTTTCTATGAATTGTTTTCTCAAGATTTAACTTTTGTTATGTTTATCCTTGTGTTCTATTTGAAATAGTGCTAATTTTATCGTCAAATAAGAATTAAAATTGAATGCTAAAGTTAAAACTATAACGTGCTGTGTGAAAAATATTTGAGAAAACTCCAAATTTTATACAATTAGTGACAATAGCAATGTATAGTGCATTATCGGAAAAATTCAAGGCTTTTGAATCGCCTAACTTGAAATACGCAATGTCTGCGTTAAGGGAGTAGACCACTCTTGACAGCCTGGGTTTTGACCGACTTGACAAAATACGAGATGTTATAAGTTTGACGAGTATTTTTTGTTATTTATTTTTATCTTGATCGCGAATAATTTTGTAACGCGTGCATGGATTTTGAGAGGGGTGGAGGTGGTGGGTGGCAAAAATAAAGGTCTTTTAAATTAGCACTTATTAGGAAGGTCTAGAAGTTCAAAATACCTGGTAACGTGATAATAAAAATCATTTTAAGAAAAACACAAATTTTTTTAATAACAATATTTTAAATCATCAAAAAAAAGGCTTTTGACAATTCTGAGAAGACAATAGAAAGTAAGATTCTTAAGAATTTCTTGTCGCTGAAGGTGTTTGTGACTTCACAGCATGTATATATTTTTGGAATCAAACGTTAAGGTTTTGTAAGGTTTTGTATTATATTCAGAGTTCTCTTTCAATTCTGTTTTTACCCAGACCCTTTCGCAAGTTCATAAATTGTTTCCTTTGAATTTTATTGAGGACTTAGCATCTCGTAGCAACTTGGTTTACAGTATTCCGCTTCTCCGCCCACTATCTTCATCATTACATATTTTAACTGAATCTGCGTTTGGCATTTTTGTATTAATGATTGATCTCAACACTACTGTAAACGGTGCCGTGTATCATATTTTATAACGCTACCCCTCCTCAGGATCGTTAGCTTTAGTCTCTTTGTCAATTTGATGAATCATATAAAAAGTTCACGAATGCTGTTAGGTTCAGACTACTTTCTACATCTACGTCGGCATAAAGTACGGGTTAATTAAATTGTTCCTCTAAATCTCGAGTTGGGCGATGGTATCGTCAAATTCAAAACTTCAAACTTGACGCCGAAAATGCAGGGAGGATAACATAATAAATTAAAAAATATACAACCAATTCCAGATAAATTTTAATCCTCTGTTTGCTGTCAATGTATACACAATGTATACACATATACGAGCTACGAAGAAGGAACTAAAAGGAGGGCTGTGCCGTGTAAAAATTGCCATCTTCTTGACACGTAGGTGTTGGATGATTCTTCTTTTGGTATAAAAAGTATAATCCCCCATTGCTACGACGAGAATAAATTTTAACCTAGGACGTTTTTTGTGAAGTCGGCTAAACATATTTTTTAAAACTATTTTATTTAGTGAAGTTTTGGGAATTTTTAGGGGAATAAATATAAAAACATAATGACTGAAAATTAACTCAAGTATTTACATAAAATATAAACTATCTTTAGAAAAATAATGAGACAAATATAATTTTTTGTAAAGCTGCGTTGCTGTTCATATTCATATTCATTTATTACCGGAACAACTACACAATTAAATTATTCAATTTATACATTTGTGTAGGAATGATATTAGAAAAGAATTAATACTTCAGAAATATATGCAAAATAACATAAAAAAATCTATAAATACATGCTAAATCAATAAATACATGCTAATTAATTAATACATAGTTAAATAAACTAACAAACTAAAAAATAATCATCAAGAATGTTAGAAGAAAAATGCAAAATATAAATAAAAAGAAAAAAAGTAAAAACTGAACAAATAATTACTATATATTATACTCATCTGAAAAATACTGACATATGTATAATACTATTTAAATTTATCATATAGAAGTAATCTTAAATTACGGCCGTTGCTGCAGCACTTTATAACACGAGGGAGGGCGTTCCACAGTCTAACCGATTGGACAAAAAATTGACGTTCAGAAACACGACAACCAAAACGTGGCTGAATTAACTTAAATGTTCTTACAGATTGAGCAAAATTCAATTTATTAAATAAGTAAGTAGGTTTCTGGTTCACAATAATATTTCGCATAAACAAAATTACTCTAATTGCGAGATATGATTTAAGAGTACAACCAAGCACAGAGACATGGTCAAAGCGTCTTAAACTATAAATATAACGAATAGCAGCATTAAAAGCCACATAAAGTTTTCTCCAAGATAAAGAGTCAAGTGCATAAAAGATCTCACATCCGTAAGTGATGAGAGTAACCACAAGTGATTTGACCAAGAAAATTCGAGTCCTTTGGGGAGTATATGCTGCTGATGCTGAGAGTGCACGGAGAGTATAAAATACCCTTGAGATAACACGATTAATATGATGATTCCAGCTCAGGGTTCGATTAAAAATGATTCCCAGATTATTAATTGATTTATTGTACGGAATGATCTCATCATTTAACATTAAGGCGGGAAAGTGGGACATATCAAGCTCATCTTTAAAGATCACCAAAGAGGTAGACTTCGAAGCATTAAGTGTCAACTTGTTGAGCAATGCCCACGATTGTATATGCATCAGATCCTCATTAGCGCGACAAACCGCATCCTCAATCAATCCAAGTGGTTTGGAAATATAGAGCTGAAAGTCATCAGCATACATATGAAATTTACAATGCTCGACCATACAAGTTAAGTCGTTAATGAACATTGAAAAAAGCAATGGTCCTAGGATTGACCCTTGAGGAACACCAGAAAGGACAGGGAGAATACTAGAGACTCTACTACCAATAACAACTTGTTGAAATCTGTCTGTAAGGTATGACCTTATAAGCTTACAGGCGGGAGAAGAAAAGTTAAAGTAAGCTCCAAGCTTATTAATCAAAATTCTGTGGTCAACCCTGTCAATTGCCTTGGAAAAGTCGAGTAGAATAAGTATTGTCAGCATATTCGAATCAATTGAAACACGAACGTCATCACATATTTTAATAAGAGCAGTAGTACAGCTATGCTTAGCTCTAAAACCTGATTGCAGTTCCGATAAAAAGTTATTATTTTCCATGGTATGTGTTATTTGCCTATGTAGGATTTTTTCAAAAACCTTAAAAAATAATGGGAGGATAGAAATAGGCCGATATGCCAACGAGTCGGGTGCTGAATTCTTCGGTATAGGTATAATCTTGGCAGATTTCCATTTAGTGGGGAAACATGACTTAGTTATAATAGTATTAAATATAAACGTAAGATACGGAAGCAAAACTGGCAAAATCATCTTAACAAATCTAGGATGTATTCTGTCCATACCAACTGCATTAGATTTAACACGTTTAACGTTTCCATCTGCGGTATGCCAAGTTGCGCTTAATGATAAGATGTTTAATTTGCCCAGTAAACCAAGGACAGCATGGATTAATTACTTTCCGAGTCTTCGTTGGTACATATTTGTCGAAAAGATATCCAATGCAATTTTCAATATAGCTGACTTGATCATCAACAGATGTAAATGAGTAAATAGTATCCCATTCAAGGTCGTAACATTCATTTAAAAGACCATCAAGATCAACGCATTTAAAATCACGATATGAAAAGAAATGGTTTCTCTCGTTCACAGACACTAAGTCATAAGTAAGAAAAATCAAATAATGTCTAGAAAAACTAGGAATAGTGATTTGATTGAAGAACGTGACGAGGTCCTTGTTTTCAACAATGAACAGATCAAGCAGAGAAGAAGAAGTAGCCGTAAAATGAGTAGGGACAGTTGTATTAACAAAATCTAAACCAAACCCTTGAATAAGATTAGTCAGTGTATTGGCAGAGGAGCAGCGTCCAAGCAAGTCCGCATTAAAATCACCGGATATAATTATATGTGAGTAATGATGACCAATACTTTTAAGTACAGCTTCTAGAGAACTAAGGTTGGAAACATTCGGTGGCTTATACACAGCTCCAATTTGCTGTTGACACATCAAATTGGTGCGCTTTCTCGTGGTACGCAACCTTCAGCTTGAACACAAAGAACAGACATTGTTGTAGTTAACAGTGTTTTGTCGCTATCTGGCCAACCAGTTTTGTCACTAAGACGAAAAAATTACGTAAGTTAGAATTTTTTAGTTTTCATAAATAGCTTTTAAGGTTTATAATTTCCATGAAATTCATCATATTTTTGGCATGTTTTTTCTTAATATTTCAGAGGTTTGACAGAGCTCCTCTGATAACTTCAAGGAGTTAGGAAGCTCCGCTTATGAGATTTTATGCATACCAAATAGGGATGAGCGATCTTTGATTCGATCTCAACGGGTCGATCTTTTAGCCTTCGATCTGCCGATTTTTGTATCGATCTTTCGCGGAACCGATTCAGTTCGTATCGATTTATTTATTTCCGATTCCGATCTATTTAAGACAAGACGCGACGCGGTAAAATAAAACTGAGCAAGCTCACGTGGACATTAATTTGTGTAATAATCCTGCGAATTTAAAATTTCGTACCTAAAATATTGTTAATGTTAGATAAATGCGTTTCGGTTCTCTATAATATGTTAGTGTTATTTGTATCAGTGAGTACCATGAGTAACCTATACCTCCAAATAGTGTAATTTGCAGCATTCAATTTTAGTGCATCTCTGGCTTACTCTGAGGCCCTTGAAGATTTCTCGCCTCTAACTAGGATAGCTCGAAAATAGTTGTGAACCTTTTTAACTAAAATTAATTCTTAATACATTGCTCATAATAAGATAACCTTGAATACATCTTTCACTATATGCGATTACAAGTACTGAGTTATCTCCATCGTCCTGTTCGATAGGTGCTACGTCCGCTACATGGTATCAAGTCTGAAGTAAGGTATTCTTCTAAACTATCAGCACTCATTTTTAGTTGTTTAGAACTGCAAAATTAATCACTTGGTGAAGAAAATATAATTTATTGTCATGTGAAGTCCACCGGTTTTAGCTAGTTATGACAAATTGAGCTTAGTGAAAATGTCAAAATAAATGGCATCGATCTGTTCGATGTATGAACATTGATCTTTTTAGAGCGATTAATGGATCTTCGAAATCGGAAAAAAATTACAGATCGATCCATACTGAATCGATTTTCTCAGTTCGATCCCCCATCCCTAATACCAACTATAAAAATTGTATCTTCAGAAAAACGCATTCATAGCGCGCAGCGAAAGCACTCACAAAGGTCGCCAGCGGCGGAGCGTGCAGCCGGGAGAAAGGCATGCGCAAAACAGCTGTGTTCAGGACCGTGCGCAGAATTTGCGCGTGGGGGGGGGGGTTATTTAATTTCATTAAAAAAAAGAAAGGAGCTATACAAACAAAACTACCAACAAATGGATGTACATAAAATATGATATATTATGCAATTAAAAAATATGGTCAAATACGTTTTAGGTTATTTTTTTTAGTATTTCAGTCAAATGTTTTCTAATGAAGAAGTACAGAAACGCTTAAAAGCCCTCCTGGGGGGAGGGGGGCACGGGCCTGGCTGTGTTAGATATTCAAACCACAGCGATCGGAGATGGAACTTTTGACGCGCGAAGAATCACGCATATATTTCCGATATTTTGAAAGTGTATGGGTTATCCACCCCCTTAAGTGAAGCTTTGTTTGCATTTGGGTCGGTAGTCATGGAGCCCATTTAGACTGTCGGAATTTAATACTAGCTTCAAGTAAATCGACTTACGTGATACTAAACCGGCGGAGTTTAGTTTTTATTAAATTTGCGTTTTTTACTAGCACAATATTATTCGACTGTAAACAACAACAAATACTTGTCCACTTTGTTTTTAAGCAAATCAAAATGCGAGGTTTTGTAATTTTTAAAACCAAATTTTCAGGTCAGTACCTCATCAGATGATCAGTTAAAGTAGTACTATTTTCTGCTAATTCATGATGCTCATATCACACTAAATTAGTCTTAAATCGATTTACGTAAAACTGGTCCTATATTGCACGGTCTATTTTCTTATTAGCTTAGCACGAAAGGCGTAGGTGCAATTTTATTTTGCAAAGTTTTTATACAGTTTCTATACAGCTTCAAGTAAACTTCGAGTAACCAAAATACCGATTTCAGAAAATGGATATAAAAGGATCAACTTCCACCCCTGGGAGGATACTGTTAACCCCCAAGGATTCTTAGTGATCACATTCGTATGAAATTTAAACTCCTCTCTTTTGTGAACATCCATTGTCGAAAATTATTGTAAGGAAACACGCGAAAGGGGAGGTTTCTACTCGTTTGAGGGGGTAGGAAGGGTAAAACTCATCTGAAACAATTTTTTTTTGTAATCCTCTAAAATGGTGGAGGGGGGCAGTTTAAACTTTTAAACTCAGAAGATAGATAGGTGGGGGGGGGGGGGAGTAGAACCGACTTCTGGTAGTCATGGTCATGTTTTTGCCTTAATTCGTCTCTCTGTCTTATATTCTGGTCAAATCATTAACAATTTTCATAAAAAATTATCGCGCGCCCGTGGGCGAAACCCGAAAAAGGGGTGGATTTTGCCGGTTTGATGGGGTGTGGGCCCAGATAAAAACTATTTTTTACTATGATATTGGGTACAGCGACCCCCATGGAATGGAAGGAAGGGGGGCGGGGTTGTCTTACATGTGCCCAAATTTGTTGCATAAACTTTTTCAACTCATTGACTCCATTAAATACCAAAAATAATCGTCGCTTAGTAAGAACAATGACAATCCACAAAATAAAAACTGCAACATGATGTTTACCAAATATATTGGTTTACCATATATTTGGGAACTTCTGACTTTCAAACGCTGCCTTAACTCCAAAAACATCTTTAAGTAAAACAAACGAATAATACATAAAAAAAAACGGTGCTGCCACACAATATGTGCAAAATATACTTTTATCGGCTGATTTTTTGAATTTTTAAATGCAGTTGAATTCTAAATGAAATTAATGAAAATCCGTTGTTTAGAGATAAAAATGACCAATAAATAAATACAATAGTATTGCCATATGATATCCAATAACGAATTCTCTGTTAGTTATAAAAACTACAACCCTTAAAAGAAATGTACTACCACATGATATTTACAAAAAAACAAAAATTCTCCTCCTCTTTCCCTTTTGGCAAATAACAAGTGACAACAGCTCAAGCTTATCCCTTAAAATCTTTTCATTTGCAATGCACCACCTTGTAATGGTGTAGAAGCCCAAAAACTTGGCTAAGTACCAAAAATTGATAGATCGCTCCTGATCGTCGACCGGAAACTCGTAGAACAGGTGCCTATTTCAAAGTGATATGCATTCAGTTGCCAGTAGTGCAGTAAAAGTGCGATTATTGCATGAATGCATACGAGGGGGCAAAACAATATTGAATGAACGGATAATTGCATTGGCGTAGATATTAAAACGTATAAAAATGGATGGGGCATATAAGCAATCAAATAAAATTCGGATAGAAGCATACTACGACAATGATTTAGATAATTTCAGTTTTGCAGCATCCGTACTAAAGCGGATCTAAAGATGCTTGCAAAAGTCATTGAGATGATCTGATTCGGGTTTTGAATATTCAACCAATTACTGATTAATTCATTTTTTTTGGTTGGGTTGGTTGACAATTCACTCAAGAATGTGATGCTTTACGCGCGGCTTATGCGACTATACAGGAACGGAATTGGGACTGGTGATGTTTATTCCGAAATAAAACGATTGCTACTATACTGAAAATTGTTGGTGCTGGTCAGAGGAAGATTTTCAAATCGGAATTTTGAGGTTATGTGGAAAGACGTAATAGGGAGGGGGTGTTGTTGATATGGTGCAATTTATAGATTACCGGACATATGTTGCCGGTGGTATCCGCCTAGGAACATCATTAGAGCATAATCGCGTTGGAGATAAAGAGGATTATATATATATATATATATATATATATACTGATGATGACAAGGGGAGGTGTATTGAGGAAACATTTATGATTAAAAATATGCAACAGTACGTGGCATAGAGAATGTACTAAATGCGAACAAATATGAGGTTATGATGTGAATGCCGTCGTCGACTTGCAATATAGTTTCCATCTTTTACTTTTTCGGTTGCTCTACAACAGCCTCGGAGTATCTGCAGCACAGCACCGCATAGATACGTCGTCGTTTTAGAGAAAATTTATTTTTGGAGACTTTGATACAGTGGAAATTAGCATTTTGGGGGGAGACACACAATGTTCAACTGCCGGATTTTGTAGATATTAATCAAAATCGCTTCGCGAAAATTTGCATAGTTTTAGTTTTTTGGTATGTGGAACTGCAGCATATTTGTAAATCGAAATGCAATGATTGATGGGATTTGTTTCCGAGCATCCGTGCATAACTGTCAGAATATGATTAGTTCGCATTCCCTGTTTCACTTCAAATATAAAATATAATCTTTTACAAAAATAAATTACAAAACAATTTCAGTTCCTCCCCTGTCCTCTCTTTCGTTCTCTCACTAAATTTTTTCTCTGAAAGTAATACAATTCTATACGTGGAAATCGGCATGTCCATGTTGTCCAACAAAATCCAAATGTACATCATTGGACAATTTTATAATTGTCGGCAAAACTACAAAGTGCCATCGTCAATATTTCTTCGTTTAATTTCAATCAGTCGTGCCAGATATTGTCGCATAGAAGGATGGAAAACAACGACAAGAATGGTAAAAAGATACACAAATCTGCCGGCGCGAATAGAGAGCACAGAATCCGATGGATTGCATTGCATTGCGACACAAGAGAAAGGGGCAACAAATTACATTTCAAAGAGTTCTATAATTGGAAGATGTCACAATTTCTTGGACAATATTCTTCCATCTGTCGGACGAATATACTTTTAAGGGACATGTGCAAAAGTTAGTTTTGTTAAAATGGAATGAATTAGATAAGAGAAAATCGCTTGTTTTATTTTATTTCGAAGGATATTAGAAAATATAAAAAAAAATTTTATTACTTACCAGTGTGAGATGCGGTGGATGTTATACATGGCACAATGATGTAGAGTAGAAACACTAAAATGATCAGAAAATATAAAAATACAACTTTTTAAAAACTTTAAATGAAAATTTCCTCTAAGAATTCTATGCAAACTATTTCAGTTTAAAAAGAAATCAAAAGCTTAAAAAATTCAAAAATGGTGTTCCGCAGGAATCTATTAAGGGTAATTTTTTCTTTAGTTCTGCAGTTCATAAATAAAATTTTACTGAACCCAAAAAGGGGGCTTAGGTTTGAACGTTAAAGTTAGCCTCATGAGGAATCAGAAGTTGAACGACCAAAATGAAGGTGTTCATGGCCTGAGACCAATGTATAAACCAAACTTGAGGATTCTTTTTAATTTATGTTCGACTATATAGTAATGCAATAAACAGTCATATACCTAGAATCGTGTGGTACCAAATCAAGTAGAGTGAACATGCCCTGGCGCTTCTTTTCGCTGATCTACGAAATTAAATAGGACGCTTCTAATTGAATGTCGCTCAGTAGTAACATTGAGTCCGAAACAAAAAAAAAACATTTTATTTGGATGCCGGGAAATCTGAAATATGCACTTCCTGCGCTTGAATCTCTCTTGACTTTAGAAGCGGGCTCTTACTGGAGTCTTGCTGGACTCTTATATGAAGAGAATTTGATTCATCGATTATGGAGGTAATGAATTCGTGTGTGTGCTAGGTACTACGTTAGACCTGTTTTGCTTTTGTTTTTTACTGACTTTCTTTCCTTTTTGCCAGTTTCTGGAAGCCCCTGTAGGTTTTTAAAACGTCCAATTTTTGTTGTTTTTTCTAAAAAAAAACATTTTCCGTTTTAAGAAACGGTTTCTAAGCACTAAAGCATAATAAAAATAAATTTTGCAAGCAAATGGTCGCGGTTGTCCCAGTAACCATTTCCAAGCCTGCTTTGATCTCAAAAAATCCAACGAACGTTTTTCAAAATATTCTTTCTAAAAAAGCTTTTAAATGCCCAAGAAAAAGAGTTTCCAAGGCCCACTAGGACACTAGGACCTATTAAAATTTATTTTTGTTTATTTAAAAAACAAACTTGTTTTGTAAAGCTGTTGGTAACCCTGGAAACAGTTTTCAACAGCTACTAGAGTTTTACGAAAACAAATTTGTTTAGTTCAAATCTCCCAAGAGATTTGTCGTTGTCCCAAAAGCAACTAATTTATATATTTTCAAAATTGTTTACTGAAAAAACTTTTGATTGCTTTCCAAGCCGACAGATAAATTAATTTTTCTGTTTTTCAAAAAGCTTTTGGTTATTTCAGAAACTTCCTGGGCTTTTGAGAAAAAGAAAATGATTTTCCTTCACTTTGTATTGCCTTGAAAGGTTTTACAAGGGAACGCTTACTTAAATAAATGTCTGCGAATTAAGAGATAACATGTTGGCCTTCCATCCTGAAAGTCTTAGCTTCGAACCTTACTGGCGGCCACCCATGGTTATTTGCCGCTGACAATATATTAAGATAACAAGGCCATTGGGTTTGTAGAGGAACTTCCGTGGTTCAGAATCCACCGTAAATTGTAGGTCAATTTGCAATCATTGTCTCGTGTCGGTGTGCCAGGTAAAGAGGGGAGGAAGGGTAATGAGAGAACTTGACTGTCTTGTTTTTGTATTCCTGCGAGCTAGAAAAACATCACAGAGGCGGAGCGGACTTTTTAATTTCTTATTAAAAACTCACGGGGAGACCGTTACTCGCATCCTGGAACCACGGCGTGTTGATCGTTTCACTCAACCAATTAATCCAACTCCGTCTCCAACTCCAGCTACGAGAACTAGAGAGTTTGCCAATTTTTTAAATTGGTTTAAGGGTTTCAAATCCGGTTGCTTTATTTCAAACTGACCTCTTGGGCCGCTTATCTTGAATGTAACTAGTTTGAGTGACCCTTAGCTTTAGCTATTCATAGATAGGATCTATTCCTTAGAATAAGTGCTTGAAGCTTCGAAAGATCTGACAACCAAAATGTAAAAATGTATTGACGATTTATGGGTTTCTAGGAAAAATTTAATTAATGGTGTCTTCACTATCAGTATAGTATGAGAAATACCACGTAGGTACGGCTGTCTTTATGATATGTGCCAGTTCCGTTTGTTGCGGCTCCTGTACCCGCAATTGTAAATCGTCGGTGGAATAAGTTATGACGTGTCGGCCTACCAATCCGGAGGTCCCACGTTCGAATACCATCAGCGGCGACCCATGACTGCTTTATCCTGACAACAAATCACGATAAAACGACCATGGGGGTTGCAGAGAAAATGGCAGTGATTCGGAATCAATCCAATTGAAATTGTAGGTTTACTTGCAATCGTCGTCTCGAATCGAGTGAAGTTCTTCTACCGCCCCACGCCCCACTAGGGGTAACGGGAACTAGTGAGAGGGAGAGAGTGAAAGGTACCCGCAATTTCGGATGCTTCTTGAATTTCATTTCTGATTCATTCATCCTTTGTAGCTTTGTGTTAAAATTTTCATCAAAGGTTAAACCCGGAACAAAATATTGCATGACTATTCTGTTTTCAATGTAGTATACTTTCAAAAAAATATTGAAATGGCCATGTTATTTTCTCGTTCGCTATCAAAATTAAATTCAAGGTTGACTATAACAATTCAAGTAAAATTTAAATACAATTCTGAATTCAGGAAGGCTACGAAGAGCTATTTCAGTATAATACTTGTTTCATCTTTCTCATCTGAAAAATTGTGATTTTAAAAGTAGTCGTGTATTTGGTGAAGATCGTTTAGAATACCACTTAAAAACCAATGTTCCGTGGCGTCAAGTCCTTCGTCAAACTTGTCTTCTCACCTTGAAAATTACCAATTTAACGAAGAGTTCAGTTTTAGATGCGCCTACCCAGACGAAGTTGTTAGGGCACCCACGTTTATTAGGTCCAGTGCAGTAGTTTCAGACGGAATCTCACCTACTTTTTTTAAAATACTGTTGACACTTATTCTTCATATTCTGGTCTTCATTTTTACCTCGTGTCTAACATTTTCAAAGTTTCCCAGTGTGTGGAAAAACATAGTAGGTTAATCCTCTGCCCAACGAGTCTGAAGCTAATCCCTTTAATGATTATCGGCCAATAAGTTTACTTTGCTCTTATCAAGGTGGTTGCAAAACTGTTTAATTGATAGTACCCTGATTTTTGTCATCGTTCTCGTTTGAAAGTACCCTAATTTGGATTGGATCAGTGTTGTTAATGGAGTACCGCAGGGCTCAATCCTTGGGCCTCTTCTTTTTTGCCTATTCATTAAAAATCTCCCAGATTTAATTGAAAATGTGAATATTTATTTACGAAGATAGATATCTATCTGAACCATTCGGCTTAATGCAGCGGAGTACACAGAGTTAACAATGACTTAGTAAAATCGCGGTGTGGGCACTTTACAACTTACTTATTTTAAATATTCTTTTAATCGAATGTACATTTATATAGAAACAACTTCAAAGTATCGGATCTTCTAAGTGTCCATTTTGATAGCATACATCCTGGAGCTGTTACGGTTTGATTTGAGAGTATCCATGGATATAAGCTAACACCGATCCAGATACGGACGCAAAACTAAGGGTTATTCCATGGCACGTCATCGGTAGAGTAAGTGATAACGTGTCGGCCTATCAATTCGGAAGTTCCAGGTTTGAATCCCATCGGCGGCGACCTATGGAAATATTAAAATTTTAAACTCCTTTGGAACTTCTTCAACAGCAGCACTAAAGGCTTAAGTTTTATTTAGCTGCTGAACACCGTCACGAGAAACCGAAACGCTAAAGAAATTTTATTATTCCTTTTTTTGCTTGAGTTTTAATTGTTGTATTGATTTTTATTTTTTGTATTGGTTTTTAATTGTTGTACTGATTTTTTTACGCTAAAAAGACCATGGAATCCATGGAATTGTTAGGTTGACTTGCAATTGTTGTATCCAATCAGATGAAGCTCTTCTTCCACCCTATGCTCCATAAGGATTTAATGGGAACTAGAAAGAGAGAGATTTCATGGAGACTGCGAAGTGCGAATCTTACGAACCTACGTTGGGAAGACTCTATGCGATGAAATAGTGTTGCACAGAAAGGCTAACCAAACTGGGCCGGTAAACTCCAAAATTGGTCTGACTTAAGTACAATAGAGGAGCTTAGTCAGATAGAGTTATCTAACACCTTAGCGTTAGCCCTGCTGATAATACTGTCAATATGATTCTCGCTCGACAAACGAGTGTTAATTACCACACCCCAAACTTTGGTTTTGTCGAGTCTGGTTAATAATAATAAGTATGTAGCCGAGATGACTAACTTAAGGTACACCTGAAGTATTATTTATTGAGTTAGAACGGAGCGTACTTTGCTGGGTCCGATCATATAATTAGGACGATATCCAGTTAACAAAAACTAATGGAAATCCCAGAACAATAGTTTGTGAATGAGTAAAATGAGTCTGTAATTTGAAGTAAGAAAGTTTACGCACACACATTAGGTCCCAAGTGGTCTGAATTTCCGACAAATTTACATTGCTTCATATAGCAGCCGGAGGTGATTTTTCTTTAAACTCGTCCTAGCGCCTAAACTATTACTTATGTATGTGAAAAAAATATTTTCGGATTATCCCGGAATATGAATGGGTGTGGGTAGCCTATAGTAGGGTTGAAAAGAGATGCAGCTCAATCGTAAAGTGTTGAGCGAACGAGGAGCGAGTGAGGAGAGCGATCTTTCGCCACCTTACGCCGACTAAAGACATATCTTCGCAGCAGGATGACAGGCTTTAATGCATATCCACCAAGACATTGCGTCAATGATAAACGCTACAGAAGTACTTGATATCTTTAGCAGAAAACATTAAAGATAACTATCATTAATAAACATGTAATTTTTCATTATTTTCATTATTAAACCTTTATTACAAGTATATTTCTTATAGTTATTGTTGTATGTAATTATTTTACAATAAATCCCAAAGATTTAGTGTAATCTTATCAGGACACTCCTTGCCCGTCTGGCCCTTGTGCTCCTCCCAGAAAAAAATCCTGGATCCGCCCCTGGGTAGCCATCAGACTTATGTTTTGATTTAACAAAACTCCAGAACCGTTTAGAATTATCGTGTTGTTTTGCTTTTATTTGCACTAATAATAAATAATCATTATGAGAGGCTTCTAAGCTCGAAATGAATAGATTGCACAAGTAAATTAAGTACTCGTCGATCGAGGAGCAAAATCTCTTCTAGGCTTTTTTTTTGAAGTTCTTTAGAAGAAATGGTTGGAAAGATCGCATACCACTTGACTTGAAAACAGTGACATAATGTGTAAAGTAAATAGCCAGATCCTTTCTTTTGAATTTCTTAAGGTTGGAAAGATCGCATACCAATTGACTTGAAAATAGTGACATAATGTGCAAAGTAAACAGCCAGATTATCATAAAAAAATCTAAGAGCCATACGAATGTTGCGCATTAGTCCAAATCATTAGTCCAATCAAAAGTATTAGTCCAATCATAGGCAGAAAGGCAGAATTTCACTTGTATGAAATTAAGGTTAAATTAAGGTTATAACAATAATTACTTATATCTAAAAGCTCAATAAACACATCTAGTGGCCTAATTGAGGTGGGCTGAAAGTAACTCAGATAGCAACCGCTGCAGAATCAAAACACAGTCCAACATGAAGAGCAGGAGTTGCTTGAGTCTGATGCGATATAACGAAACTGGATCAAATCACACGAAGTGAAGTCGTCAAGGATGAACAGAGAGTGCTGAGGAGCAACTGAAAGAGCCGGCAACAAACCATCATCATCAGCGAAAATATCCTAGCCTATAGTAGGCATATTAACATCACTAACATGTGCCAAGCCATCAGAAGGTTGCATGGCATTGGCAATCTTATCGTCGCAAGCACAAAGTGTTTTGTTGATGGAACGTAAACTGTAGTAATATAAACATTCTTGTTCAGTTTCGTAGAGTAAGCAATATCAACAGCCGCCAATATCAATACCACATAGAACCCCATCTCATGATTAAGGCGGAAGACTTAGAATATAGTAATCCCAAAAGCAATTTCTACAGCATCCTAGGACTTAACAAAATCCAGTTTCTGTTTTGTTGAGCTAGCCTCAAAAGTAGTTTTAAGGACTAATAAAAGAAATAATTAGTAGGCGATCGAAACTGGAAGTTCGTTGAACTCTGCACGAGTAGTTTTTCATAACTCAATTATGTTCATAGATGTGTTAGGGCATCTAATTGCACATATATTGTAAAATATTGAAAATAAATCGATGAATGATAAAATTTAATGCTACTCTAATTCAATAGAATAAAAATTAAGTAACACCTTTCGTATCTAATTACTCTCTACATTAATCACTTTGAACCCATTCGCGATTATGTAAATTTACTCAATTTTACATTTAGAATTCGATTTGCCTATTCCTTCCCCTTCAGCAAGTTATTATGTTGCATAAACATTAAAATCAAACGAAAACATTGATTTACATTATACCCATGTACCTCGCTAAATCGTTATCTAGCCATATTCTACTGGGTAGGACATCCCCCCCCCCCCCCACCTTCCTTTAAACCGGATTAAAAATAAATTCAGGAAAGTTTGCATAGAAGGGACCCAATTTGCCGATTTTAAATACCATCAGGTGCCAATATCGATTTGGATAAATAACGAAGATAAACGATAATTGTGACTATCGTTAGCGTATTGTGGTATTTTGTGGGTGCAATTTTCCGTTTCCTATTCTCCCCCTTTCCTCTTTCTCTTACTCAATTCAGTGTATTTGATAGAATTGAAAATGGTATAGGCAGAAGCGGACGACCTCGAATGATTGGATAGGGATTTGGATTTTGTGTGACACAAGTGGGAAAAACCGATTGAAAATTCCGGTTGTTAGAAGGGTTTTTAATGGTGATGTTGGCGGTGGGTGGTTAGCGGCTTAGGAGCATTGGGTGGCATCGGATAATTTCGGATTCATAAATTTTACTTCGGCCTCGCCATCTTCTCATTTCGATTTGGAAAATTACACGGACATCGATGATATTCAATTAGGAAATTGTGGATTGATTCAATCAAATTGGGATGATGAGGTTTTTCATTTGGAATTATGTAACATTTATTTATGTTTATGTGGTAAGGATGGAAATAGATTACCTATAAATGTCCTTTGAAAAGTTACTGAAAAAATAGAGAGTAAATTGCTACTTTGCAAGGATTATCATTTTAATTAGTTCTCTCTAAAAGAGAATACTTTAAACGTCATCGTTACTGCCCAAATTGACCTATAATCCTATGGTTATACATTTATCTGACACTGTAAGCCTCTCAGTCGTATCAAATTAAGACACCTCAGAGGTGTTTTATCATCAAAGGATTATACCAAGCACAGTATTCAAAAGGACTAGGCTGAGTAGACGGGTTAAAAAATATTTCATTTTACCACACAGGTGACGAAAGGAGGTTCAATAGCCCCGCGGATCTATCGAACAGAATATTTTTATTTGTGTTGGTTGTTGAGGTTGCACTGGTTATTTTAAATTGTAAGGAAAAAAGGAGGTACTAAGGTGCCTGAAGGTCACTTTCTAATATAACTGTTGCACAAATTGCCCAAAGAGCTTAAAAACCATGCTTAGAAAATTAGACTCCGCGCTTCGAGAAATAGACGAACCTTAAGAGGTCCAATCATTCACAACGTCGACTTAGCCAATCACAGTACATGTCGAAGTAAATCGTAATTTGAATCACCAAAGTCCTTGGTCTTAACATAAACCATAGGCTAAAGTTTGTGCCAAAGAACAGGCTTCTTTTTCCTAACTAGGAAATTAATTCTTTAAGCCCTTTAACTTTTCGAAACTCAACGATTGGTTGTAATGCTTCAACTGCTCGAGCCTGCTCGAAAAGTGCGGCATTGATCGGTCTGTCGGCGCATTCTATGATATCATTTATGCATGTTCTAATGAGTTTGCTCCAACGTGCTCTTCTAAATCGTTTGTTTCCCCTCAACCCACGCTGGACGGTCCATTGAGATGTCTAAAGAACATGGTACGGATTCTATGCCACAAGGAGCGACGTCGATTAACTTTCCTACTTCGGCCTTTGTCATCAATTCTTCTCCCAGGTAAAGATGCCTTACAGTATATGTCTGCCTAACAGGACATCTATTCTGAACGCTAACCCCAGACAATTGTGGAAACTCATCAACTCTAAACGTAATTGTGATGGCTGCCCCTGCTCTTTGGGTTCCGTGACTGCGAGAGTAGTGACCCCTCTCTACTCTCCAATTTATTCGCTGAATTATTTCAAAATGCGTTTTGGGATTCCTACTGTGATACATTTTTTAATGAGTTTATTCATTCGACAAGGCGTTTCCCTAACTAAAGGACTTAGTATTCGATGATCAAACCTTTCAGATTGCCTTTCGAGCGGTCTCGATGTTATTCCTGCATTCTTCTGGTAAAGCGTAAAACGTCTCTTGCCCACGTTCTTTGTTATCTATTTAATCTGCTTTTATCTTTTGGCTGTTTTCCAGGTCTTAGCAAAGGATTATGTGATAATCCCCCTTCATAAAAGAGGCAATAAATGCGATATTTTCAATTACAGGTCCATCGCAAACTTTTGCTATGTTGCGACAATTTTCGAGGCTTCAGTAAGCTTGGCTTTAACTGCATGCCTTTCATGGACACTTTCCAGCATGGCTTCATCAAGGAAAGCTATACTACTAGCAACCTACATTAATTCCCCCAATACATATGCTTGCCTGTGATTAAATCGGGCAAACAAGTGGTCTCTAGTCTGTAGTCAATGAATAACTTCAGTAAGGCCTTCAATAGGATCAACCACTGAATCCTTATTCACAAGCTGTTCTTGCTCGGGTTTTCTCCTCAATACGTGGATTGATTATCCTTTCAATTACCTAATCACACACAGTGTGTCCTGCTTAGGGAGGCTCTTCTCACCGACATCTATGTCTCTTCTGGGGTACCACGGGGCAACATTCTTGGCGCACTCTTTTTTATACAAACGATGTTTCGCTATTTCTTGGCAATCGCAGAATTATTTGTTGTGCCCACAATGCTTAAATATTTCGTATCGTTTCTCGTAGCAGTTATTGCGCGGTTTAAATGCTGACCTCGCTACGTTTAATCACTGGTGTTCTAGCAACCATCTTTGACTGAATACTGGTAACTGCAGTACTATGACTTTCTTCCGCATAAAGCATTCCATTCTCTATTACGGAAGCATTTTCGGAAGACTAGACAAGTCAAAAGATAATAATCGTTTTACATTCGATGACCATATTGACAAGATTGTTCCTGAGACTAATTCGATGCTGAGTTTCGTTCAAAGGTGGACTGAGGAGTTTGATGATCCTTATATTACACGGCTCCTTTATTGTTTGTTAATTTATCCAATTCTTGAGTATACTTGCTGCGTTTGGTCACCATTTAACAATGTTCACGTTAATCGCGTTGAGGCAGTCCAGCGTAAGTTTGTTCGGTTTGCTCTTCGTGGACTTTCTTGGATCAACCCATTGCTATTGACCCATTCCACAAGTAGACTCATTCTTTCAAAACTTGATACCTCCGAAGCTCGACGAAGCAAATCTAAACTGCTTCGGATTGCCTTCATGGTACCATTGATTTTTCTGCCCTGTTATCCTCCTTTAATATCTCAGTTCCACCAAGCTCCTTGAGAAATCGCGATTTTTTAAAACCACCTAAACATCGCCTATCACATCAATGTCTCGTTGTTTTATTGCATATTTTGATAAAATTGATAAATAAATAGAATCTTTAATTATAGAGCGGGAGTTTCTTAACCAACGCTATAGACGGCTTAAGACCGAGGAAGCTCGCTTGCTGTACTGAACCATTCGCAATAGGGCTACTACCGCAATACGTCATCCGAAATGTCAATATTATGGTCATAAATTGAACTGCCCAAATAGGAAGGTAAACGTGTAGATGGAATGGAGGTCGATATAAATACGATAATCTCGCGCTCAATTATACTAGCGATAATAATTCAGATTTCAGACCTGTAACCATATTATGTTTTTTTTTCAAAATTATTGAAAGAGTTAACGAATTGGCATATAATTAACTATCTGGAAGGAGTAAATCTTCAGAGTAATTGGCAATCCTGTTTTCGTCGACACCACACTTAAGAGTCAGCTGTTTTGAAAGTGTACACCGCTGCTCTTGATCTGAACAACCTAACAACCTACTGCTCGACTGCATTCGAGAGCGTAGACCATAAAGTTCTCCTCCAAAACCGCTTTATTTCTTTTAACTTGAGTAATTCATTGGAAATTTTTTGAGAGGCCGTTACCAGCATGTCAAAATTGAGGCAACTATATCCTCTACCTTCCCGCTTATATGCGGCGTGTTACAGGGATCGATATTCGACCCATTGTTGTTTAGTATGTTTATTTACGATTCGCTTAGAACCTCTCGTGATGTCTTCAAAAATTAGTTATGAAGGCCTCTTATTCTGTCTAATTCGCTCGTCTTTGGAATAGCTTTCCTTCAAGTATACAGAATGCTCTCATTGTTGGTGCCTTTAAGATTCTGATTAAAGATCACTCAATATAAAAACTACAATTCATGCGTACTTCCTGTTCTGGTATCACAGCACAATTTAATTTATTTCATTCAACGTCCATTCCATTCACCAAACTTACTGAACTACCAACATGACTCTGTTGTCAGCAAAAGCAACCATGTGTCCCCGGTGGTGTTCGAACTTGGGACTTTCGGAATGCGACACGTTATCACATAGTCTATCGATTACTTCTTTTTATTCATACAACTTACCGAGGCAGTGAAGTAGTGCCCTTGTTGTTGAGAGGAGCGTGCCTTTGTTGAAAAGAAAGTTTTATAATAATTAAATTGTTAAAAAGTTTGTCGACAGGATGTGGTGCATCTGCTTGCGTCATTAGCTGGCACCCTTTTACGTGGTCTTATCTAAAGACTGGGCACTACCTACCTTTTTTCGAAGCGTTTCGTCGTATTTTCGAACTGTCATAGCTTCGATCTGGATAATACCAGAGAGCTCAAATTCTTAGAATAAGATGTTGTTACCAGACTGATGAAACACACTAAGTTTCATTTGTCCAGATTTTATACTTTATATTTTATTTATACCTGATATACGTCGGTTTCGATACTCGTAATTATCAAATCCTGCGTCATCAAAACCTCTAGGGTACTTCCTTAAGTCTTAGAAAGCTGAAATTTGGTATCCCGGCAAGAAGTAGCACATACTCGATTACGCCAGAACGAAGGGCTGCCGCAGAGTGATTTTTCTTTAAACTCGTCCTAGTGCCTAATCTATTGCTTCTATGAAAAGGTTGCTTTGTTCTACTTGAAGTTAACAAATCAATATTTCGAATGAAGTAAAAATAGTCATACCGTATTTAAGAAACTAACAAGCAGTTTTATGCCTAAAAGCGTGGAATTTTACTGAAGGAGAAATTAAAAAATGGTCGGACCATGATTTACTGCTTGTGTTTTGGATGAAAATTTGGTTTGCGAATAAAATTTCAGGTTTAATCAGAGATTCCTTGTTATTTCGGTTAATAAAGTGTACATGTTTTTACTTTGTTGGAAAGATAATTTAGTCTGCTTTAAGTTAATATAAATAAAGCACAACAGCCATTGAATATAATCGGTTAATAGCTAAGTACCACCCTAATTTATCGCTTATAGCAACAAAGGAAAGAGGCAACGATAGAGAATCATCTTGCAAAAAGAAATAAAATCCCACCAAAACCATTTTATGTAAAGAAGGTTGCCAAGACTCACAAGCTCATACCGATTTCGCTGTTAAAAATTTACCAGATCTCATGTGAATCCAAGCCCCTAACTTTTCAAGGCCTAACTCTACAACCCATAATTCTTGGTCAAAAAGTATGGCTTGGCCGTTTCATGGATCTAATGCATGACACAACATTAAAGACCAGTGATTTGATTTCTTACCATAAGTCCATAAGACTGACTGTGCGACGGCCGAAACTGCCAAGACGTAGGGTTTCTAGAATTAGGGGTTGTAGAGTTAGGCCTTGAAGAGTTAGGGGCTTGACTTCACATGAGATCTTATAACTTTTTAACAGCGAAATCGGTATGAGCTTGTGAGTCTTGGCAACCTTCTTTACATGAAATGTTTTTGGTGGGATAAATAATTTCAATAAATGTTACTGACGTCGGCAAGGTCTATACATAGGTTACATAAAAATACCGAGGACTTTTCTATTATCGCCATTAGCTTAGTGCAGGATTGCGGAAGTGAAAGACTGTCTTTATAATAAATTGATTCAGCGTTAGCCTGTAATTGGAATCAAGTTCAAAGAATATAAAAAGGATACACGAAGGAAGTAAAGAATAGTTTTTATAAAAGTCTACAGAGTCCTGAAAGGAACTGGCTTTACGCGGAAAGACTTTTAAGTTAAGTTTCTAAAGAAATCTTTTCGTACAAGCACAATAATTCAAGCTCAAGAACCCAAGGGGTCTGAAGGAAATATTGGCATATACATAATTATATAAAAAATAATTTTTTGAAAAAAAATACATTAGTGGATACAAAGTAGTTCTTGGATGGACTAAGTGGTAACGTGTTCATGTTCAAACCCCTCCGGCGCGACCCAATCATAGGTCACAACAGAATACAATAAAAAGGGCAGGTTGGAGAATAACGTCGGTGGTTTGGAATTACCTGAAAGTTTCCCATACGATGATTGTTTCGAATCGGGTGAAATTCTTTTCTCGCCCCATGTCTCAAAAGGGGTTACGGGAACTAAAGATAGAGAGAGAGAGAGAGGAATAGCTAAATTTTGAAGGACTTTCACTAGCCTTAAAGTAGCTCTGCAATTTATTTTGAAAACCGAGTCCAGGAAGAATTGACTTTGTCGGGGATTGCTTTTGGTCGCCAGAATAATAATAATAAAAAGAATTTGAATGTGTTAAATATTTTTTTTAAATATGATTGCTTTGTTGTAAATAAATAGACCTGAAAATTTTAACTCGTTAAGATAACGTTTATATAAATAAAGACATCTATATGTCACTTTAGTAAGTAATTTTTTTATTATTTTGATTGGTATAGTTTTAGGACCAGAAAAGCTTTTGCGGCAATGTTTCCGCTCAAGTTGAACCATCTTAAAAATATTGCAGTCAATTTAAGAAATAAGTATTTGTGTAATTTTGAGCTTAAAGATGAAAGGTAGGAATAACATTTTTTAAAATCAACACACAAGCTCAAAATTTTTTTGCAGTCAAGTGAATTGGTTTGCATCCCAGGTAAAAACTTTTCAGCGTGTCATTATAATAATTATTATAATAATTTTTTTAACTAAAACCTCATAAAAGGCTAATTTTATCGGTATTCAATACAGAATAAGGCTTAACATAATCTCAGAAAAGGCTTTAATAAATTAATACACTTGAATTCAATGCAACATTAACAATAATTTCAAAAATGTATCAATGGCCAACTGTGATCGCAAAACAATTTTTACGACTACGACTACACCAAAACCAGCATTGCATTTATTTCTTATCCGACACTGGAAGTGGTTGGACGTGGATACGAGTTTCATTAAAATTACTTGTACTAATTAC
Organism: Leptarthrus brevirostris; assembly: GCA_964036015.1. Classification (NCBI taxonomy): domain Eukaryota; kingdom Metazoa; phylum Arthropoda; class Insecta; order Diptera; family Asilidae; genus Leptarthrus; species Leptarthrus brevirostris. The sequence goes on along the minus strand of OZ038376.1, from coordinate 17,952,711 downwards.
AAAAATGGAACAACCAAAGAAAAGGTATCTAATAGCTAAAGTTATTGCAAAGGTAAATCTTAATATTAGATAAATTTTCATATAAAAATAAATTTATTTAACTATAGAATAATGGTGAACAAATGTATCTCGACCCACATGGTAATATATTACCATTAACTCCACCAACAGAATTATCATCAAAGGCTAAAGATTGTGTATGAAATTATTTTTAATTAAGTTAAAGTTAATTGAAATTAATAAAATCGATTTTTAGTATATCAATGTGGCCACAGAATCAGTCAGTCGCGTATATCGACATTTATTAGATCAAATGAAGAGAGATGTCGATTCTATTGATGCTGAAAGGATAGAGGAAGAAACAAAAGATAGTGTTCAAGATCTACCAAAAACAGAAACAGACGAGGAGATACGAACAAAACGAGCGCGCAAGAAATGGCGGTCTATTGTAGAAAGAAGAGTTTCATCAATTTCGATTTCATCGTTTAGTACTCTACACACTGTTCCATCGCAGGTTACACTTCTTCATTCGGTAAGTGAATTTAAGGATTTTATTTAAATGTTACCCTGATTTTCATTACTCTAGTGCAGTGCTGGCCTAATTTACAATTTTTAATGTGAGCAATGCTTTCGATCTCTGTAATATAATATTCATATTGTTTATTAACTTTAAAACGTTCAGATGTTTGCAAACGGCTGTAATTTGCATTAGCTTGTAACGTAGATTTTACATATAATTTAAAAAAAAACAAATGAAGCAAGGGCGTACATGAATTAGAAAGCTCTCTCGCCCGCGTGCGTAAGTTTGGCCAGTACTACTCTCAACTCATAAATTTTTTCCACTGTTTGTTACACAAATTTACGCACCGTGAGCTTAATATTATCCTTAGGACCCATTAAAGCTTTCTCAATAAAGGTTGCGAGTTCTTAGAAACCGAAGAACAACTTTTACCCAAAGTGTTGTTTCTTTACCCAATAAGCTTTTAAATTTTGTTTTTGCTAATTCAACTGTGAAAAATTTTTAGATCAACGTTGGCTTTGTAAATTCAAATCGCAATCGTGGTGTTTTGTTTAACTTTTAACCTTTCGATGGCTAAAAAAGTAGGAAGCGCACTTTTACTTATTGGCATTGTTCTGCCACAAGAAGAAGAAGTGTCCGTTTTTGGTGGTCTCTCTAAGTTAGTTCAATTTGTTCAAAGAATCTTTTAATAATTATAACGTAGCTTTGACATATAATTAAAAAAAACAAATGAAGCAAGGGCGTACTTGAATTAAAAAGCTCTTTCGCCCGCGTGCGTAAGTTTGGCCAGTACTACTCTAGTAAACATGGATTGCATGCAACTCAAAAATTTTTTCCACTGTTTGTTACATCAGCTTACGCACCGTGAGCTTAATATTATCCTTAGGACCCATAAAAGCTTTCTCAATAAAGGTTGCGAGTTCTTAGAAACCGAAGAACAACTTTTACCCAAACTGTTGTTTCTTTACCCAATAAGCTTTTAAATTTTTTTTTTTTGCTAATTCAACTATGAAAAATTTTTGGATCAACGTTGGCTTTGTAAATTCAAATCGCAGTCGTGGTGTTTTGTTTAACTTTTAACCTTTCGATGTCTAAAAGAGTAGGAAGCGCACTTTCACTTATTGGCATTGTTCTGCCATTAGCTGTAACCCACAAGAAGAAGAAATGTCCGTTTTTGGTAGTCTCTCTAAGTTAGTTTACTTTGAAGACTTTGTTGATTATTGAAAGCTTTACAGTGTAAATTTAGAAAAAATCCTTAAAACAATAAGTTTGTTCGATTTTTTCGTAGAAAGAAGAACAGCAATTATGTCAAGGATTCGATCAATATTATTAAGATAATAAGATATTAAACGATATAAATTGGTACGATAATACCAAATTACATACAAATTCGATTATTTGAGAATGAAAAAATCTCGATGATGACAATTATTGTACGTTTTAATTGCAATGAATGATTGCAGTAAAATAAATAAATATTTTTAATTATATTATTATGTTAGAGAATTAATTGTGATTCCACACATCCCCTGCATAGACTAGTATTCGCCCTTCCCATTTTTAGGCATGCGCCCTTAGTCTTGCATGTCCGGTCACAAGGCCAACAAGAAGTTTCAGTTTGCCTTTGTTAAGCTTAATGATCTTTTCAGATTCATGTGCATTGAGAGTTCCCCAAAACGCCTTTGTGTGTCCGGCGATATCGGATCCCTCCCATTTTTCCTTGTGCCTCCTCGTTTCCCATTCCATGGTTTCTTTTTTAATTACCTGGATGGGTATGCTCAGGTTGAGCATTATTGGAGTGTCCTCATTTGCGCCTCTCCGCGCCAGATCATTTGCTTTTTCATTTCCTGGGATGCCACAGTGCCCCGGTACGTATATTAGGGTGACATAATTTTGTCTCCCTAGCTGCGTTAAGGTCTGTTTACATCCCTTTATCGTTTTAGATCTTACCTCGTCGTTACTTAGAGATTTGTTGGCCGCCTGGCTATCCGTGCATATTGCAATCCTAGAGGATCTTACTTCCCGTTCTATTAGCTGTTTAGCTCCTATCTCTATCGAGGAGTCGTTTACCCCTCCCCATAACTCCAGGTTTAGTTCCTCGCACGATATTCCAAAACCACAGCCACGCTCGCATTTTGAGCTGTCTGTGTAAATCGCTAAAGTATTTTCTTGGATCACCCCATTGTTGATTCATTCATTTTTAGTCGGGAACTGCGTTTCGAAGATTGCCTCTAAATTTGGGTTATCCGTTTTGAAGTCCCAGCAATCTTCTTCCTCAAACAGTCTCTTGATCGTATGGCCTGGTCCATAATCTTCTGGTTTCTGCCCACCTCTATCGCCTTCCACCAGACTATCGCTCCATGCGTTATCATGGGTCTGATTACACATGTGTATATCCATTTTATAATATGGGGTGATAGTCCCCATACTTTACTTTCTACACGTCCAGGAAGCTCTTACCGCTTTGTTTTTCTTCTCGTGTAGGTGCATCGCCCAATTTAGTTTCCCGTCCATCAGCAAACCCAGAAATTTGGCCTCATTCTTTAAGGTTAATCTCGTGTTTCCGATGCACGGGGGAACTATCTTTCTTAATTTGTGTCTTCTGGTGAAGCAGCAGAGTTCCGTTTTATTTGGGTTTATCTTCAGTCCACAATCCTGCGCCCAAGAGGTTGCCGTGTCGATTGCTTCTTGAAGTAAGTATCCCAAATTTTCTTCAAACTTACCTCTGACTACTATCGCTAGATCGTCCGCATAACATGTTACGTGGAGACCTTTTTCTGATAGGGTTTCAAGTAGTTCGTCAATCACTATCAGCCACAGGAATGGTGAAAGAATCCCTCCTTGTAGAGTTCCTCTATTTACCCGCGCTGTCAGTTGTTCATTTCCGAAACTTGTAATTATGATTCGGTCTTCCAGCACGGACTTGATTCATTTAATTGTACTGTGATCTGTCCCCTTTTCTCTCAACCTGTAAAGAATCTTATCGATTCTGACGTTGTTGAAGGCCCCTTCTATATCAATGAAGCACCTTAACGCTACTTCTTTGTACATCAATGCCTTTTCCACTTGATGTACTAGGCTATGTAGAGCGGAATCAACCGATCTACCTTTCATATATGCATGTTGACAACTTGATAGTTGGGTTATGCCTATCTTTTTCCTTACCTCCCATTCTATTAGTCTTTCTAGACTTTTCAGTAGGAATGATGTAAGGCTAATTGGTCTATAAGCATTTGATGTGCTATAGTCCGTGTTATTTGGTTTGGGTAGGAATACTACCTTTGCCACTTTCCAGTTTTTAGGAGTGTAACTTTGGGCACGCTCTAAAAAGTAGAGTGAGTCTGTTCCATAGTTTGTTATCTCCCCTCTGTAGCATGATGGGATATATCCCATCCCTTCCCGGTGATTTATATGGGCTGAAGGCTTTTTTTGGCCATCTTACCTTGTCTAAAGTACACACTTTCTTCGCTTGCTCCTCTTCCATCCCAACTTGGGATCTCCAAGGGGTAGCTTCTTCTCTCATCGATTCCCCCTCCACCAGGGTACTTCCTTGGAAGCTATTTGTAATCAGCATCTCAAGAGATTCTCTCATGTTTGATGAGTCTTCGATAAGTTCTAACTGGCTTCTCGATTTAGACAATATTTTCTTCAGTCTAGCTGCCTCACCCGTGCTTTCAATTTGGCTAGTAAAAACTTTCCATGATTCCCTCTGGACTTTTCGGTACTCGGACTTGAATTGCCTAAGTGCCGTTTTGTATTCTTCCCAGAGATCCTCTCTTTGGTGTTTATTAGCTTTATTGAATAGCTTTCTGGTTCTTTTCCTCATTTCCATGAGAGAAGAATTCATCCATCTCTGTTTCCATTCTATTTTCAGTCGTTTCTTTGGACACGCTTCCTCGAAAGCGAGTCTGATAACACCTTCAATGTTAGCAGTCTCATCATCGATTCCCTGTGTTGATTCCAAAGGAACATTTCTTCTTGTACACAAATTTGTGTTTAAAACCTCCCTATATTTATCCCAGTTTGTTATTCTGGGGTTTCTAAAAATCAGGGGACTATTTCTGACATTGCCACTCAGCTCAAAGAGTATCCATCGATCGTCCGAGAATGATACCTCGTCAGATACGTACCAATTCTCAATCTCATCAACAGTCCTCCCGTTCGCAAGTGTAATGTCTATAACTTGTTTTCTGTTTTTGTTTATAAAAGTTGACTTCCCATTACACAGCTACACAATCACGGTCGCTAATCTGTGGAATAGAAATATTGTGTATCTCTTTTTTAACAATTACGCAAGCCGTGGGCCTACCTTTGTTCATTGTATAAAAACAATTAAACACTTTTGAGTTCCAGTTTGTGACTTTCCCCTCAAAAGTGGATGGTTCCTGGATCAGTGCGACCTTTACATCTTTTTTCACCATCATCTCGGCTAGTGCGGCCGTAGCCACACTACTCCTGTGTAGGTTGGCTTGGACCAACCACGTCATGATGACGGTTCCATCTTTTTTGGGGTGGAAGTCCTGGGTTCCTCCACTCCAATTATCTCTAGGATTTCTTCCTGACTGGGCAACCTTACGTTCCGATTCATCGGTATCATTGTTTGATTTTGGTCATCCATCTCTTGTGAGATATCCGACAAACCCCCCGATGTCACCTTCTCTAAATCTTCCGGTTTCCCCAGTGAGTATAGCGATCCTATTGATCCCAACTCGCTTTCCACGTCCATGGCGGCGACCTTTTCGTAGAGCGACCCGAGGTCCTCTTCTTTAGCCGCCGCGGATGTACTCGGCTGTGGTTCACCCCTTCCAGCTGCCGCTTTCAGTGGGTTTCCTTCTGAGATTTCGGAAGGGTAAATTTTATTTTCCTGTTTAGGTAGAAAATTTTACCCTCCGTCTTCTCCAATGCTTTCAGTGGTTTTTCTCCTACACCAAGTTGGAGCCACTAACACATCTTCTCTCTGACTTCCCGCTTGATTAATTTCCACTTGGAAGTTTCGAGCTCCATGTCCCGGTTTAACGCATTTATTACTTACCAACTTAAATTATTAGAAGTCATAAACGCAATAGAAAAACAAAACTTTATTTATAGTAAATGAAATGGAAGAAAACTTCGAATATTAATTAACGTGATTTAACCCAATTTGTTCAAAGAAGCTTTTAATAATTATAACTTTCTTTTTTTATAACTTGAAATAATAAATGAAAGTGAATGGGAGTAATTTATAGTAAATATAAATTTTTTAAACCGATTTTTTTTTTATATGATGTTGCCAAAGCTCAGGGGACGCCCTATGAATAGTTTCTCAATTTAACTCGTATTTAAAAAATTTTTTTTAAAGTTTTCTTATGTTTGATCGGGCATAACTTCGTAACGCGTGTACCGATTTACGTGACTCATTTTTCGTTCTATACTGTATTTTCCCTTGTTTTCTTTTCACACGAAGCAATTTATTCAGCCGTTGACTAATTGAATATTTTCGTACGTGTGTTTACAATAAGGGCAAATACTAGAGTCATCATCTTTTCTCTTTTTGGAATTAGTCTGTCTTGCATCTAATTCATGGCAGGTCTCCTTGTTAATCGATTTCCAAAAAAATGAGAAGGTTCTTAGTTCGACGCGTGTTTTTAACCGACTTCCCAAAAACAAAGAGGTTCTAAGTTCGACGCGTATTTATTTTATTTATTTTTTTTTTATGTCTGACCGGGCATAACTTCGTAACGCTTTTGACCGATTTTGATGATTCTTTTTTTGTTGGGTAGAGTATGTTTACCGATTGGTACCATGTAAAAAAAATTTTTTGGTAGGGTGGTGGTGGGGGGTGGGGGTGAAACCTAACTTTGTAACGCGTGGTCCAATTTGGATGGTTCTTTTTTTGTTGTACAGAGTATGATCCCCCATCGCTAATTGGAGCAACAAATTTTAAATAGGGGGGAGGATTGGGGAGGGGTAGTCTAACTTTGTAACGCGTGAACCGATTTGGATAATTCTTTTTCTGTTGGTTAGAGTATGTTCCGTGGTTGATACCACGAGAAAAAAATTTTGGGGTGGATGGGGGTGGGGGTGTAGTGGAACCTAACTTTGTAAAGCGTAGTCCGATTTCGATGGTTCTTTTTCTGTTGTATAGAGTATGATCCCCTATTGCTAAGAGGAGAATAATTTGGTCCTATGCGAAAGGTGGAGGGGGGGGGGGGGGAGGGGTAGTCTAACTTCGTAACGCGTGAACCGATTTGGATAATTCTTTTTCTATTGGGTAGAATATGATCTTTGGTTGATACTACGGGAAAACAAATGTTGTTGGCGTGGGGGGTGGGGGAGGGTGGAACCTAAATTTGTAACACGTGGACCGATTTAGATGGTTCTTTTGCTGTTGTATAGAGTGTGATAACCCATTGCTAATAGAATAATAATTTGGCCCATGGTTGGGGGTATAGTGGGGGGAGGAGTAGTCTAACTTCGTAACGCGTGGACCGATTTGGATAACTCTTTTTCTTTTGGGTAGAGTATGCTCCCTGGTTGATACCACGAGAAAAAATATTGTTGATGAGGTTGGGGTGGGAGATGGGGGTGGAACCTAACTTTGTAACGCGTGGACCGATTTGTATGGTTCTTTTGCTGTTGTATAGAGTGTGATCCCCCATTGCTAATAGGAGAATAATTTGGTGCTATGGTGGTGGTGGGGGAGGGGGAGGGATAGTAACTTCGTAACGCGTGGACCGATTTCGATGATTCCTTTTCTGTTCGGCAGAGTATGTTCCTTGATTGATACCATGAGAAAACAAGTTTAGTGGAATGGGGGTGGGGTAGGGGGTTAAAACTAACTTTTAACGCGTGCACTGATTTGGATGGTTCTTTCTTGGTTGTATAGAGTAGAAGACACTAAAAAGTGAAAAATAAAATAGTTTTTAAAAAAAAAAGTTGAACCGACTTCACAAAAAGCGCTAAAAAGCATAAACTAATTTTTAATTTTATATTTATTACGACGTTTTGAAGTCGGTGCAAATTAAACAAATAAAACAACTACATAACCACAATTGAAATTAATACATAATCCTACCTGAACGTTTCAGCTTACGGGATCATAAGAAATGACGATTAAATATTTTTGTTGTAGTTGTTTGGTTTGTTTGATTTGCACCAACTTCAAAATGTCGTAATAGATATAAAATTAAAAATTATCTTATGCTTTTTAGCGCTTTTTGTGAAGTCGGTTAAAATTTTTTTTTAAAAACTATTTTATAACTCTCTAGTTCGCGTAAACCCTTAACCAACTTAGAAACTGCACTCGACTTCTATATTGGCAGTTTTGGAAAATCATATTTAAGCAAATTTAGGGTCCGCAGTTGAAATTTTCATTCCTACTTATTTTAAGGAATTTGGAATGTCATAAGTAAGCCTTACTAAATTTCCAAACTGGAGGATTTGGAGCACTCCATCTGACTTGCGTCTCTGCAACTTCGTTCGATTTCCAAAGCGAACTAAATTTAAGGTAAAGTATTCGCGCACTGAAATTAGTCATATTACTATGTCGTAATTCTCGATCCGTTTGCTTAGGTAATACGAATAGCAGTTGGTTAAAAATTCCTTCCTCTTTCTTAGCTGGACACCAAACTATCCTAGAATTTTACCTACAGGACTAATATCTGTAAAGTATTGTCACTGAACTTCAAAATCAGTTAAAGTTCGACCGGGAATAACATCGTACTACACAAAATGCAGCCCTAATTTAATTTTCAGCGATATTCGGAAATGCTTGGACGAGCTGCAGAGTGCTTCGACGTAGGCTCAAGAGTGCTTTGACTTAAGCTTGATATTCAACTTTTATTCGACTTTTTTAAAGTAGATTGATTAACAGCCTGATAAAAAAGGTCTGCTATTGAAATTTGCGCGAATTTGCAACGATCAGACTTGAGTTACATTCAATTATATATCGACTCTGTAAAGGGAGTCCAATCGAGTTTGGCAAAACTAACGACTTATGTTCGACTTTTCGAACAATCCTGTTTAAACGCCATGACTAAACGTAGCATAACTCGACTCGACTCTTTTATAAGCTCGGGATCCAACTCTACTTTACTTGAGGATGGATTGCGTAAACACAGTCATCCAACGTAATCTAACGCAGAAGATTTTATCTGTCGGTCACTGCTTCCTACATGGTGTATATTCCAAGATGTCTATAATTTTGATTTGAGCATACTGCCTGCTGGGATATGTTATTTTTGAAAAAGGTGTTGTAGAATCTAACATAAACGTATCTGGGTCGCAGTTTTAGACGACTGCCCTCTTTGTTTCAAGCTTTGATGAAATTGAGTTAATTACGACTCAGCCAGAATTAGATTTTTTGGTTTTGTTAAAAGCAGAGTTGTCTTTGCCAATTATTGTGGTTTTATGTAGATTTGCTGATATTGCTAGTTTTGATGATCTACAGCTACTGAACGATATTTCCATAACTTTTGTTATTCCTTTTATCTTCTTAGATCAACGAGGACGTAATCTCAAAAGCAAGTGAAGTGTTAAAAACAGAAACGTCATCCGATGATGAATGGCTTGATGCTACTGCTAATCAAGAGCGGCCATCGAAAGATGAGGAAGGTCTAGATATGTACGATTACGTAAGTTTCGCTATTTTATATTTGGAGCATAATCCGCTTAAATTTTTTTTTTTGCTAGTTCCGTGATTTTTCAATCATGGTCCATTGGGAATTCTTCCGAGAATTCGTTCGACAGATGTATAATGATTTTATACCTGAAGAAGAGCGAGTACTGCTAGATGCAGCAAGAAAAGAATCTAAAGATCAAAGTCTAAAAACAGACGATGAAGATATTGTTAGCTCACCTTTGAACAAACAATCGGAAACGACTTTTGATCCTTCTATTTATGAGTTTGATAATGTACCATCAAGCTCTGATTTGGGAGTTTATGAAATTGTTTTGAAGAGACCAAAGCGAGAGGCTTCTACACAAATTTCATCCGCGATAGAATATGAAGTCGAAACATTTCCGCAAGATAATGATAATGACATCAAAACGTTTTCACAAGATGAAGACGGAGGCTTTACTACAGTAGATGAAAGTATAATAACTCCTAGAAAGCACGATCAAGGATATTCCACCGAAGAGGTATATCCGCAGACATCTGAACCAGAATCTACCACCGATTTTGAACCTACATTGACTGAAGATACTGAAGCAGCACAATCAATTAGCGAATTTTCTTCAAAATTTTCATTGGAAAATGCTTCTGAAGAAGACGCGTCACAGACAGGAGAATTGGTCTCAAGTCTTCGTGACGATGAAACTCTCATACGAGAAGTTGCTACTCAATTCACTGAGGATGCAGGCTCTGATGTTGATGTCTATTCAGTTGTGTTTATGACGGATCCCGAAGATGAACCTCTTCAGAGCTCTGACGAAAATAGATTTAAAGCAATTTATGAAAAAATAGTAAATGCTGAGAATGCTACATCAGAGAGTCCAGACTCTTTAAAAAACGTCCAATCAATTGAAGATGAGGAAGAGCTTCGAAAAAAGGATCAGTGTACCGGGACTGAAGAAGAATTCTTTTGCGGAGACATTATTGGTCCTTTAAAATCGCAGGGATCTGATGTGTCAGAGGATTCATCGATTATGGAAAATGTGGAGCCACTTGCTAAAAATACCGCAGACTTACCTAAGATAAGTGAAACTGAAGAAAACAAGAAAACTGCTATTGACGATGATAAAAAAGGTTTTGCACAAGATGAAGAAGGCTTCGATTCCAAACCTGAGAATATTAAAGACGAAGAAGAATCAACAAAAGAATATAACACAAAGCTAGACTCTTGCCAAGAAAATCGAGATGACCAGGATTTAACAAATGAAGAACAATCAACTGTAGAAGAACTTCCAGAACCAAATATTGAAGACTTGCAGTTTGCTGTACCTCCACCAGGAAAGTCAATTCCAATGGATGGAGAAGTAAAGAAAGACGACGAAGTTGAAGAAAATGAGAGCCTTTTTTATGCTGTACCACCAGCTGGAAAATCAATTCCGATGGATCGAGAAATTTCTAAGGAATCCGTTCAACATACCGAAAGCGATAAGGATGAGAGCCTGTTCTTTGCAGTACCTCCACCAGGAAAGTCAATTCCCATGGACAATGAAGTATCAACAGTAAAGAAAGTGGACGATGTTGATGAAGATTTGTTTTATGCTGTACCACCACCAGGAAAGTCTATTATTCAAAACGATGAACCTGACGAGATGTTTTATGCTATACCATCACAAGGCAAGTCTATACCAATGGATAGAGAAGTTCCTGTTGGAGAAGGTGAATCTAGTAGAATGTCTTCACCTGAAAAAACTATTCAAACCGATATAGATTCTCCTCAGGATGATATACCGGAGACAAATCAAGAAAAAAAAGATCTTCAAACGGAAGCTAAAGAATCAGTTGCTGTAAGTGTTTTATTCACTTTTTTACTTTTGATTATTTTTCCTATCTTTTTCAGGCTGATACATCTGTGGTGTCTACAACATCTAAGGATGCTTCGTGTATGTCATCGGTACCAGTAACCGAAAGCTATCATTACCCTGGGCCATACTCAAATGTACCATATCACGGAGGACAGCCTGGTATGTCTTATCCCGGAATGGAAGGATACCAATACCAAGGTATGCCATTACCGCGGCACTACATGGGGAGTATGGGAGGTATGCAACCAGGAATAGGATTTGGGGGCGTGCAACATGGAATGCCATATGGAGCACAATATGATAGAGGTACCGGATTACGTTACTCAGGAGTGGTAAATTATCCATTCGAGGGAATGGTTAATCCTGGTTATTCAAATGAGCCAGGAAAATCATACCAAAACCCAATAGGTCCGTATAACGTTCAAATGAATATACCACAAGTGACATCTGTTCAGTCAATTCCTGGCAGAGTGCATTCAAATTTGACTGAACAGATGGAGAGTATCAACTTAGATCTACGCGATACCGGAAAATTGATTTCGATTAACCCAACATCAAGTGCAGCTCTGAAGATTGGTGAACATATAGTTTACATAAATTATGAGCCGTCACAAGAAAGCCAACAGTTGGCGAGAGTGTCAAAATCGACAGCAGCTATTTCTACTCAAACAGAACCAATCAAATGTGAGATAGCTACTCAATGTGACATGGAAGAGAATCCTTCGAAAATTACTGTAACCCAAATGACGTCATCAAAGCCGACAAAAGTGGAAGTAGAAACTTTAACGGATGTCTCTAAACCTAAAACTTATAATCAGTTAGGAACTCAGACTTCATCGGATCGGGAAAAAAGTGGCAGCGTAAATGTTAAACGGTCCGACTCGCAGAGTTCTATTGAGCCAGTTACTGATGAAGACGTTGTCGACATGCCTGATCTTGATCTCAATCCGGAAAGAATAGTTTTGGGCTATTTTCCCACGTTAACTGATGTTGATGAAGTTACAGAGACTGGCGATGATATGAGTGCCGAAAGTACACAAAGTAGTGGGCAACAAGTAATGGCACAGACACATAGGCCCGATGCAAGAGGTGATGGTTTCAAGTATGGCAGAAGATTTATAACAGATGCAGAACAACCGACTAAGACAGAATCGGAACTAGTTGGAGACTCAAGTAGTTCTAGAATACCTCCGCCAGTTTTAATACCCGAAATGAAAAGACAGTGGACCAAGTGTATTCTGCAAAAGGAATTGTCAGAGACGTTAAAGAAATTTGAAATTTTACAAGTTGATACTCCTCAAAAAGAACTTTCCAAGAAGGATATAATGCTATACAAAGAAGCCTGGGAAAAGAGCCTTAAATTGATCCCAGAAGCAAAACAGCAGCCATTAGAAAATCAAACAAAAATTCCTTTATTAGAAGCTCAAAACATTTTCAAGGGCGGCATAGGCCAACTAGATAAAAACCCAATAAAACAATCGTCAGAAAAGCCAATAAAGTCTAGTTTTGACGAGACTCCTGGAACTAGTCAGAAGTCGGTTCCAGTTGCTGATTCGAAAGTGTCAACTGGCGCAATCCCAAAAGTTTTTAAAATTAAAAACGGCGGCGAAAAACGAGTTAAACCTTTTCGTCCACATAGAGAAAGCAAGATTTTCAAAGAAGGTAGACCACAGGAAATGAATAAGAAGAAGAAGAAGGACAGGAACGGTGGTAGCTCAAAATGTTCCGAAGAATTTGACTGGAACTTCTAAGAGTCTTCAAGGGTTTAATAAATTTGACCATTTTTTATGTTTTCTGAATTCGATAAATTTTTTGAGATGTCATGAATTCTTGGATTAATTTGTTTTTGAATTATGTAATTGTTTTAATTGTAATTGAATTATGAAATGTGAAGTGTATGGAGAGCTTTTGTTTATTGGCAACATACCTATTTGGACACACTCGTGAATTTATAAAATAAAATTTTGATCTATTTGTGTATTTGTGTGTTACTTTTATTCTTGCCTTCACTCAACTCCTAGATTCATTCTTCTTGCCGTTAACTTTTTTTTTGACTTGGCATCATCGTAAAGCAAAATTTGTCTCTAGTTTGTGCCTGAAATCTGAAAACTTTTTACACTAGTTAACAATAATACAAGTAAATTAAAAGCTCGCTATGGTAGTTCAATTAAGGGGTGCTCCTGTTACCTATATGAGGCGCGCTCACTTAGCCTACTAGATGGGTCCATTGTGGTCTATAGATTATGGGATTTCTGTCTTCTTATTTACCCTGCTCTTCTAGCCATCCAGTTTTCCTAAGGATTCTCAGTAAGGCTTCATGCTCAGTAACACTGTAATCCCCGAGAAGAAGTAAATACTCAGTAGCTACCTCTACCTGTTGCCAGGGTAGGACACTCTCAGTGTACATGGCAAACTAATTAGATTTGTTTCGAATCCCTATAGCTTTGGCAGAAGTCGTTTGCATCTCTTAAGGATGTCAATCGGATTTTGACATATGTAATCCCTCCAGATCTATCCATTTCGGCACGCTTCTTCGCTCTGTTTTTTTGTCCACTCCCTCATTGCCTGGGATATCCCATGACCAGGCATCTATCGTAGGGTCTCCTGTTTTTGAACAATTGCACTTCGATTGTTCCACCACAGCTTAGCACCATAATGACTGCTTGTTGTTTTTTATAGGACATGGCCAAAGCCTGGGGGACAACCTTTTTTCATTCTATTTAAAAAACCGACGAGGAAACTGGGTCTCGAGCCCGGGGACCACGGCGCGGTGGTCGTGCCGCTCAACCAATTGATCCAACTCCGTCTCTTTCTGGTTGTTAGTATATATGCGGATGTACATATTGGAATCTGTACGAATATATACTAGAAAATCTATTTGCTTAATCTCAGTTCTTTCCACCTGAACGACACTGAATTTGTCTGGTAGCCTATACGATTTGTGTCAGTACGATTTTCTGAAGCATACTCCCGATCTTGTGACCGCACTCGTTTTAGATCCGTCCATATAAATGGAGATCTCTGCTGCTTCCACCATTTCATTTCTGCTCAATTCATCTCTAGAAGACAGTTTTGTACTAGAGCTCTTATTGATGATTATATCTGGGATCCGGTAGTCCTTATCGATCTTGTTGTCGATGCAGTCTACCTTCAGAATGGTACCAGAATATCTCTTTTCAGCACCCCACAGCCTTTAGTCTGACTGAAGTTGGCGCTGCAATACCTCTGCAGTAGATGTCCAGTGGTCTGAAAATAAATAGGCTTTGGCGATCATACTGGACCTCTGATTTCCAAAGCCGATTAATTTTCAGACCGGCCGATCTCGGTAGCGTCCTTAGGTCATACCTTTAATCCAGGGCTGTCTACCGGACTAGTGAGTTACAGCAAAACTAAAATTTATGGTGCCATAATGCCCTATCTTGGGTTTGAGTCCCTATTTGAACTAAAATATCCTCTTCAAAGCTCAGTTGTCGAAACAGCTGAACAAAATCTGGTCGAAACTAAAATAATTTGCAAATTTGTCATCACGTTGTCGGACAGCAGAGCCATAATATATAACATTTTCTATGGGTGCCGATTAGAACAAAGGCAAAAGATTAGGACACAAATAGGTTGAAATACCATAAAGTGTTGTCGCAGAAGCTGTCATCTGAAGTACCGAGAGTACCTAGAACTACAATTTAATCTTGGTAAAAGAAAAGAACCCAACCACCGGGTAGGGGAACTGGTTTCACTAAAAAGAGCAATTAGGTAAGCCTTAACCAAGTCATAAGAGCTGATCCCTTGCAGGCATTAAACAATTACACAGCTTTTGTCGACTTCAAAAAGTTATCTTCGACGACTCGATCTCTAGGCTTGGACTCGTTCGTGCCAGGCCGGGAAAGATTTCGGAAGCAATGGACGAGACTTATGAGTTCCTGCTGGTAACTCTGGTAAATGGAAGCCTCAAGTCCGGCATGCCGTGTATATTCAGAAAGGATGGAGGCTGTAAATATAGTTAGTCTTTGGGGGAGGGAAGGGGGGGGGTGTAACGCGATCAATCAAGTCCTTTGCTCTCTTTAAGCCAGTGGGACTAGCTGGTATATTCCTGGCCCTCCTACAATGGGGCTCCTAGACGGACGGGTATATACATCACTTGCCTGGCAATAAGGTAACATTTCAGTTTCATGGAGGAAGAGAAAAGTGATCATTTGTACCGAAACCTGGAAATAAGTCTATACTGAGTCGAAGTTGCTCAGACCGATAAGTTTGACATCTTTCCTCTAAAAACAATGGAGAGCATTATTGGTTATCACATCGAAGGGAAAGCACTAAAATGGTACTCGCTCAGTAGCAGGCTTATCATACTGGCAGATCTAAGGAAACAGGTTGTGCGGGTGACAGAAGAGAAACTATATACCGGGGGAATTGCAATGTCCGTTATAATGGACATTGAAGGGACCTTCGATAAAATAAGCTTTGAAAGTCTGAAAGCTGCATTAGTGGCACGCAGAGTTAGTTAACTCATAACGAGGTGGATTGAGAATATATTAAAACAAAAGGCAATGAATATTTAGATAGAAAACTCTAAAGCGGGACATAGTTAGCAGAGGGTGCCCATAAGGAGAGGTACAATCCCCTACTTTGAAGAACCTCTATGCGGAGTCCCTCCTAAACAGGTTGGATGAGCTCGGTATACACAATGTTGGTTATGCTGACGACACAGCAGCTATTGCAGGGGAAAATTTCATGAACTTAGCAGCGGATATCTTCCCTAATAGCCATCGAGTGGTAGAGCAGTGGTGTAAATGCGAACGAGTCAGCAATGATTGCAATGAAAAGCAAAATCAAGACTCTTTTACTGAGTTCAAAAGAGCATCTAGGGTCTATTCCTGGACTCGAAACTAACTTGAAATAGACATATGTACAGATATGGATTGATAGAAGAATCGAACAGGGCGCTACACCAGTGATAGAGCAAGTGGAAAAAAGAGGGGTATCTTACCAAAGTTAGCATATTGGATGTTGAGATCCACCATTTCATATGCCTTGGTGGTATGGTAGTTCTTCTATTAAACCGTAATGGAAAATGGCATAAATCTGAATGTAGACCAGAACTTTCCTGTGCTGAACGATGGTAGTTCAGCACAGGAAAATTCTGGTCTACATTAAGCCTAGGGGGAAAGGAAGTGGATGGAATAATCAAAGTAAGGGTAAATGAATTGCTTACTCTGAAGGACCACTTTCCGTCGACTTGCAGGCTGACGCCATCATCTACACGGATGGATCCTGATGGACACTGATCATAGAGCTCAGAGTTCAGAGGAATTGAACCAATGGCTTCAGCTGGCACTCAGTGTTAGCCTTGATACATGCACTGGACTTCCTGACAAATAGCCGTCTGATGGGGGGATTATCAATGCGCTTGACGGTCATAAGGGTTGTTAAACTCAATGCAAGTGCTTTTGAGAATATATCAACACTTATCTGGGTAAGGGGGTACACAGGAATCATTGGAAACGAGAAGGCGAATGATCTGGCAAAATAAACCTCGTACTCGAGTTTCCATCGCCCGAAACTCTTTACTTCCGTGTGTACTCACGGCTCTGATTAATGCATGGGACAAGAAGGAATACTGAAGGCAACATTGACTCTTACAAACAGACCAAATTAGCCTTGAAAACGTTTAAGAAGAGACATCCTTCATTATGATAGGGTAATCATCAGATGGTTGACAGAACTTGTGACAGTCCATGGTAACTTTAAGTAATATCTAAAGAAATTTCGCTTTTCTGAAGATGACATCTGTAGACTATGCCAAGAAGAACAGAAGGCGAAGGCACTCATATTGTGCTAATGCGCTGTGCTAACAAGCAGAAAATTCCATTTTGTGGGAGTTCACCAGCTGGATGCCAACAAAATTAGAGAGGTATCCTGCAGGAGCATACTTGCACTGACCTAATGAATCGAGGAGGGGAGCGGCCTCCTCTAAGGAAGATTGGGAGGTTTTAGTGTACGATCAAGTCAATTCGCGGAAAGGTGTTTTTAGTGAGCACGAATGTTACATTACCGCCAGGAACGCCGCATGCGGTGTCTTCTGGAAGATTTTCACTCTCCCCCAAAAAGGTTTCCAATGTGGTAGCTAAAATAGTTTCGAAGAGATCGATAGACTTTTTCTGTTTAGACTGTCGAAAAAAGTAGACAAGGGCCAGCAATTTGAAGCTTTCAAGTTTGAAAGTTTTTAATAAACTCAAGCCTGATTGGCAGACTCGAAATCGAACGTTTCACGTCAAATTAATTGAACAAAAGTCAATCGAAAGATCCCAGTTTAGTTTTTGATATGGCAATTTAACTTAAACTATAGAAAACACAAGTAGACAGAGACCGGTCGAAGACCCATATTCTAAAACTATTCAACATGTCAACATATCAGAAAAAATTGAACTCTTAGCAACCAACAAACAAATGAAAAGTTTAGTTTGGTTGCAAAAATAGTAAACTCTTGCGGATATTGGATAGAGTACGATTGTAACATCTTTGTTTTTGTAACAAACGATTATTGGTAAACAACTAAAGGCATTTTTAAAGATTACCTTCAGATTAGATAAATCCTATAATAAAAATATTGTAATGGCAAATACTGATCGAAAACTGAACCCAACAAATTCACCCACCTAATGTCGAAGTTTTCAACACTTCACTCAGTCATTTTCCCAAACAAATCCAACTTATATAAGGGCAAAAACTAAAAGCAGCTTTTGGCTAATATCTTGAGAACCAAAACATAAGCAAGTGACACATAAATGATCGATTCCTGTGTGCTCTTAAATGGAAAGTAATTATCGTTCCAGTTTACGCTATAAACTCGTCAATCCATGGTACAGGGAAAAAACTAGGCAAGCAACATCCAGACAAAAACTGTTTTAGAGTTAATAACTTTTTCGACCCCACATTTTTTGGGTTTCAACACTTCGAGAAAAATTGGAAAAAGAACGCCAAACTAGATATTTAGGATGTGCAACCCCTTTGAATTGGATATTGGGAAAATAAAATAAAATCTTGTTTACTTGCGTGTTACTCGTGATTCCGGTTACACCTTCAAGTAAATAAGAGTAATAGACAGAGAGTCTAGGTTCGGGCACTTGTTCCTCATATTTCACTCAAAACAAATTTCCATCTCTTCGCGACACGGTCGAGCAGCACTAATGAGGTCGAGGCAAAATTAATGAAAAAAATATTTTAGAAAGCGTCCATAATGTGAGGGTGTGCGCTTAAATAATTCACAGAAGCAGGCGGAAATGAAAAGAAGAAGAAAACGATGCACTCAAAGCTAAAATACGACAGAGATCAGAGGGGCACTAGACAAGAAACAATAAAGACCTGAAAGAATGGTAAAATTTCACCACGATTATAGTCCATCACACATGGCTACTCGATGATTATATGATATCTTGTCGTCTTTTGACACCCTTGTAATTACACGGGCACGTAGTCTGAACATATTTCAATGTTCTCGTGCACCACTCACCCGGGATGTTGTAATTCATTCAAAACTATTTAAATCGCACTCCAGGAAAATCCCAGATCCCAACGTACGTGAGACAAAAGGGAAAATCTCTTTAAGATTGACTACTTTTGCTAGTGAAGCTTCTGCTTGGGATGCTGCGACTTCTGAATCTTTTGATTCTCGGCTGTTTTGTATGCATTTTAACTGCAAGGAAAGACCTTAAGGTGTTTGAGGCTGGATTATGTATCTTTTGGATTATGGATGCGCAAGCATCTCGACTGGTGCACACCATCCGTGCAGTCACAAGACATCTAATAGGGCAATAACTTACGCTAATTGATTCCAGAGCAAGAGGGGCAATTTATTTTGTTCGGGATAATAATGACAGAGGGGATCTATACGATTTGACAAGGAAAAAGGTGAAGGGGAGGTCGATGGATTGGTTTTTTTTTACTTGCTTACGACAGATATTTTTGTTCGAAATTTGTTTTACATAAAATTCTGGCAATAATATGATGTTTTAATAATTAAGTAATCAATTCCATATGTTCTCTTTAAATTTTCTCTTAAATTTAAGCTCCAAGTTAAGCAGATACAAAGTGAAACAAACTACTTTAAAAACCCTTTTTAAGTCCCTTTTATATACAGCTGTCATCCATAATTTATGAGTTCACTATAGAACAATTTTCCATACACAATCCACTTATAAAAGGATTTACAAGTGAAACAACACTTTGATAAAGTACAGAAACCATTTAGTGAGGTGGAAAGAGCCTATAGTCCTGCCACAGACTTGTTTAACACCCTTACCCTTCCCAAGAATGGATGGAATCAGTAACCAGGTAACCCCAGAAACATATGATAATTAATATATTCCTCTCCGCTTGTGTACAAGTACAGCAATTATAAGTTGTTACATGTGGGAAGACTACCACCCAGCTTGCCCTGCAGGTTCTATAGTTGCCGGACTCTCCTACAATTGTATGCATATGAACGTTATTTCTGTCAATATTCTTTGATGTCTGTTGATATGTGTACAATCGCATAGTATAATCTATAATGTTTGGACAATTATTATAGCATTTGAGTAGTGATAAAAGGGCTATAGAAGGGGAAGACGGAGTAGGATTGAAGCCCTGAATTTAGCTTGTAAGGTAATTAAGTCATGTTAGTCAAATTGGATATAAATTGAAGATGAGAGATGTCTGAATTAATTGCAGTCATGGAAATCCATTTAAATCTACAATTGGAACTTTTGCTTTAGGTGGAATGAGAACAAGTACTGAAGGTGGATTAGTCAGGAACTGGGAATGAAATAATGAAATTTATTATACCACAAAGTCGATCTGGTAGTGTTAATTAAGTTAATGATAGTAGAGTGTATCTAACAAGTTTTTGAAGCCTTAAATGTGATATGGAAGGCTTAACTTATCTTCCATATTAATATAATAGGAGCTTTTGCTTTCTCCTACTATATCAACAATTTTGTGATTATTTTAAGCAAAAAGAAAGGTAGTAAAATGACAATAACAAACTAAACAGCAACAAATTAAAACAGCAAATATTATAAAGAAGTTCGACAAGGTTAACTTGGAAAAACTATTTTGCTCCACTCAACTCGAATTTATAGCTTATACGCAAATCTTATAATATTTAAAACGAACCCTGTACGATTCTTAAAGTACTCGAGTTTTGTTATCAAATCCGAACTTTCTCTCTCTAGTTCCTGTAACTCCTTGCGGGGCATGGAGCGTGAGGAAAACTTCACCCGATTCGAGACAAAGATTACAGGTGGACCTAGAATTTAAGGTGAATTCCGAACTACCACATTACTCTGTAATCCCCAATGGATTTTTTTATCATTATCTCTTGTCAGCAGAAAATAATCATGGGTCGCAGCTGGTGGGTTTCGAACCTGGGACATCTTGAGTTAAAGACCGACACGATATCACCTACTCTACCGACCGGACTATGAAGTATTACTTAAATTTGAAGTTAGTCATAACACGATCAATTTTCGCAATACTTCTTGCAAGTTTGGTTACTTACAGGCAAACCCCGTAAGGAGATTGCCTTTACTACATGTTATCCATTCTCGCTCTAACTATGGTATGCATGAGCCTAGTAGTAGTTTTTTTTCTTTCAGAGAGGGAAAAAGGAAAGAAACAGTTGCAAATTTCGATAGATGTCAAATTTGCAATAGTTTTTCCTGTATGTTAGTAAAGTAAAGGAACTGGAAGCAGACATATATGACTAAATTATAAGAGTTCGTATATTTTATTGAACCCTAAAATGGTTGTCGATAAGGGTGCAGGGGACGGGGGTTCCCAGGAAAAATTTCTGAGGAGAACATATACAAAATTTAAATTCAATTTTCAAACCCGACGTTACTTCTAGTGCTTATATTTGAAGTAGTTTGTCTTCAGAATGCCATACTTTTTCTCAAAATAATTGATCTCTGCAAGCGCTAAGTCTGTCGGAAGTAGTCTGTGGAATGATGAATGAAACGTCGTTCAATGTTTTATATCGGACAAAGTAGAAAAAAAAACGCTTTTGTGAAAAATTGTTCTTTTCTTCCTCCCCATCATTTATAGAATTTTATTTAGGCCAAGCTATAACCAAAATTGTTCATAAAGCTTTTCCCGTTTATCTTACGGTCGCTCAAATATTACAAAAGCCACCAATCTCCCTGCTTCATTCCTTCCGTTATACTTTTGTCAGAATACGTTTGTTGTTGTCGCCATCGATATTATTAAGATTGATTGATTCTTAAATTAAATAGCATCCCAGAAGAAGGACGGAATCATAGAAGAGAAAGACCGTATAGTGATTTGGGCGTATGAATAGGGAAGACTATCGTACTATTTGAATGAAACCTTTTATCCCCTAAATCTGAAATTTATTGCTTTTCACTGATAGGTTTGAAACGGTATGTTAGATGGGGGCTCGATCTAAAAATACTTTCAAGTTTTTGTCGTTATTGTCGTGTTTACATTTTCTCATTATTTTGCTTTTTCTATTACAAGAGCTCTAAAAGTTAAATCCTTCTTCCTTTGAAGGTTTCGTTCTGTTCTCTTTTCTGTCTAAGAGTGATGGATGGCTTAAGTCTGTACCTTCTGGCCCCTGATGGTATTCAATGAGCTTAAAAGTGTCAACGTATTTCAGTGACATTCTTATAATCACAAATATTTGCATAAGATTCTATTATCCTGGCAGTTTTTCAACAACGAAAATTCGATGTTGGTTCAGCACAAGTTACGTTTGGTTATCACTTAAATCGTATTGACAGCATAACCATCAGTAGACTTTGAAGAGGGCATTCCCTTTCCTGAACGGTGTTTAAAAATGGATGATTAAAAGAAATAAAAATGAATGAGAAGCCTGCACACATCCAATAAGCATTATTTTCTGCAAATTGCTACCACTAATTTAACAAATTGCACGAATTGACTCCTGACTATTGTCGAGGGGAAGCTAACTGTTGCCTACAATGATTTTTTTAAACGTACTTAGGGTGGTTGTCGACTTGAAAAGTCAAACGAAACATAAGAAACAAGAAAAAAAAACGACAGTTAACAATCGGCAGAGGAGGGAAACGTCCTCTGTTAAAACTGAGAGAAGAGCAATCCATAAAAGGGACTGGAAATTGTTCATATTAATAATAGGCAAAAAGGTAAAAAAAAAACTCAGGAAGAGCACAAAAAATCCACACACAAACACACCCAACAACATTAAAAGAAAGAAAAGAAAAGAACAAGGGGGCTCGCTAACCAAACCAAAACCACCCTGTTCGTCATTGACGTCAGACCGACGGTAAGTCCTAGTGGCACAAGTAAAGGAAACGAAATAATTAAATTAATTAACAAGAGGGTTTTACACGGAACAATCGAAGAAAAGATGCCGCCCAGCAAATTGTACGCGTGCTCTTTTCATAGTCTCCGCACTTTGCTTATTATTGTAATTTTTGACGTCCTCGTTATTTTGGGCGGAAGGGTGAATCCAGTGAATTGACTTTAGGCTTTTCATTCAAGGATTTGCTTCCTGCTTGTTTTTATTCCCCCTTTGGGAAATTATTTTGGATTTTGGTCAAGTGTCAATGGTGCATGGATTTATTCTAGATTCATCATATCGATATGATGGGAAAGCTGTAGAGTTAACACGAAGTTAACATGATTGAATTTTTGGCACAATTTTAAAGTTATTTCCAATACTCGAATTGTACTGCTTGGGAAGCAAGATGTTATACTTTTTGTGTGAGAGATTTCAGGATTTCGGGTGAGTGCTTTCATTAAAAATACTTTGGATTTTTTTTTAATTTAAGTACTTTTAGGAGCACATACTGGTTTTTAATCCACTCTGCATACTTCTCGTGCGACTCCACTGAACCTCCACCGACGAACGAACTTAGGAATCTTGTCGAGTCAGCGAACCCGGCTCATATATCACTAGAATTTGGAGCATACTCACGCAACACCAGGGTAAGTACCTTACCCAATTTTTAATGTCTCTTATACAGATATATAAAAGTAGGCTTAATAGTCCATTGGTACCTATGTTTATTAAAATTAATTTAGAAATTATTCAGAAAATAAATTGGATGTAACCAAGATAATTTTTACATTGTTTGTAATTGTAATTAAAATTTTCGATTATGATTATTTGAGTAATGGCATTTTTACAGGTTACAGTGGATCGAAATCAGCTGTTAACAATGCTCGCCGAAGAAAGATCATAGATATCGCTTTTGGTAGCAGCTGCCCTTTAGAACCGACAAGTGTCTGGAGAGTATCTAATGAGCTATCGTGTATCTCCTTAAAATTAGAGAATGTTTAAATTAGATCAAGGAATACCCGAACTCTAGGATAGATAGCCAATTCAGCTAACTTTTTAGAGTAACTTGTTAAGAAAGGAGGATGGAAACCCACGCGCCAGCTAGAACATTTCAGATTGCAGAGAATCCATGCTCTATATCCAGGATGCCTAAAATACACCCTCCTTCTGGGATAGGAGAGGTAGGCTTGTAATGATCTTATCTGAAAAACCAATTAATACACACGAAACGTCTAATATGTTACACCTTGTATTTGTGATGACGACCTTTGGCTATGTATAAACATCGGACTACAATCGAACTATGTAACATGAATACTCTGTGGGACAAGTCTGGATATACGAAGACCATAAAGTTGAGCGGGAAATGGCCCGGTACAAAATAAATATTTTAGGATTAAGCGAAACTAAATGGAGTGGAATTGGAGAGTTTACATCACCAACATTTGAAACCGAGCTGCTTTACTATGGCAAGGAAAAATCAGAAACACATCATATGGCCAAGCTAGCCCGCTTATCTAGCCACCAATATCCGGCATCCCAGCATCTCAATAATTCAATGCTACGCACCAAAGAGACTTTCTACCAGCTCCTTGCCAACAACTTTCATAAGGCTCCTAAAGGTGATATAAAAATAATGATGAAGAATCTCCCGGAACATGTAATTGGGAAGTTTGGAAGTTTGGAACGCCAATGGGGAGTTGCTTGTTTCATTTTATAACTCATGGTAACTATTCATCGGTGAATTCTTATTTAAACACAAAAAATCTGATATCCTCGGTTTATCCGGACAGTAAAATTAAATATAGATAGCGGAAGACGACTATGCAGCAGTGACCTCCCGTGGTCCAAAATTCAAGAACGGAAGCAGTTAAAGAATGCTTTAATTCAATTACGTGCAACTACATCAACGCGCCGGCAGAAAAGGTAAAAGAAGCGACCCACTGCGGTGACAGTAGAGAAATATACAAGATTGCCAAGAAACTGGCAGGAAGGAATCCTTGACAAGCGAATATACTGTAAGAGATGCTAACAGATCCCTGCTGCGGAGGTGGGGAGAACATTTTGTTGAAGTTCTGCAACTTTGGACCGTCGAATCCCTCTTCACCCCAGGCTGAACAGCCACCAACATTACCATCAGAACTCCGACACTAAAAAGAAATCTGGCATAATTGTGATGATTCCCAAAAAAGCGACCTGAGGAGTTGTATGGATTGGCGCGGTAACCGTTCTTTAAATGAAGTCCTTAAATTTACGGCAAAAATCATTTCATGGTGAATCAAGCAAACAATCGAGCCTACTCTAAATGATGAACAGGCAGGATTTAGTAATGGTTTCTCCTGCAACGATCACATTAATACCCTCCAAATTATAATCAAAAAATCCACCGAATGGAGGTCCTCTTTACATTCACTTCCATTTCAAGAAGGCGTTTGACAACGTTGATCGCGAGTACATATGGGCTACTTTACGAAGTAAGGGCATCCTAGAAAAAAATATCACCACCATAAAGAAGCCCTACTCAGGTAACCAATTTCCTACAGAAGGAAAAACGATCGGAGCCGTTTCAAGTGCTGAACGAGTCATTTGTACTACTTTTGTATGACTTTTTTTATTATTATCTATTGGCAATGTTTTTTCCCTAACAAGTGAACGCGAAATTCCGAGAGAATCGGGCAGTTACCGAGAAAGTGCAACAAGTTCTCCTCTTCTAATGTATTACACAGTGAGCAGGTAGGGCTACCTTCCGTCCTCCAAGGACTAGCATTGAGTTTAATTAATCCACACCTAATTTTATAAATTGTACTGATTTCCATAATAGTAAAACTATCTCTGAAATAACTTTGGTCCGTACAATAGCATAATCTATCGTAAAGCTCATGATGAACTGTTCCATTTGCTTTGTCTTCAGCCGCCCTTCTAATCCATTTATCTTCAGAGTCAAGTATACGAGTATAGAAAAGTTTATCCCTTGTACTTTGCCATGTCTCACTCCTCATGTTTAAACCTATGTACATATATTATGTTTCTCAGATAATTCGTTCCACGTTTCATGCCAAAAAATACCTTCTTCTACTATCAACCACGCAACTTTATGCGGCAGTCTATCAGCATTGTAAATAAACAATACCTTAAGCAAATATAGAAAATTACATTTAAGAGTGTAGGTACATACTATACAGGGTGTTTCAGATCTGACGTGCCAAAATGCGTGGGGTGTCTCAAGTAGACAAAAAAAAAATTATACGGCAGGGGGGGGGGGGCTATCTCAACCATTTGGGAGTTACAGGGTGATTCATAAATTTCAGTTTTTCATGGTATGCACATTACTCTTTTATTTGTATCTTTTAATCTACATAGCATACCGACATCAAACAAACCTTAACTATCCTAATGGCCTTTCCAAAAATATCAACACTACTGATTTAACTCCTACCATTGCACGTACAGTCACTTCCAAAATTGAAAAAAAATGGTTTGCGATTACCTAAAATTCAGCATTTTTCCAAATTTTCTCCGAAATTCATGTAATTAGTACACTCCTTTTTTATTTTAATTAGATTGCCCATCTTATTACCTTTCCAAAAAGGTGCAACATGGCCAGAAATCCCTGACTATTATTATTTATTGCACTTGAGGTAGGAAATTCTTTAAATAAACAAAATTTTTAAGATAAAGGGTCGAAAATGTTTGTTTTGGGTTAACAGGTAATTAATTTTAATTATTGCTGCAAAACAATTATAAAAATGTTAGTGAAATTTTGTTTGAAACCCTTGTATCCTGGCGTTCTGATACTCGTACCTGATGAAAATTTTGCTATAAAAAAGGGTCAGTCAGCAAGAATACCTATCATAGTTAAAAAGCAAATCGATAAGTACGGGTGTTTTCAAGCAAAAATTATTAAAAAATGGTAAAATTTACATTTGAGGAATACGCGGATATTATTTACATTTATGATGTAGTAGACGGAAAAGAGAGAGCGGCTGTACTGGGATATCAAAGCGGATTGCCTAAACGGCGAGCACCCCAAAGGGGAGTATTTACACGGACTTTCCCATGGTTAAGAGAAACAGGAAGTTTAACTTCACACGACGTGACACGACCCGAAACTTAGGGAACTTCTGCCGACGTCGAGCACCAAATAATCACCATCGTTAAGCAGGACCCTGAGACGAGCACGAAATGAGTCGCAAGGCGATTAGGAGTGTCGTCATCTAAGGCCAGATCTAATAGAGGAGAACCCTATGGATAATCTTAGGGGAATGTTTCACCAACACGATCGAGTACCAGCGCATATGGCTAATATTGTGACGGTAATAATAAGTGAAAAATTTCCTTACCTGGAAGGACGAGGGGCATCGAGAGGGAAGAATCTGTATTTTGTTTCGCTTACTGTTTAATTTTCTAATATAAGTTGGTGGAGTATAGCTAAAGAATTGCGTCGAAACGAATTCACAATTAGCGCTACGGTGGATATTAAGTCTCTTAAGAGCCACTTTGAGTCATTGCTAAATCCCCCTTTGACGTACTCACCGGTGCATTATGCTGCACCAGATTTGCGTGATCCGATCCTTGATAGTCCAGTAGAGTTGAGTGAACTTATGGATGTACTAAACGGTTTAAAAGACAATTAGGCTCCGGGCCTGGACAGAGTACCTCACACATTTTTCAAAAACGCACCTGGGACATTTGCAATGAAGAGTTACTAGAATGTTTTTCTAGGTTTGTAATATTTCCGTTACATAAGAATAGTAGCCGAAAATTATCGCGGTCTTTTTTTATGGATGCAATAGCAAAAATTTTTGCAGCTATTCTATATAACAGATTGACGATGTGGGAACAAGAACACAAAGTACTTGGTGATAGTCAGGCAGGTTTTCGCTCTGGGTATTCTACGGTTGATAATATCTTCAATCTTATAAGCATAGTTAAATTGAGTCACTTCTTCAACAAAAAGAAAGTGTATGCCTTTTTTGTTGATTTTAACGCTGCCTTAAATAAGGTAGTACGAGGGTCGCTGTTCTACAAGTTATATAATTATCGAATATCTAAAGTGGTAGGCATATCAAAAAATATGTACATAAGCACGAAGGCTCAAGTGTGGGACGGGGTAAATTTGTCGGACAGCTTTAATGTCCCTTCTGGTGTTAAATAGGGTTGTATTTTAAGCCCATTATTATTTGCAGTGTACCTTAATGATCTTGAAAATTTCTTGGAGACTGGTCTTTAAATTCGGTTAAGATCCTTTTGTATGTGGATGACATAGTTCTCCTTTCTAATGAGCCCGTTAAGTTGCAAAGGATGATTAACGATTTTGAAGAATATTGTCACTTGTGGAATCTTGAGGTAAATCTTTTAAAATCAAAAATAATGATATTTCAGAGAGGAGGAGGTGTTAGGAAGCAAACCGAATGCTGGTCATTTGCGGGACGCTCTATAGAAGTTGTTAAAAAATATACCTACCTTGGTATTCAGCTGACGTCAAAGCTTTTCATGACCGAGCATTTAAGGCAGTGCCAAAATTAGTCGCAATTGTACATGTCAAAGCTTCATTAAGAAGTTTAAACTTTTTAATACGGTTAATAGATTGGTTTTATGTTACGGATCGCAGGTTCACACGATATGAGCTTGTGAAAAAGTTACAACGTTTCTTTGTTTTCAAGCATTTGGTCTGCACCCTCACGTCTTAAAATGGATAGAGAGTTTTTTGTCAAATCGGTCAATCCTTGTAATAATAGACAGAGTTACATCTGATCTCTACGAAATCAATGCTGGTGTACCGCAGCGGTCAGTTCTCTCACGAATCTTATTTATTTTTATCAATGATCTTTTATCTCGCACTTGTAATTCCCATGTAATTCAATCGAGAAGGCATGTTTGGATCATTAAACAACGATATTACTACGATCCCCGCTTGGTGCAGAGGAAACCGTGTTATGTTCAATGCATCCAAAACTCAATGCTGTTTAATGTCCCTTAAAAAACGCCTAGTATACCCTCAACCTATTTCAGTATACGGAGTGAATATACCAAACATCTTGGTTATTGAGATATCCAGTAACCTAAGCTGGACCGACCATATATTTTCTATCACCAAAAATGCGATTGAATGTATGGGTTTTCTACAGAGATGTAAGAAATACTTCACCCCGTCTGACTTGGCACTGATCTACTAGTCCCACATTAGGCCTAGACTCGAATATAATTATCATATTTGGGCAGAAGCCGAATACACTACACTGTCCGCGTTAGACAAAGTATAATACAACGTAGGGCTATTAAACTTATTGGCGATCCCTCAATCTCTGACTCCCTTAAGCATCGATGGAATGTCGGTTGTCTCTTATTCTTCTATCGCTATTTAAACGACCATTGGTCTAGAGTAATTGCTAGCCTGATTCCTCGTAGACACATCATAACGCGCTATACAAGAGCTTCAATTCGCTCCCACCCTTATACTCTCCAGGTCAAATTTAGAAGTACCCTCAAATTTCGAGAATCTTTTCTAAGCCAAACAACACGAACAGTTTATCATCTTCTGTTTTTTCGTCATCTTATCAGCCTTCAAGTAAGGCGTACATCGACACCTCCTTCACTCAACTCTATTCAATTTCCCTTACCCTTTGTGCTTTAGCATCATAGAGCAACGCCTGAGCTTTGGCATTATCTTATATAAAAAAAATCAAACAATCTGCAGAGTTTTACAAGAAATTATTTGTAGAACTTATGTAAGTCTTTTCTAGTCTTTAATTCTGCACTTTTTTGCCATAAAATGCGCTTTCAAGACTGTTATTGAGAAATCTGAATCGATCTCTTACTGAAGAATTTCAAGTTTCTGACATGAAAATCTGTAAAAATGCAGGACTATTTTATTGAGTTTTACACATTATATTCCCTTCCATAGGAGGTTATGATTTAATATCTAGTCAAATCGCTACAAGATTCCTTTTAAATTGATTTATTTGATCAGTTTTAAACCAAAGTATCTTTATCTCCGTCTCTCCCTTTCTCGTAACCCCTTCTGTGGCATGGTGCGTGACAAGAACTTCACTCGATTCGAGACACAACAATTGCATGTAGACCTATAATTTAAGGTGGATTCCGAACCACCGACGTTACTCTGCAACCTCCAATTGCCTTTTTATCGTAATTTCTTATCGGAACAAATCAAATATGGGTCGACATCCGACGACTATATCTGAATGAGAAATTTTGAAAAATGCGTCTACTAATTTGATGAGTTTTACACCAAATTATCCTTCCCACAAAAGGATACTAAATTAATTTATTGAATCACTGGAGGATTCATTAGTTCTTACTACTTTACTACTTTTTCTTGAAATTTTAAAAGGCCGATCGTTACTTTTATTTCAATTATCACTTTGGGAATATTTTTGGAACAAAGAAAGTAAAGATTGCTCAGAATGTAGTTGGCTTTCTGTAACATTTGAACGGGAATTCGATTTCGCTGTTTTTGTAGATCATGTTCGTGCTAGTTATTAAATTCGGCGTCCTTGCTATTAATATCGTTATTGTAGTAAAAATTATACCCCTTTATCGTAGCTCTGCTGTCTTTATTTTTCATTGGTGCCATAAAAAAAGCTTTCTTTTAAGTAAAAATTCCCAGGTTCAATTAATTGTTATCGATTAATCGACTGATTCAATTAAACTCGCATTTTCTTCGTGGTATCGGTGATTTCGGTTCAAAGATTAGCAGCTCAAATCACCGCCAAATCCAGGTACAGTACCTGTTTCTTTTGGTCTCAAGCACACAGAACCCGCCAATTAATAGTGTTCATGAGGCACTAAACTGATTAAACCGAAGGTAGAAGAATTACCGAAGACGGTTCGGTGGTGGATGCTGCAGTCTTGCTCTATACCTGTGGGACTTGGTTAGAGAGATGCTCAAAATGTGCGGCAAGTACTTCTATCGTTTCAGAGCGCAATTAAGAATTTAATTACAATTTAAAGTCATTTTTTCTTGTTTCTTTTCATTTTGTGTTTAATTGTGTGAATATTTTTTTGTTTCTTTGCTTTCTCTTTCCTCTCTGCTGTGGTTTAAAGCGATCAGCCAAACACGTCTAAGACAAAGTTAAGAATTCCAAAGGAAGGCCGAGAAGATACTGGTTTAGGGAACTTCAGTTGTACTCAATGGCTATTATTTCGCGTGTTATTATAAGTAAACAAAGTAGGTGAAATGAGTATCAGTGAAATACTTGGTGGATCCGGTGTACAGCGCCGAGGCCATGATCACGACCAACTTGTTAATTGTCCTTTAATTGTGCGAACTCGATAAGGTGGTGATGGCGATCCACTGATTGGGAAGAACTACAAAGGGAACTGCTGTTGTTAACCTACTCATGGTCCGCCCCTCACTTGTTGTTGCAGAAATGTTTGCTAAATTCATTTCATTAGCAGTAAATTGTGGCTTGGATAAAACTGATTATAACAAAGCCAGTTGATTAAAGTTTTGATATGACTGGAAATTTGTTTATTTTTGTTGGAGGCCTACAAATTAAAAACATTAGGACTTTGATTAATCATTCAAATACCTAGGAGCACAAGTCTTTCATTTGTGACGAATTATTTAAAAAATTGTTTAGATAAATTGGTTTTAAGTTTACCTTACTATCCTCCTCAATTGCTCGTTAAACATAGAATGGAAACAGTTGCCTTAAGCGATAGCATTCATTTCGGCATCTGCTAACATTGTTCTCCTTCACGTTCCTTTCGGACTCGACAGGTTCTTTGTAGGTTTCAATCAAGAGCAATCTTGTCGTTGTCGTACAGGAAAGTGTGACCAATCCAGTTCCATTTCCTTCGGCGCATTTAATCGTTGTTTTGGTTCGGTGCCACAATTTGTTATTACTACTAGTATACTCTGCCAACTAATTTGTACGTTTTGTCATGTTTCGTAACCGTTTGGAGACGGAGTTGGATCAATACGTTGAGCGGCAAGACCAACATGCCATGGGTCCCGGGTTCGAGACGAGATGACCCCGTGAGCTTTTATTAAGAAATTAAAATAATCCACTCCGTCTCTGGGCTGTTGTCTAGCTCGCAGCAATGCAAAAAAAAAAACAAGACTCAAGTTTCCTCACTTCCCTTACCCTATTTCCCTACCGGCCAAAACCATGCTAACGCATCAAAGGGTTGTCCCCTAGGATTTGGCTACATCGTATAAAAAAAAAAAACCGTACAGGTACCATTCTTACGTTGGAGTTGAACAGACGAATTTATTTCAAATTCTGTTGATCTATATTTCTCGAATTGAGTAGAAGCTTTAATTATTAGGGGACTGATATATTTTTCTTCTCCACCATAATCCGAAGTAAAAAGGTACCAAGGTAACAGCACTTTTGAACCACTTTCATGTTCCATCTAGCACTGTGCGGGAAGTAGAATTGGTATTTGTCGATATTTCTTTTATTTCTGAAAAACCATCCATAGAGAAGACTACAGCTAAATTCTGTATTATTTTGTTGGTGTCCAAGTATCGATTGGTTGACAAAGAGATATCTTCAGCGTAATTCAAATTTTAGGTACAACCTAACAGCCCGCGTTTTATGCCGCAAAAGTAGAACTTAAGAATTCACTTCAATCCGGTCGAACATTTTTTTGTTATGACAGTTGTTATTACTAGGGTGAATCAAATATAAACAAGACTTTATTTACAAAAAACCGTAGTTTGGGTTAATATGTACAAGCACGCATAAGTTTTCAACATTATCTCCTGTTTTGGAAACGCATTCTTCCCATGGGATTGGGAAGTTTTTGATCACAGCATCTTAAAAGGAATAAGGTTGTGTTAGAGTGCGTTCGGGGACTGTTGGTGAGATGGATAAGTCCCGTATTACAGTGTCTCCTCAATTGGTTGGCTGCATCTCTTCTGGTGTTTCAGTGCCCGCCGTTGGCTCCCGCTCTTCTAGACAGGGTCCTGAACAGAATACTCCGGAGTCGACTTCTGCCTCTAACTCGGATAGTCCTGATGCGATTGTGGGCAAAAACTTCAGCACCTTACGGCCAGCTAGGATCCCCAAGTATATCTTCATATCTAGAATCCATCCTGAGACTACTGAGGCCGAGGTCATCGCCCATATTCTTTCTCGTACTTGCGCTGTACCGGGCACTGTTGCATGTAGACGGATTGGTTCCTCACACAATCGCTCTGGCTGTTCTTTTACTTCGTCGTTCAGAGTGCTTGTTCCGAAGGATTTATTCAATGAAGTTCTTTCCCCTGAGATTTGGCCTCGCAATTCCATTGTGCGAGAATTTGTCCCAAGAAATCGTCTTGGCTTGGCCAATGAGTCCTCAAAAAACGGATTGCGGAATTGTCGATCTACTACGCAAACGTAACTGGTCTTCGTTCAAAAACGGCTAGGCTCTTTAATGGCTCCAGCGATCTTTGTTACGGCGTGATTTGTTTGACTGAAACGAACGTGGCTGTTTCAGGGAATTCTGGATGCGGAGCTGTTTAGCTCTGAGTACATTGTTTTTCGCCGTGATCGTTTTGCTGATTTGCTTAATGTGCACCGTGGGAGGCGGTGTATCGCTATTGGACTGCCTGACAAAACTGTGTTGATTTCGACCGCTTATATTCCTCCGGGTTCTCCGTCTTATGTTTATGAAAGGTTTCCCTCCTGCCTGGATGACCTCTCACACGCCTTGATGCCTTCTGATGAATTGTTGCTTTTGGGTGACTTTAACCTGCCGGATGTTGGCTGGGAGCTCTCACACTCGGATGATGGCTTGGTTCCTTTTTTTGGGTCTGCCAATAAATTTGCTTTTTCTTTTATAGATAGCCTTGCTTCTTCAGTCTTAACACAGACTTGCAGTATTTCTAATGATCATGGAAGGTTCCTTGACCTCGTTTTTTCTACTGATCCTGCTAGTACACTGGTGAGACGATGCTTGGTGCCCATTGTTCCGGAGTCGGGTCATCACCCTGCGCTTCATATTGCTCTTTTCATTGATCCAGTTATGATGGCTTCTTGTGTACCTGATGATGCTTGTTATAACTTCAGTAAGGCTGACTTCTCCGTGATTAACAACTGGCTCTCACCTTGTGATTGGAGTAGCGTCCTCAATGAACGTGACATTAATGTGGCCGTAAGATCTTTTTATAATTTGCTGTCTATCAGTTTTACTTATTGTGTCCCTATTTCTAAATCGAATAACTTGCGTTCTAGTTTGCCTTGGTTTGATAGTTCCTTGAAACATTTAAAGAATATTAAATGTAAGGCCTGGAAGAGGTTTTGTTCCTCTAGGAGCAACGCTGACTATTTAGCTTATTCCAATTTACGCAGTCAATTTTTATCTGACTTAGTGTCTTCTTATAATAATTATATTAATAGAATGAAAGCGTCCCTACGAGTCGATCCTAAGCGATTTTGGAGGTTCGTGAACATGAAACGCAATTCTGATGGCTATCCATCTTCTTTGTCTTTCGGAGGCAGCGAAAGCAATGAGCCCCTGACGATAGCAAACCTTTTTGCCGATTTTTTTAAAACTGCGTTTTTGGATGATATCTGTGATATTACCATTAAGGATTTTACCCATTTGACGAGGCTTACACCGACTTCTCTTGAATCCAAAGACCTTTTACTTGACGAAGTTACGATTTTGAAGAAAATCTCTACTTTAACCGATAGTTTTTCAATTGGTCCTGACGGTATCCCTGCCTCACTCGTGAAAAGATGTGGTTCCGTTCTTGCTCTTATTTTGTGTTATTTATTTAATCTCTCAACTCGTTGCGGTGTTTTTCGGAAGGCTTGGAAAACCTCATTAATTATTCCCCTTCACAAAAAAGGTGATAAATGTGAAATCTAGAACTATAGACCAATTGCTAATCTTTGCTGTATATCCAAGATTTTTTAGGCACTTGTTTGCGATGTTCTATACATCCACTGCAAGCCATTCTTGCAGCCGTTTCAACATGGCTTCATTAGGGGTAAGTCAACTACCACCAATTTATTGGAATTTTCAAACTTCTGTATTTCTGCAATTGAAGGTGGTAAGCAAGTTGACTGTATTTTTACTGATTTCAGCAAAGCTTTCGATAGAATAAATCATAGAATTCTTGTTCTCAAACTCTCCCTTCTTGGGTTTCCGCGAGTTTTTGTAAATTGGATTCCTTCGTACTTGTCTGAACGCACTCAGAGGGTTTCTTTTCGTGGAGCTCTGTCTGATGCAATTTTCAACGCTTTCGGTGTACCGCAGGGCTCCCACCTTGGCCCATTGTTATTTATAATTTATATCAATGATATATCTGCGATACTGTCTTACTCAAATATTCTTTGTTATGCCGACGACGCTAAGATATTTCGCACTGTGTCTGACAATGCCGATTGCCTACTCTTAAATTCTGACTTGGACGCCTTTCAGAATTGGTGTTCCATTAACGACCTTCCCCTAAATATTAGCAAGTGTACATCTATGTCTTTCTCACGAAAAAGGTCTCCAATTCAATATAACTTTACTATAGAGGGTTGTTCTTCTATTGATGCTTTCAACTCACTTACGGAACTTTCCATCGTTGATTTCAATTCGGCCCTCGACGATTTCTTTTCATCCATTCTTACCTTCAACTCGGCTGATGATGTTTTCTTTTCTTCGTTGGAAGATTTCATCTCACACATCAGAGCATTAAGAAGATCTGTAATGCTTAGAGTATTTGCTTCTTTTTCTTCCAGCTCGGTTTCAAAAACAAAAGCCTCTGGATCCTTTACTTCCTTTTCCATGGCTTCTTGTAGTAACGCTACCAGGGCACATTTATTTCCAATTTTAGGTAGAAAAGGTTTACTTAACTCCCCCTTCAAGTCTTGAATACGTAAGTCTTTCAGTTTGCGCCCCGTATTTAGATTGGCTGCACTATTCCACTTTAATTTCACAATCACACCTTTTTTTTAAGTTCACTTTTTATTCCTTCTTAATTAATCCCACTTCTGACACCAATTGTAATGTATATGGGCTCCTCGGGCTCGGCGGATTAATTAAGATACTTACTTACAGTCAGAAATGTTCACAACTTTTATTTATTGTCTTATTGTTTATTGATTGTCTTACGATTGCGCAATAACTGTTGCTCATAAAAGTTGCCAAAAATTCTCGAAACTAGAGACTTGAAGCTTCAAAATGCTTTCTTTTCTTATCTCCATTACACACTTCAGATTCACTAAAATACATAGGAAAAAAAAATCGAAAAAGTTTCTGAATCCTCAATTTTTGGAGTAGTGTATTTCGGTTCTTTGAATTATCCCTGGTTTTTATTTTTTATACTGTATTCTTCACACACTTGCGTTTCGTGTTCGTCCTCTATAGGTGACGAGTAGAACAATCTTTAATTGGACAAGACAGGCCTAATTATGGGTTCTGAACTGACTGATGACCTGTGATTATCCTAAAATTTAGGCATAATAAAAGCAAGGTTTCGTTGAAGCCACATAAAATAACGTATAGAAAATGTCCTTTCTTATAATTGTTTATTTTCAGAAGCTAAAATACGTTACCTACCCGAAAAATCAAGCAGAGCTTAAATTCCTTAAGGGTCCTTAAGTGAGATATTGAAGCCTGGGATGCGTCATTTTTCAACATGAGTCATATCTCTGTTACTAAAAACGCCTAAACTATTAACCTTATTATCAAGCCATGTCCACCCTTCAGTATAGTTACAGTTTAGTAAAACTTGAGAATCTGGTCTAAATCTGCTGTAATATTAAACAGGAGAACTGAGCTTAACTGCAGTTAAAACAATTTAAGACTTTAAAATTGAAGAATAACTACAACCATGCTTAAACTAGATTCTTATTCTGAAGCTTGGGGATCTTGAAGAAAAAGCATAAAGTTTAACCAATTTGGGAACTAAACCAACTTTAATCACACCTATTCTTCTCGGAGTTGAAATATTTTCAAAGACAGCTACATGTTATTTTGAAACAATAACAAATTTGATGAATGCATAATTTTCTGTTTTCGTTGAAGTCACATAAAATAACGTATAGAAAATGTCCTTTCTTATAATTGTTTAATTTTCATTTTCTTCTGATCAAAAGAATCTTGAATATAATCAGATTTAAAACTCTGACGAGATGATGAGTGAAGGGAGATCCTTTGAAAAGTTGAAAAACAACTCCACGAATTTGCTTTGCTTGTCCTGTGTGAATTAAAAGGGGGCTTATTTTATGCTTTTATTTTCCTTTTCTTGATTTTTATTTAATGATTTTTACTTACGGTGACAATAATTACATTTCGTCTTGGTTCAATAAAGTTCTAGTATTTCAACGAATATGACACTTATTTTGATTTTTTTTCTACTTCACTTCAATATTTGGATTTAAAATTTTTTTAATGAAATCTTTTTTCATTCAACAAAATTGGATTTTGGACATATTTTTTACATTTAATAACGTTTTCTTCATCAATGTGTTTGTAACAAAAAACGGAAATATCTTAAAGTGATTGAAGTTTTTAAATACGAGCGAATAAGAATAAGAATGCTATTAGAGAAAGCAAGGCCGAGTCGTAGGTTCTGAGTCGAGAAAAACAGGTTCGCAGCAAGGACCTTTAAAAGTTCGAGTTTTACCGAATGTTACTTTCTTTTATTTTAAAAGTTATCAATTGTTATGTTTAGGGAGTACATAGAATTTGAACTTGGGGATGGCAACCATCCACCTAGGGTTAAGATCGATTAGATCGAAAGGAGGCTTTGTCATACTACAGTTATGTGGCACTTACGTTGAATAAAATTGAGTTTTTTTTTTAAATGTAGCCAATTTCGAGGGCACAAACCTATGATACGTTAGCATGGCTTCGAAGTGGACGAAGTGGATTTTTAATTTTTTAATTAAAAACTAAACGGGAGACCAAGGCTTGAAGCCTGGAACCGTGACGGATTGATCGTGCCCCTCAACCAATTGATCCATCTCGCTTATAGTTGTTGTAAATTACAAGCGAAATAGCATATATAAATACATACATACAGTATGCAAAAAAATTCTTTAATGAAGAAAATTTAAAAAGACTATTAAAGAAGTCCAAAATAAAACGGACACTATGACCCGCGGTGCTAAAAAGGTTAAGGTAAATGAAGCATTCAGATAGTCTGCGTCCCTCTGCGAGAAGCAGCACCTTCTTCAAGCCTTACTTTTCGAATTGTTTCGATGCCATATGGAAGTATCAAACCAACGTAAGTAGAACCGCGATATCAAAGAATAATTCAATAGCTTTGTCAAGGGCATACTCTCCGAAAACAACACTTCAATCACAAGTCGATAGCCAATCATTAAATTAAGAGTAGTCAGCTTTTTTTAATGTTGTAACAAAGATCGTTAAAAGGGAAAATCGGAAAAGCAACAGAATCTAAAGATAACACGGTGTGAAGAGCAGTATGATAACCAGACTTAGGAATTACAAGGCCTAACTACGACACCGTGAGTCCGTAGAAAATGCATGGTTGAAGAATCTGTTCTGTTGTACAGCTGTCCAACATGGAAAGTTGCCTTTCAAAAATCATTAAAGCTACAAGCCTTTAATTCCTTTCTAGTCAAGGATGTGCATAATGCTAAAGCACAGGGTTTCTCCTGAGCTTTGGCATTATCATATAGAGAAAGGAACATTGACGACAACAACTGTACAGGAAATGTCACGACGAGTAGCACAGAGAACTCTGCCCCCAACAGGCGCCGGTTTTGACGGAAATTCAGAAACTCTGAATATAAAATCTCGCATCTTCGATTCTCGCACACAACCAGGTCTCAGTTAAGCAAATTAGGTCAAAATGTGAGCCAGCAGAGATGGTAAAAATATAAGTCGTTTTAGAATGAAGTGTACACTAGTCACGATTGCATAATAGAATGAGATTTCGTTGATACGGTTTTTGAAACAATTGGGCATCCTGAACGATTATTGGGGCGTCATAGATAACGATCACCTTAAAGAAAGTGGTGAAAAATCGGAGACCCGGTTAATTCTTCTGCATGCGATTACAGCGGGTAGAACACCGATGCGGGGCTTCAGATATTAAATAAACTCATTCTCACTAGTATCAGGATACATCCTAGAAAGGAAGATATAGCATAGCAACTTCTCAGGTATCTTAGGTTCCGAAGAAACTTACATTTTTCTTGTGAAACTGAAGATATCGTAATAGATCAAATTGTTGTGATGCTACTTCTCGCCTAACATTTGGTAACCAATGTGACTTTATTCTTTGCTTTGTTTTCATATTTAGATTTGTCATGAAACTAACCTACATTACAAAAATAAGCTTAAGACTAATTTATTATCCTATTTAAATTAAAGTAATGCTTTATCTAAATACTAGAAGGTTTTCAATCAAAACTTGATATGATAGAAACAGTAGGGTGGTTCCTCACTCTGACAGACTGAGATACTGATATGGTTACAAAATATTCTCGAAAATTGTAATATGCTCCCTACTCTGAGATTCAGACCTGAATGCTTTATTTCTTCTATTTAATACTCGTAGCCCACAGTGACTAAGGGCTAAGAAAATAATAACATATTTCTATTGTCCTCACTGAACAACTAATAAAAGCATAATCCCAAGAAAAATACCATAAACCAGTGTCTACTAAGAGGACCTAATCTTCTTGTAAGCTCACCACAAAAATCCAAAACCACTCTGGCACCCTTTTGTGTCCTGGCGCAGCACTCAACAAGTGATGAAAATCTTTCACCTTTTACAGCTGTCATAACTTGTTCACCCCTCCATATAAGGGTGCAATGCATCACATCAAATATTTGTCCGGAGGGGTAGTAATCCCTCAATTCGGGGTCATATACCCATTCACCGTGACATCATCTTTTCATCAAATATTTTGTCCATTCTGTCGTCAGTCTCGGGATGCTGTTAAAACCATGTATACTGTCAGTGTGACCATATCCATAAGTTGGATCGATTCAACGGGTATGAAGAAAACTCCGGATATTACAATAATTCGAGTAATTTGTCGAGCAAACTAAGATGTGCCATCTCGGATTTTCAGAGATTGTCATCAGGAGATGTGACATCGGCGGTAGACAAAATGTGAATGAGGGGTAGAGGGGAAAGGATTATACAACACATCCCTATACATCAAGTAGCAGTCAAAGGAGCTACCAAATCCCTTGTCAATAATCTCATGATATTGCCTTTTCTCTGCACAACTTTTCCGCCACAAAGGGCATGAAAATATTTTCTTTTGGCTTTTTTCAAAGGATGAACACGACTTGGACAATGTGGTGTGAGGTGCTCATGTGATGAATTCCTACGAGGGTTATGTCTTTGGACTTTTGGTTTTTTTTTTATATTATCCCCCACATTTGTTCGTGTATGATGACGCAAATTTGGCCCCGTTGACTGACCTAAAAGAGAGCAAGCAATGGGGGCCTGAAGGATGAGGACATTCATGGGACTCTGAACAAGGGATAAAAATTACATGGAATGTTTCCGATAACAATACGGTAATTGTCTATTTGGACTACTACTTGTACTGTAACTAGGCCGGACGTACATTAAAGGAAATGTTTCAAGACGGTATGCGATTATTTTCCTTTTCAATTATCCCCGCTGATGATGATTTCGCAACGTTTGATGTGACTTGTCCCCGCTTATTCGTTTGAGTTCTGTTAGCTTTTCCAATCATCTTACTGTCTCTATTTGAGCATTATTCCTTTAGGAATATTAAGTAAAAACACGTTTTGCAATATCTTTTTTTTTTTCTTGATTGCTAACTACGCGGAAAACATTCGCTGTAAGATGGAAGTGAAAGCAGTAATTGTAGAACTTTTTTCCTGTGTACGAGAGGGTCGTATAGTGTACAAGGATTTATCACTGTCACTCCTTCGGATGATGAATTTTGTCTTTTGATATATTTTCCTTTTATCCTATAGAAAATGTCCTTTTTTGTAATTGTTTAATTTTCATTTTCCTCTGATTAGGCACTCCATTCAAAGGAATCCTGAATATAATCAGATTTAAAAGCTCTGACGAGCGTGGGTATAGGGAGATCCTTTGAGAAATGGAAAAACAACTCCACGAATTTGCTTTGCTTGTCCTGTGTTTATTCGAGGGGCTTCTTTCATGTATTTATTTTTCTTTTCTTGTTTTTTTTTCTTTGAATGATTTTTACGTACGGTGGAAATAATTACATTTTGTCTTGATTCAATACAATTTCAGGATCACAACGAATGTGATAGCAGTTTTGCGTTTTCTTTCTACTAAAATTCAATATTTTGATTTACTTTCATACATTAAAACGCAAATTTACTTCAATCTTTAGAGCGGAGGATGCTTCTTTTGATAAGTGTAGGAGGGTTTGTATAAGTACATATTGATTTATCTCACAAAGTAATATTTACTGGAATCCTCTATGACTAATTTAAAAAATATAAAATTTCTACAAGTAAAAAAGTCTTTTTCCTGTGATGTCAAGTTTTGTTTTTTAAATATTACCCAATAAATTTCAGTACTTTAAAATTTTTACAAATTTATGGGTGCCACAATATTTTTAATAATTTTTCTTTACTTTTTTTATTAGTACCCTCTATAGTAAAGCTGTAGTATTCTTAGGGAAATTAGAAATCAATGTGTTGTGAAAAAAAACACTAAATTTTTTTTTTAATTAATTAATTTAAAATCGTAGGCTTTCCCTACATCTGTCACAATATCAAAACTTCGGGGATCCATGTTGTAATATGTGAGCATGATGTACGTATTCACTTCGGGTGTCCATTTTCATGCGTACAAGGGAGATTCCCGCTCTAACGGATTTGTCATCTGCGAAACACCTTGAGTAGGGTCCAGGGACATCCTTGTGGCCGGTCTACAAATCCGCGAGAAAGTGCCACTCGCTCCACCGTCTAACACAAATTGAACTAGGGTCCGCGTGGTCGTCAAGCCCGTGGCTTCAAGGAAGTCCGCCTACGGGTCTTCAAATTAAGCTTC
This sequence comes from Leptarthrus brevirostris, assembly GCA_964036015.1. NCBI lineage: Eukaryota > Metazoa > Arthropoda > Insecta > Diptera > Asilidae > Leptarthrus > Leptarthrus brevirostris. The sequence goes on along the minus strand of OZ038376.1, from coordinate 17,911,473 downwards.
GCCTCCCTATATTACTTCGACCGGGAGGCTTATTGTGAAACACGAAAAAGAAACGAATTTCTAGTCGAGACAAATTTTTACATGCACTTTCTCATTTAAAACAGTGTCTAGTCTAGAAATTAGTTTCGTTTTCGTGTTCCATAATATGCCCCTAGCTTGATCCTTTGTGCCCCTGCCTTACTGAACGCAGTCAAAGTGAAGGGTTTTTATATGTCCTATTATTGTCCTGGGGCCGAATTTTTAACATCCTATGGCAATGGGAACGCCATTCCCAGAAGTTTGAGCGATCGAAGGCATCGCAGTAGCAGAGAATATGGACTAGGCAGCTGGCACATTCCAATAGCGATGACGTAGAATTGGGCTGGGCTGTATACTCACCACCGGGTAATTTTAGCAATTCTAATATGATATATTTTCGTCCTCGATTCTTCACGTTCCTCCTCTGAAAACCATACATGTAAAAGTTGGTAAATACCCTTGGCTGACGATTCAAATTCATCGACTAATATTTGAGCGTGAATATTTACACCGACGATATAAACAACTGAAAACTTACGATGGGGGGGGAGGGGGTTTACTGTATAAAACTGAGTTACAGTCCCGGCAAATAAGGAGGTTATATTTTGCGACTCAGTGAGATGCCAAGGTAAGCCCCAACATTTTGTGGAGAAATCTTTCCCAAATTGGAATACACAAGAAGAATAACGCTGATTCCTATATAATATATTTTAAATAAGCTCCGGAGCATGTGGGCCAGATAATATTTTACTCAGATTTATTAAAAAACTACTTTCAATTATAGCGTCATATTATTAATTCTATTCTAACCACGTCTTACTTTCCTTGTGGTTAGAAGGCGGTTACGATCCCCCTAATCCAAAAAAGGATTTCTTCTACATCTGTTTCTGATCTTCGACTGATTAATATTCTCTGCTTCCTGTCTAAAGTGGTAGAATAGTTAATGTGTAGGCAAGTACTTGAATAAACATAACCTTTTGACCTGTTGCCCGTCTGGTTTCAGGTCCTGCCCTGTTAAAATTTACCATGAATATCAGAATTACTTTAGATTAAAGTAAATTTAGTGCTCTGTTTCAAACTGACTTTTCTAAGCTCTTCGATTCTGCCTACCATCAGCTTCTTGTTAAGAATTTGTCCACAAATTTTAATTTTGATTCAACAGCTCTTTCTCTTATTAACATATTCTTGTCGGACTCTCACAGGTCAGTGCTAGGTCCACTGCTATGTTATATACTTATAAATTACTACACCTTTAGGAACCATGAAATATATGCTGGTCTCCGAAGCCTTCGACTTAGTGCTAGTATTCTTAAACCCCGTCTTCTTAATACCCGTCTAAAATTAGTAAAGGCTCTTTTTTTTATACCCCGTTTTACATACCGGAGTTTGGTATATCCTAGAATGGATAGTTATTGTCAGTAAGGGATACAAGTGGCAGTAAATGACTGCATTAGATTTATTTTTGGTCTACAAAGATTCGAACATGTTACCCTGTACAAAACTCCAGTATAAGGTTGGTCCCTTGATACGTATTTGAATCGAAGGCACGTGACTTTTATGTCCAGCTTAATCCACACTTGGAAACCTTCGTCCCTGCGAAGTCTATTTCAATTTAGGCTATGCCCGCGAAATCATAATCAAATTATACCTCGTTTTAATAAATTCGTAATGGAGAAATCTGATCCTGTTTAAAATGCGCGAATCTGGAACTCTTTGCTGCGATCTGTACAGGTTTCGAATATTATCAATATTTTCAAATTCAAGTTTAAACCCATCGTAATTTGAATATTACACAGAGCACGGCGGAGAGTCGAAGTTGTGGTCTCTAATTTAATATAATTTAATTCAAGCAACATACAATTAATGTTTAGTCTTTAATAGACTCATGTTGCCATAACACTATATGTAGTGAAGTACATCTGCTCAGGTAGTTAATTTTATATTAGTTTTAATTAAGCATGTATGTAATTTGGTATACTGAATTTTAGTACTATAATTTTGTCGGGCTCTCCTTTGATCTGTGACTATTTCGTTTTGTTTTCTATTAGTATAATTGTTTTTCTCTTCTATTCATTCTATTATTACATTTGTTCATAAGTTTATTACCGCTAAATTTCCATTACATTTAGTACTTTATAAGTTTGTTAGTCTTTCTTACTTAAATGTTGAAATAAATAATTTGAATTTGAATGGTTTGGATATGCTCAATCGTTTCGTCTTCTGCCATGCAGAATCAAAATGTTTCGTCTTCAGCGTTACTTATCTTTTAGAGGTGATATCTGATATGATTTTGATTCTTCGATCCTCGAGTCCTGGGAGTGTTTCTCAGTGAGCTTATTTGTTCCTGTTCCCCCAGAATATAAAGATCATTGTGACCTGGATTTTTAAATAAGCCACATAACGGTTCGGGACCCACAAATGTTGCTTTAGGGCCTTCTTTTGTAAGGTGGTCGAAATTTCGTTACCTTCGTGGTCAGGCTAGAATTATCCTGTTGATTTTTAACAGTTGTTTTAGTACATTGAGACAATCTTGGACTAGCTTAGGCTCAACAGGATATGCCTGTAGTGCTTTAAGTGCTGCCTGAATGTCCGACATTATATAAAGTTTGGTAACACGAACACATCGATTGAGTATTCCGAGTGCGCAAGATTTTAATACCCAATATGGTTGGCAGAAATTCAAGCGATTTTTGGAGCCTTAGTTTTGGTTTATGTAATCCATATCGTTGATCGTGAGTATATATGGGCAGCTTTGAGAAGAGAAAGTCGCAGAGCAGGGCTTAAGATAAATGCCGCTAAAGTCAAACTTATGAACTTGGACTCTTGGAGACAAAAAGAAATTTATTTTAAAGATCAGCAAATAGAACAATTGGATACGTTTTGCTATCTCGGAAACAAAGTTACAACAAACGGCAGAGCTGAAGCTGATGTACCAGCGTTGTACGTTTGCTATCTCGGAAACAAAGTTACAACAAACGGCAGAGCTGAAGCTGATGTACCAGCTCGCATCATAAGTTTCGAGTTGCATTTAATACTCTCGTATATGGAGAAGATCCATTGAGAAAGAAAGCACGCAGCCCAACAAATCATGGCAACCGACGTTGACATATAACCGGAGCAGATGGAGAGTCGGTGTAGTAGACTTCCTTTGCCCCACAAGGTGTTATAGGACCCAGAGAGAATGCAGTGTATTTCAAAGTTACTTTCAGTATTAAATCCGATATCTAGTTAACCAGCTAAATCGTTTAATTTCAGGAGACCTGTTCTGTGCAGCTTAATAACCCTGAGAATCGCCTCTTTCCTTATGTGCATGAAGAAAAGGCTAACATGGCTTCTAAGGCTGAAGTTGGGCAGGTGGGCATGGCACCGGTTACTCCTAGCCATGCAAGTCCCTGCAGATGTTGCAGTTGCTGTGCAATCTTTTTCTCCATTTTTGGCCACCATCCTAATGCTGCGTATGGAACCTAGGGTCTTATAATAGCCTAGTAGGCCGACTGAACCATTTTAGGCTGAGACCCCACGTTTTACCAAAAGAACACCAGCACGTCCATAAGGCCATTGTGCCTTTCTTCAGGATTGCTTCCAGCTGAGCATACCTAGATATATATTTAACTTCTTTGGAGAATTCTAGTTCTATTCTCTCAAGTCTAGGAGCTTTCAGTTTTAGTTTCATTTTACGCGCGAAGGGATCAATAACTGTGTTGTAGTTCAGACTAAGTCCCTCCCTCCGGCAACATATATGGACTATATCTCTAACTCTTGGCATTTGTTCAGAGATTGTCTGATCATGCTTGCCCTTGAGTAATCAAGTCGTGTGTGTATCCTTGGTTATCAAAGACGACATCTGTTAACTTTGTTAGGTGTTCGACAACAACAAGTGACCATAAAAGGGGTGACAGGACTTTTTTTGGGGGCAGCCCCTGGTGGTCTTAAGGGACCATTCTGGTTTATAGCTTTCAAAAAAAAATTTTTTTTTTATTGAGCTGAAAAAGCTTGATATCAATATCTATAATAGTTTTTTCATAAAAAATTAAAAAATTGCCTTTTTTCGAGCCTCTAAACCAGAATGATCCCTTAAGAGTTGCTAACTCATCTCCTAGGCTATCTGTAACTATCCGGCAGCTGAGAATTACTCAGATCCACATCACCGTCGAAGGTTCAATGAATTCAAAAAAGGTGTTATCAGAGGCGCCTTTAATGTCCGTGAATGCACAATGGGCTGTTTCTTTTTCCGCAAGCATAATTTCTAGGCTATTAGTTAGTTGCTCAGTTTTCAGTATCCAATGTAAAGTAAGTTGATTTAATTTCCGCCATAACATTTCTTATAACGCGTCTATTTTCAACCTGAGGTCAGTGGGGGATGTACGGGGCAGTCTGATTTCAACTCCCCATTATTTTTGCTTTTTCATAATGAAAACTCGAAAAAGTTATTGATAAAAGAATTTTATTCAAAATATTAAACGTATAAATTTTTTGAACACTAGCAACATTTGAACTTCACGCTAGTTCAAAAATCAAGTTTTCCAAAAAACTCATGAAATCTCGTTTTGGTAAGGTATGTATATAAAATTTCATCTTAATAGGTGGTTTTTAAATGAAAGGATGGGAGGGCTGTGACTTACTGGCAAATGGACGTACAGATAACCCCCCCCCCCCCCCTCAAAAAACTCCTAGATCGACGATCCGCGCATGACACTTACAATCACTGTCTTAATAATAAGTTTCGATGTAGATATCCAACCCCCCCATGGTAAAATTCGAGATTCTCCACTGCATAAAGTCTATGTCGAGTGCCAATTCTAGGTTGTTCTGGAAATTTATAAACTCAGGGAACAATTGCGATTGCTCTTTTTTTAACGTTGATATAAGTAACCTTTCTTCACCTTTGGGAGAAAGTTTGCATTATGTGCCGAAAATTAAGTGGAAATCTTACACAGCTATCATTATCGTTTCGATTCTGGAATGCCCTGTTGTTTTTCTTAACTGCTTTAATTTCAATTTCAAAATCTATTTTCCTAAACGAAGTATTTAACATGTATTTGTCGCGGCTTAAATTGCTAGAAGGCCTTCCAAGAATTGTTTTGTTTCATGTTAAGGTGAATCAGAATTTTGTGACGGTCACGTGCAAAAAGCAATATTTATGAATCCCTGTGGTCAACATGAATAATTGAAACTAGAAATTACGCATGAAATCCAATACGAGCTATCCAAAAAAAAGGGTCCATGAGACTGCATTCTTCTACAAGTCACTTCAGTGGACCAAATTTAGTCGTAAGTAGGACAATAATCTAAAACCCTATAGCATCCACCCTCTGTCCAATAGACGACTATCCGATAAAATATTAAAAAAGTGAAACTCTCTGGGCGCTAGTTAAATTTTATGCTTAAAAAAATCAAGTCATAAAAAAGTCATGAGAACACACAAAAAAAGGGGTTGGTCATCCTAGTCTAGGTCTATTCAGGGGTTGGAATAATTTTCTGTTCCGATTGATAGTGGTGGCGCACTATACTTGCTTAGGACTCGATCCTTGTGTCCCCTTTTTTCTATTTTTCTGATAATTTTTTATTTATGAAAAGGCCATGGACAGTGACTTTTACAACAAGGCGGCACAGTAACTTCACTCAATTTACAATAATCTATTGAACTTTCATTGGCAAAGTATCAGGATATAAGAGGGATACGGATAGGAATAAAGGTCGTGTTTTGTGGGAACTCCCGAGAAGGAAAAGTTCATTTTCTCCGTTGTATATATATTTTTTTTATTTTGAGGGTTTAAGAGGTGAATTCTGTGACCCTAATTTTTTGCCCTTTACTTGGACATAAAGAGTGTGCTGTTTCAGGGGGTTCTTGTTCGATTTTCCTTTACGGTTGCTAAGTTTCAGGATCTCTGACATCGGGTTTGGGTTAACCCACCTCGTTTTATGTACTTAATACAATATCATTACACACAATTGGGTTTGTTAAGTGGCACAAATTCCGGAGGAGGGTCTGGTATAGTTGTTGATTTTCGATTCAAGGGTGGTTTTTTTGTCGTTTTGTGGTTTGGTTTTTATTTGAAAAACGTGAGAGCATTAAGGTGAAAGGATAGAAATAAGCTTTTTTTTTTATTTCGTTTTGTAATAATCACTTTGATTTCTTAATAGGATCAAATAATTATTAATTTATTAGTTTTGTGTCAGACAAGTGCCTATATTACTACTTTTAATTTAAATCATGACCACAACTACTAAGCAATTTGTGTAAATAACATTTCATCCACTTTTATGCACTGACCACCCTGTATATTTTACAATCACCAAAAATTTTCCATAACTGGAATAAATTGCAAAAGCTTGAAGCATTAATATAGCTGTATCCCTGAAAATTATTATTCAATACAATCCCGATACATAGCATTTCCCGAGAGCCCTATAAATTACAATGCTCGAAACGTATCGGTTTGATAGCGTTGTGAGAGCGAACAATTCTTCAAACGATCGGAAATCGAAGGGATACAGAACGATGTCTCCCCCATAATCGAAAAATTCTGCTCCACCTCTCCACCCTATCCAATTCTAAAGTAGAGCAATCCCTATTTGGGTAAGTGGCTTTAGAGATATTCTACCACATTTTGGTGGTGGATAAATTTATTGTCAGTGGGTGGGCGCTTGAATTTTTTAAATCTTGAATAAGCGTAATGGAAACGGGTTTCTTTTCGAATTCTTTTTTCTTCTATAAACCGAACAAATTTCAGTAGTTACACATAGAAAGCTGTATTCAGAAATTGATCTCTTAAATTTCAGATGTTTTCTTTTACTAACAATATGTTAAAAAATGTGTCGACCCTATTGCTCCAAATCAGATCGAATTCATCCTAAAGAAATTCGTAATGAACTGGTATTTTATCACGAAAAGAAAAAGGGAAGCGTGCCATCGAACGAATAATTCAAAAGGGAGAGAAGAAAATTGAACTAATTCACTTCAGGTAATAACATCGGCACATGACAGACATGTAACAAAAGTTTGAACAGTCCAAAATACGGTAATAAGCTGAGGGTGGATGATGATGATAATCATGAAACCAGGTGGTTTCCAAACAAAAATAAAGAAAAGTCATCGAACAAGATTGCCTCCCACAAATTTGGGGAATCGCCCAGAGTGGTCCAAGAAAAGATTCGAATTGCCTGAATTAAGGAAGCTTGAGTGAACCTAATCTCGTATGTTCGTGACACATGTCCAATACGGTTTTTGTAATGTTAAGTGAGGCGATAATACACTCGCTGAAAGTTTCTGACTTTTTCTTATGATCCCACCACTTCGAAGACGGTGATTATGGCCACTGTGTCCAAGGACGACAAGTTTTATTAGTTCAACTGGCAATTTTCCCATTCCTGCGACAGCCAACAAAGTGTTCGTATTTCCTGGTTTTTGGCTTTCTACTACTTATGTCCCGACCCCAGTGAATCTAATGAATATATTTTGTTCATTACAAGAACAACACATATCATACTTGTCCAAACTTATCTGATTAGCTCCACAAAGAAATTTTTATGAGCCTCATGCAATTATTATAAGTTCAACCGGTTATGATCCTTAAGGACCAACGATTTTGTTGACAATACCATCATCGTTGTCAACATTAAATGGGGGACACGATACGAAACGAATCTCTTTCAGAAGTATTATAGCAAAGTGCTCGGAATTGTGATGATAATGACAAAGCCTACACATCTCATGAATGAATTAAATAAAACCAAAACAGAAATGACGTGTGATGGACAGAAGACTAATCAGACTTATATTAGCCATCATTTTCAGACGTAGGTAAGACTCTGGCTGATGTTAGTCTAGGAGGATTATGTTCTCATTATTTATCTTTTCGTTCGTTCGCATTTATGCAGTAAAGAAATTGTGGCTTGAATGTAGAGGGATGCTAAATCGCCAGCCTGGAAGATTGGTCATTTTGGGTTTTTTTCATCTTACTAATCTTCATTAGATGGATACACAAAAGTCGGTGCAAACTGGCTTATTGTACAGTTAAGATAATTCATTTCAGAATTAAGGTAATTTTATTGGATTTTGTTACTAGAGGCAGCCTCTTTATTATCTTAAACCATTTTATTGATAGAAAAAAGAAGGTGAACTGAGTGATATTGAGCGATACTCATTAACGGTCTTATGCCATCACTAATCCCTTGTTAACCCCACATAAAGCTTTGTAAATTTTGGTAAAAAATTTTGGGGACTAAAGCCATTTTTCTGGAGATCTTGAAACTACACTTCCCCTGGGTTACTTTGGATTTCTCCAGTTTTTAACCGACTTCCCAAAAACAAAGAGGTTCTAAGTTCGACGCGTATGATCCCCCATTGCTAATAGAAGAAAAAAACTAAACTTTGTAACGCGTGGTCCGATTTCGATGGTTCTTTTTCTGTTGTATAGAGTATGATCCCCAATTGCTAATAGGAAAATAATTTGGCCCTATGGTGGGGGGTTGGGCGAGGGGAGAAGTAGTCTAACTTCCTAACGCGTTGACCGATTTGGATATTTCATTTTCCTTTGGGTAGAGTATGCTTCCTGGTTGATACCACGAGAAAGAAATTGTTGTTGGGGTTTGGGGGGGGGGGGGGGTAGTCTAACTTCTTAACGCGTGGACCGATTTGGATAATTCTTTTTCTATTGGGTAGAATATGATCCTTGGTTGATACTACGAGAAAACAAATGTTGCTGGGGTGGGGGGGGGGAGGGTGGAACCTAACTTTGTAACACGTGGACCGATTTGGATGGTTCTTTTGCTGTTGTATAGAGTGTGATAACCCATTGCTAATAGAAGAATAATTTGGCCCATTATGGGGGGTTGGGCGAGGGGAGAAGTAGTCTAACTTCGTAACGCGTTGACTGATTTGGATATTTCATTTTCCTTTGGGTAGAGTATGCTTCCTGGTTGATACCACGAGAAAGAAATTGTTGTTGAGGTTGGGGTGGGAGAAGGGGGGTGGAACCTAACTTTGTAAAAAGTGCACCGATTTGGATGTTTCTTTTGCTGTTGTATAGAGTGTGATCCCCCATTGCTAACAGGAGAATAATTTGGTCCTATGGTGGTGGTGGGGGGGGGGGAGGGTTTGTAACTTCGTAGCGCGTGGACCGATTTCTGTTCGGTAGAGTATGTTCCTTGATTGATACCATGAGAAAAAAAGTTTAGTGAGAATGGTGGTGGGGTAGGGGGTTAAAACTAACTTTTAACGCGTGGACAGATTTGGATGGTTCTTTTTTCGTTGTATAGAGTAGAAGACAGTAAAAAGTGAAAAATAAAATAGTTTTTAAAAAAAAAGTTGAACCGACTTCACAAAAAGCGCTAAAAAGCATAAAATAATTTTTAATTTTATATCTATTACGACATTTTGAAGTCGGTGCAAATTAAACGAATAAAACAACTACAGAACCACAATTGAAAATAATAAATAATACTACCTGAACGATTAATTATTTAATATGAAGTTTGAGGAAAATCCAGAATGTAAGGTTAGGTTAGAACGGTGCTGCTGAGCTACCCTTACCTCGCTTCACATCTAACACTAACACGGCTTTGAACTCTATGCTCTATGTCGCTCCGTATGTCCAGTAGCCTACCTCTTCTTATCACTAGGGCACAACTTTCGCAGAGTACAGGGCGACAAGATTTTATTATTTAGAAAAATATATTTCTTACAATGGAAATTTTGACTTTTTGTAGAATAATTAAGAAATTTTATTTGTGAATCAAGTACTGTAAAAAGAACAGGTTGATTCCCCGAAATAAGTCTTTATTTGATTGCCCCATCGCTCCGGTGCGGTATAGGAATTTTTACAGTGGTCTTCCGTTCAGGGGGGAGGGCAATTGCACCCTTCCTGGATCAGCGTCTGCCCTGACCTAACCCAAATCTTACTCTTTATCTACTTCCCTTTGATAAAATACGATAGCTTCGATAACTTTCTCTTTAAGATGCTCTTTTACCGTTTTGTTTTTGAGTTCATTTTCAAGCTTATTAAATTAAGGTTCGTCCTTAAGATTAAAGTTAACTTTAAGAGTAAATAAAAGTTGTAAAATTTTCATTATCCTTGCAATAATCGTATGTCTCTCCCCCTACTCCATTCGCACTCAACTTATATCTTCTCTTATGCCATGCTTCATTCATCTCAAATTGCTCTTATTAGTCTTATTACATAAACTGCTTTGGTTCTCTTTCCGTGTCACTTTTCCGGGTATCTCTGCCCTCTTGTCATCCTCGTCTGCTTTTCTGGCTTTCAATTTATTCTTTATTCAGTGAACAATTGCAACCCAATTATCCTTTCATGCAGTTATGGGAAGCCGTCTCTCCAGCTGGGATTACTTATCATCGTCAACTTGCCGCCAGCAATTACATAGTCAATAGCTTTTTCTATGACCCCAAAATTAACCCTCCTCGCCTGCCCAGTCTTAGTGTTCTTTCACAGGGCGAAAAAATTTTTTTCAGGAGCATTGTACCCTCTCATATTACCAATGACATTATTGTCCTTATATGTCACCACGATAAATTTTATCAAATTTCCAAAGACGATAAGTTGAGACAAGAAGTTCACATAACCTGGAGGCTCACTCACGTATTTCTGTAGAAAAACTGCCAAGAACAGCAGAATTATAGGAAAATGCCAATTTCGTGATATCTTTACTGACCATGTTATTCTGCTCCACGTGCATGTCCTGGAATGCTACTTGTCTTAAGAAAGAACGAATACCTGTAGACCCGGTTCGTGAATCCTGTCGGGGTCCGAGTTCTAGATGACGACGATATATTGAAGTTATGCAGTAAACCTCAATTGGTGTACGTATGCTGAGAAGAGGTGTCTCTACACTGGTTACAGTATATTCATATGCTTTATAACTTTTTATTGCTTTTCTTTTCCATTTTTTTAATATCAAGGAAGAAAATGAGCTTACTGAGCTACTTTAGACGGGGTGCTGTGATTCCTGATTGAAATTTTTTCTTTGCAAAAATCAATTTAACAAGCTCCTCTGTGTGTTTCTGAATGATTTCTTTTTGCTCTTCTCCTCCCACTCTTAACTACCTATCAAATTTTCTTTTTTTCATTTACATCCTTCTTCTAATCTTCACATTCACGGAATGAATCGCTTTTAAATACAAAAGCAGGCAAGCAACCGTGATATTAAGCAAAAAAAAAATGTAAGCAAAGCAAATTTCCTCATTTCCTTTAAGAAATTACCTGGAATGCTCAGCAGGTGAAATTGCCTTTTGTCGTCGGCAGATTTTTGCACGACAAGAAAAAAGGCAGAAACTTGAAAGAAATCAAATAAAAAATAAAATCAATGAGCAAGGGAAGCTTGCTATTATGAGTAAACTGTAATTATTCGCTGAGGAAATTGCTACAGGGACGATTGTTCTAAAAACAGAAGCATTACAAACAGTCTGAGGAGATGAGAGGAAGAGAAGAAAGTTCTGAGAAATAATAGCTGCCAGCTACAATTTATCGCGGTTAATCAAAAGGTGAACAAAAACAATTACACCTTTGAAGATGTCAGCCTTTTAGGCCTACGGAAACCGGAGGACTTCAAAAAATGTGTATTACACTCATTGTAAGCTGTTGTTAGGTATGAGGAAGAGAAGGCTCGTAAGAGGTGAAATTATGTGACTGGTATGACGAAAATAAGTTTTTTCTCATTCTATGGTACCTTTTTTTAAGAATTATGTTGAAAAATTTGGCATCAGAATGAGGTAGCGCATATTCGGCCAAGTTTATTTCGAAAAATTTTTTAGGCAAGGTTAACTACCAAAGCTTTAAGTTTAAGTCCATTTTGACAACACTTTCGGTTTCAGAGTTCTTTACAGATGGTATGCGCACAGTCGTCGGTAGAGTATGTAAGTGATAACGTTTCAGACTACCAATCCGGAGAATCCACGTCCGAATCACAAACACATGGTTGTTTTCTGCTGACAACAGATTGCGATAAAAAGGCCATGGGAGTTGCAAAAAAAATTTCAGTGGTTCGGAATTCACTTTAAATTGTAAGTCCACTTGCAATAATTGTCTCGAATCGGGTGAATTTCTTCTCCCGCCTCACTAGGGGTTACGGAAACTAGAGAGAGATGAAATGTATGACTTATATGCCGTATTTGACCTAAAATTATTTATTTTCGGGTCGAGTACATGAGATCCTCTTGACGTGACTATGCTGAAAATAGTTTCAGCCAGCATTGAGTGCAAGACATTGGAATTTGAGTTCCTCTCGACTGAAAATGTTCCATCAGAGTGCTTAAAATATTTATATGTCCAGCTAAAATAGGTAACAGGTTCATAGCTTCTTCTCACGAGCTGGACACTGCCATAAAGAAAACCAAGTTTGGCAATGCGCCTAGGACTAAGAAATGGCTACGTAGGTTTTATATCAAAATGAAGACTTGTTTAGGAAGATACAGGTTATAGCAATCCTTTAGCCGGAAAACCTGTCGCCTTTGCTGAACGTTTGCTATAAAGTTCTTGGACATGGTCCCCCCCCCCCCCCATCGAGCAGGCCAAATTTCGAATTGGTCGAAACTGCGTTGATCAAGGTCTATCCTTGATAACTTACATAGAGGCCGGTTTCAAAAATAAACTAAAGAAGGCAGCGGTAATAGGAAACTTGACCGCGGTCTATGAGTCTGTATGATTTACCGGCCTAATATTCAAACTCTTTCATTTATTAATTTATTTATTTCTTATTAAAGATTTGTCAACATTTGTCTGCCTACTGCAGATTACAAATAAAACTAATCAGTGAATCACAGCATCAGCCGAGACACGACCCGAATTGGCGCTTCAAATGCAGCCTGCAGAAATTCAAGTCAAACTGGCGAAGTGTGCATTGAAGTGGCGAGACATCGAGACAGCATACCATTTAATCATAATACCAAGGAAATATGTGCAATACAAACCTAAGGAATCTACATTGCACTGCCTCCATACGGTTGATGTGAACAGCGAAGTGGGGCGGGCAAACATGGCTTGCGTATTCCAAAATTAGTCTAACGAAGGTACACAAAAGACGCTTGGTTAGGTAGGGATCATCAAGTTACTTGGATCATCTTTTCGCGAAGCCCAACATCGAGTTAGCTCTGCCAACAGTTAAATCCACAAGATCTTCGAAAGAAAGAAGAGAGTTGATAACCACGCGCAGACCTCCATGTCAACTCTGCTCAAAGTAATACCATTGATGGAGTAATCGAAATGAAAAAAAGTCTTTTACGAGAGAAAGTCTTGGCCGGGTACTTGCCGGCATTTAAAGGAAGGCGATTGCAGAACGCCAATCACTAAACGTAGCCAAATCAGATTTCAAGAGACTGCAATCAGAGTCATGAAAAACAGTGCGAAATATTTTGGCATTATTTGCATAACAAAGAATTTAACTCTGGACAAAAGAAGCTAAACATTGTTGATATACAGGATGAAAAATAGTGTTCAAAGGATGCTACCTTGAGGTACCCTTGACGTGAGAAATGCATGGTCGGAAAGAGCTCCTCGGAATAGGACACGCTGTGTACGAACTGAAACGGAAGAAGACAACTCGAGAAAGGAAAAGGATTTGCTGAAATCTGTAATCACACAATCCACCTGTTTGCCTGACTCAATAGTCGGCAAAGAGTAATTAAGGAAATCCAGAAGATTGGTAGTCGTCGATTTACCCTTAAGGAAGTCATGCTAGAAATAACCTATAAAAGGCCTGCAGTGAAAGCGACGTACATCGCCGACAAGGCCTAAAAACCATTCGCAACCTGACCAAGGTCAGCAATCGGTCCGTAATTATAAATGTCAGACTTATTTCCATTCTTATGGAGAGGAATTATTACAGAAGTCTTCCAAAGCTCAGGAAATCATCCCGAATACAAGGACAGGTTGAATAAATGACAGAGGACACGGTCAAGAGATAATTTGCATTTCTTCAAGAAGGAGATAAGAATACTATCTGGATCACCAGAAGCCGTCCGACAAATTAGACAAATGTTCGGAAGCAAAGGCGTCATCAGTACTAGGTCACTGGATTCAAGGGAAGTAAGCAGGAGCTGCGTCGAATGGGTGAATTTAGAATATGAAATATCGCAGTTAGAATCACAGAAGGCAGTTTGGAAGAATTCTGTGAAGAATTGGCAATTATAAGAGGATCGTCACTATCAGAATAACATTAACTCAAAGAAGAAGGATAAGCATCACAGCTGCTCTTCGAGTAAATAAACCTCCAGAAATGATTAGAATCATTACGAAACGTGGTTCTCATATTAGACGAGAACTCAGAATAGGAAACCTGCAGCCGAGCGGATAACTGACGGCATAGATCGGAGTACGCCATTTAGGTCTTGTGACACTCTGAGGCACAGAACCTCTTTAAAGCTTCTTCAAGCTCCTCAGACGCCTCGAGGTACCATCAAACAAACAGATACCCTCCCTAATCACACACAGGACCCCAACACCGATAGAAATACATGGGTCGGAGAGGTGACAATCCCGGTGGAAGACCTGTAACTCAGCGCCAAAGAGTCTTGTAGTCAACTCGATGCAATAAGCTCCTTTCAGGTCTTCATCAACGCATTTACAAGCAGCACTAGGAAATTTAATAACGATTTACCTCAGGGTTCAGTGCTGGACCCTCTTCTCTTCAATCTATACATACATGAAATGCCGATTATAACGTCCAGAAAATTTTCTGCTTATGAACGATTCAACACCACCACATGTCCGCCGCTGTCGTTAATTTGACACGGGCCCTTAATGAAATGGGAGCTTACCTCAAACATTGGAGACGTACGTCAAATATGAACAAAACCTCGTGCTTCCTCCTCAGCAATAGGCTGGCAAAAATTCTCTTAGAAGTTACTTTCATTAATGTCGGGATTCGGCATAACAAGTTCCCAAAATATCTAGGCAGAGCTCTAATCATTCGGCTGTGATATATGAAGCAAACTCCCATGTCAGCGACCTTAACAGCTCAACTGACCCGATTCCAGGTATCGATATAAATACCTAGATATCTATGGTGCAAGCTAAATCGAACTAGGATCAAATACGGACCACGCGCGAACTCACTGTTTAGTTGGTAGTAGCGTGTGTGTGTGTGGGGAGGGTGGGCTTACCATCAAGCTTTTTCGTCTGCGTTTGAATATCGAATTGCCTCCGGCGCCGTTTCAATGGCGATTTGGGCCACCTGCACAACTTAATGCTGGACACTATGACATGGCTGGAAAACCTAAATATAATTCTTAGACTTAGTTTTGTAATCCCGCTATATTAAAATTCAAAATTCATAAAAGATTGGGTATTAGCAGCAAAACCTCATCGCAATAAGACATTAACTAAGAGAGCCATTTTACAGTGGAAGACAGAAAGAAGATAATACACTGACGTCGACGATTCAGGTGAAACATGGTTGATCGTATGATGAAATTGCAACTAGACACAGACGTATTCCAGAACCTCAGCGCCAGGAATGTTCATAAAGGTGGAAAAAAGAGAGCCACCACGCATCGCAAGGAGTACGCCTCCGCCAACAGGAGCATCCGAATAAGATAAATGTCAATTACCACGGAAAACCTGGAATTCAGAATCAAAAAGTTCCGCAACGTCAGGTTTCGGAGATTACAGTAACGTCGGATCCAGGTTCAGCCGAGGCAACAAATAGCCTAGAAGTCTTGAAACTAAGACTTCGTTTAGAAGTTTTTAAAGTGGATACACGGAGCCTTGATTTGGGAAGGAATTCCCGAACACTAGACATCAGGAACCCAATTCACTTTGTCAACACCGCAGAGTACCAGTTTATACGGCCTAAAAGATGCCGTATAAATACATCTCCTTGCTATACGATCTCGAAGAATAACAACACGATTAGAAATGTGGTTGATGATGTCATACACCGATGTGTCAAGAGACAGATCGGTGCCAGCAGCAAAATCAGCCCGAGTGCCGGATGCCCAATCTATCAATCAATCATATTTGAGTCTAGATTTGATGTGGGACTTGTAGATCAGCGCAAAGTCAGATGAAATGAATAATCTCTGTACCAAACCCAAGCATTTCATCGCGTTTTTAGTGACCGTAAATATATGATTGATCCAACTAAGATTACTCGGTATCTCAATACCTAACATATTTAGAGAGGGCGGATTGGGTATATACACTTCGTTGACTGAAACACATTAAGGGGTTAGGCCACTCTAGAGGCCGAAAAAACAAGCTATTTGGGGATTTTTTTCAGAAAAACTACAAAATAATTCCAGATTACAAAAAATTCCAGATATACAATAATTTTTTGAAGCGATTGATTTCAAAATGGTGGCTGTGCAGCGTTTTTGCGATGACGTCTTCATTTTTCAAGGGTCCACGGCTGGACGAACAGCTCCTGCATTTTTTAGTTATGATGAGCCAATGAATTTTTTTCGATTGTATATAACAACAGCTATAAAAGTAGGTAGGATTTTTTTTCTCGATATATTGATTTTTGGCCAAATGGCGCACTTCTAAAATGAAAAGTTGAAAATTTGCCTAAAACATTCCGGCCAACTTGAAAAATCTAGTTTTGAGATAAACGCGTTTGAAGTTTTGAGGAGGTAGTAGAAAATCATGAATAATTTTGCAATACCTTTAATCTTAAAATTCGAAAATCGAGTACTTAGAGGTTTTTCCCGGCCATAATGTTTTGGGACATCATTTTTTGAGGTCCTAACTGACCATTTAAAAAAATTGAAAAAAAATCGATTTTTCGAAAATTCTCGAGTGGCCTAACCCCTTAAGGGTGGACTAGGTAGTTTTTAAGGAACATTATAACACGATTCCACGCTCTGTTAGAGCCATTAAGATTCGGTTGAGCGATTACTCCGGATTTTCGTCCTCAATTCCTTAAGGCTTTGTACAAAGGCGTAACCACATCCCCCACCGCCCCCTTACGGTGATCTGCTACTAGCAACTAGAAGATTTCGAAAAAATTACTTAAATAGTACTTGAAAATTGTTATCGAAAAGACGTCCTGGACGTCCTAAAAGCACTCAATAAAATCAAAATGTTCGATTCAATCAGTACAAACAGCATTTTTAAGTCATAAACTCTTAAGATAATTATGAAAAATGTAATATCTGTTGGCTGCCCAGTAAAACAACTAATACCGCCAGCACTTGAGGGGAATGGGAAAGATTGCAAAATTTATTAGTCACTTTGTAAAATTACAGTCACGTCCTATTGGGAAGAAAAATGTATCAACGTGCCCGGGTGTCGTATATTTTTCTTCAGTAGAACACAGAATTGTGTGCACCACAACCATACTACTCCCGACCAATCTATACCATTCGCCAGGTATTTATCGTAGTACACGTTGGAGTAACTGTATAAACGTAGTTACAAAACTGATGGAGGAAGGCAAAGTGTTGAGGAGATGGCTGTAAGAAAAAATAAACAGAAAAATATTCCTTTATTGAATACAATTTTCTGTTTGCTATTTTTCTTGCCGTTCTTACTTTTTTTTACTTCATTTTCTCTGTTCTGAAAGGTTTTCACCTGATATACTGACATTTCAGGATGCCACAATAAAATAAAATAACCAAGAAACAGAATATTTTATGGAATGACAGAGGAAAGGGTTCTTTTTCTCCTGTCGAGTTTTGGGTTTTATGGGCTCTACCCGAACCCCCAACCCTTCAGTTTTTTTCTTATTTTCTTAAGGAAATGTGTTTCTTTTCGACTGGGCGGTTTTTTTTCATTGCTTTCTATGGGGCTGTGACCGCCTTTTTGCCTTTTTCATTTTTTCCCTTAGTTTAACCAATTTTCTTGTGGTTGAATGTATTAAGAGAAGCCATCCTCTATACAATCTATGTTCTTGTATAGATCCTTTTAGCCATCGAAGACGGTTCCATTACTACAGTGTAATTTACAAAACCAAGAAAGAAAAACGGATAAGAACACAAGAAAATTGCTGCATTGAAATATAGCAAGGAAAAATAAATTTTTTGTTTTTCTCATGGACATTCGAAAAAGGAATGATTGAGCATCGAGGAGTATCGAAGGATTCCAAAAGACATTGTGCCTAAATAAATAATTCAGGACTATTTATGTTCTGCTTTGTGGAGTCGATTTTAAATTGGTGGTGTATATTGGTAGTGAGAGGGGGAACATGGGTAAGGCTTTGTTAAAAATAGACAGACTTTGATGGAATTGGTTTAGGCTCAGGGACTTCTTTTCGCTGCTTAATTTAGTCATTGTGAATTCTGAAAGTGTTACCGAAATTCCCCTACTAGAATAAAACAGAAGTAAAGAATGCAGCGATCACACGCTGCTCGGACGCTAATGCGGACCACTCGCCTGCAACCTGCAACACAGTAAAGCAGCTTCGGCCAGACTTTGGTACATTTCGTTCGAATAAAGAATTACGAATATTCGCTCAATAGAGTGAAGAAGGATTAAGTATTATTCGAATAAATTTCAATTAAAGATAGAAGTCTTAACCGAATAACAATTTACTAAAATAAAATTGTATTTGATAGATTGATTGATGATTTTTACCGAATCAAAATTTTATTTGAGTATAATTTCTTATTTTTGGTAGCTCAGTGTGCCTCTTGTAGACGATATCTGCCCACTTGTAAAATAGCTTAAGGGTGATGTTGAAGACTGGTCTTCGAATGTCGCTAAATATCGAGACCTATTTAATTCCATGGCCCGTGATATTGCGAACTTGGATTCATACATTACTACTAGGCTATGCCCATCCTATCCTCCCTCCTCGGATAATCCTGTCCGCTGACAATATATGCGAAGACCCTCGTCTTTGGCCTGTGGAAATGCTACTTGAAAGATCAATTCGTCTGTTTCTACTGCAGTTGCCAATGCATCCGCCCTGAGACATGCTGTTCTCCTGCAATGCGTCTTCGTTTTGAGGATCCACCCTGATGCAAGATGTCGCTTGCCACATCTCGTCTAACACTGGAGTATCTCATGATGTTATAAATTGTAGGCGTATCGACAAATCTTTCAATGCTGCTGGCTCATTATTTGCTTCGTTCAACATCATCATTTCAGAAGCTTTATTTAGGAGCGTAATATCCCGGGATATTAAACAGATAGATCCATTGTTCGTGAGTTTATCCCTAGGCACCGTCCGGACACCTACAAGAATAATATGTCTTCTCAAGAAACCTTGTCAGTGCACCTTCTATGTATTACGCTAACGTTTCCGGTCTCAGCTTCAAGACGACTCAAGTCCTTTTTGGATTTTCCAGTTCCCGTTACCACGTAGTTTGTCTGTCGATCTTTGTGGTTCGTTTGCAACCTGAATATCTGATTTTTAGATGCGACCGCTTTTCTGAAGCGCCGAATGCTTCTATTGGAGGCAAAGTGTTGTGTGTGGTTCGTCGCAGCATTCCAAGTGCTCTTTTGGAGATCTCTAGCTCGAAGAACTTGCAGCTTTTTGGCGTCACCCTGAAATTGCCAAATAAGAATATTTTGGTTGCAGTTGCTTAGAAGCCTCCAAGTTCGGATCTGAGCACCTATGAGCTTCCGGCCTCGTAGATCAATACGTGACCTGATACTTTCTTCCGCGTAATTAAATCGTGCTTTTGGGTGACTTTGATTTGCCGAGTGTCAATCTAGAACTTTCTTCTGACTCTGAGCCAAGAATAAATCGGCAAGAACGATCCAAGGACGGCGGTTGACACTATCCACGACCTCAGATCAACTAAGACACTGCCTACGCATGCCCTTCAGTTGCAGCGTGGAGAGATTGAAATCAAAATTGGCGAAGTGTTGATTGAAGAGGCGGGACATCGACTTGATGGGCTCGTGCATCCCATACAGAGTACGATGACTAGAGACGTGCAGGAAGTTGCGATTTCTCAAGGTGTGTTGCGGGATAGAGATGTTCACGGCAGCCAGTAAATCGGATGAATTTATTGTTCCCTGCAATAAATCGAACAAAAATAGTAGTTTGGCGATGTTACGCCTCTTTTCAAGGGAATCAAGAGAAATCAGCCCCAAACGATCAGTATAAGAAGGAAGTAACCAGGGATAAATCCGGGGAAGTTCACGGAGAGCGAACCTAAGGAATCTGCGCTGCACTGCCTCGACGCGGTCGTCGTGAATGGTGAAATAGGGAGCCCACACAGGGCTGGCATATTCTAAAAGCGGTCTGACGAAGGTACAGTAACGAAGCTTAGTTAAGTAGGGATCATCGAGTTCCTTAGACCATCTTTTAACGAAACCTAGCATCGAGTTAGCCCTATCAACGATCGAGTCTAAAGGGTCCTCGAATGAAAGGCAAGAATTGAGGACAGCGACCAGGTCCTTCATCTTATCGACCCTGACCAAGGTAACGCCATCAACGGTATAGTCAAAGAGGAAAGGATGTATTTTACGGGAGAAGGTCATAAGGGTTCACTACCCGGCATTTAAAGGAAGGCGATTGCGCACACACCAATCGCAGAACACAGTCAGGTCAGAGTGCAAAGTACTGCAAATACTGTTCGTGAGAAGCAGTGCGAAAAATCTTAGCATCGTCCGCATAACATAGAATTTTACTGCGTGTCAGGAGAAGCGAAACATCATTAATATATAGGATGAAGAGGAGTGGGCCGAGGATACTGCCCTTTGGCACCCCCGAGGTGACAAGAATCCCGTCAGAAAGAGCTCCCCGAAACAGAACGCGCTGGGCACGACCAGACAGGTAAGAGGATAACCAGTTGACGAAGCAGCAAGGAAATCCTAGAAGAGTCATTTTATAGACCAGGATACCATGGTCTATCCTATCAAAAGCCTTACTGAAGTCTGTGAATACACAATCCACTTGTTTGTCCGCTTCAACGGCTGGGAAAGAATAATTAATGAACTCAAGGAGGTTGGTGGTCGTAGACTTCCCCCTGAGAAAGGTCTGCAGTGAAATCAAAGAACGTCACTGACGAGAGACTCAAAAACCTTCGCGGCATGGCACAAGCTGGAAATCGGTCGGTAGTTGGATACCTCTGACCTACTGTTTTTCCTATGAAGAGGAATCAACCCAGAAGTCCTCCAAAGTACCGGAAAGCGGCCGGATTGCAGGGACAGATTGAATTAGTGACAAAGAATACTAGCAAGAGATAGTTCGCATGTCTTCAGAAACGCAGCGGGTATATCGTCGGGACCATCCGTGAAGCCCTCCGCCAAATTTGATAAACGTTCAGCAACATGTGCATCGTCGAATACTAAATCGTTAGGCTCAAGGAAGGTCAGCGGGAGCCGCGTCAAGTGGGTAAAATCAGAAGTGGAAATATCACAGAAAGACGTTCGGAAAAAATCCGAGACAAAAGCAGAGATTGTAGGAGCATCGTCAACTTCACAGTCACGGTACCTCAAAGAGGAAGGATAGGCATTACATTTACGCTTCGAGTTAATAAATATCCTGAACAATTTGGGGTCGCAAATAGTCATCACGGCTTCCTGAGGCCCAAATCTCTTCTAAGCTTTATCCTTCAAGTTCCTCAGATGTCGTGAGGTACCATCAAGCCAGGCACGAAACAGATGAGGGGAACCAGACCTAGAAATGTTAATAGGAACAAAAAAACGCTCACGGCCAGATCGACGTCGCGCTGTCCCAGCACGCCCGAACGATCACAAAAAAGTAACCAGTCATCAATGCACGAGAAGTCAGCGTGTTTAAAGTTGAAGTAGAAGTCACCGAGTAGGCAAGGAGATGCAACGGTAGCGTCGAAACAAATAACAACCAGGATGCTTTCCTAACTCGATTCAGGAACCAGAGGAACCAGGAATCTCCTCACAATCGTACCATCAGGGTCAGAGGAAAACACCAAGTCAAGAAACCTATCCGAATCATTAGGAACATCACAGCATTGAGCCATGCCGGAAAATTCTACAGAGTCCAAAAAGAACAAAGCGTATTGGGGAACAGACGTAAGTGTAGGAATAAGGTCATCAGCATCAAGAGAGTGAGCTCAATCGATGCCGGGAAAATTTAAGTCAGCAAAGAGCACGATGTCCTCCGAGGGAAGTAAGGAATCGGACAAACTGTAAATAGACGCAGAAAGCAATTCGTACACCGCAGATGGTGAAGAAGGGGAAATATAAACAGTCAACACAAATAGGCTTTTGGTAGGGAATCTCAAGACAACGCACAAGAGATCGAGGTCGCGGGAGTCGGAAATGTCGACGATCGAGTACAAGATACCAACCTGATCGCACACAGGACCCCACCACCGACTGGAGAACAAAGGTCGGAAAGGTGTCGATCCCTGCGAAAAACTTAAAACTCGGGACCGAAAGCTCAGAGTCAGAGAGCCCGGCACAAAGCCAAGTCTCAGTCAGGCAGATAACAGCGGTATCGGACGCACAGGAAGGGGAGAAGAACAGCGCGGTTTTAGATCGCAACCCGGTTACGTTGGCGTTATGGAAAGAGATCCGTCTGGTAAGTTTTTTTGGCAGCGAATCCAGAGCTGATCGGGCCCTAGGGGTGAACTCGCGAACAATGGAACCAGGGGCCCATATTTCCGGAGAGAGCACAGCCGTAAAGGTGTCTTCCGGAATAAACACCTTAAATGGGGCGGTAGTTTTAAGTGGCAGCATGGATGCCCGAACGGTGGGCAGTGCGGGAACGATGTTTCATGCTCCCGGCAACATCATGGGAGGCAAGCATACTGCCGGCAGGCCCCTCATGAAATACAGAAGAAAAAACAACCGAGGGCTCGGAGACAGCCATGGTCTCGGAGACAGCCGGTGGGCCGAAGGAAGCCCCACAGCAAGTAGAGAGGGCCCTCACATCGGCAATAATAGAGTCAGTTAAGTCTCCGTTAGCCAAAACTGATGCAGACCTAGCAGCGACATCAAGCTTTACCTGCTTGACAATACGGCGAATGTCTTCAACCAACGGCAAGACCGGTGGGGAGCTTAACAATGAAGCCAGGCCAGGATAAAGGCCAACATTTGCAGCCTAAACATCGGCGAGTGAGTCGGAAATCACAGAGGCTTTAGAGGCCAACTCGTCTGAGCGCTTCGAGAGGGCGCAAAAGTTGGATTCCAGGACAAGAGCAACGTTCAGCAACTTTTTCACTTTCGTGATAATGATGCCGGTATCCTTGGACAAAAGCTGCAGGTCACCACAGCGGGAGGAGAAGGAGCCAACCTTGTCATAAACTAGAACAAGGTCATTAGATAGGACTTCCATCATGCCCTTCACCAACCTCAGGACATGGCAAGGCTTTATGTCTGAACACTCAGCGCAGGTGGAACAAAGAGATGATTTAGTTTCTCGCTTCAGATATGTAGCATGGACAAAGTGGCCACAGACACCATCACAGGCCACCCCATCACGGGCAATCTCCAACACACAAGCCCCACAGTTAGATATAAGAAAAATAAATAAATACAAAATAACAAAGAGAAAATAAAGATGGAGAATAAGAATGAAACAAAAATGAGAAATAAAGTAAAAGTAGGGAACAAAGTCAGTCAGTAGAAAGATAGTCAAGTCGTAAAAATGAAGAGAAGAAAACAAATAATGAAAAGAGCGAAAGCAGACAGCAAACAGATTCAGGACAGCAGAGAAGCGGAGAAGGCAAACAAGAAATAAAGAAAAGACAACACAGTTGAACGGCTATCAAAAACAGACAGGTAAAACCTGAAAAAATGGTCAAGAGTAGGATGACGGTCAGATCGTATACAAGAAATGAGTCAATAAATTAAATAAAAATAAATAGTAATAGTGGCAACAAAAAGGGTCAGACCAAATAAAAAAGAATAAAAAGAAAAGAAAAAGAAAAAAAGACAAGAAAAAACAAAACGAATAGTTTCAGTTTCAATTTCTGAGTCCACGGGACTTGGACCTTGGCACGGGGAGGAGTTAATATTAAGCCATAGTAACAATTCTCCAAATTGTAAAAGCAAATAAATTGCAAACGCGGATATGTCGAATAGGCAAGTCACGTTGACTGACCAACAAATAACAATATCGGATACGAGTTGCAATTTATTTGATTCCATTAAAATTAAATGTAATGTTTTTGATATTCAGCTTTTCCTTCTAGCATTATTGTGAAATAAGCAAATAAATTTCTTAAGTTAGATTTTTAGATATTTAAGAATTATTCAGTTTGTAATTGAACTCGTAATAAAGTAGTCGATTTTTGAAGTGACTCTTTTTTTATTTCTCCAGAAGGCGATAATCTTAACTTCTGTAACAAATGTAAATGTTCAATATTGAAAATAAAAGCACAAACGCAAACGCAGGGCCGCCGCAGCAATGGCCGATTTTATGTGGATCTTGTGTAAGTTCACCACATTTAAATTCAAATTTGTTATTAATTTATTGAAAATTACATGTTTTTTTTTAATATTTTAGTGGGCTTACTTTTTACATGACAAATTGTTAAAACCTCTCGTGATCTTCCCTCGATCCTCAAGATTTCTTACTGGAAGCACGCAATACCTCCGTTGGCATGTGGAACACAAAACAGCAGACAACACTTTTTACCAAAATTACCATAAAAACGTTTCCTCAGTATATTTTGTTGTAATGCAATAATATTTAATAATTCTTGTTAATGATTTACACCTTACTAATTGCAATAAAGAAATATTCTCACATTTAAAATTCATAAATTCAAATTGACTTACCCAACAAAACCTTTAGAAGCAATTTTCACTCACACACGAAAAAACGCGAATATTACTATATTTCACCATCCCTAATTGCTTATTTTACGGAATAATGATCATAGAACACACAAATTCATTTATTATTAAAAATTACATCGAATAACCGCGAAAATTAATGTAAAATTGTAAAAAATTGCGCAGAAAATTAAGAACTAACGAGCACCACGGACGCCATTACGGAAATGTCATTTTCACGTATTTAACGATAGTTAAGGCACAAACAAAATGACAAGGATTAATCGTACTGAGCACAGTACGCACGGGCACATACCTTACCGATAGTACTCCAGGAGAATCATTTTATGCGTACATGATATAGTTCGGTTTGTGTCCTAACTCAACTATCGTTAAACTGGCACGAAATATGTACATGAAAATGACATTTCCGTAATGGCGTACGTCGGGCTCGTTAGTTTCTTATCTGCTCCGCAATTTATTGCAATTTTATATTAATTTTCGCTGTTATTTGATGTAGATTTTAATAATAAATGAATTTTTGTATTCTATGATCATTATTCCGTAAAATAAACAATTAGAGATGTTGAAATATAGTAATATTCGCGTTTTTTCGTGTGTGAGTGAAAATTGCTTCTATAGGTTTTGTTGGGTAAGTCAATTTGAATTTTTGAATTTTAGATGTTAGAATATTTATGTATTGTAATTATTAAGGCGTAAATCATTAACAAGAGTAATTAACTATTATTGATTAACAACAAAATATTTTTATGCTAATTTTGGTAAAAAGTTTTGTCTGCTCTTGTAATCTAAATGCCAACGAGGGTATTGGGTGCTTCAAGTTATAAATCTTGAGGATTTTGAGAAGATCATAACAAGTTTTAACAATTCGTAATGTGAAAAAAGCCTCTTAAAATATTTATGAAAAAATATAATTTTCAATAAATTAATAAAAAATTTGAATATGAACTTAAACAAGATCCATATAGAATCGTTCATTGCGTCGGCGGCTCTGCTCGGTTTTTATTGAATTTTTGATATAGATACAACATTTTAGAATTAATACAAGCAGATTAATGTTGCAAACGTTTTTATCCAAGTTGTACATACACGCGCTAAAAATTTATAGTAAAATCCTTTCTAGTTGTTTCATAGTTCCTCTCCATGGTCATAATCAGTTCAATTTCCTCGATGTTTTGAAAAGTTAGTTTGTGCTAAATGATGTATGGACACGTCTGGAATACATGATAAAATCCATTTACAAATTAATGACTTTTCGTTTGGGGTAATTCCTGCTTTACCTAAATATGTCCTCAATACACCTAGTATTTGATTTATTGCCTGCTACCACGTTGAAAATTGCCTAAGTAATCATCCTATCCAGTCTGTTCCTAGTCTGTCGAAAAAATAAGAAAAGGATATAAACACAATAGTATAAGTAGAAGCCAGAGCAATGCCAACATTAGTTCTGCTACGATCTATGTGACCAGAAATTCTTAATGTCCTCCTGAACTTGTGAACTAATTACCGTAACTCTATCGTGGATGGGACCAAATCAAAAATAGAATGCAGTTTTAATCTGGGTCAGCTTTAGAAACTGTTAGTGCTCTATTATGAGTCGGAAGTGAGCTGAGATCGAAAATCAAGCGAAGCGGCCTTTTATCGAGTTTTTTTTTATATTTGTACGTTCAAAGTATATTAACAAATTTAACGAGCCTTATTCATCAGATTAAAGGGTGTCTTGGCCAGCGAGGCTTATTAGTCTAGTGTTAATCGTGAGCCGGACCCAGCCACAAATCGAGCAAAGTTCTTTTATAGTTCTTAATCAAGATAACATTTGTATAAAAGTTAACAAATTTTATTTGTTAGTCACGAAAAAAAATGAAACAATCCGACTAGTTACAATTCCCGATTTATTCTAAACTTTTTTACAAAATTTTCATAAAACTAAGCTGTGGGTCTGAGGCAGGGTCGCCAGACTTTACACAGGCATTATCGCCAAATGGACACTAAAAAGTCGCCAAAATCGCCAATCTATTACTTTTTTGTAGCCATGGTTATAGCCAAAATGTCAAAGTGGAAATCAAGATGGCAAATACGTGTAAACACGGAAGTACACGTAAGTGAAAATAGTCACTTCCTTTAGCTTATCGTGATAATACTACAATGAAATTTTTTTACAAGCACAATTTCATTTGATTCCCATTTCACCCCAATGAAAATTAGACCTAAACATCAAAATTTAACTGTACGGCTGCTATTCTGCCACCAATTCCGATCTTCGTGCCAAATATCAACTCCCTATATGAAAGAGTTTCAGAAAAAACCCCAAACAATTAAAGACTTCCAATAAAATATTGATTTTCAATTGTAGATACTAACGCTTTGTACAGTGAATCCAACGCTCGTTGCACCTTATTATCTTTTAGAAGTTCAATTGTGTTTGAATCGTTTTGCATACAATAGATCGGATTTTGAATCCGTTATAGACGACTTATTGAGGATTTTTATAGAAAAAACAGCTGTCTAGATCGGTGTTTTTTTAAATTTGTAGGTTTTCCATCTAGTGTTCGGTTTTTCGAAGGCGTCCAGCAGCTAAAGAAAAGCTAACCCTTTGGTGCTGCTGTTGACGAAGAGCCAAATGAATATAGCTTTTCTTTATTAGAAACGCCGATCGCGTTAAGAAATATATATTTCAATATTTCTTACTTTGCTCGAGTTGAGGTTTAGTTCGGAATTTTTATTAAGAATTTTTGAAAAATTTCTTTGGGTCATGTGTTTAGTTTGTACACATGTGATTATTGAGGATGCTTAGAATTTTCTTCTGCAACTCGATCTCTGGATCAGGTTCGACAATTTTCGGTTGAGGAGCTGGAAGGTCAGCTGCGTCACCTACATCTACCTTTTTTTGTAACTCACACCTTTCTTGTAACAATTGTAAAACCGTTAAGAAACGATTGTCAGCAAGTGCGTTTAATAAAGTTTGAATCGCGTCTGGATGACGTTCTTTTAAAGGAGGAGCAACTGAACTATTTGGAGGAATGATTGGCAAAGCTGTCGGCAGTAATTTCTGCCTATCTGCGCGCAATTTGATTTGAAAATCATTCGATCATTCGCTATTAGGTCCGAATTAAAATTACAACTGATCAGTTGACTGAAAGTGAGTTTTCAGTCGAAGTCAACGCCAAATCCAAATCCAAATTTGAAATTAAATTGTATCTTCAGCTTCTGTAATTTTTAGAGATATTTGCATGTATACTTCAAATGAAGTTAGCCGCAGTCTAGTTTTGTGAATAAAACTTTGCACTTTGAGCAAAGTCTAAGTTCAGTCGGAGTCGACTGATAAGTCGTTAAATTGTTGCAATCATGTCGCATGAATTTCTCATTTGAGCAAAGTTGCAGTCGACTGATCCGTTGGAATTGTAATTCGGGTCTTAAATTATCCCCTGGCATATTTCGGTGCTCCGCTGGTTGTCCATAAAGTAAGTTTATATGATACTTCGATGCTCTTAGTTTTGGGCGGTGACAAGTACTGCATGTAAACATCCCCGTCATGAAATATTTGCGTTAACTTTCCCAATTCGTACCTCTTCATTTGGGAAAAGCAAATCAACTTTTAACTATAACCTTTTCACATTCGGCATATTCTCTATAAAAGGTAAAAAAAGTAATGAATCTATACATATTCAAAAGTCCAATTTCGTGTGCGCCTGGTTAACGACAATTATCTCACAATCATTGTAATCAGGAGGGACGTGAGCATGATACTGCTACTGAAGCTGTTGTAAATTGGCTTGAGTTGCCTCTAGAGTTTCTTTCTTTAGCGGTGGTTTCTTACCTTTACCTATTCCGGACTGTTATTTTGTACCCTTTAAAAAAAGATCCATTGAGGGCTTGAGCTGCTTTATTAGCAATCGCTTCTGTTTCAAATTGTACAAATCCGAAATATTTTTGCTCCAAATAGCCAGAAATTGTTCCGCATCTATTACAGATATTTTCGAGTTCTTCTCTATTACATGTTTGTAGGTTTCCCAAAAGTATACGACTTTTTGCAAAAGTAGGATCTTTTACTTTTAATAAACCGTTTTCCATTATTTCTCCTAATATTTATTAAAAATCACAGAATTAAATTGCGAAAAAGCCAGCAAATAACTCATTAGACGTGCCGTAGAATTTTCTGTCACTTGCAGTTGCGGCAACTTGTACTTAAATTAAAATTCTGCTAAATAGATGTATGTTACCTTAGAATGTATAATATATTATATATTCTAAGTATGTTACATATTTAAAACTTTAGAAATTATTTTTTAAAGGTAAATAATCTGTCAATTTTTCTTTCAAGAGAAATCGCCATAAAAATGCCCAAAGTCGATGAAAAATCGCCAAAAAAATCGCCATCGCCAATTTCATATTTTTTGTCGCCAGGATTGATGAAAAATCGCCAATTTGGCGAAAAATAGCCACATCTGGCGACCCTGGTCTAAGGTCTTGCTATTTGATATTCGTGGCATTTTCCTTAAAAATAAATTTCCACGATATAATTTAGCTGCATCAGCGTCTATGCCAGCGGGGTGTGTTTAGTGGGTATCATGTTGGCTGAGTTAACTCCTCCCTCCTGAAGTATCTGCGTCCCGCAAATTAAATATTGACCCTGAGCGGTTGAAGGTCCTGGATGCTGCCAGCTATTGTCCTTGCAAATGGTGTGGGTTGAATGATCTCAAACTCGACCTTTTTCCCTTTGAACTTGCAGCCTATAATAACGGTAAATATTATTATTAGAACTGTAATTAGAACTGTTAAAAAGGATATGCCGTGATTAACTAGGAGAGTTTGGAGCTGACGCCTGTTTTCTAGGTGCAGGTCATGAAGGTGATCTACATCTGGCCTTAGATTTTTGTCGATCGGGCAGGTTTGCAGTATTGGTAGTAGGACTTGAAATGATTTCATCTCATTGCTGATAAATTCTCGATTGTTGATCTTAACAGTTTCATTATGGTATTGTATAACATAGCTGCCATTTAAGTGTCTGGTTGAATTATTTCCGAAAAGCTCTCCAGAAAAGTTATCAAGAAATATTGTGTTTTCGTTAATTATTTAAATTTTTTTCATTTTTGTTGAATTGGCAATCGCATTTGGCTCCTATTCCTCCTATTAGACGACTAATACAATGATCATCTGATAGTTTTTCCAGTTGATTTCTCTTGCACATCGTGAGGTTTTTGATGCTGCTGCACTTTTCTTTTACTCCAAATTTTTCGGCACGAGCCCCCCCAGACGGTCACAACCGACCATTTAAAAAAACACAAGGAAATTAATTAGGTCCCGCTATAATTAGGTTTGTTTCGTTCTGCGTACACATACGCAGGCGCAGATTATCGCGAGTTGCAAAACCACCATAAACTTCAAGCCATGAAGTAAGAAATTTTACGCACACACATTAGGGCCCAAGTGGTCTGAATTTTCGACAAATTTACATTTCTTCATATAGCAGCCGGAGGTCATTTTTCTTTAAACTCGTCCTGGCGCCTAAGCTATTACTTATATGAAAAAAATATTTCTGGATTATCCCGAAATATGTAATGTGAAAAATAAGTAAAGGTATGGTGACGCCTTGCATTATCTTCTATGGGTCTGGGTAGCCTATAGTAGGGTTAAAACGAGATGCAGCTCAATCTTAAAGTGTCGCAGGATGACAGAAGATCGTTTGAATGGACTGGCTTTAATGCATATCCATCAAGACATTGCGTCAATGATGAACGCTGCAGAAGTACTTGATATCTTTAATAGAAAATATAAAAGATAACTGTTATTATTAAACATGTAATTTTTCATTATTTTCATTATTAAACCTTTATTACAAGTATATTTCTTATAGTTAAATAGTTGTATGTCATTATTTTACAATTAATCCCAAAGATATAGTGTAATCTTATGAGGACACTCCTTACTCGTCTGGCCGTTGTGCCCCTTCCAGAAAAAAATTCTGGATTAGTTGGTTAATTTCTTCCGTGTTCAGTAGGTTAGTATTAATAATTCCCTTTTTAGCCAGCTCTTCAGCAAGTACTATTTCGTTGACTTCATGTCTTAGGATACTTATACTGTTAAATAACATCTGTACATTCCATTAGCTTACTGTTAATCTTGTACTGCTCGTTATTGTTGGAAATTAACTCAGTTTGACTTTTGATTATGTTATCCCAATCAGTGGAGTCTGGTGAGCCAGCTACCCACTTCCATGCAGAGCCTAGCCAATTAATTGATCTTGGTTTCTTAAGGCTGTTCCCTATAATTTCCCAGTTAACTCTAGTACCTGTTTTACGAGATAAGCCTGTTGAGGTTTAAGGATACTAGTTTTGTCTATTTTTTCTATTGCTGATACTGCGTCGTACAACATTTCTTCATAGTTAGTAATGTTAATGATATGGATGAGTTTTACATTTCCGCTTATAATTCTTCCATTTCATTGTTTGATAGTTTCTATTGGACCTGAGTATTCAAACCTGTTCGCTGGAAAGGCGAGTTGTGCCGACATCAATCTGAAAGGAGAAGGCAAGTATTTCTGGTCTCGCTTGGGTTGATCACTCACTAAATCAGATAAAAAATTTAAAAAGTAAAGCTTGGAAGCGGTTCTGCTTGTCCAGGATTGAGATCGATTTTAATATTTACTCCAATTTACGTGACCAGTATACCCTAAGTCTTAAATCTTCATACAATACCTATGTTCAGAGAATGAAAGTAGTTGACGTAACAATCCTAAACAGTTTTCGAAATTTGTGAATTCTAAACGTAGTACTGACGGATACCCCCTCCGCTAAAGTTTGGGTATATTAATAACACTGATCCTTCGACTATTGCAAATCTGTTTAGCGTCTTTTTTAAGTCTGCTTTTTGTGATATTAGTTTTAAGGATTTTACTCACTTGACGTTATTTTCACCGACCTCGTTGGTAATGAAAGGTCTTTTGTTCTATGACGATGCAATCATGTAACACATTAATTGATTGGCTGATATCTTTTCGTATGAAACAGATGGTATTCCTGTTTCTCTGCTGAAAAATTGCTCTTATTCCATTGCTTGTGCTGGAAATCGTCCATTATTATTCCTCTTCATAAGAAAGAAGGGCAACAAATTCAATGTAGCCAATTATCGACCGGTTGCTAACTTATGTTGCATTGCTAAGATTTTTGAGGCGATAGTAAGCCGTATACTTTATTTTTAATGTAAACCTTTCTTAAGTACTTTTCAGCAAGGCTTTATGAAAGCAAGGTCAGCGACGACTAATCTTTTAGAACTTTCTAACTTCTGTATTTCGGCACTTGAAGGCGGCAGGCAGGTTGACTGCATATTTATTGGCTTTTGACAGAATTAATTATGCAGTTTTGATTTATAAGTTGTTTTCCCTAGGACTCCCGTCTTTGTTTATTGACTGGGTTCGCTCGTATTTGTCAAACCGCACTCAAAGAGTATCGCTTCGTGGTTTTCTTTCCAATATTATATGCAATTCCTCTGGCGTACCTCAAGGTAGCCACATTGGTTCACTCTTATTTGTTATTTACATGAACGATGTATCCTTCTTTTTGTCTTATTCGAATATTCTTTGTTATGCAGACGATTACAACATTTTCCGTATTGTTTCCTCCTCTCGTGATTGTGAAATTTTAAATTCTGACTTGGACTCCTTTCATAAGTGGTGTTCCCATTAACTACCTTCCTCTTAATATTTGTAAATGTACAACTATGTCTTTTTATCGTAAAAGAATTCAACAGGACTTCAGCTACATTATCAATGGTTGTACATTGACGAGACTTGACAAAACCATTGACCTGAGAGTCTTTTATTTTCGATTGTTTTAACGCGATTATTACTAATGTTAATTCGACGCTGGGTTTCGTTAAAAGGTGGGCTACGGAGTTTGATGAGGTTTATATTACACGGCTTCTTTATTGTTCGTTCGTTCGGCCAATTTTTGAGTATGCTTTCTTCGTTTGGTCACCATTTTACAATGTTCACGTTAATTCCATTGAGAAAGTCCAGCGTAAGTTTGTTTGGTTTGCTCTTCGTGGACTTCCTTGGATCAACCCATTGCTATTGCCTCCTTACACAAGTAGACTCAATCCTTTAAAAATTGATTTCTCTCGAAGCAAATCTAAAATTGTTTTTGCTTTGGATTGCTTTCATGGCACTATTGATTCACCTGTTCTGTTATCTTCTTTTAATATCTCAGTTCCACCTCGCTTCTACTAAACACCGCACTAATTATAGTTTACACGAGCCTATAAAATCTCATTGTTTTAATGCATATTTTGATAAAATTGATTTTCATTTATCTAAACATTGTATAAAGGCAAATATTCTTTAATATCTTTACTTATTTATTTTCTTATAACTTTTAATTTTTGCTTTGCTTTCTTTGTACGTAGTCAGCCTTTGACGAATCTTTGTAAATAAATAAATAAACGTGTACAGTGAGTGGAATTCTGTAATTTTCTCCCTTTGTACTACTTCTCTCGACTTATTCCTTAAAAAGCACAATATCTGAAAATATCTTTGCAAATATCACGGACTACTTCAAGAACGATATTGTTTACTTGGTGGTTGTCCTTTATTTGTCTTATGTTTTCTGGCCTTAGAAAAGCATCTTCCAAAATTGTCTACCTTCTTTAAGTATCAGCAATAAAGAACAACAACACAAAATAAAACCAGAGAAACTCAGAGAACTCACTTACATTAAGTATCAAGAAAAAACTAAACTGTATTCCTATTCTGTAATTTACACGAAAGCTCTTTAATATTTTTAATCTTTGAAATCGAATAAAGTAATACCCGGACAATTACAACGGACCATTTATAGGTCTATGTGAGGCTGATCGGCTGTAGGGCTGATAGCCGCCACCCTAACCTAATACCCGGACAACTTTTATCCCAACAAAAACATTTCATGTAAAGAAGACTCAACAGCTCATACCAATTTCACTGTTAAAAAGTTATCAGATCTCATGTGACGTTAAGACCCTAACTCTACAAGGCCTAACTCTACAAGCCCTAACTCTACAAACCCTACATTTTGGTCAAAAAGTATGGCTTGGCAGTTTCGCGGCCGTCGCACAGTCACTCCTATGGACTTATGCTAAGCAATTAAGTCAGTGGTCTTTAATGTTGTGTCATGAATTAGGTCCATGAAACGGCCAAGCCATACTTTTTGACCAAGAAGTAGGGTTTCTAGAATTAGGGGTTTTAGAGCTAGGCCTTGTAGAGTTAGAGATCTGATAAGTTTTTAAAAGTGAAAGCGGTTTGAGCTTGTGAGTCTTGGCAACTTTCTTTACATGACTCCCTTTCGTTGCCTCTTTTCCTTGTTGGCGTATTGTTTGCAATAAGCGATAAATCAGTGTGGTACTTAGTTATTAACCAATTATATTGAAAGCAGACTAAATAATCTTTCCAACAAAGTAAAAATATGTACACTTTATTAACCGAAATAAAAAGAAATCTCTGATTAAACCTGAAATTGTAGTCGCAAACCAAATTTTCATCCAAAACGTAAGCAGTAAATCATTGTCCGATCTGGTGGTAATTTTTTTTTTAAATGTTCTCCTTACGTACAATTTCGCGCTTTAAGGCTTAAAAATGCTTATTAGTTTCTTAAAAACGATATGAATATTTTATTTCATTCGAAAGATTGTTCTGTTAACTACAAGTAGAAAAAACAATCTTTTCATAGAAGCAAGCGATAAGGCACTAGGACGAGTTTAAAGAAAAATCACCCCCGGCAGCCCTTCGTTCTGGCGTAGTCGAGTGAAGAAGGTATTTCTTGCACGCCAGCAGTTCCTTCCTTCATAACACACATAGCACTTTTAAGTTGTTTATGTACCAATAAAATCTAGCTTTGATATCAAATTTCAGCTTTCTAGAACTTTTGGAAGTACCTCTCTAGAAGAAATTTTATATACGGACCTGCATACCCTTTATGGGGGGTTGTAGGGTGAAAGTTACAGATTTCTTAATTTTTCTCACTGTTTGCGTGCAGGACCTAGTCTGCATACCAAATTTCAGCTTTCTACGGCTTTTTGAATTTTGACAATTATCTTATGAGAACTTGTTATATAATACAGAACCAGAACCCGATTTTCGAGGGGTTGCAGAGTGAGAGTTACAGATTTCTTAATTTTTTCGTTGTTTGCGTGCTTATCCTAGTATGCATATCAAATTTTTAGCTTTCTAGAACTTTTGGAAGTACCTACCAATAAGAAATTTTATATACCGATCTGAACCCCCCCTTTATGGGGGTGAAGGGTAAAAGTTACATATTTCTTAATATTTTCGTTGTTTGTGTGCATATCCTATCCAGCATACCAATTTCAGCTTTCTAAGACTTCAGGAAGTACCCTAGAGGTTTTGGATGATCATGAGTGGCGAAATCGACGTATTTCAGGTATTTATAAAATCGATGGGGTTGTAGTAAGGGAGGTGTTTATCAACTTTTAACGCGTAGACCTATTTAACCTATATATAGTATAATACCCCATTGCTAATGTGAGGATACATTTTGCATTAGGTCGCAGGTGGGAGGAGGAGTAGGCTAACTTTGTAAAGTGTGGACCGATTTGGTTGATTCTCCTTTTGATGTGTAGAATATGTTTTATGATTTCGATTCTGTTGTACAGAATACGTTTCCTGATTGATAAATGATAATAATTTTTTACCTAGACTGACTACGATGATTCGCTGACCACGATGACTCTCTCTATACAGAGTACGGTAACACACTAGCGCCAGGGTAAGAATTTTCTAAGGTGAGGGTATGAAAGGGTGAGCGTGACTAAGTTCGTAATATGTGGTCGGATTTTGATATTTGTGTTTCCATTCTTTAGAGCGCACTACCTCTGCAACCTTTAAAATTGCTTTGTTCGTATGGGCAGCATTTTTCGAGTCGTATATACATACTAAAAAGTGAAAATGAAATAGTTTTAAACAAAAACTTAAAAAAAGCTAAAAGGCATAAAATAAAAGAAACAAAGAAACTACCTAACCACAATCGAACGTACTATATATAATTACCTGAACGTTTCAGCTCATGGGATCATAAAGAAAAAGGACGATTAAATACTTTTGTTGCAGTTGTTAGGTTTGCTTAAGAATTCAAAATGTCGTAATAGATATAAAATTAAGAATTATGTTATGCGTTCAAATTTTTTTTAAAAAACTATTTTTGGTTTCTATTTCCCAATTGTTTAGTTTACTACAATCAATCAAGAGCCCGCAGGTGGCAATTAGAACTAAGACTTTCTGTTTCCCTGAATTTGTTACGAATGTTTGCCAAAACCTGATGAAGTTCCCATGGTTTCGGCTAAATCATCAGCAATGACAACGGGAACTAATACCCTTTCTCTTAGTTTGTTACGAACATTTGCCAGGGCCTAGTGAAGTCGACATGGCTACGAACATATGTCAGAGCACGATGAAGTCGACATGGCGCCGACTAAACCATCAGTTTGCTTCTTCTTTTTCTTGCAGTTTGCTTTTACAGGTAGCCTTGCTTCTTTAGGCTTAACACGGACTTGCAGCATGTCGATAATGATAATGGAAGGTTCCTCGACCTCGATTTTTCTACTGATCCTGCTAGTACACTGATAAGACGATGCGTGGTGGCCATCGTTCCTGAATCGGGTCATTACCCTGCGCTTCATATTGCTCTTTTCAATGATCCATTTATGATGACTTCTTGTGTGCCAGATGACGTTTGTTATAACTTCAGTAAGGCTGACTTCTCCATGATTAACAACTGGCTCTTAGATCTTTCTATAATTAACTGTCTATCTGTTTAATTACTGTGTCCCAATTTCTAAATCGAATAACTCACGTTCTAACCAGCCTTTGTTTGATAGTTTCTTAAAACATTTAAGTAATGTTAAATGTAAGGCCTGGAAGAGGTGTTGTTCCTCTAGGAGCGACGCTGACTATTTAACATATTCCAATTTTCGCAGTCAACTTTTATCTGACTTAGTGTCTTCTTATAATAATTATATAAACAGAATGAAAGCATCCTTGCGCGTCTATCCTAAGCGATTTTGGAGGATCGTGAACTTTCTGATGGCTATCCATCTAATTTGTCTTTCGGAGACAGCGAATGCTATGAGCTCTTGACGATAACAAACCTTTTTGCTGATTTTTGTAAAACTGCGTTTTTGGACGATACCTGCGATATTTTTTTTATAGATTTGACCCATTTAACGAGGTTTCCACCGACTTCTCTCAAATCCAAAGACCTCTTATTTGAAACTACGATTTTGAAGAAAATCTCTACCGTGACTGATAGTTTTTTAATTGGTCCTGACGGTATCCCTGCCTCACTCGTCAAAAGATGTGGTTCCGTTCTTGCTCCTAATCTGTGTTATTTATTTAATCTTTCAACTCGTTGCGGTGTTTTTTCCGAAAGCTTCTCATTCATTATTCTCCTTCCTAAAAAAGGTGATAAATGCGAAATTTCGAACTATGGACCAATTGCTAATCTTTGCTCTTTATCCAAGATTTTTGAGGCACTTAGTTGCAATGTTCTATACTTCCACTGCAAGCCGCTTTTGCAGCCGTTTCAACATGGCTTCATTAGGGATAAATCAACTACCACAAATTTATTGGGATTTTTAAACTTTTGTATTCTTGTTCTCAAACTCTTCCTTCATTAGATTCATTCGTACTTATCTGAACGCACTCAGCTGGTTTCTTTTCGTGGAACTCTGTCTGATGTACCGCAGGGCTCCCACCTCGGGCCATTGTTATTTATTATTTATATCAATGATGTACCTACGATTCTATCTCTTGTTATGCCGACGACGCTAAGATATTTCGCACTGTGTCAGACAATGCCAACTGCCTACTTTTAAATTCTGACTTGGACGCCTTTCAGAATTGGTGTTCCATTAACGACCTTCCCCCCAATATCAGCAAGTATACATCTATGTCTTCCTCACGAAAAAGATCTCCCTTTCAATTCAACTTCACCATGGAGGGTTTTCCTTTATCAAGAGTTACAAAGACTAAAGACCTAGTTGTCTGGCTCAATTCCCAATTTTCTTTCAAGGATCATTTTAATGCCATAGTCAACAAGGCTAATATGACTCTGGGTTTCGAGAAGAGGTGGACAAAGGAATTTGATGACCCTTACATTAAAAAACTTTTATATTGCACTTTTGTCAGGCCTATTCCAGAATATGCATTTCCAGTCTGGTCACCGCTCTTTGCGACACACATCAATCGCATTGAAGATGATTTAAGAAATACCAGCACGTAGGAAATGTAGAATACATAAGACAAATTAAGGTCCTTGAAATTGAATTAAAGATTCCATCACGTAGGAAATGTAGAATATAACGACAAATTCTGATCGTTAATGATAATTTATTATAAATTCACTGAGTTGACTAATTTGATTTCTGACTGAACACTTGATGGGCTTGAGCTAGACTTACTGAAATGTTCAAATTCGTGTGTAGTTGGCAGTGTGTGTTGGTAGTGTACACAATTTTAATTTGTTTTTAAACTTATATAATTCAAAATACTTATATTTCATACAATACAAATTTTGATATAAATTCTTTTAATAGAAGCAATTATTAAAACTAAGATGAACACGCATTGAAGCTCTTCAACGGAGGTTTTTTAGGTTTGCTCTTCGAGGCCATCCTTGGAGTAACTCCCCTATATTACCATCTTGAACTCCTTGAATACACTTGAAAAGAGACGCCTTCCTTTTCATCGCACTAATTATGGATTAAATGAGCCGATCACATCGATGTCGCGAATTTTTAGTTCCTCTTTTGATTGCATTGATTTTCATCAATCGCGAAATCATGTGAGAAGTCAGCTTTGTTGAAGTTACTTTTTCTTTTTCACTTTATGTGCTTTTTACTTTTTATGTACTTTTTATACACTTAAGCACCTTTATATTCTGTATTTATATTTTGTGAATTCTCTCCTTATTCTTTGATTTTATACTATTTTTTTAGTTTGTTTTTAGTAGCCAGCACTTTGAAGAAATATTGTTAATAAATAAATAAATAAACAGTGACAATGGGAACTAATGCCCTTTCACGTAGTTTGCTACGTACATTTGCCAGAACCTAGTGAATTCAACATGGCCGCTAAATCACCAGTAAATGGCAATAGGAACTACGATCTTCTGCTTAGTTTGCTATAAACGTTTGCCAAAGCCTGAAAAGTCGACATAGCGTCGGCAGTAACAATCGGAACTAACCGGCTAAGATAGATTATTTTAAATACTTGAATATGTTTGAAACGTTTGAGATATAAATATGTTCGACGAAAGTGCAAAAAAGCTGGTTTAGGTTCGTTCGCCATTTTGTTCATGACAGATATATAATTGATATTTTGGACTATACCTACACAACATAGGACGAATCTTCCAAGATATCGACAAGAAGGTCAAGTTTTTGATTCTAAGATGTAAAAATAAAATTAAATTTATTCACTTCCTCTATTTCATGTTCTATTGTTTGTACAGAACACAGCACGGGATCAGAGGTACGAACGATTTTATAAATGGAGCTTTCAACTATAAATAGGCTTCTCAGTTATTTAGTATTTTTCTTTAAATTTACCTCTCCAAAAATCTGAAGTCATAATTTTGCAATGACTTTGGAATTCATCGATTTTTAAAATTTGTCCGCGCCATTTTTGGAAATTTGCACATGTGCGCTTCCTCGTTTGATTTTTATTCAACTCAACTAGCACACTATAGATATCTAGGTAGCTCTAAACCTGGAGAAGGGTCGTCCATTAGAATATTTGGTGAGGGAGTGGTTGCTTCACTTGAATTGGCACTATTTTTCAATAGGTAGCAAACATACACAAAAATCATAGAGTATTTTTGAGAGATCAACTAACTATCCTTTCTCTTTTTTGTAGGTATGTCATTAAATCAATTCAAAACCTAATTTTTTGGTGCATAATATGAGATATGCGCGATGATAATGGATGGCGTCACAATCAACAAATGGCAATATAAACTAGAACACCAGTTTTTATTCCCATTGTTTGCCTAAAATATATTATTTTAAATGTTCGAATATGTTTGAAACGTCACAAAAATAAGTATTCGCGTATGACTAGCCGGTCTTTCTGTCATTCGTTATTCGGTTGATATCAGAGACGCCTCATGGTTCATGTGATAATTAGATTTTATTATACGCAGCAGAGAACGAATATGTCAGAACCTCTACAGGTATGTAAGTTTTTTATATTAAAATTTAAAGATTTAAATAAAATTTATTCAAAATTCACTTCTTCTATTTCATATTTAAATTTTGTTGTTTTCAGGTAGAAATGCGACGATAAAACTGGGTAAGTCCTTTTTAGTTTAATTCTTAAAATTTTGTAAAAATAGCCTTTAACTAAAAATCGTCTACTCGTATTTCTATAATAATTACCTATTTTAAAAATCTGAAGAAAAATTGTTTTATGTACTACAGATTTTTTTTTATATGATGTGGCCAAATCCTAGGGCACAACCCTTTGATGCGTTAGCATGGTTTTGGCCGGAAGGGAATTAGGCTATAGGGAAGCTTGAGTCTTGTTTTTGCATTGCTGCGAGCTCACGGGGAGATCTGGTCTCGAACCCGGGGCAACGCATTGATCCAACACCGTCTCCAATTTTGAACACTTTTATTTAACTTTATTTGATTTGTCGAAATTGCCAGATGTTGATATTTCCTAAAAAATCAACAACCGTAAAATTTAAAGGGATAACTAGGCTTGGTTACATGCTTCGGTATAGTAGCGTTTTTTTTTCAGTTCTGACAGTTATTCACTAGCTTAGACCTAAGCTAGTTTGGTCTAAATTGGCTGAGTAGTACTTCAACTAATCAACATTGAAACGTGACCTTTTTCCATTGATAGAGTAAAATTTTTAAATATCCTGTCAAAAACTATTTTTTTCTAAAGAATAAAGATAACATACATATTGTGCGTAAACTTAAGAATAGGAA
The DNA here is from genome assembly GCA_964036015.1 of Leptarthrus brevirostris. Classification (NCBI taxonomy): domain Eukaryota; kingdom Metazoa; phylum Arthropoda; class Insecta; order Diptera; family Asilidae; genus Leptarthrus; species Leptarthrus brevirostris. Next base: position 17,870,842 of record OZ038376.1, on the reverse strand, counting down.
CGTACGGTAGAAAATAGCGGTCATATTCCGAATTTATTACGAATCAATTACAATTGATCTCAAATAAATTTCAAAGTTATCTAATAAGTAGTATAAACTAGCAAGCAATTTTTGGCTTCAATTAAAGTATTAGAACTATTAAAGTCTGACAGAAACAGCAACAATATATTAATTTCAAATTAATGGTAGTAATTTCACACGGAGGCCTTTAACCATAATAAATGGCCTTTAAGCATGTACAAAAGATGATTAGACCCACTTAAAAACCATCCAGATCTTTGGATAAACTTATTTATCGTATTTGCATATTTTTCTTCTATCTCTAATAGACCTGAACCGGTTAATAGTGCATATAATGATACTCTACTGGCTCCTGTTGACGGATTCGCTTTTCGATGTATTGATGATGTTGAGGCATTAATTGCCATAAGTTCAGTTAAATCGAATGAGGTGGGTCCTGAAGATATTTCTCCTCGTTTCATAAAAATGCCCATACCAGTAGTGCTTCCGTTAATAACACATATCTTTAATACCATTCTAATAAGCTCTAACTTTCCGCAAGATTGGAAAAAAGCTTATGTAATTGCGACTGCAAAAAACAACTCTCCGACTGATTTGTCTGATTTTCGCCCTATAAGCTTATTATGATTCCTAGCTAAAGCAGTAGAAAAGCTAATGGCTTCTCAAATGCTTAATTATATAGAGGAACGTGCACTGTTTTCATCGTTCCAATCGGGCTTTAGAGGTCAGCACAGCTGTGAAACTGCTTTACTAAAAGTGAGTACTGCTATTCGACAGGCGCTTTTGACAAAGACCATATGGGTATTCTTGTACTATTGGATTTTTCCAAAGCATTCGACAGTGTATGTCATAAAATCCTATTGTCCAAATTAGCATCCGAGTTTGGTTTCTCGTCGTCTGCTATTACCATGATAGGAAGTTTCTTGATGGGGCGCTTTCAGCAGGTTAGGCAGGGTAATCGAACTTCTGACTTGTTACAGCTCAGGTGTCGGGTTCCACAAGGCTCTATATTGGACCCTTTACTGTTTAGCCTGTATGTGAATGACCTGCCTAGTGTAGTCCGGGATGTTAATATTCACATGTATGCTGATGATGTGCAGGTTTATCTAAACTGTCCCATCGGTCTGTCGGAGGATTGTTTTTACCGCTTGAATATGGACCTTGAGCGCATATGTGGGTGGGCTACTGCCAACAACTTATTACTAAATAATGATAAGTCGAGTTATATGATAATTCACAGGAGAGGGCTGGAATCTACAGATTTTCCTCCGGTCGTTTTGAACTCCTCTATTCTACCACATCTCATATCTGTTCGGAATCTTGGTGTGATGTTTAACTCTAATATGACATGCTGTGACCATGTGAAGAAAGTATTAAACAATATATACGGCGCTCTACGAAGACTGTGACTTTTGGCATATCTCCTTCCTACTGCAGCTAGACTTAAAATTGTTAAGGCCTTGATCATACCGCTGTTTACTTACGGAAGCCTTGTCTTTCCGGCACTGGACCATCATTGTTCACGTAAATTAAATGTAGCGTTTAATAGCTGTATTCGTTTTGTTTATGGGCTGCGACGCTTTGACCATGTAAGCCCTTACCGCAACACAGTTTTGGGCTGTTCCCTCGAAACGTATTTATGCTTTAAAGCATTAGTATTTCTGCATAAACTGATTTATACCCGTAAGCCTGAATATCTATTGGAATACGTGCAATCTACACAATCCTAAAGGCATGTAATTATGATATTACCGCGCTTCGCAACTTTGACTGGCAGTCGTTCCTATTTTGTCCATGTAGTTCGAATTTGGAATTCTCTTCCCGTGGGGATTCAGCAGACATGGATGGCGGGTGCATTCAAGAAGAAGTTATTTGAATATTTAACAGAAGGTGACTGATCATAACGAGAGTGTGTTTTCGGCAAAAGTAGGTCTGTAGGAGCAAAGTTTTTTTTGATTTCATTCTGGTTTTGTTGAAAATTATCATGGGGGAGCAAATTGGTTTGGCATTTAAAGTATAGGTTTTAGCTGCGTACATTTTCTTAATTTTCTTTTTATATAAATAGTCTATATTTCAGTAGTTTCCAGTTGAATGTAATCTGTATTGTACATTTATAAAAGATTGTTAATCTTGTTGTACAAACCATGAAATGAATAAATGAATGAAATGAAATGAATGCTCTCAAAGAACCGTGCTGAACAGCCTTAACATTTGCAGAGTAGGTGATCTATAGACTTCATTTCTTCCTCGTCTACAGCTTATGTAGAAGTCATTCCATGTGACGGTGAGTCTATTGTCCGTTACTCCGATTTAGCAATGTCCAGTAATGACTCCGACGAGTTTTTCAGTTTTTCATGGTATGCACATTACTCTTTTATTTTTATCTTTTGATCTACCCAACATAGCGACATCAAACAAACGCTTAGAAATAACTATACTAATGACCTTTCCAAAAATGTTAACACTACTGATCTAACTCCTATCATTGCACGTACAGTCACTTCCAAAAGTGAAAGGAATGGTTTGCGATTACCTGAAATTCAGTATTTTCTCAAATTTTCTCCGAAATTCATGTATTTAGTACACCTCTCTTATATTTTTAGTGGATTGCCCATCTTATTACCTTTCTAAAAAGGTGCAACTTGGCAAGGTAGACACAGGATTGGAAAAACCGCATCCTTAAAACTCCTTGAGTACCTAATTATTTTCTTGCACTTTAGGTAGGAAATGCTTTAAATAAACAAAATTGTTAAGATAAAGGGTGGAAAATGTTTATTTCGGGTTAACAGGTAATTAATTTTAATTATTGCTGCAAAAAAATGTTAGTGTAATTTTGTTTTATTGCCGATATTAGCTTGTGGTAGCCAAAATTCGCTCCCTTGTATCCTGGCGTTCTGTTACTCGTACCTGATGGAAATTTTGCTATAAGGGTCAGTAAGAAAGAATACCTTTCATATTTGAAAAACAAATCAATAAGTGCGGGTGTTTTTAAACAGTTGTAGTAGACCTGTCCGCACAGACAATGATTTCGATTGGTGACATCTTCAGTCTGTGCCTGAAAGACATGCAGTTTACAAGTTCATATGACTTGCTAACCTGTAGCGGTCTTGAGACGACTTTAGCTCCAAAGACTTTATCCGCTTTCGACCCGTGTGGAATAATTAAAATTAAAGACCTCTTTTGTCGTCGAGACGTACAAGTAAACTTTTGATTCCACTTGAGCACTAAATTTCTTTTTGTACATGGTGTGAAAATCTGGAGTAGCTTCCCTCTTTAGATATGCACGTTACGATCCTCTAGTCTTTTTCTTTTATTTTTTAATTAACTCCCTAACTTTACCTTCTTTTGGCTACTTAAATGTTTTTATAATTTTTTTTTTCTTATATTTTTCTGTCTTGCCTTTTATTATACAGAACGTCTTTTTTGAATTGGGTTTCCTACTTTTTAAAAGTGCTAAACGTTTCAAATCCGTTTTGTTTTACAGTTTCTACTTATATATTTGTAAAACTAAAACTTTATAGTAAAGGATTACTTACCTTGGAATAGTTGTCCGATGTTTCAGCTAACATCTCTCACAAAACTACACTGATTGTCTCAGCAATAACATAGAATTCTTTCAAAAACGAATTTACTTCAGATACATATTAAAGACAATCTTTAATAACTTAAATCAAAAGAAAGTTTTACCAAATTTTGAATTTAACTGGATTTTTACGTGACAACTGAAATCATCAAAAATTCTAACCGCATGTCAATGTAAGCATTGTAGTATTTTCGTTGTCGTACTTCCGACGAAATAAAGTTTAATCAATTTTTTTTTCGACGTTTTTAGTGAATTCTTGACGACAACTTTCCCAACAACTTTCGAATGCGACTTTTAATTAATATATAAGACAAAGTTTAATTTCAACGAATTTTTTTCTATTTTTGACTGAATTATTTTGCGACAACAATAACTACCTTCATTGTTTCTGCGTTTCAACATGGATGCACTTCATATGTGTCTTTAAGCAATGACTTGAGACCTTTCACTACACTTTTTTCCGAATTTTTTGAGACGGCAATACTAACCTCAACTCATACTGGAAATTCGTCCCAAATGTCAGCATAGAAACTCTTCAATAATTTTGACAATCCGAAATTTTTGAGAAACAAATACTAATGTTATTCTCACCAAAAATTCTTACCGCATGTCAATCTAATAACGCGGACAAGAACTGCATAATCTGAACTTCGTCCTAGTCTTTAATATTAAATTTTCAGGTGACGATACAAAATCTTTAAGTAAATATTTACACAAAGCGTGTTTAAATACACCATGTGTGTTTTCGGGTTCTTTAAAACCTCCAACAATGGTTATTGCACATAAATATGCTTCACTATCGAAAAGTATCTTATCAAATCGATTACGTCGTGGTTTGAGTTATCTTCAATTTTGAAAGTCTTTTTGCATGAAATATTTCTTTAAAATTGGGATAAGGATAGCAACATAAGGTGCGATTTTTACGGTAAATATGACAATGATTAAGGTGCACATTGTCTTCTTAGAGTTGGTATTAGTTTGGAACGTTACAATAGATACATTGTTCTTTCAGCTTGGTGTCGTCTAATAAAATTTTGTATTGTAAACAATCGTTTTCATTTATTTGCTTTTGAAAAGCTTTCTGATAATAATTTACATTGCCCAACTATAATTTATTTATGGGTCAGGGTTTCATCTTATAGAAGATATCAGGAGAAACAAACGATTCTTTGATTTTAAGTTTAATATTACATTTAAAAAAAAATTAAGACATTGATTTTGTTTTTCTTAGTACGAATGGAGTTCATTTGCTGAAAAAATCTTTTCATAGTTCCACTGACTGCTGGAACTCAAATTAAGAGCTTACTTTGGTTGGTTGGTTAGTCATGCTAACGGCAGCAATTCCACTAGGAGGCCAATGACGCCCATTATGAATGCTCTTTAGGTAAAAACCAATATGTTTGGACTTAAAACCGTCCAGATCTCTGTATAAATATATTGAGATCAGCTAGTGCTGCCTCGGCTAAGTCGTCCAATTTATTGAAGAACCTTGCTCCTAGATAGAAAAATCATCGTTCTTGTGGAGTTTGTAGAGAAGGTGCGCTATGGATACAATTTCTTCTTCATCAGAATTCAGCTTCTACAGAATTCAGCCTCTACAGAATTCGTTTGATGGCACGCCGCGTCTAGCGGCCATGACGTCAATTTGGCAATGTCAAGTGAGGACACCGACGGTTCGAATGCGTTTAATGTTTGGAGTTATTTTAAAGTTTATTCTCGGCCATAGACTACGTGTTGTGAGACAATAAGCAACATTTTCCTACCGTTCCGAAGTCATATTGTAATAATGTCTTTCAATTTGACTTTTTGTCCGTATTAAAGGGAGGGTAATCCTTTCCATGACTGTGTCTATATCTGTGTTTGAATCTTTTTTGGCCTTTGATGGCCTTTTGGCCATGTCGTGGAAACCGACCAAGCTGAATCGTTTGGTATGAAATGGTTCTTAGTGCGCTGATACAGTTTCTAACACATTTCGAATTTATCAATTTAAGTTCAGCATTTTTAGTGCTCCTTGACTGTGATTGCAGTCCCTGCCATCTGTTTTAATTGGACAGCGTGTGCCGCTTGATTACGGCAGGCCCGTGCGCAGGATTTGCTCAGGGGGGGGGGGGGGGGGGTTCTCTAATTTCATTAAAAAATAAATAAAGGAGCTATACAAAGAAAACTATCAACAAATGGATGAACATAAAATATCATATATTATGCAATTAAAAAATATGGTCATATACATTTTAGGTTATTTTTTTTAGTATTTCAGTCAAATTTTTCCTAATCAAGAAGTACAGAAAATTTTAAAAACCCTCCTGAGGTGCACGGGCCTGCATTACAGCGCATATTTCTGCTTGGAAGATGCTACATTCATTTGTGAGTCTATAACACCTTTCTATTTGCAGCATCTGCGAGAAGGCTCCAGCTCCGAAGCTCTTTTCTGTTTTTGATCCATTTGTGAAGATAGATGTTTTCCATATAACCTTATAAGGGCCCTCCCAGTCTTCTCTGCTAGGAATAATAACAGCAAAAGGGTTCCCGAAGTCGTACTGTGGTTTTATACAATATGTTGTAGAGTGTAGCCCACTTTGATTGAAGAGGTCCAGTATTACTGCGTGTCCGAAGTTCTCTCTCTTAGCCTGAGAGCTCCTCAAGCTTTTGGTGTACAATTCTATGGCTTTCAGGAATCCTACCCCTAAAGCTTGCAGACTTGTGGTGTGAATTTTATCGTCCAGAGTAGCTATGCGCTCCGGAAGACCCCGATCTACTTCTGAAAAATACAGGGCTCCTGTTTTAAAGCTTTATATGGCTAACTTCAGGGTGTTCCCACTCATTACCCTCCCTCGGTAAGGGGAGGAAACAATTGACTGAGTTACACCTGATCCTTACGAAATTATTGTCGGCTTGTCTCAGGGTTCTGCTTTTCAGCAATCTTATTTTATCTTTTTATTGATGACTTTTCATCTATCATCTAGTTTCGTCGACGACAGCACTATTGATTTCGCGTACTCTTTTGATTTTGTAATAAATTCTTATCGAAACAAGAAGAAGAACACAGAAGTTAACTGAAAACGGCATGTTTGGATTAATAAACAACGATATTTGTATAATCCTCGCTTAGTGCAGAACAAATTATGCTATGTGTAATGCATTCAAAACTCAAAGCTATCTAAAGTCTAAATACTCAGCCTATCCCCAACCCATTTTGGTAGTCCTCCCTAAATATTGTGGGTAATTAAGATATTCAGTAAACTTAGCTGGACCGACAATATATTTGCAGTCGCTAAAACTGCGATAAAATGCATCTTTTTGTATACGTTTCGGCCTAGACTCAAATATAATACTTATATTTTGCAGGGACAGGCGTATTGTCAGCGTTGGGGAAAGTTTAAAGAAAGGCTATTAAACGTATTGGTGATTCCATAATCTCTAAAAGCATCGACGGAACGTCGGTAGTCTCTCACTATTCTATCGCTATTTGTTCCAACGAAATTGCTAGCCTGATCCCTTGTAGACATGTTACTACCTTGGGAATCTTTCCTAAGCAGAACAGCAAGAATGCAGAACAGTTTACCATCTTCTGGTTTTCCGTCGTCTTATGGGTCCAAAACACTCAAGCGAAGCGTATATATTTACCTTCTACATTCAATATATTAACACATTTCCTTTTCCTTGAATTCCTGTACTGCCAAAGCTGTAGTACCTTTCCGATTGTAGGGATTCTCATGAGCTGCGGCATTATCGTAAAAAAAAACTGCAAGTTAAGCACAAAGATATCGTCGCTCAACCCAATAGTTCCTCTCCTATCTTTCTTTTTTTTAACTTGTTTGCCGAAATTTTGATGTAACACCGTAGAGTATACGACAACGGGAAAGAAAGAGTCAGTGCTCCTTAATTCTAACGTATTAATAACATCGAGAAAGGATAAACGTAAAATACAACCTTTTGTTATAACGCTCAGTATTTGGAATGATTCAGGAGCCGCATTGAAGAACATGGCTATTAGCTCCAGTGCGGACTACTAGCTCCAACGGTTCTACTCACCGTAATCTTCTTGCAGCAACACCATATTCTACCAAAACTTAAGATCGTTCTAGTAATTTTTAACGTGTTGATAAGCTGTTGTTACGGAACAACACCGTAAAATTGTTGTGACTTGTGTGGTTTAGTAACAAATACTATCTAATAATAATCTTTCTCCGAATAATTGACCTTATGGTTCTCCACCGTAATTTTGTCAGTACTCTTCCATGATACTCGGGGTTCAACGTTCAGGAAATTTCAAGTACTGACTATTTTAACGCGATTACAAATGGGAACCGTAATTTCTACTGGAATTTTCGTATAAAATTTCCTGAACCTTTTTCTCCATAACTAACTAACTACATAATATGGTTTTGCTTTTAGAAGAACAGTATCGTAAAGAAGAAATTTTGGTGAAAGAATATATACACCTAAAACTTATGTAGTTGTGGTCAAGAAGATATGAGCTTTCAATAATACCCAACGTAATACGATACCGGAAGAACTTTTATAATGGGAATGCAACTATCTCTAAGGTCAGTAGATGTTAGTAACGGTCGACTTACAGCCTACGATCTCCATTTAAAAGTTATATAATCTGCATCGTCTTGAAATATTCTTGGAAAAGGATGCAATAAAAATCAACTTCAAATGGCTACTATCCCTAAGCTAATAACTTACTCCATATAGTCAGGTCAGTAAAAGACTAAATCAAATTTAAATTGGACTTCTTTGCTCTACAGATTTCCTATACAAAGGCGTGAATTAGTGTTATTAAACTTAAAGTGCAGTTACGATATCCCGAGCTCTACGTCCAATCAAAGGAAATGCCTCATTTCAAAAGTTGCAAAACTATCAAGATTAGAGCGACTATGACGTTCTTTTTCTTTTTTTCTCTTGACTCTTTTTGGAATTTATTTTTATTTATTTTTTGATTTTCTTTGGTCCAATTCTCAAGTCTTGTTTGCTGTCACTATGGCTTAAGCGCACCTTTAAATGGATATACATACCAGATACACTACACACCACGTCTACGATCAAGATGTAAAGATAGTTCCTAGTCCAGCTGAGTTCTTCTCTGTGTTTATGACACTCTTATTTATGTAAAGTAATTACCTGAAGAAAGGCGATTATGCACACGAATAACGTAACATGCCAAGTACCATATACCTATATGTATTAATATTTATATATCTACGCACATATTTTCAGGTGTATTAAGTAAAAACAAAAACAAAAGACAAAGCAAAACAAACAACAATAAAAACGCGTAAATTTTGCAATGCAACACGTCGTTGAATGTGTTTTTTCAATCTTTTGTTTTTTCTCTTTGATTAAAAACGAGATTTCACTTGATCAGTCATCATTAACTTTGTTTCTATGCACCTGTACGGAATATCTTCGTGTACCTGTTGTACTGCTCGCGTATATCTTAAAGATATTGGCTAGATCTAGTCTGAGACTGAAAATGCGTTGTCGTTCCAGTTGGCGCAAACGCATTTCTATCTATGCGCACAAGCTAGTTTCATACAAAAATTTCTTCTTTTATTCCGGCGCAATGAAGGTAATTATTCTTTTCCATCACGTAGTCATTGAAATGTGTGCATCTCATGTAATATCTAAAAAAGATACTATCGATCCATTTGTCATTAGTTTTCAATAAAAGTGCAAGTTGCACTACAATTATTATATTCTTAATGATTCTGCCCAACGATCAGCTCTTGAACAACTCTTTTAACAGTATGCGCTATAATAGGAGCAATTTTGATTGTTGTACCTGCTGCTGCGCCTAATAGCATATTTAGGTGTACGTCATACAGTTTTATTCGTTATCTTCTGAATTCATTGCATTCGGCTTCAACTCCATGCACACGCTTGTCCGCTCTTTCCGCTACATCTTGTCATCATCCTTTGGCGAAATGTCTTCCAAGCCTTTGTGATGCGTTCATTCACTTTTCTTACGGTCCTTACATTTCTTGAGTGGGCTCTTGTTAGTAAAGTCTTTCGCCTCCGGTTATCACTCAATGGGATTTAAGACGGTTAAATCATCGTTAATTGTTGCAATGTTACCTGTATATTTCCTTGTCTCTTTGCTCCCCCTTTGCTGCTCCTGTTCGTTATTTGCCCCCTTTGACAAACTATGTATCAATAATTTTATGGAGTTTGGGTAAATGCAAATTGTATCGGGTTTTGTGTAAGAAATTACCTCAATTGTACCATATAATAAAGGTTTGATTAGATTACCACATACCATATAATCCGATGGAAATTGTTATTTTCTTTCAATAGTCATAAATTCGAGAAATAGTTAAACAAAATTCTTTTATCGACGACATATGGGAGAGATACGCCGACTTTCATAATTTTATGTTTGTGCTGAATTATGAAATTATGTAAATGGTAATCTAAGACGACGATAAGTGTTTAATCGCAAATGCGGGGGTCTAAATTGATTGGAATATTTAAAAAAAGTGAAAGTGAAAAGGGGGAATTCTATTTTTTCGCACATTTTTGGGAATAAGTCAAAAAGTAATTCGACTTAAAATAACAAAAAATGTTTGTTGAATCCTTAAAGCAAGCCCTTTGAAATTATAACCCATCCCACATGATATATAAACAAAAAAAATGTTTTTTTCTAATTTAACCGGGAACAGATGCGGGAAATGACTTATAGGTATAAATGTCCAAATTTCAAATCGACAACACATGTAGTTACCGAGAAAAGCGGTCGTGACATACATATACACAGACAGGCTTAATCTTACCATAAGGGTTCTTTTTACCTTTTAGTTTATTTACTTAGTTATTGAGGATTCATCAAGTGCTGATAACTTAAATTAATATATGTATGTACAATGTATGGGTTCGGCGTACCGTATGAGGAGTCATCGCCCCTCTCGGGAAAAGTAAGGACCGTGGTGCAGCAGCAGAAAAGCATGGTACGAGCCTAATTCTATTTCATATTATTTGGGGCAGCACGGATATCAACTCAAGAGGGGAGTCTCCTACATACATTATAGAGACTAAGCTATGTTAATGCAATATGGGCAATAAGTATAACGGGTAGTGTTGGATAATTGGACGGTTTCAGTGCAGACTTACCTACCTATTAGATACCCTTCGATGTAACACTTACTGAGTAATCCTCGACTTTCATTCATACGAAAAGTTGGGATAGTTTTTCAAAGGTGGTCAAAAGCAGGTTGGAGAAAGCTTCACCTGAGCGACTGCTAATGGAACAGGCAATGGACCCTATGATAAATACTGTTACCAAGGTGATAAATGAAGCCCGGAATCAACCACTTTTAGCAGAACATAGCATCAACATACAAGCAATGTCGAGGTATCCAAACTTAGAAGGGTCTTGTCTAAAGAAACGTCTATTCACTCTTCATATAATGACATTGCTGGTGTCGGTATACAAAAGCTGTCTCTGGCTAGTCTACACACCAATAGCTTGACGAAAAGTGAAGGGTAATCTTCATTCCGAAAGCGGGCACAGCCAGCCGTGTAACAGAAAGAGATTACAGACCAATTATTCTCTCAACCTTTATGCTCAAAATGCTAGAAAGGCTACTAAACGTGCGCATAAGCGAGGTAAGGCAAGTCTATTACATTTAAAGCAGGCCTATACTAAAGGGAAGCCGGTAGAGATGGCGTTGCACGCAGTATGGTCGGTAATTGAAAGATCTCTGGAGTTAAATGAATACATCCTAGGTGCTTTCCAGGACATCGAAAGAGCCTTCAATAATGTAAAGACGAAATTAATATATAGATGAGTATCAATAAGGTTAGTTCGCGATTGAGTGACTCAGTTCTATTAAGAGGAGTATGCTGAGGACCACCAGAGGAGGGGGGGGGGGGGGGGGGTGAATTGCTATCTCCGCTCCTGTGGTTAGTAGTTGTGGACGAACTCCTAGATAAACTAGCGAAGAAAGGTTTTAGTTTCTATGTATGCTGTTGACCTGGTAATACTGGTATATTCAGCAGATTCTTGAGAACGATCAGCGAGAAGCTCAAATGTGCGTTCGGCGAGTTACAAAAATAAGCCTCGAACAGTGGATTGAGCATTAACCCCTCAATGCTGGTATGAATTGTCGATTTTGCAAGTGTTAGGATAAAGCTTATCAAGCAATTCACCTGGTTACATGTCCTTGGCCCCAGTAAAAACCACGTTCTTGTAATGCCGAATGTCGGGCAAGATTGTTTATATCGCACAAGGTAGGGCATGTACAGTATCTATGGATCAGGGTCTTTGAATTCGTCAATCGATATGTGATGCACGAGGCACGGATAACTATAAATGACTCTGCTAGTTATGGTCCCCATTATTCCCAAAACTATGCCAAGCTGTGCGCACCATCTATTAACACCTAAGGATTTACTCCTACGAAGAGCTCGCGCAGCTGACGTGAAGTGAATGTACTGAATGTCGAGTGCGGCGGTCGATTCAGTATCACTTCAGAGCTAGGTTCCCCAGTAGTTCAGTGTGTTCTCAAAAGCATCAATGATTTCTTCAAGAACTGTAAGTTGCCCTGTATCAGCCCTTACCCCTCGAGGATTACTGAACACTGAATCTACTAATTCAGGGTTCAACCTGATTGGAATTGCTGAGAATTCCCCGTACGCAAGTTCAAAAGTTCATTCCATTGCAAATGGAATGTTGGTCTTATTCTGTTGCAGGTCGTAATAGTGGACATCTGCTCCTGAGACCAGTCATGCCGATATAGTGAATGCACCGATTGCAGATACCGCCGCTACCCCTATAGAACTTACCCACAGCTGTGCGAAATTAAGTTATCTCTGTGACAGAACACTTGTTTGAACGCCCGTACCAGAAAACACCCGTCGTCTCCCCCCGTTTATATCGCACAAGGTAGGACAAGTCAATCATCTGTGGAACAGGGTCTCGTCACCGACACGTCTGTGTGCAACAACTGATTTGGATCCACGAGGCTATGATGAATCAGTTTGAATGCTACATCAAAATCTCTGTAATTGGGCGGTTAACTGTAGACTACTCTGCTAGTCACCCCTCGGATTACTCCCAATTCTACCCCGAGATGTGCGCTCCTAAGTGTTTCAACTGCGAAGAGATCGCGCAGCGGACATGATGTCAGTATGCGGCGATTGATTCATCACCAAAGCGTTAACCCCCTCTGTTCCAGGTTGCCTGGTACTAAGTTGGCTGAAACACTCTCGTGCTGTATTAACCAATTCGTTTGTTATACCTCGAGCATTACTAACCCCGAATCCACTAATTCAGGATTCAACCTGATCGGTATAGCTGAAAAATCCCCGTACCCAATTTCATCCCATTGTAAATGGAATGCCGGTATTATTCTGCGTGTCATATTTTGCTTGTCTTTTGAAGGTTAGGGCTGTCCCAACGTTTAGTTAATCCTATCGTATTCCTTTACCCGTTGAAAAATTGTCAGGGTTGACCCTACCAGGATCTAGCCTAACTTAGGTGGGTTGAAGGTTTCAAGTGCCTCTAGTTGGTGGTTGTCGAATCGTTTTTAGCTTTACAAAAGGAAATGATTGGGTTTGGATCTATCTCGGCACTTTACAGAATACAAACTTGTTGAGCTCTGGTAATGCTCCTCTTCCTTTTTAAACGTTAGCACTTTTGTGAAACTGAAACCGAAAGCTGTTAAATGTTTACGTCTCTCGATATATATAGGTTGTTAATGGTAGGCAATCATTGAACTCTTTGTCGAACTTTTTTAGTTCTTTTAAATTGTATTTTGTGGCTTCGTCGAAATTTTCGGTCTGTCGAACTCCGCTAGTGTTTCTGATTGGTGTTTGTAGAGATTCTGGTCTTTCCTAAGGGGTACAGTTTATGTGGTAGATAAAGTCTGGGTTCGTTGTCGAACTCTTTTTACTACTCCTTTTTGTACGTACAGATATCTGAGTATGGTCTTTTGAACATGTTTAAGGCGCTTAAAGTTTTTTTCTTCGATAACTTAGGCTTACAATTAAACTTACCACTTCTGATCCCCGCTATTTCCAATGTATATAAATCTTGCACTCAGATTTGAAGTCATACGGCTACAAATATTTTGTCTGGGCCCAAAACTCTCGAAAATAAATACTTTATTTTCGGTGATAATATAATGCGTATTCCTTAAGAAATTCCTTTCTGAATTAAATTTCGATTTATAAATGTCTAATAATTCTTAAATGAGGGGTTCATTTTAACTGCGTACCAAGAGAAGGCGCTTTCAGGATGACACCTTAATGAACCAAGCCAATCATTAACGAAGTGCTTACTCGAAAATAACTCTCATTTCAACTCAACTGACGGATAATTTGACTTTATACCTTTCCTTGAATGGCTCTATATATGTATATTAAAAAACAATTTAACGGCGAATTGTTTTCATTTTTTGTTCGGCATTTTTTCTTGTGGTCGCCATACTTTGTTTAAGTGAACATTTCATACCTTTTGACGTTCCTGTGTGATGCATCCCTCCGGCCCTTTGCAGGCTCTCGTCTCGCATAAATTCAGGAGTGGCCGTAAATCTTGACAAGACGAGTGGGCATCTAAGAAGCCAATAAGAAGGAATATAAAGACTTATTAGAAGGTAATTTCGCTTCATTTTGCAGCCTCTTGATTTACTCCCTTTTTCTCCTTATGTTGGTTTTTTTTGTTTGCTCAGTAATCTTCGTGATAGTTTCGGTTTATTCGCCACGTATTGTCGGTATCGGGATCGGCTTCTTCACCCCATGTTATTGTTGGTGGTCAGATTCTCTTGTTCGGTGGTTCTAGATGCATTGATTTTTCATTTATTTATTTATATTAGTTCTTATTTCATTTATATTTGTTCGTTTTTCATCTGACAGGTAAGTATGATGAAGTGGAGAGTTGTTGCGGATATTGGAATGAACTGAAGAAGATTTTATTTTGCACCTGAGGATGGTATGGAAATGCCTTGTTTGCTTTATTTAGCGTGAAAATTGAAGAGCCTTAACAAGGGCATAAAATTTTTTCTCCCTGATCTGCTTCGGGCTCGGTATGAAACTTGGTTATTGAAATCATTGGCCTGGGATACTTGGATGGACTTCGTCTAATTAACAGGATATAGTGACCACTTTTTATGGATTTTACTGTAATTATAGATTCATTTTTTAATAAACAGATCCATCTTTGATTGTTAACAGCCATAACAAAGCCATTCGCCATAATATGCCGATTTGGACTTTATGATTCGTAAAAACTCGACCCCATCAATCAAGTCTGGGCTAGATTTTTTTTTTGTTTATATCTCCACATATGCTAACCATGTGTGATAATTTTTGCATGCCAATTATACACCAGAAACAATCAATAATATTCTTTTCTGCCATTAACCACTTAGGCCAGAAAGGAAGAGTTCAGGTACGCCAAAGACACTGGTTACTTCATGCTTATGCCTACCTGTAACTTAACTAGCCTACCTGTGCTATTGCTCTATTCTAGGCCATAGGTAAACTAAGAAAAGATACACGTTCGTTTCGACGTTAAGTGTAATGACTTCTTTTGAATGCAAGCAGAATATCATCGGGTTAAATGCAGCAGCCCAGCATCTCAAGAGATGAGTTCTTGAGCGCACCAAGACTTAACTTTTCCTTGCGTGATGCCATTTGAAATTGAACAACCAATCTACAAGATGCAGGAATGTGTATCTTTTCTGTACTTCTGTACCGTAGGGATATTCAATTCGATATTTTCAGCTTGTCGTATACGTGGAACTTTTTCTTGATCTTGTTGTTTTCACTTCTTCTGGCGTTTTGTTTTGTGTCTAAATGTGCGCAAGTACGCTCTACATTGGTTTTCTTATTTCTTTGGTTTGGCGTACGATCAAATTTAAGATGGATTAGCGGAAGATATCATGATCAACAGGAAACATGCTCTGTCCAGATTATGATTTCTTCTCAAAAGTTGCCATGATTTTGTTTTGGTGAGTAGCGGTTAGATTGGTTTTAAGAGTTTCGAATGGTATCACGCATGTTTTGCAAAGATAATAACATCAAGATGACAGGGTTATAAGCTGATGTTCAGCTAAGCGAAGTATTAATATTAAATGAAAGTATTAGAACATAATAAGGACATTGACACCAACTACTAATATGAACTCGTTGTGACCCTTTTGAGTCACCCGTCCAAAATCGACTAAACGATTTCGGAATACTATCGTTCTTAAACGTTTCCATACATTTTTATTTTATTCGTAATACTGAAGGAAATAGGTGTTTTTAAATAAAATATTACACACAATAAAATAGAACACATTTTTCAAATTTTTTAAATAAATATTTTATTTTAAATATATCTTTAGGAACTAGGGACATTCACTTATGAAAAATACCAAACTAAGGGCCTTAACATAACGCCCTCACTCGAATACTTAAGTTAAAAGCTTTTTTGAGTCACTGATCAGAATATATTCATGTTATCGTTTTAATATGTAAAACTGCTTTCAAAGCGTTCTGACATATCGAAGACACTAATTTTCCAAACACACAAAATTGTGCACACTTTCTTTAATTTCCATTTTCTCAGAATATCTAAGTAAATGTCTTTTAAATCTTCCTATGTAGTAAAGCTAACCGAGAGTAAGCTGTCTGGCAAATACTCCTTAAACCTTTTTCTAAGATTTCTGCTAATTGTTCTTACGACTCGAGAAAGTTCTGTACGCTCTTCTCAATCCTTATTTGACATTGACTATTAACAAAGAAAATGTTTTTATGTTCCATGATGAAGGTAATGCTAAAAGTCCATTGTGAGTTGCCGAGTAATTTCGATGGTACAAAATCCACTTGGGTAAAGGGCGGGTAAGAGGCGGGTAAAGGGCGAGTAAGACGCTGGTAAAGCTTATATGGATAATTATGAATGAGGTAGCAGAAAAAAATATTGGATGGCACCGTCGTATGTACAATGGAGAATGATATAGATATATGTGGAGAAAAATCGATCGGGAAAAACGGTTGCACTAATTTTTAAAAAATATTGATGATTTACAAAATCGTACTAGTCGGGTGCAACAATTTGAGGGCCTAAACATATCTGAAATTAAAGAAGTCACCGCTAGGGACATACTTAATCTGAGAAAGGCGTATGGAGGAACCCAAACAGTAATAACTAGCCTCTCTACCGACATCGCAAATAAGCTCCTGGATGCAGGGCAGATTAAAGTAAGCTCAGCAGTTTGCTGAATTAGAGAGTAGTTCAGTTTCAGATGTTTAGAATTTGGACACCCGGGAAGGCAATGCAAAAACGAAATCGACTGATCCAAGAAACGTCGCAGATGTGGAGTAGAAGGCCATATTGCCAGAAACTGTGACAAAGAGCCATTTTGCATGTTTTGCAAAACTGACGAGACAAATAATGCCAAAATACAAATAAATGTCAAATAATAACAAAAATCTATTACGGACAGCAGCAAATGCTCGCAAATATTTCGAAGAGCCCTGACCAAGAAGAACAAACGATGAGAATTATGCAGATTAACTTGAATCAGTGCAAGGAGACGGAGTTGGATCAATGCGTTGAGCGGCAAGACCACCATGCCATGGGTCCCGGGTTCGAGCCCAGATGACCGTGAACTTTCATTAAGAAATTAAAATAATCCACTCCGTCTCTGGGCTGTTGTCTAGCGCGCAGCAATGCAAACAAGACTCAAGTTTCCTCACTTCCCTTACCCTAATTCCCTTCCGGCCAAAACCATGCTAACGCATCAAAGGGTTGTCCCCTAGGATTTGGCCATGTCGTATAAAAAAAAAAAAAAAAAAAAAAAAAAAAAAAAGGTAGCCCAATACATACTAAAGCAAACCTTAACGATCGCACCTGGACTACCAACAAAACAAAAAATCAGCAATATGTAGCAATATGTATGTGCTTTGCAGGACAGGATCGTCCATTCCGGATGAAAATGACGAAAGTAAATAGCTGGTATGCTCCACCTAGTTGGACGCATGGAGAGTTTCAGAAGATGCTAGACGAACTCGTAGCCAATGCTTGCACTAGATCACCGGCTGCCCTTGCTGTTGACTTTAACGCGCGGGTTGTACAGTGGGGTAGCAGAGTCACGAATGCAAGGGGGCGCAATCTCGTAGAATTGCTTACTGCGCTCAATGTAGAGATAGCTAATGCTGGAAGGGCAATACAACATGGTGGGGTGCAATACAACATGGTGGGGTGCAATACAACATGGTGGGATGGTGAACGCACACATAGTGACCACCAAGCACAAAGTGCCGGGGCCGCACGGCATTCCAGACAAAGCCCTGAAAGCAGCGATTGTCACAAGACCTTGGATTCGCACAGATGTTTTACAAAGATGTCTAATAGAAGCGTATTTCCAGAACAGTAGAAGCTGCAACCCTGGTATTGCTACCTAAAACAGACAAACCATCTGGAGAAGTTCGCAGATTGCAGAGCCTACAGGAAACTACAATAATAGGCAGACGCTGTTGTATTGTTGTTGTGAAATACATGCACCAAATAGAGATGGCAATAAGCGAAGCTATCACCTAGGTAAAGAACTGGCAGGAGTCTGCCGGTCTTGAACAAGCAGAACAAGAGACGGAGGCCATTTTAATCACAAGTCGAAAAACGGTGAAATACGTTAATGTCAAGATGAGCAATCAAATAATCAGGTCTAAACAATCTCTGAAATATCTAGGAGTAATGTTGGACAATATTCACAATTTCAAACCGCATCTGGAATCTCTCTCTCTCTAATTCCCGTAACCCATTGTGGGGTATTGGGCGGGAGAAGAGCTTCACCCGATTCGAGACAACGATTGCAAGTGAATCTTCAAGTCATAGGTGTTTTCATATGGGTCGCCGCCGGTGGGATTCGAACCTGGGAGCTACAGATTGGTAGACCGACACGTTATCATTTACTTCACCGAAGATTTGATTAGAAATATACGAGCGACTTTTTCCAGACTGCGTGATTTAAGAGCTACGACCCTATATAATGGTACCTGACGAAGCAGCTTGCGTCATCGCTGGTTTGAATTGAGAAGACTGGAACGTCTTAGACACTGGAATAATACAATGGGATGATAACATTAACAAAGTAATACCTAATAGTAGTCCCCTGAGAAGAGAGGGTTGCAGATGATGGGTATGTGGTTTAGCCCGTAGACGCTACATCGGTGGTAAAACATGCATGTGAGTAGCATGGGCTACTGGTATCTTTAGAAGATTCCTCACCTCCTGATTTCACAAAAAAAAAAAACAATACATATGTAAGTACGAGTCTGCATAAGGCCCGGCCCCTCCACTAAGATTTAGTTCTGGGTGCAGCCCTTTAGATTGATTGACCAAAAACAGAAATGATTAGAATTTTGGAGTGAAAAATGTACTTAAAATTGCTTTTATTACCTCTTGACGTTTACAAGATATTTGCTTTCAAAGTCGTTATTGAAGAGTTCCCATCTTCCAATTTTTCAACTATTAGTGCACAATATCTGAAAAATTCCTGAATGAAGCTATTAGTGAAAATTATAACGGCCTTCTACCAGCTTCTTGGTGATACCTTTGATAAGCCAACTAAAGGTGATATCATAATAGTCATGGGGGATCTCAACGCTAATATTGGCTCTGACAACAATTGCCTGGAACATGTAATGGGGAAGTTTGGACTCGGAAAGAGGAATGCAAATCCGAGAATCAGATTTTCCATATTTCTGTTTTGAAAAACTGAAGAAAGTGTCTTCTCACGTAAGGTCTTAGCACGGCGCTGATATTGACAGCGATCAAGTACGACCACGTAAAACAACATCTAATATGCCACGGCTCAATAGGCAGAGGCTTAAAACATCCGCAGCGCATATATCACCCCATTGAGCCAAAAGCTGATGCACTGCGTCATAAAACCGCAGACTCCATCGACCAAAAATGGGAATGGGCGAAGGAATGCTTTATGAGCAGTGACACAGAACACGTGGATCGACTAAAGGGCGGAAGACGACCATGGGTCAGTGACTCCACATGGTCCAAAATACAAGAACGCAAGCAGATTAAAGTACGCATCAATTCTGCTACCGAAGATGCTGTTAAACAACATCTCAGAACTGCATACCGATCTCTACGGAAAGGCGTCCAAAGAAAGCCCCATGGACTGATGGAATACCAGTGGAACTACTTAAGGCGGATCGTATTGCTGCGGCTGAAACTCTTCTTCCCGTAATACAGAAATATTGGGAAACCGAAACCTATCCTACTGAGAAGAAAACAGGGGACCTGAGGAGTTGTAGCAGTTGGCGCGATATCTACCTTTTAACTACAGTCTCCAAATTGGTGGCAAAAATCATCTGCATGCGGATCCAGCAAACGATCGATAGCCCAGGCGACAGGTAAATTTTAGTGACAACATGCCCTACCTTGCTGATTTTTTTTGTGCGGTTTAAGTCCCCCTGAGTGTCACGAATGCACACTTTTCTATATTCTTTATGACACGCAGGTATGGGGGAGGCGCAAAAAGTGTTTTCCTTGTATCTCGGCTCCCGATAAACGTACGACGAAAGGTATGGTACCAGGGTAGAGGGCGCTTCGAGCGCTACAACTTTGTCCCCAAATGAGTTTTTTCGTTACTGAAAGGGTTATCGATTGTGGTGTGTGGCAAACTTTTCGGAACAAACATTTTTCTTATCGGAAATAAACCGATTCTTAAGGAAACGATACTGCATTTCGTCGAGAGCCGCGAAGACAACTTTTCGAAGGCGATTATCGAGCTTCTCATAAACATAACGGATCTTAGCGCTGTCGGGCCTAGTTATCATAAATCATGATATTTTAAAGCTTACTTCCCCACTCCTATTAGGAAACGGTGCATGTATACCTGGGAAAAATGGTTGAAGCCATAAAAGACATTACGGAAAAAGAAAGAATTCCGACGAATGCCAATTAACTTTCGACGAATTGATTAATCAAATTAAAAGCAATTACAGACCCTGTGCCAGATCCATAAAAAAGCATTTGACAGAAATATGTGTAGATGATATTTTGTTTGTGGAAAGAGGGCGTTTGCACCGCTCCCCAATCGATAACCCTTTCATTTACGAAAAAAGTAATAAGGGGCGCTGGAGGCGCCCACTACGGTGGTACCCTCCCCCTCACCCTAATCGATAACCGTTTCATTTAAAAAAAAGTCATAGGGGTAAAGTTGTAGCGCTCGAAGCGCCCTCGACGTTGGTAGCATTACTTGCGTCGTACGTTTATCGGGAGTAGAGATACAAGGAAAACAATTTTTGCACAGATGAACAAAACGTGGCAACAGTTAAAGGCGTTGGCGCAGGACCGCACTAGGTGGAGACTTGGTGTAGCAGATACCCCACAAGGGGTTAAAGGATCCAGAGAGAGGGAAAGATTACGTTTACTAGTAATGATCTTAACTTAGAACTTTCGTTTTTACTTTACTCCGAATTTGGGGAGTACACGCGTTTTGGAAACTTTCTATGAACTTTATTAATATCTACACAATAAAAATTGGTAAAGTTTCCGTCTAAGTCTTCGGTACGTTTGTATCTCAAAGATGCATATGAAGAGTGAAGTTCGGTGTCATTTAAGGTGTTAAATTCTTCTCGTTAATCAAACAATAAAAATATTAGCATGTTTTGCGACTCAGGCAAAGAATAAAGAATTGGTTGCTAGTGCATTATCTGAACTTTGCAAAGGTAAACCAAACATGCAAAACTCACGTATGTTCACTTTAAAATGCTTAGAGTGAGAAGGGTAAGGTGCAAAGAGATAATAAAATGCAAAAACATAAATTTTATTAAAGGTAAACTAGACAAAGACGAAGTGGAAAGAAATTAAAAAGACATTGTCCATAAATTTATGAAATTAATTGCTTGAACAATTTTTGAGATAATTTGATACCGTCCGTCGTGATTTATTTTATCGCATGCGACGAGAAAATTCAATGTGTGACCCCATCTTAATGGGACACTGTGCATAAAGGAAAGATAGTATAGCACCAGAAGGATGGGTGATGGTGTGGTCGTGGTTTTGGCTGAAATAATGTGCTAAAAAATTCAATACGAAAAAATTATAAAACGATGCTATTGACACTCGACTGGATAATATCATGAAAATCTGAGAAACTCAAGCCAGTTACAAGAGTTTTTACGTAAGTCAAAAACAAAACAAACAAAAGAACAAAATTGAGAACCATTTAAGATTTCTTAAAGAAATTGGAGAATTGGTTTTGTTAAAAGGTGAGCATAATTAATCTTTGTGAAATTATCTTACCGAAAATTTTGATAAATTATTTTATTATTTTTTGTTTGTTTTCTTGTTTTATTTTTTTGTTTACATACTTGTATTTTTACCTGAAATTAGTCAATATCTTTGGGATCAAAAAGGTCTTGAGAGTGAGGAAAATGATGGATGGCTTGAATAAAAGAAAAAGATGTATTTATTACCAACAAATAAAAATTATACTATTAGTAGTATTTATAGTATTAAGTCGGCGGTGGAGTCACGAATAACATGAGGGTGTCAGGTGCGAATTCTACCGGCGGCGACCCATGATTGTATTCTCCAAACAACAACACTTTACCCAACTCTTTAGTTACCTTTTAAAAATTTAAATTGAATTTCCGATTATTAGATCGGTCATCTTAATTTTTCAATCCGTGATTTTCATCAATCTGAAGTATTGCCCCCCCCCCCCCCCCCCCCCATGCGGAGTGAGACTGCAATCGGGTTATGGCGAAGGCTGAAACCCTCTACATCGGGCAGACCGTTTGCAGGACCCAGTGGATCGCTAATGGTGAACTCCTCAATCTACTGTGTATTCTAGTGACTTAAAGATGCTAAACCTTAAGAGAATGGGCTGAGGGAAGTAAATGTACACTGTTGAGCAGGCACTTGCCAAAACCATTCCCAAAGTTTTGCCTTTGGAAGGTATGGGTTCTGGGCCCAGCAAAGGTAAGCTGAAGCGGAATCGAACAAAGGTGAGCAAAAAGTAAACTTAATTAAGCAAAACTTGACGACCGGGAGAACTGAACCCGGATCCTGGGAAAGAGAAGTCCCGACAGAGGAGGGAAAATCAATCGCAACCCATGATGAAGCAGCTCACCAAGTCGTGGGAGTAGCTTAATGTGGCAATGGTATAAAAATCTTTTTCTGGGTCGCAGCGAACGACTAAAGACTGGGTATCATGAATGTGGGTGGGGAGGGAGGACTTGAGAGAAAGCATTTTCAAGCTTTCAAGGTGGCACTCTTCAGTTCTATAGATTCCCTAACAAAGTTGCCAAGTCGGGCGATTTCTCGCCGGCAGTTGGGCGAGACAATTTTCCTATCTGCGACGAGGCAGTTTTTGCGCGATGTTTTAATTCTTGCTGGGCATTTTAGGCGATTTTTTAATTTTTGCTGAGCGCTTTTGGGCTATAGGCTGAATCAGAATGCAGGCAGCCTACAGCAACAGTTCATATTGGCTAATCGAAGTCACATAATCCGAGGTGACAGTAGAACAATTTTCGCTGCCGAGTATTCTCAAATTCTAATTTTGCGCGAATAACTTTTTACTGAACACCGAACGAGTCCAAACTGACGTTTATCGCAATGGAATTTTTTCGCTTAAACATAAAAGTCACGTCGTGGATATCTGATGCTGATACAGCCAACATAAAAATTGTTTTTCTGTCGTCCCTGTGGTTGCTTTTGCTATCCTTTGTATATAAATGTGCGTAATAAATAGTTGGAAGCGACTGGGTGAATTACTTAAGGTTGTGACTATTTGCACTTACGTGTATTTACGTGTACTTATGTGTATTTTTGTAGGTCAAAAATTTATTACGCTTCCTGGGAGGAAGAGGTGTATTATTCAGGCTTTTAGTTGCTTTATAAATGTAGGTAACTTTCGAAAGAAAGAGTTTTAAGTAGCCCTGAAAAGGGCAGCTATGGTGTAGACGCTAAAAGGTTGAATGAGTGATACGCCCAACAAAAAAAAAAAACGAAAAGAAATACGTACTTAAAAAATATTTCGATACTAGATCTTGCTGAATTTATTTCGCAGTATCAAACTGAAGTACTGAAATGAAATGCGCCGAGAGAAAACATTAAAATAGTGTAAAGATTAGAAGCATTGACTGAACAATATGAAAATCAGTAGCTGGCTCGTGATATATGTTGGGTTGATGAAAATAATATAATTTTATTTTGACCCCTCGAAAATTTGTTTGGAGCGGATTTGATTAACTGTATGATCTACGTTAAATTCCTCAATTGTACACGATTTACAATCATGCTGTTTTTACGTGAGTTTCTAAAGTTATTGTTATATGAGTGTCCGACTTCAAAGTTCATCGACATGTTCTGAGAGACTTTATTCGCCATATTGGATCAACCATTTTGGGTTTCAAAATTAATTAAAATTAAAAAAAAATCTTTATGATCAGCTACCCCGAAAATCCCCGAGTAATTACTTTCGAACTGTTGCAAACATTTTTTTATCGTTTAGTCCAAAAATGGCGTAGTTTACCGCCATATTGAATCCGCCATCTTGAAATTGCAAAATTATCATGAAAAATTAATGATCACCGGCCTCGATAAAATAGGTGAGCAATAAAAAAATTTATATTATACTAGTAAAATCAAAGGATATAAGATTATCATAATTGGACAAAATTTAAAACAATGAAAACTAAAATTGTACAACAGAAAATAAAGAGAAGAAAAATAAAGAAGAAACTGAACCGAAATATGTACAAAGAATTAATAAATATAAATGCAACTAGAACTAAAAGTAGGACATAAAACATATGCAAAAAAATAAATAAAAAACGAAAATGTTAGCAAGTAATCTAGGATAGTGCTTTATTTGGGCTCTTTAACTGAACGTAGGTAGGTTAAAATTGCATTATAACTTCGCTTGTCAATAAGAATAAGAAAAAACTACAAAAAAAGATAAAAACAAATTTTCCTTACAAAAAATTTTCACATTTTCACAAAAACAAAATGTTAAACAATGGTCAACGATGAGATATCATCGTTCGAACAAATTTGCTTGTAACAAGTAGGCGACAGGCAAGCTAACTACCTTTCAGGTGTACAAAACTGAGTAACCACCAACTGAGTTGATCACAAGTAAATTCTCTTTTGCTAGCAATAGTGTAAGTTACTTGTATATTTATAGCCTACGTAAATACTTACCTTATTCTCTGTCTCAAGACAGATAGGGTTTTTGGGCTTTCTCCGTCTTCTTTAGATCAACTAAAAAATTGTTTACTTGGGCGTTCTTTGTATGCACAAACGAGCAAGACTAACAATAAGAAAATCAGAAATTATCTTTGACTATATTTTGCATGTTCTTCTTAGGTAGCAAACGTCTTATTATTTATTCAACTGATTTAAGACGTGACAAGTGCTTGTATTGTTTTAATCTTTACCGATAAAGTTAAGATGAAAGATTCAGTCGGGACTTCATTGGATTTGTATTCAACTAGAAATCTTGACAGGCGCTGTCAGTCATATTTGAGGACCTCGGTGTTTTCTCAAACAAACAAGCATTTAACAATTCTCTTGTTTTTTTTTTAAAGTGATTCTATTGTTGACAGAAAGCAAAACATGCTTTTGTTTGCAGATATTGCGTAATTTGCCGGCCTTGTACTGTACGCAGTTGTTTTTTTAAGTCATTTATGAAATAGAATGAAATGTATCAATAGGGATTAATACGGAATACAGTGCACTTCCTGAAAGTTATCCTAACACTGCCCTGGAGATACTTGAAATAGACAAGATCAAGGTTAATTGTGGTATCAATTGGCAGCTTTTGAAAATATCAAGGGCGTGTTTTTTCGTTTCCTGATCCAAAGCATATTTTTCGAGATATTCAGCCATTTACAGATTTTTGGGACGCCCTGTATGTTTTAATCTTCATTAATACCCCTTAAGTTTATCATAAGATGTTTTTCAAAAAACATTTTTGTCAAAATTTCTTATCGTTGATGGCAAAAAAGATCCGAATGTTGAATTGGCCGTACCCGCAGCTTCATTCGCATTTAAATTTGTTACAGTTCTCTGTTCATTATTTACATCAATGATGTATCCCTAATTCCATCACACTCGCGAATTTTGTGTTATGTCGGTAATGCAAAACTATTTCGTTCTATTTCGAATGAACTTGACTGCCGCCTTTTGAATTTTGACTTGGACGCCTTCTGCAATTGGTGTTCCATCGACTGCCTCCCTTTAAACGTGTCCAAATTCACTGTCGTGTCCTTTTCGTGAAAAACAAATTCTCTACTGTTTAGTTACTCCTTCGATGGACACTCTTTGAATAGACGTGACAAATCCCAAGACTTGGAATCTTGCTTAATTCTCGATTTTCTTTCGATAACCACGTTGATACTATTATTGGTAAGGCTAATGCTACTTTGGGCTTCATAAAGATGTGATCCTTATATCACTCAACTTCTTTATTGTACATTTCTTAGGCCTATTCTTTAGTATACTAGCCCAGTGTGGTCTCCTTTTTATGTTTTTTCGCACGACCGTACTAAATATGGACGTAAGAGCCAGTTATTTGATCATATGATCATTTCCATTCGATTTAATTTGTATGTATTAGAAAATGCCAAAAACAGTGTTTTGAGGGAAGCGCAATTAAAGTTTGACAATTTTTTTCTATTAAAAGGGAAGTAATTGCAAAACTAAAATGTCATCAAAACCTGGATGGTAGTAATTGTTTCTATGACTAGTGGGTACTAGCCTTCTTCTGCAACTCTGCTAACGACTTCGCACCACGACTCACAGGTGCAACCTAGACTGGGAAACTGGGCCAGGACCACTAAACAAACATATCATCAAACTGATACCTCCTTTAACTGGAACTTTATTGACTTTATTGACATAACAATTTCGCCAAAACTGGCTACTAAAAATAGAAAATACAATGCAATTAAATCTAGACTAATTCAAATAATTAGCCTCAGTTGGTTCTTCAATTGCCGTCCACCCAAGCTCAATGTATGCAGCGCAATAGTTAGAAAGCTGGGACATAGAAGTAATACGCTCGTGCATTCTATAAAGCGCTCGATTGAAGATGAAAAAAGATGGAGCTCCTCAAGGATTTGACCGGTATGGAAATTCCCACCCCGTTCGGCAGTTCGGAGGAGTTGATCGTCCCATGCAGTAAATCACACAAAAAACAAAACAATCTTATAAATCGTACGTCTCCTTTCAAGGGAGTCGAGAGTGATCAAAGCGATCCCAGCAGGAAAGGATGGCAGGAAGAAAGGATATCACCAGGGAAAGCCGCGGAGAGCGAACCTAAGGAATCTGCATTGAACAACCTCGATCCGGCTGATGTGGAGGGCGAAATAGGGATACCATACCGGACGAGCGTATTCCAGCCTGTGTCTAACGAATGTGCAGAAGAAGAGCCTATTTAAGTAGGGAACGTCAAGCGCCCTAGAGCACCTTTTCACATACCCAAGCATGAAATTAGGTCCTCGAAAAATAAACGGGAATTAATAACCACCCCAAGCACTCTGACCTGGTCAACCCTACTCAATAGAGATGGGGGAATTAAATCAAAATATATCGATATCTGGTATTATAATGTCTTAAATCTTCCGATGCAATGTATCGCTTCTATCGACAAAAAATATCGATAATTTGAAAATATCGGTATTGTATTCGAACGTATGACAAATTGCTCTTGACGGATGTAAACATGGCTTTATATGAATAGACAAAAGTCATTTGAAGCGCTTTCTTACTTAGAATATAGAACTTAGATTATAGAATATACAGGATAGACCATTGCTTATATGAGTCGTGTACGTGAGACCAGCC
Organism: Leptarthrus brevirostris; assembly: GCA_964036015.1. Taxonomy (NCBI): domain Eukaryota; kingdom Metazoa; phylum Arthropoda; class Insecta; order Diptera; family Asilidae; genus Leptarthrus; species Leptarthrus brevirostris. The sequence goes on along the minus strand of OZ038376.1, from coordinate 17,843,426 downwards.
AACTTGTTCGATGGAAAGATTAGGACAGGGAGGAAGATGAGATTGAATTGTCAATTTGTACTTGGTGTGATTTCCGTCTAAAGCGTTCGTGAAAAAGATTTTCTGAGTTTATGTACAAATTAGAAGTAAATTATTAATTTTGTTTGACTAAATAAACAAAGATGTTACTTCCATGATGCACTCACACAAGAAATGGTCATATCAATACTTAAAGAAGTAGTTATGCCGAAGTTTTCTGAGCTTATAGCACTTCCTTATTAATTCTATATTCTTATTGAAATACACACAGTAAGTCACTGATTGGGCATCACTGGGAGTTGTTTAGAATTTCGTCTGGGTATCGATGCAAAAATATCGATTAAAGGATTTATCGGGCATTGCACGCATCGATACAAAATATCGGTATATTAGAAGAGAATTATCGGTATATAAAAAGAGAATTATTATTACTACGATGTATCGAGGCAGTATCGCGCATCTATACTACTCAACGTACTTTCATCTTAATAGTAATCAGAGAGAATGGGACTCCTTTACAAAAAAAAAAAATCAGTACGGTGCATTTGTTAGCATTGAGGGGAAGACGGTTACTGGAGCACCAGTCATGGAAAATGTGGATGTCGGAGTTTAACAAATCACAGTCGTTTTCACAAGGCACGAAGCGGAAATGTTGGCATCATTGGCATGACACAGTATACTGAAGTTGGCCAGGAGCAACAAAACATCATTAATAAAAATAATAACGAGGAGAGGGCTTAGAATACTGGCCTGAGGTACCCCGGAAGGAACAGGTATTTCATTGGGTAAGGCAATGAGAAAAGTATATCAAGAAAGATGAGATTTAACTTAACTCAAGATCTTGTTAAGTTAAAATCAATAGCTGACTAAAAATTAGTAAAATTCGAAGACATTCCAGGATCATGAAAACCATAATTAGTGCGGTACTTTAATGCATAGGAATTGATAGTACCTTACATACAGTCAAAAAAAAAGCTTGTCTTGCAGATTTCACATCTCGTCTCAAAGGAGTCAAGCTAAATGAGATTGAGCCTATCAACGTGAGTAGGCAGCCTAAGAGAGTCAACGCAGGAAAGGCCACGAAGGGTGCAATGAAGAAACCGTCGATGGATAACCTCAACACGTTCAATATGAAACGCATAAGATCATCAGCATATCAAAGAATTCTAGAAGCCATCCCAAACATAGATACATCGTTGATATAAATAATAAATAAAAGATGACCAATATGGCTATGGAAGTTGACATATTATTTACCAGAAATCCACGAAACACTAATTGTTGAGTGTGAAACGAGAGATAAAAACAAATGCATTTGACAAACAGGGAAGAAAAGCCAAGGGCTGCTAACATATAGATTAAGATCACATGATTATGGTTTTCGAATGCATTACTGAATGCATTGCTAAAAAGTACCCAAAAACGGTTTGCAGTGAAAATACAGAACATTACAGGTAGCAGCTTCAAGGACCTTAGCAATACAGCTTAAACTAGCGGTCAATGCATCGCCGTTATCGCGCTTTTTATGGAAAGGAAAGATTGAGACCTATCTCCATTGCTTACCAAAGAAACCATGAGAGATAGACAAATTAAATAAATTACAAAAAAACATTCGGAAAATTGCACTCTGCCCTACATCGCGGGCTTACACCATTTTAAGAGTTTTTATTTTAAGATCTTGGATTGCCGGCACTATTCGGGAAACGCTCTTGCTGTGGATTAAATCAATATACTCCAAAATTGTATCCAAATCGTATGATGATCCTTTTCCTGATGTTAAAGCTGCTGTTAGCTGAGTTTTCAAAGTTTTGCCTTGCCTGGTTGTTTTCAGCAAAACTTTCCTTCCTGGGTTTTCGGTTTCTACACGTCGCAACCGAAACGTGGTTGAACTTACACTCACTTCGTCGGTATATTCCGTCATAAAGTCGATGACCTGGAATTAGAATTAAGTTAAATAAACGTTAGAATTAAGTTAAATAAAAATAAGTAATTTATTTGAAATTTATTTCATTAGTATAAATAAATATTAACTAACTAGGCGTTCCCCAGGGCTCGACCTAAGGTTCTTTGCTTATTTTAAAAAAATTAACTCACTTTAGAAATAAAACTAAGAAAGAAAATAGGAAAATCGTTGACAAACTATATAAGACTAATCTTCCAAGAGAGATTTTTTTCGAGAAAAGTCGTTAGGGCATAACGAGAGAAACTTTCCTCAATCGACGTGCGTGTTGCTGCTCTTAGAAAGAATATAGTAAATGTCCTATAGTATGTTAGGGGGGTTAGTGTCGGACTCCGCGCGATAAACCACGGTATTTGCGAAAGTAAAGAGAAGGGAAGATAATCTCGATGCCTAAATAATGTTATAACCACACCCTTGTCCAGATTAAGCTGTAGATCGTTACTGACACAACATGCCCAAAATACGTCAAGGTCATCCTGAATCTGTACACATTGGCAAGCATTCCTAATGCTTGAGAAAAACTTCATGTCTTTTTTGTTAACCGACTTCCCAAAAACAAAGGTTCTAATTTCGACGGGGTTTTTTTTGTATTTTTTTTTTATGTCTGACCGGGCATAACTAACTCTAACTTGGTAACGCTGATTTGGATAATTCTTTTTCTGTTGGGTAGAGTATGTTCCCTGGTTGATACCACGAGAAAAAAATGTTGGTGCGGTGGGGGTGGAACCTAACTTTGTAACGCGTGGGGCGATTTGGATGGTTCTTTTGCTGTTGTATAGAGTGTGATCCCCCATTGCTAATAGGATAATAATTTGGTCCAATGGGGGGGGGGGGGGGGGAGGGGGAGGGTTTGAACCAATTTTCGAAACACTTTTTCCATTTCGATTGGGGTACTTCCAAAATATGCGATTTGAACGCATCAACCGCTTATTCAGGCGTCGAAATACGTTGACCTCACATTTTATTTTTGATCTGCGGGAATAAGAAGAAATCATTGGGTGCCAGATCAGGACTGTCAATTCGATGTTTTGAATGCTCAAAAATTCTCTTGTTTGAGCCGATCTGTGAGAGCCTGCACTGTCGTGGTGGAAATTGTTTCGTCTTCTGCGATTGGTTTCCCATATTTTTTCGAATACATCTGAAAAACAAATGGTGGTGTTTCATTGAGAATTGACCGTTCTATGCCATTCAAACGGCACGTGTGGCGACATGTCTAATTATTCCGAAGTGCTTCGTGCGCGAACAATTTTTGTTGAATTTGGCTCGTCTTTATAGACGTGTTTTTAAGCACCGCTGAATTCTTTGAACATTTCTTTGCACCAATCGATACTACCCTTTTATGAGCGATTATCAAATTATGCGGTATCTAATGCCAACCAATCTTTTCGACGGCCAAATGTATGCAATATTGAATGTATCCAAGTGGAACTAATGCCTAAGCATGGCTCAATCTCAGCATCGATTTTTTGTGGCACAGCAACCGATTTAGGACGACCTTCATGAAATTTGTCCTGTGGCGAAGTGCGTCCACGATTGAATTCGGAAAAACAGCGTAACACGGTGGCTCGAGTTGGTGCTTCATTACCAAAAGTCGAAGGGAGTTAATCGACAGACTGTTGTTGGTTTACTCCACGTCAAAAGTCATAGAGAATAATCTCACGAAAATGTTCACAATTTAATTTCATTTTTTGATCAAGATGAATGTTTCAAGTACCTGTTAACAACACAAATAGCACTCGTATGTCAAAACGTTCTGAGTACGATTACCATTAAAAATTTCAAACTTTACGATGACAATGTCAGATCTGACATATTCACACTGGTGTTGCCATATCTCAAAACTTAAGTAGCAACATACGTACAGCTTTTTGAGTGGGAACCAATGTCATCAATAAATAAAAGAAGAAGCAAGAGACAAGGTGACTCCGCTGTGGAACCTTAGATGTCGCCCGGATTAATGTTAAGGTTAAATTGTGAAAAGAAATCTGGTATATTCTATCAGTCAAATTCAACTAAAACAAACGGATGATAGTACAAGGAATTCCAAGCTTGAGTCATTTGAGAAAAATGATTAAATGAAGAATCGTATTAAAAGCTTTACTGAAGACAGTGTAAATGCAGTCAGTATGTAGATCTCGTTCGAAACAATATAAGTAGGAACGTAAAAATACGTACATTTGAGAAGGTTAGTTACGGTAGGTCTTTCCGGCACAAAGCCATGTTGATTATTAGAAATCAGAGTCTTACAACCCATAGAGAAGTGTGAGCAAATTATCAACTCAAATATCTTCGAATTGGAAGAGGGATTGAAAATCAGCCTGTGGTTAGTTGTATCATTTCTAGAAACTTTTCTTGTAGACAGGAATAATGAAATAATTCTTCCACAATTCAGGCAAATGCCCATTAGATATCAATTTGTTCAACATAATACCCAAGGGGATAAACACATCGTCGGAAACAGGCCTTCAGCAGAGCATTTGGGATGCCATCAGGACCCGGAGGGTACCTCAAATGAAGACCATTAATGTGCAATCTTCACGGATAACAGGCGAAGCTTAAGGCAACCAAAAAAAGTCAGCATTATTTCTAAATCATCATTAAAATCAGGCATAAAGTAGATGGGGAAGGAACCCAACAAATAAAAAATAAACAAAATTTGTTACAGATGTTGGCAGGATTACTGGTTTCAGATCCCAAATAGGCTACATAGGAAGGATTCAATTCATGGAACGTTAGTTATGCAAGAAGTTATCATGAGTTATAGCAATATATTCGCTGCACAATAAATAGGAGAGCAACTTGAAATCATTGTAGCATTCAATAAAATTAGAGTCAGTCAAGTCATCCCCACTCCTGAAGTAGGCCTTCCAGAGTTTTTTTTTCTGTTCCTCAATGCACGCAGCTCTGCATTGTACCACGGAGGTGAGGCACGTGACCATATGTGCCCCAAGGATACGCCAGCGACAATACCTTCATATACCTTCTTGTAAAACAGAGCAACATCAACATCAACTCCATCGTCAGAATGAATGGAGGGGAAAACTATTAAAGATAACTTACTTGTGAGTTCGTAATAGCCAACCTTTCTAAGATTATATAAATCTAGATAAATACTCTCATTACAACAGAAGATGAATAGCGGAAGATGGCGTGAATAAGAAATTGTTAGATTCAAAACAGCACGCTCGTTTCAACATGGTTTTACGAAGGGTAAATCCACCATACTCACTTACTAGAATTCGCCAAGTACTGCTAATAAGGCCGGTATGCAAGCTGAATGTATTTTTAATAATTTTAGCAGAGCTTTCGACAGAATTAATAACATAATTCTCCTTCATAAATTACACAGCTTCTAGGATTTCCGTTTGTGTCTGTAAACTGGATGTTTTCGTATTTGTCCGATCATAGACAGTTTGCTCTGTTTTGTGGAGCACTTTCTAATGAAACACTTATCATCTAAGGAGTGTTAAACGGCAGCCATATTGGACCGTTGTTTTTTTCCATTTACATCAATAATGTATCAACTATCCTTCTGAACTCGATAATTCTTTGTTATTCTGATGATCATTTTTCGTACCGTTGAGCAAGAGTTTTTTACTTTCAAACTCTGACTTAGATGCTTTTGATAAATGGTGTTCTACAAATTAATTACCTTCCTCTGAACATTCTCAAGTACACCACTAATTCCTTCTCACGCAAAAGGACTCCTCTGCACTTTAACTTTCTTATTGACGGTAGCTCATTAATCAGACTAACTCATAGCTCATTAATGAGGCTAACGCGACCTTAGGTTTTTTTAAACAATGGTCAAAAGAGCTCGATGCCCCTTATATAACAAAACTTCTCTATTCGCCCTCCAGGCTATCAGATCGCTACACACATGACGACGATCATGTAGAAGAAACGAAGAGGCAACGTGAGGTCAGTCCCTATTATTTTTAAAGACTTCTTTTACTGATTTGTTAGTCATTGTCAATTTAAAAACAAGTTGTAGTCCTCAGCCCACTTATTTTTACAATCGTTCAATCCAACAATGAAAGCTCATAAGGTCACTTAAATATAAGTAGTGCCATCTACATATTCGTTCCCACCTTCATCCTCAATAATATACGTTTTCTTACCTTGTAACAACAAACACCGCCCCTTATCGGATACACTTACTCGAATAACACCAATATTCTCTAAATACGCCTTAAAAGTTATTTGTGTAAGCCTAAAATGAGATTTGGGTGAGTATACTGCGTTAAAACCAGCTGAGCGGAAACATTATCTTGTTGAAAAATTAAACTTTGTTCCATTATATTTAATGATACAAAAACTTATTTCATATTGTAAACTTAGCCTTATAGATAAAGCAAGTTTCAATTTTGAAATTATCAATTATTACATACCAACATTGGCAGCGTTTTAATTAAGTACTTAAGTGCTTCAAAGTGAATCGAAATATCTTCATGCATTAATTACTTTACTCGTTCAATATAATTTACAGTTATTTGAGTTAGTTGAATAGTTCAATAAAACTAGTATGAAAAGCAAGCAACAAAATTTCCAAGATAAATAGCAAAATTATTTACATTTCCCGGGAATTAAGGACTTTGCGATAGGCCGAACTAAGCAAACCTAAGAAATTGATCTTACGACAGTAGTTAAAGTGACATAAGTGCGTGCATGCATTAGTTTTGAACGGACGCATTTATCGTTGATTGCAGAATCGCCATACAACAACTTCAGGTATAACTGTGGTATTGGGGTATCATCTCCATTACATATACTTTCATGGAATGAATTTTACTGTGCCGAGTTGTACAGGTATACGTACTAACACTGATTTAATACACTTCTAAGATGGTTAAATTGAAGGTAGGCTACATAGTGCTGAACTGTTGCATCTATTTTTCAACTGAACATTGATGACATATCAATGTATTAGTGCATCCGTGTAGGATTTTACATTTCCATCTCCAGATTTGTACTGCCTACTATCCCTACATGTGTCCTAATGATGCTGCTGCTCTAAAAATCCCGCATATCTCGTTGCTGGGGTCGAACTCTTACAGGTACACTAGGCTTGCGACACTTTGTGCATTGGACACGTTTAAGTTGTGTTTCACCTTGCCTCCCCAAAAGAAAACTTGATACTTTTGCATGATTACCCAGTTCGGCAGGTCTATGTCTGTCTCAGCGCTAAATGCATTCTGATTTGTTTACGTCTTATCAGAATGTTGCTAAAATGTTACACCGTTTCAAATTTACGTACACTCATCGTTTTACCTGTGTACAAACTAAAACTCTAAAGAAGGAAATGCACCTGTTTTTCATTTGATTATATTCTATTAAATAAATACGTCTAGTGGAGGAAAGGGAAAAGTGAATTGATGGGTGGACTTTACGTGAATTTTTCGCAGACACTGATGTTGACTGGTACATGAGGATGTTAAAATGCAAAGGCGTCGAGTTCGCTACTTAACTGGAATAATTATAATTGTTATAATTAATAACACAGAACACTCTCCATTATCACCTGAAGTTGAATTTTTGCTGAGAGGATGGACAGGTTTTTTAGGTTCATTAGCCTGAGAACAAGTGGGTTACCAGTTTTTTTTTTTACCTTTTAATATGTTTCCACCTTTCTAGGAATGTTGAGGAGTAAAATAAATATAAATTTAGTGCCACATTTACTGGGTATTCAAAACAGGATGTACAATTCCTCCAGTTTGTAAGATAATATTTCAATGGTATGTTAACATTTCAATCGAAGGGATAAATGGGAACGCCCCTAGGTGTTTGAAAATCTAACAAGATACCAGCTTACTTTGGACTTGCATGATATTAAAAAATATCGGTCAAGTGCAAGTGAACGTGTCACGCACCGAGGGATCAGTACAATATTAAAAGAAAATAACACATTTGTTTAATTTCTTCTATAAATGTCAGGAGTGTCGATTATTTTTCCTGTAATATATGGTAAACCTTCTATTTGTACGAATTATGTAAGATTTATTGGCTAGCACATTTCGGTGGCATTTTTCAAAAAAATTTCCAATGATACCCCAACCGATATATGAACCAATACACCCCTCGCCCCCCCCCCCCCCCCCATTCAATGTAAATACATATTTCTGACATTCTTTCAACAGGAATAGATGCGGGCAAATGACTTCTACAACTGTGCCAAATTTCAAGTCGATGGCAATAGCAGTAACTGAGATAAACGGCACACGACGGACACCGAAATCACAACATAAGGCTTTTTTTTACTTTTTAGATATGGAGTCCAAAAATTCAAAATATAAAGCCTTCCGCTCTATAAAAATATCTAACTTATTGGAATAAGGAAATTGGTATTTAAATGCCTGAGTGGATCCCCTCGGTAACTGTAGTCATACATACAACTTAATATCTCGAGTATTTATTGAGAAAATTACGTTACATTACTATTACACAAGGTAAATCAATCAGGAAAACTAATGGCTCAGGCACTGGGCAACTTTGGTTTGACAGCTCTTTAAAACATCTAAAAAATATAAAGAACAAGGCCTAGAAGAGGTTCTGCTTCTCCAAGACCAACGCTACTAACGCGATACACTAACGCGATAACTTTATTTCTAAATCAGTATTTTCTTACAACTACAACTACAGACTTAAGTTGCGCATCCATCATAAGCACTTCTGGCGTTTTGTTAACTCTTATAAGGATCATGGCTCTTCTCCTTGTCTTTCGACGGTAACCATGATCCGTTGACGATAGCCTACAACTAATCACAACTGTGAATTATCATTACTGATTTAACCCATCTGACAAGGCTTTCATCAATTTCTCTCGACTCCAAAAACCTTTTATTTGACGTTTTAATTGGCTCTTTATTCGTCTATCTGTACGTTGTGGTGTAATCCTGAATGCCTAGAAACTCTCCCGATTTATTCTTCTGATTAAAAATGGCGACAAGTGCGATATATCAAATTACAGGCTAAGAATTTTTAAGCCATGATTTGTCATTTCCTTTATTTTCATAACAAACTGTTCTTACAATCTTTCCAACATAGCTTCATGAAAGGCAAATCGATCACAACAAACCTATTGGAATTCTCAAATTCTTGCAAGCTCTTTCTTTTCGGGTTTCCTACTGTTTCTGTTATTTGTTACCTCTAAACACCGGTAGGTCCAGGCATATTTCCTTCTATAACAATCCTGTAAAGTTCAACTTCATGGTTGCCCCTTAATGTCTTGTGAAAGATCCAGGTATCTGGGTGTCTGCTTGCATTCCCTTTTTTTCAAGGATCGTCTTATTGCTATAATGAATAAGACGAGTTTGACCTAGGCTTCGGCAAGCAATGTTCAAACGAGTTTGATGACCCCTACATTATCAAGCTTTTATAATATACTTCTGTCAGGGCTGCTTTGAAATATATTGAATTATTAGCTTCCTCAAACGAATCAGTTTTGTTCCGCTATTTATGGTAAATTTGAACCCACCTCGTCGTTGGCTCGTTAATTTCTCTTTTGGCTCCATTGATTATCAGCTATCCAAGACCTACTTGAGAAGTCAGCTTCATTACGGTTGCCCTGTATAATTTTATACCTAGTCCACGTAAATTGCCTAATTGAAATTTTTTCGTAGCTAAGTGCTTGCCGTAGCTAAATGTAGATTTCTTAAGACTGTAACGTCGTGGCTTTTTCCTGGGTAGTAAAGTGGTAAGTAATATTGTCACTCACCTGTGATCAGGTGCATAGGTAGTTCCAAAGTTCAATACAACTCTCGCACTGGAGTGTCTCCGAAAACACAACACGTAGGCTTCGGCGAACGAAAGGATGGGGACATGTATGTATCGAAGGAAAGAGCAGACAAACTAACTAAACTGGAAGCTCTTTCGAGTTTCCAAGGTCCAAGGTTCAAAGACGACCCTTTAGAATTGAGATCGGAAAGATCAAATCCGTTCAGGAGTCGAACGAAAATTGCGTAAGAGCATTAACTTTTTAAAAATAAATAAATTCATCGGTTATTTCCTCTATAGCAGCTTCTTAATCAGAAAAGGACCTAATCTGTAATACATTTTTTAAGAACTTACATTAAACAGGAGTGTAGGAATCGCAATACGATTGAATAAAACAAATCCTTACAAAGCAAAGTGGTATAAAAAGGGTATTAAATATATTTACATATTATCACTGCCAAGCAGTTAAAGCTCGGACACAATGAAAAAGAATGTGATGCCATGATGCTATAAATGTGATAGTTTTGAGTAGAAAAGGTATCAATATCAACATCAATTTGGTGATCGTACTTCTAGTTAAACTTAAGTTGCCATAAAACAAATGCCGCAATATCCAAGAATCGGCATTATAGCACAGCAAATATCTTTGGTATCTGTGACCAACTTCAGTTTCATTTGATGATTTTTCCTTGTTTATTTAACTTTTCTTGTGTTATCCCTTCAATTTTAACTTTTCTTACTGTCCTTATTACTTATTTTTGCTTGGCCATTGGTCGACAACCAACAATAAAATTCACTGCCTGAAGTAACAATAGAACAATGTAAATATATTGTCGCAGGATTGTCGCGGAATTGTCTTCACTTGTTCGAGTACTGTTTGCTGTATTTTGTAGTCAATAGCTGTTTTCCAAGTTGATTTTCTTTAGGTTGAAAGATTTTTGCTGCATTGTTTCACATTTGTTTTGTTCTGAAAAGTACATTATAATCGCCTAAGGTTAAGATAACGAAAAAGGGAAAATTCTTGGACACTAAGAGAAGAGCCGAGAAGGTTTACGTAATGTGAAGGAGATCAAATCGAAAGGCACAAGTCCCAGCTCTGTCAACAAGAGATATACACCACATTCAGAAGTCGAATTTTAAATGTGAGCATAGTTTGTATGTTTCGGGATAACATGAAAGAAAACATTCGTAAAAAGGCACTTTGAAGACATTTCCTTAATGGACAACCACACGTTCTTTGAATTGAAATGATATAGCAGAAGGCATTGTCTTCTGTTTACTTTGCGGTCAGAAGGTTGCGTTGAGGATTTAAAGAGTCTAGGGAAAAGCATGCATAGATATATCTATAGAATAAATTGGTTCAGAAAAATAAGTCTAATAAAATTACGAGTTCCGAAAGAAAGTTTTTTTTCTTAGAGTATATCAATTCCTTAATATAAATTGGTCTAAATTTTTAAAGAGCTCAAGAGTAATCGCAAAAGAGCCCCGCTATCCGCCTGATTTTGAGCACTTGATAGCGAGCGCAGAAATGCGTTAAAATCGATTCTAGTGGTCGCAAAATAATCTTTGAGAAATTCCAAGATGTGAATATTTTTTGGATTAAAAAAAAAACTACCCCTCTATGCTAAAGCAAGCCCGATATCGGGGTTAAATATCATATTACCCTGTGGAAATTCAAAGACAGCAAAGGTGTTGCAAACGCAGCCATAGAGATTTCCCCTCCCACTATTTCAAAGCGTAAGCGACGGTGGTGGGGGGTGGGGGTTGTATAGTGGTTCAAGAGGGGTGGGTGATAAAATATTGTGACCATTGTATTTTTTGCCCTCACGGGGATATACCTGTGAGGGGGGGGGGTGTCTTTGCATTTACACAGGGGACAATGATATTCAACCTTTAGGTCGGGGTAGTTCTAGCGTGGTAGTTTTTTCGAAAATCCAAAAAATATTCACATCTTGGAATTTCTCAAAGATTATTTTGCGACCAGTAAAATCTATTTTAATGCATTCCTCTGGATTTCGGTCTGAATTCTTGCATGACAACACTCGTGATAGTTTTTTTTTTTAATAAGAATTGTAGGTTAATTAGTTTAGTTTAATAAAAAATATATTAAGCACAAATATAAGTTAAAATTGTTTAAACAGTTGATAGCAGTTCCTCTTCCTCTAGAGTTGTCCAATGTTTATGATGAGTAAACTTACAAAAGAAAATTTAAACATTTATTAAGTTTTCCTTGCTTTTAATATATTTTCCGATACAATAGTGATTTTCTTATATTTATATCTACTTTCAATACATATTTATCAAAGTACGGGGCTTACTGGTACGGGAAGAACGGAAATGGTAGATCATTGAGGAGATCGGAAAGTCTACGGAATGGGATGATCAATAGGCTAACACCACATAAGTTCGAGGGACAATAATAAATTGACGTTCTAACATCATAGAATGTCTACGAGATGGGATGACGAACAGACTTATACCATAAAAGGTCAAGGGATGGAAGTAGATTGACAGTTTGACACCACAGAAAGTCTAATCAACTGAATGACCAACAGGCGAACACTACAGAAGGTCCAGAGACGAAAGTAGATTGCTAGGTTACCACCACAGGAAAATCTAGCGAATGGGATGACCAACAGGTTAACACTACAGAAGGTCGAGGAACGGAAATAGACTGACAGACTAACACCACAGAAAGTATATGGAACGGTATGACCAACAGGCTAACACTATAGACGGTCGAGTGACGGATGTGGACTGACAGGCTAATACCACAGAAAGTCTACGAACAGGATGACCAAGAAGTTAACAGCGCAGAAAGTTACGGGACGGAAATGGATTAACAACCGCTGGTACCACACACATTATATGGAGCGAGACGACCGACAGAAAGTCAAAGACTGACAGGCTAACACCACAGAAAGCCTAATAAACGGAATGACCAATAGGCTAACACAACAGAAGGTCTTTGGGTTGAAATAGACTAACATGCAATATCACAGCAAGTCTGTAAAACGGGATGACTAACGGGCTAACACCACCGAAGGTGGAGGAGGTTAACACCTCATAAGGCTGAGGGACAGAAACAAACTGGCAGGCTAATTTAAATGAAAATCTATGGAACGAGATGACTAAGAGGTTAAGACTGCAGAAGGTCGACGCACTGAAATAGACTGACTGGCTAACACCACAAAAAGACTATGAAGCGGTATAACCAATAGACTAACACCACAGAAAATTAAGGAGCAGAAATATACTAATACTACAGAAAGTTAAGGGACGTAAATAAACTGACTGGCTAACAACACAGAAAGTCTATGGGACAGAATGACCAATAGGCTACCACCGTAGCAGGTCGAAGGGTGGCAATAGATTGACGGGCCAATGCCACAGAACGGGATGATCAACAGAACAGCATGGAAAGCCGAGGAACAAAAATAGCTTGACAGTCTAACACCACAGAAAGTCTACGGAACGGGATAGCCAGCAGGGTAACACTACAGAAAGTTGGGGGACGAAAGCAGACTGACAGGCTACACTACAGAAAGTTTACGAAAACCCAATTTTATTTTGCTTCTGACAAAATACTTCACGATCGTGCCACTGGATTACGGCGCTGCAAGCAAAAAACGGTTTTGTCTAGTTTTTGTATTTACTAGGAGGTAATGTTTTCTATCCCTAGAATCTTTCTCAACGACATCAAGAACTGCTAACAGTTGCGGCTTATACCTGAATGAGCTGGCAGAGCGGTAACAGATTCACTTGTGCTGGGTTCCTGGCCACAGTGGCATTCATGCAAACTGTGTAGCAGATGAGCTTCCTAAATATGACACTTGTAAGCTACTGTTTTACACGGCGAAAGCCTACCAATCGAACTACAGGTGGAAGAATGGTACTATGTACCATATAACTAGGCGCTGTCAAACGGATGATCACAAACTTATATTTGTGTGACGGCTCCAATTGATTTCCGCATTTTTTGATTTATTTCTTGGAAGTACGCTACTTGAAGTGTCAAAGGAGCAGATTATGCTTATTTTGAACATGAATTCACTTATCAACGTAAGTCTTGGGAGAGTAGATGATAACGCGTCGGCCCGGTACCAGATTCTTACCTCGCTGGCACGCGTCGACCCACGGTTGCTTTCTACTGACAATAGATCACAATAAAACTCCAGAACAATATCGATGGTTTGGAAGCCACCTTAAATTGTAGGTCCGCTTGCAACCATTGTGTAGCATCGGGTGAAATTTTGCTCCCACCCCATGCCCCCAAGGTGGCAAGGGAACTAGAGAGAGATTATTTTAAAATCTATTATAGGAAAATCTTGCATAGTGTAGAAAGTATCTAATCTAAGCCAAATTTTCAAAAGCCCTGCTTAGATAACTAAATGAAAGAACTATATTGAAAACGATTTCACGCCAATCAAAGTAAAACTTCCATAATATGTAGTGAGCTCTAAAAGTTAATTTCTAATTTTCATGCTTTCAAGCATGAGGCAAAATCTTGCAAGGACTTCGTTTTGGTCTTCTTAAATTTAAATAATGAGAATTTACCTGCTTTCATTATTGTAGTTAACTAAATATTTATTTTATAATACTTATTCAAAAATAGTTCTTTCGAAATATATTAAAACTCTTTGCTTTCTGCCGATGATTCTTTTTTGTTCTAACACAGTTTAAAGCTTTGGGACAAGACTTGCTTGCATCTTAAAAGGCTTGTCCTAAAGTTTCTAACTTTTACACATAGAACAATTACGTATTCCCTACGGATGATTTTATAGAACAACATTTTTGTGACGGATGTTTATAAAATTTTTGAAATTGTTAGCATAATAACAAATTTGTTGGGACAACTCTGGGATTTTCGAGCATGTTTTTTCCCATGTTTTTATACCCCAAACATAATAAGATATTAGGACAACATTTATTTTTTTTGTCAAATGGAAAGTGTAAATGCTTTTGACACAAATGATTTTAGGACACAATTTGTGGCACAATTATTAAAAAATCTTCCATCAGGTTTTCTCATAAAGAAGGCAAACATTCTTTTATCCACTGTATTGGTGTAATAATACGTAAATAAATTAAGGGTTTCAAACCCGTTATGGTTAGTTCGGAGTGCTTTCTTTGGACCTTTCTTTCGTGGTTGAAAATTTGCTAACAAGTAAGTTCTATTAAGGTCCTCTCACTCTATATTAATCAGACCTCAGAATATCTTTACATAGTCACATTGCCACATTCCTTGCTTAAATAGTTTTAATCTTAAACATATTCAATCGTTTCGAATGCAATCAAATCCATTAGAGAATCCATTAAAAAAAATTTTTTTTTCTTAAAATCACCTGAGTCGGGTCACAACACGCACGAGTTCCGTCCACTTATTACGTGACAAAACCATTACCCACAATATTCAGTTACACCTCCACCTCGAATGTATCTCTCTTTCTGTTCTTTTACTATATGTTTTTCTTCCTTCACCTATTATTAGAAGGAATACTAAAGAAATTCAGCACCTTTAGCTCGAAACTTATCGATCCTTAACCGTTGATTAAGAGACAATTGCCACATTAAGAAATGTCAACCAATTTATCTTGAATTAAATGTATGCACGCAACGTAATTCAATTCACTTTCATGGTGGACACGTTCTTCTTTAACAATCTTAAGACGTTCACTGAGAAGTTAAAAGAGTTCGAAGTGGTTTTCTTCTTCATTTTGGTTTAAGAAAGAAAAAGAACAAAAGCAAGAAAACGTAAACCGAATGATGGTGTAAAGTAAGACTCTGAGAGATTTGCAAATTTAAGTATAATCGGAAAATAATGCTTTTGATAAAAGTTGAAGCCTAAGGCGAAAGGTGTCCTTATAAGACTGCCAAGACTTGGATATCAAAGAAATCTGCAAAATTCTTCTTTTAACTATGAAAGAAATCAGGAAGTAATGCGATCCGAGTATGTTTTTGATCTTCGGCTTCTTGTTCTTCGTTTTCTTTTAGGCGGATTTTTCTTTAATTTGCGAGTATTTTGCTTTTAGAGTTAATTCTTACTACGCGATTGATCACATCTAACTGATATGTATAAAATTAAGAAACGAAAAATGTCGAAATTTTTTCTTCTCATAAATTAAACAAGTGAAGGCGGAGAACTTAAATGAAATCCCATCATTATACCTAGTTCCTTTGAATAGTTTTTATATACATACTTAGTCCAAAGTCTTGTTTTTGAAAATATGATAATCTTCAAGCCTACTATATTCCAAAGCTTAAAAATTTAGGCAGACGCCTCTTAGTTGTTATTTGGTTTTGGTTGGTTTGAAAGATGGGGAAGATGTGAATCTTCCTTGCACTGAAACCTATAGTGGCCAATGTTGTTAATTAAGTCCAAATATCAATAATAAGCTAGGTTCGTTTTCGACTCTCTCTGTGCCCTAAGTTTGACTCTGAGAGAGATCCCCGATGTACACCTTAACCAAATTTTTTAAAGCGTAAGCCATATTGTTCTTGAAGCCAATTAAAAGTTTTAGTACTTACTACTTTTCTTTAGAAAATTTTGCAATTAAGAGACGACATTCATGCCGCTATAGACCATTACATGACATGTTTTGTTGGATTTTTCTAAGGTTAACCAAAGTTGACTAATTCATTAGCTATTAACGCAATTCAGTTTTACAAATGCTGCCTGTAAACTGTTTAGCTCATATCCCCAGGGTAGCGTTCAGAAGGTTTACTACAATGGAGTATACTCTAGTGTGCTATATAATAATATTGGTGTTCCGTAAGGATCTATGTTGGGGCCATTATTTTTTTTCATATCTATATTAATAATATTTCCGTAGTTATTAAAAACTGAAATTTTCATATGTGCACATGACATGAGCTACTTACCTGAAATACTGTTAAAAAAATTAAAAATTCCTGATAAGGCCTATGTTAGGAACTTGGAAGTTATATTTAATAAAACGCTTCCTTGGTCTAATTATGTATGCAGTATTGTATCTCGCATATACGGAACTCTTTGAAAACTTTGGGTTTCGGCCCTAGGAATACGAAGATGTTGCTAGTTAAAGCTTTATTGATACTTTCAATTACTTATGTTTATGAAATGTGTTGGTAGTTGGATTCTACAACGAAAAGAAAACTTAACGTTGTATTTAATTCAGGGTTCCGAATCGAAACAATATTTCACTCAAAATATCGCTTCAAGTAGCTTCGAATCATCGGGTAACGTCGCACCTCTCCAGAGCGGATCGGTATCAAATTTGAAAATAACGATCCGCTTTGATGTGGTTCAATAATATTCTTAATTTCAATCGATCCGAACCGCTCCTGAAGTGATATTGAATCGATTCGGAGCGGTTAAAATATCTCTCCACTGAATCAAAGAAATATGTTTGGTAATTACAAGAAAATGCACCTCAGCTGCAAAATGTCTTTTACTTAGAGGACTTTTAGAGTTAGGGTTGATGGGAAGTAATTGGTGATAGGGTTTTTGTTGGGAGGAAAAGAGTAGGGTTTTGATTCTGGAATATGGGGTAGTGTTAATTTTCAATATTTTAATCAAATTTTTAAATAAACAAGCAAAAAATATGGTACATATAAATTTATTTTTAAGTTAAGAACATAATAGTACAACATTTCAAGAATCTTCTGTTAAATTTTTGGTTAAAAATATTGTGAATTGAGCGACTGACAGGAAATCTTCCTATAGACAAAAAAAAAAGATACTTTGCGGTGATCGTCATAACTCATTACTGGATCATATGTTGACAAAAAACCAAAAAAATGTCGTTAGTTTATAAGTTTCTCGAGGTAACAATGTCGAGATTTTGTTTATTTTATTGATTTTTCAATTTTTAGAAGTAAAAAAGACGAATTTTTTGAATTTATGAAAATTTATTGATAAAAATCGGCGAATTTGTTGTTGTAAAATTAATTAAAATAATAAAAAATACAAAATTTCGAGGTTGTTACCTCGTAATTTATGTATTTAAGAAGTATGCACAATTTGAGAAGGATCGGAGGAGTAGTTTTTGAGTTACAGTGATCACCGACTTTGAAAAACTAAATCTGAAGGAAAACGCGTTTAAGGTTTTAACACTGCTCTTTTGTATATATAGGATGTATAGAATGGAGGGAGACCCAAGGCACTGTATCTCCGGCAGTTAATCGACCTAAAATTTTAACTAGATACTCTTGAAGAGTTGTACTATCAAATAAAAAAAATAGTTAATACCCCCCTCCCCCCTTCCTCTCTTAAGGACAGGACACCTTAAGTTGCAGTTAAGATGCACTTGAAAAATAACGATCCGCCACTCTGGAGCGGTTCGATATTACATTAATGCTCCAGGCCGAATATGTGTGGAGTGGAGCGATATTTTGTATTGATTGGGAGCCCTGAGTTTAATTCCGCCACACAATATATTTAACCGTCTCTTTATATGTTGATTGTAAACTTGGTGCACCTAGATAACTTATATTGAGCTTAGAACTATTTTATTTTTTATACAATATTTATTAGTTAGAAAAAATCCGCGATAACTTTATAATAAAATTGATTTTACGAAATCAGAAAGAACTTCTGATTTATATGTATCGCAGCTCCGTGAACAATGTATTGTTCAGGTCACCGGAATGTGGAATTCTTTTCCCATCTATATCAGAAAGGGTGATCTCAGCAACTTTAATTTTAATTTTGACGCTCAGCTATTCTCAATTGGGCAAGGGGATCCTTGTCAGAGGAGGATTTAACCTTGGGCTCAGAAATTATCGACTGAAAATCCTCCTTCTAAGTCATGCCAAAGCAGGAAAAAAGCACATATGTAATGTGCATTGTGGTTTCATCGTCTTCCAGATAGAGGCGATACTCACTAGAAATACCTTTCCGGTTTAGATGATATCTTAGCCCACGGTGACTAGATAGGTAGCCTCATAGCAACCTGAGGTCGTACCAAGAATCAAGCATAGGGTCTAACAAGTGCCTTAGCCTGGGTAAGTCCGGCAACATTTCTCCAATATAGCAGCTGTTGACTCCTAGCCGAATCTTCTATAAGAGCTCACGCCGACGACCAGATCAGGCTGCAATAAAGTTTCAGGCCTTGGAACCGAGAGAATGAACCCTTCCTGGCTAGATCATCAGCAATCTCATTACCATCGAGACCCGAGTGACCCGGTATCCAACAGAGCGTAATCCTGTTAAGTGCGGAGAGTGTCGAAGCACTCTTTAGGAATCCTCGAGGAAAAATACCACGAGGATAGTGCCTTGAGGGCCGCGATGGTTTCTCGCCCCTTGTTTTAAAATGCTGCGCCTCTGCTTTGGCTAAATCTCTGCGCAAACTTTTTCACCTGTCATATTCAACAGGAATATTTCCAAGTGTATGGAAACTTGCTCATGTCCAGCCGATACTTAAAAAAGGAGAGGCATGCGACCCCTCCAACTACAGACCAATTGCACTAACCTCGATCATATCCAAAGTTTTTGAATCACTCATCAACTCTCAGTTGTTGAAATATCTAGAAAATAACCATCTTATCAACGATTGCCAGTACGGTTTCCGCACTGGCCGCTCAACCGGAGACTTACTAACGGCTCTAACGGAGCGTTGGAAATCAGAGTCTGGCATGCTGCCATGTTAGCCAAACTTCAAACATTTGGTCTGCACCCTACCCTCGTTAAATGGATAGAGAGCTTTTTGTCAGGCCGTTCAATCCGTGTAGCAATTGACGGAGTTACATCTGATTCCTACGAAATAAATGCCGGTGTACCTCAGGGTTCAGTTCTTTCACCAACCTTATTTCTTCTTTTTATTAATGATCTCTTATCCCTTACTCTCAATCCTATTCATAGTTTCGCCGAAGACAGCACCCTTGATTTCGCGTACTCATTTGATTCTGTAATGAATTCACGTGGAAATGCTACAGAAGTCAATCGGGAACGCATGTTTAGATCATTAAACAAAGACATTTCTATGGTCCTCGCTTGGGGCAGAGCAAATCGTGTTACGTTTAATGCATCCAAAACTCAATTCTGTTTAATGTCCTTTAAAAAACGCCCAGTTCACCCCCAACCCATTTCAGTCGACGGAGTGAATATACCCAATTCACCCTCCCTAAATATCTTGGGTATTGAGATATCCAGCAATCTTAGCTGGACTGATCATATATTTGCAATCGCTAAAAGTGCGATGCAATGTTTGGGTTTTCTACAGAGATGTAAGAAATATTTCACCCCACCCGACTTAGCGTTGATCTACAAGTCCCACATTAGGCATAGACTTGAATATAATTCCCATATTTGGGCAGGGGCAGGACACACCACATTGTCCGCGTTAGACAAAGTTCAGCGTAAGGCTGTTAAACTTATTGGCGATTCCTCAATCTCTGAGGGTCTTGACTCTCTAGAGCATCGACGGAATGTCGGTTGTCTCTCACTTTTTTATCGCTATTTCCATGGCCATTGTTCTAACGAAATTGCTAGCCTGATTCCTTGTAGACTCATTACAACGCGCGATACAAGATCTACAAGTCGCTCCCACCCCTATACTCTCCGGGTCAAATTTGGACGTACCGTCAAATTTCGGGAATCTTTTCTTAGCAGAACAACACGAATGTGGAACAGTTTACCATCTTCTGTTTTTCCCTCGTCTTATGAGCCTGAAACTTTCAAACGGGTCATACATCGACACCTCCTTCACTCAACCTCCTAACCCATTTCCCCCAACCTTAATTCCTTTCCTGCCAAGGCTGTGCTTTAGCATCATAGGGCATCCCCTGAGCTTTGGTAACATCATATATATAAAAAAAAAAGGTCTGCTCGCAAGGAAAAGAAAGAGAATCCTTAATCCTCCACCGAAGGGCAATTTATTGGTAATGTGGACCAATACGTTGCACACATTTATGTCAAGAATGCGCTGAAAGATGCCCACGTGACTCTTGTCATTAATCGGCATATTAGATGTGAACTGTATTCTCAGAGAATTAATTGCAGCCGGTTTTACGATCGTATTGTATAAACAGAAAATCATCAAAAAGATACTATTTATCTTTTGTGCAGTATTATATTATTTTTCTTCTTATTTACTTTCATGTAATGAATTCTGGCCACTATTTTTTATTTTTATTTATTTTTTTCTCTTTTACCTTTTCCCAATTAGGTATATATTTCGTATATCCTACACATAGTTATAAGCGTAGGTTTTATTCTTAACTTAACTTATCTTAACTTCTATATTTGAATAAGAGACCATCTATAATCTTTACTGAAACCTTTCATATCTCCCAAGTCATTTTCCCTTAGAGTTTAGTGTCTCTTCGCATATAACTATCTTTTTTACATCTATAGCCACTAACTTTTTATATTTAAAATGTTCAGTATTTGTCTCACCATTTTTCTTCCCGAACCCATCCTGGTACTATATGAACATTTTTGGCGATTTATGAGATATCAACTAAGAGTCTCCAAATGCCTTTAACTAGCATACAGCAAGTTTACAATTATTTCCAACGTCATTCATTAGTCATTTGGTAGAACATTGTCAGGCAGTTTCTTTGGTCATCAGTCAAGGTATTGTTCAGCATAGCCAAAGGGTTGCATAAAGCTGTGAGACAAGTCTTACCCTTCCCTCTTGCTTTTGCTGCATTATCCTGACTAGGTAAACAAGCAACATGAAACCATGCCCGAGAATTATCCAATTGAATGGGCAACCGGTCAACCTTACCTAGCTACCGCAATTGGTGGTGACATTCAAAGAGAACAATCATTACGAAGATACGTCAGTCTATGGATAGGACATTTTGTCGTTTGGATAGAAGCCGCCTAATAATGCAAAAGGTTCCATTCTAATCGAAATGAATTGACAACGATACCCCCAGGTACATATGTAGCAATTGGAAGTTATCTGTGTTTCTCTTCCTGCTATCCTATTGGTACTGTTTTTGGATGCTGTAACATCAACCGCATCTGGATGCAACTATTGATGATAATGACCTCAAATGGACATTTTCCCCTTTGAATAGTGTGGAGTGAGTAAAATCTTACTTGTGTGTTTCTGGTGCTGGTAGTTGTAAGTAATTTTATGGTTTAAAATGCAAAATGTCGCAATTATTTTGAACAAATTCGTTTATGATAAGACAAAAGGTCGACACCTCAACTTTTATTGATGTAAATGATGCTTCTTGTAAGTTCATTTCTACAAACAAAGTAAAATAGCACCTGCACTTTTAGACACACTCCTGTAATACAAAATATTTGCTTGTGAATGGTGCGGCCACTCTTTACCGATTGAGGTAAAGGTCAATAGATAGTAAAAGGTGGTTCGCAATCCATTGAAATGTGTGTCGTTAAAATGGAGTCATACAAATCAAAAATATTACAGAACCTAAAACAAGTAGTTTTCGGGCAATTAAAATAAGATCAATTTGATTTGACTTCTTTACCTGGTTTTTATTCAATCAATTTTAATAGATCTACCTAAAAATCAACAAGCGAAAAACAATTTGTTGTTCAGATTTATTCCATGACAAATCCAAGAACATTTAAACTTCTGCTATTTTTATGCAACAGATGAAGACGTATCATCTATTTTTGAATTGATTCGGATTTTAAAATGAAATTTATTTCAAAATTTGCGTCAATCGAATTTTGTATGGAATTGGCGTAGGCTTTTATTAAAATATTGTCGGACTATCAAGGGTGGAAATCATCAGAAAGGAATTTTTTCCTCAATATCTTATTGAAAAAATAAGATGATTTTGACAGCTTTTTGGACGACGAAATATTAAAATTAATGATGATAGGCTTATCGAGGTTTTTTTTATTAGTTTTGGGATAAATCGATTTATCGTTGATTTCCAATGTTCTACTCGTATTCGGAGATGCTGAAAAAGATAATTTTTTTAATTAAATTAAGCATAATTGTGACTCAAAATAGAACTACTCAAAAATGAGTACTTTTGGAATGAAAATGTATATTTGACTCAAAAATCAAAGAACCTTATATTGTTTTCTACGTTTTAATATTATTATTTGTTAATTAATGTTGATGGCAAGTACAGAAATAACAAGATTTTGTTTTGAGTGATTTGTCGTTGTTTCAGAGTAGTTTTCTGTAGTTTGGTTATTTGGATTATAAAATATATAAATATATATAAACGCAACTTTAAACTAGTCATCCAATATGCACTGCTATATCTTATATAATACAGTTATGGTACGCAACTCCGTTTAAAATTTGGGCCAAAGGCCATTAAGTTACGATAAGATTATGCTAAATCGATCTATAGGACTTGGTCAGCTTCGTTACGGCCATTACATAAACATTAAACTTGTTTAAACCGCACAAGTTTTCTGGCTATACGCCAAAGTCCAAATCAGAGGTAATATCTAAGACTGCTCAAATAAACCTCTGAATACCTGAGAATTATGATATCAGGTATTGCTGACTACCAAATAGATGTAATAGTGAAATGGAAAACTGCCGCAGATAATAGTAATCGGAATTTAGTGAAAAATGTCATAAAACATTTTTTTCCAGAATAAAGTACAGATATAAGAAATATTTATACAATATTGTAAAAAAAAGTTGTGATGCCTCATACACATTAAATATGTTCCCTAACCCTAACCCGATTTCAACAACAAACAATGTAAGTAGACCTACTCGTGTCGGCGGGACTCAAACCTGTAACCCTCGTCTGCAAAGCTAGTATGTTAATCATTACACAATTAACGACTAGGTGACTGTTAGTTAACCTAAATAATAAGGGGCACGCCAGTAGAGAGGGAGATGGGCCCGTACAGATAATTGATGGGATCGCCCTGAAAGTTTGGCAAGTCAATCTGCATACAGTAAGGTGACATCAGATAGGATATGTTCTGACTTTGGGGGATAGTTCAGACACCAGTAAAGTACTTCAAAGACAGAAGTGAGGGGCTAGTATTAAGTTGCGATGCGAACGCTCACAACTCAGTGGGTAAGGCGAAAATATGATTAAATTCGCTGAAGGAAGCAACGTAGCTATTTTAAATAGGGTGACGAAACCAACTTTCGTAAATGGTTGACGAACGAAAGTTATCGACGTAACTCTTAGCAATGTCAATTTGTTGGACAGAGTACTCAAGAGTGACTGATATGGTTACTTTTTCAGACCACAGAGCCATAAGTGTTAACATCCGCTATGGGACATATAAGAGGCATGACCGAAGACTGCTCATGATTCCCAAGAAAACAAAGAATCAGAAGTATCAGTAGGTGTTAAAGCAAAAATACACGGAATGGATGCCTGGGATATGGAATGTAAGCAGATTCTGTAGCTTAAAATGTAGAAAAAAATATTTTTTTCGTGTCTGTATTGGCATCTCCTTAAAATTGAAGCGTGACAACGTCTCGTTGCTTTCTCGCTAAATTTAAATCTTTATTTTAAAAGCGATCACGGTACGGAACACTCATTCAGTAAGTTCACCTTACACTTGGGCAGTATTTTTTATTGTGTTCGTTAGTTAGTATAGTGCTGGTCTTTATAGCGGCGGGGGCCAAATTAGCAGGCAATACGCCGCTTTGACACCACAGAAAGACGTGACTGGATTGTTTAAGGATATAAGGTATAAGAGGTAATGGATCGAGAGACTGAACTTTCTGTAGAATTAAAAAAGGAGATGAATTCTCAAATTTGTCAACCCCGAGATCCCAAGTGGAATATATACCAACTCCGCAAGGTAGCCAGAAATATCGCAGCCTCCCCTAACTAAATCATAAGCCTTGTCATTCAAGCCTGCCAATGCGTCCTGGGAGCTAGACCAATTTTTATGATGAACCGATCGCCCAGGTGGCTTCATTCCTCGTAGGTTAGGGTTAGGTTAGAGTGGCAGCCTATCAGGCTGACTTGGGTCATTATGGCTCAATGTAATACATTGGAGCTAGATTATCAACACTGTTAAATACATAAAAACCATTTACAGCTCCCGCTAAACCGAACTAAGAACTCCTTAAAAGAGGGGGAGCGGTTGCCTAGATCCGGGTAGTTACAACTTGGCAGCTCCTACAGAAGTCCATCGAGGGTGCGCTGAGTCTGTCAGCATACCTGCCTAAAATGCAATGACCCATAATGACAGCCACGATAACGCTAATAACATTTCTTTCATGGATGTTAGGTTTCCAGCTTTTCAGGCTGTTCAGCTCATTAATAGCTTCAGCTTTGCCATTGGGTATTCTGGATAGTTTGTTATTTCTTAGCGAATTTCCTGAATTTCTTCCAGTCAGTTTTCTTAGGGTTCCTATAAAATTTTTTAACTATGATTTCAGTACTCAGATTGAATAGTATCCAGTTGTGGTGGGGTTGCCGTTAACGCCACAGCCTGCCAGCACGTTGGCTCTTTAAGACATAAAACTGTTGGTCGAACGTGCAAACTCTTCTGGTGGTTCCGAATGATCATAGGTTATAGATGAGAGCAGGTCACCCCTGATTGTTAAATTGGGAATGCTGAAATTGAAAAATACTAATGTGAATACATGTTCCAGGCTTAGCCGATGCTAATACCGTCAAGCTCTTTGGCCAAGTGTAAATACTCGTCGGAGTTATTCTGGAATACCTTAAGCTTGGCATACTTTATGCCGATCCTTAGCCTGTACTCTGCCTTTTCAAGAACTTCCAGGAATTCCTTGTGTAAAAGGAGGAGAAATGAGAGACTAAGCTTCTGGGTTCTGCCTTAATGACCGCCAAAATTACAAATTTGTTTTCTAAGTTATTTTGCTTATTTCTTTTTCTTTTCTCTGCACAGTACAAAATAAAGTCTGCAATAAGTGTATGTTCACGCCAAGCTCAAAATCCAATGCAATGGGGTTTTCACTATTTCCTCTAAAGTATCGTTCGAGGAAGGTTAAGGTGTATGTACGTTTATATTCGTCGACAGGGTGTCGAATAATTAGCGAAGTACAAGTATGCAATCTTTAGGTTCTATGGTTAGTCTCACGCATATAAATATATAAAAATGAATATGGATGTGTATGTAGGTGCGGTGGGGGTAAGATACATCTAGCAGAACTAAGAGTGGAGCGAGATGGGATTGACGTATTAAGTTAATTGAAAACTACCGATATTAGTGTTTCTACCGATATTGATTGTTGGTTAAATACGGTGAAATGAATAACGGCACTCGCGATGCCGTTGGATACTGTGGACCCCCTAACATCCCTAGGGGTGGGTGTTGGAACGAATAATCGAAAGCAACCGATATTAGTGTCAAATCCATTCCGGGTCAGTCAGTATATAATTACTCTCGCCGATATCATTAGATGCTATGCTCCTCGAGCATTCGTATGGGTGGGGGTGAGAAGAAATTAGGGTCGAATTTGTAGTTCTTCGGGTCGCTGGGCTGAATAATGACATTCTCGATGTTGTTAAATACTGTATTGTAGTAAGAACACCCTAGTGGGGGTGGGAAAGAAATGCCATGTAAAAATAACTAAAAACGACGCTTACTTACCAAAAGTCCAAGAAACGTCGGGTATATGCAACTAACATGATTATAAATAACAGCCCTGAGCAAAAGTTACATAAAATAATTGAATCTCTATTCAATCCCAAATTATACGTACATTGTTTTGAGTTAACTTTTGAGCTGGAAACCCATGTACAAAAGCAAATCTTAAAATCATATGGTTTTGTCAATGAAAGCATATTGAATGCTTAAATTTTAAATCTTTCCAATTTTGAAATAGTTTTTCTGAGTTATGTTTCGTAAAACAATTTTTTGTATTATTCTACTATTTGGAGCTTTAATTGAGTTTTGATTAAGATAACATTTGACTGGGAGTTAATTTAAAAAAATTCAACTGTTGATTTATATCTGGCAAGTATTTCTTATATGAATTATAATTAACATTGAAATGAAATAAAAATAAACTGAACAAAGAATAATTGCGAGTGAATCAGTGTTCCATTATCGTACCGTACAAGCGATATTTCTTGACAATGTCACAAATCTCACTAATAATCACCGGACAGAAGAAACGTACATCCTCCAGACATTCTGTGTAACAAATTTTATTTCTCATTGCCATCACTTTAGCACGCATAAGACAAACTGGCATCTCATTACATGAGGACATGTTGAATAACGACCATTGAGGGAATTGAGGAATACATGAAAAAATAGCGGGGGGAGAAGGAAGATGAAAAAGAAGAAGAAGACTTGGGAATACAACACTGCAAAAGTTTTAAAGAATTAAACTCCTTAACTTCATCACAAGAAAACGACACGTCCTTTGAAGATGTTGCGAAAAAGTCACTCAAAATAACTGTGCGGAGTGTGCACAATACTCCAAGATACCTTTGCAGACTCCGCATGGACCCGATGTGAACGGAAACCGGCAATATACAAATGAACAAGTATGTACCAGGGCTGCGCCAAATGAGTAAAGCGGATTTAAACAAGGCGAATAAAACCGATCCCAATCCCAATTCATTGTAGGGATATGTCATCTCGGTTGTTAAAATAAATCTCCGAAGTGCCAACTATTGGTCCTATCTCGTTGATCTCGGAAGAGATTGATTTTGTCGCATGGAATTGAACGACAGTCACGGACCGGGACGGGACCGACGTGAACCAGCTAAGCAGCCAGACCAAGGGGTTCTATAAACATTCGAGGCATATGTAGATTTGTGAGAGAGTGGCCGGGAAGATGATTCGTCTTCGCGGTCGCAGATAGACCTCTCCTTGAACAAGAGGAATTGAGTTCAGGAAACTATACGGAGGCCTATGAACTACAAAAAAGGGAAAATTATGTGAATCAGTTAAGATGAATTGTCTATGAATGCTCTCGATATGCAATTCGATTTGTAATTTAAGAAAGTGCATAAAGGATTGTAATGACTTTGACCTGAATGGTATTGATCGAGAGTCTCAAAAATCAAATCGCTTCTCATGCCAATTGATCTCAAAAGAATTGCCCACTTGTGCTCCTACCAAAAGTCAAATCTCGAGGCGATCTATCACAGAATTATTGAACTATTTAAAAATCGATTAATTAACGCTCGTATGAGGTGTGAACAAAGGTGCGATTGACCAAAAATGACCGGACAAAGAAATACGAACGGAACAAAAAATATAGCTGTGCTGGCCAAGCCCCAATACCGTCGTGAATAGCAAACCTTTGCGCCCATCAACAATGGTCCCGCCAAGAAAACAAACGAAAAGAATAAACCTGTGACAATTGGCGTGTTAATGAGAAAACTCAAATATGACGGAGCCGGCCAGCAATTAGGTTGGCATGTTAATAAATGGACACAGGTGAGTGTGGGAAAATATGAGCCTCGCGAGTACGAGATGAAATACCGCGACTGGTAGCTGGGTCCAGAATTATTGTAGTGAAGAAAAGGAATTTTATTTGTTTTGGGTAAATGGCAAATGACCAACCTTTTTCCAAGGTCGATGAACTGTGATGGTGCCAGTTGTAATGGTAATTTTAAAAGTGAGCAATCGAATCTAAAGAGAAGTGAATAGTGCTGGACCAAAAACGCTATCAGTTAAAGAATGATTTGTGGTCCTCCAAATCGGTTTTAATTCGAATTTTTCAATTCTGTAGGTATTTCGATCTTCTCGGCTTGGTGCTTTAAACAATTTTTTAATTCAAAATGTTACGAGTTCATTGAAAAATTCTTGGTTTAAAGGTAATATTTCAAAAGTGACTCCCTTTCTCAAGAAATGAATAAAAAAGATGTGCCCGCAATTTATATCTACACGGTGACTACAAGAAAAAACAGAATTATTTCTAGCCCCATACGCACAAACTATGAAACGATATGACAAGAATGTTCAAAATGTTCCGAATTTTATTGAAACCATTTCATCAGTGGGTGATTTATTTATATCGACAGGAAAAAATCTTTTAATCGTGAAATTGTTTTACTATTGGAGGGGCAAACACATCTCAAGAATGTCGAAAAAATATTTTTGTTGAAGTCATTTTTTTCTCTTTTGGTTCTTTTAATTCCCTGAAGATCAATTGCTTTCTAAATTTAATAAAAAAAAGCAGAACTGAATGAGAACTTATATTTTAAATTTCAACGAGAAGGCACTTAAATTAAGGTGTAAATGATTGGACAGACTTTATTCTTGTGAGAGCCCTGATCTAAGTTATTTCTACTTTTTATTCACCCCATTAAAGCGCTCCTTAAATTAAAATAACCAAAAACTGATAGTGCATTCTATATTGCTGCAAGACATACAGAAATCCTGACTCCTTTTCAATCACGCTGCATCCATAAATTGCTTTATGCTGAAACATTATAATAATAATAATAATAATCTTTATTGCTGGTTACAGTACACAAGATTGACAATCTTTTCTACGTACTAACTCAAAACAGGTTATAGACGGTATTGAATTAAGTTAACAAGAGTATGCAAATAAAATAATATTAAAATTATATTGAATAATTAAGAAAAATTAATTTAATACTGAACAGTTACCTACTGATGATTCCAGACAAAGAACAAATGATAAGAATTATAATAAGTGATCTTTAACGAGTGCCTTGAAGTTACTGATGGTGCCCGATGATTGGATATTAAGAGGAAGAGTGTTCCATAGGCGAATAATTTGGACAAGATAGGAATCTTCCATGGCCGATTTGTAGATGCGTGGCATTAAAAGATTTCTGTTACGCTGAGATGTTGTGAAGTTAAATAAAACTCTGAGGTATTCCGGTTTATTAGATTAAAGAAGATTGTATAAGAAAGCAAGAGCCCTTTGCTTTAGATAAGATGACAATGTACACCCAAGCATTCTCAACCGGAACGGTGAAACATGGTCGTACCTCCGTAGTCCGAAAACAAAACGTATGCAGTCGTTGAAAGCAACTTCCATTTTACGCGCACATGTGCTATCTAGCTTCGGGTAGATCATACTACCGAAGGTAAAATGGGGCATTATTAACGCCTTAACTAATCTTAGACGCGTACTGACGGGTAAGATACGCGCCGAGAGCCACAGCCTACGAAGGCCACCATAAATCACGCCAAGCTTCCCCTTTGTATTGTCGCAGCATTTCATTTGCTGATTCATAGTAGTCCCAAGATTCTTAACTTTATCTAGAAGTGGTAGCGAATACCCGTTTAAAACCACCGACGGAATATTAGACTGATCAATTACGCTGTTGGAGAAAATGATAAACTGCGATTTTCTAGGGTTTAGCTGCAAATGGTTATAATCGGACCATATGCATATACTTTCAAGGTCAGAATTAATGCGAGCTACATATACAGTCCTCAATGAGACCTATCGGCCCGCTTAAATATAATTGTACCTCGTCCGCAGAGATGATTTGTTGAGTCGCGGATCACCGACGGCAGATCATTAATAAATAAACTGAACAGTAACGGACCCAAAATTGATCCTTGAGGCACGCCTTGGCCCAGATATAGCCGCGAGGAGAATGTGTTGTCAACGTTAATCTGTTGAGAACGGCCCGAGAGGAAACTAATTATCATTTGAACTGCCAGTGTATCAAACATAAAATAAGAAGAAAGTTTGCGGATGAGAATACAATGATCAACATAGTCAAAAGCCTTAGAGAAATCAAGAAGAATTAAGCCTATCAAGGGCGCTTCTTAAGTCAGAAGAGACTTTAAGAATGGCAGTTTCGCAGGAGTGATAGGCTCGGAAGCCAGACTGCCAACATGTTAACAAGGCCATTATGAGAAACTATTTCTTTATATTTTTAAATGCCTTCAGTTTATACACACATTTACAGATAATAGAAAAATTTTGAAAATTTTAAACTGGTGGCGCGGTGTAGTAAGTGATAACATGTTGGTATTCTATTCCGGAGGTCACAGGTTGAAGCACCACTTGAGGTTGTTTGTTGCTGACAACAGATTGTTTTCTACTGACAACTGATTACGATAAAAGGCCATTGGGTTTTGTGGATGGTTCGGAATCCATCTTAAGTTATAGGTCTGTGATGACAAGTTAGGACGGCTAGTGTGTTACAAATACTTTGCCTTAAATAAGATTACTTAGTTTTTGTTACTTTCATTATTCTAATAGAATGTTAGAAATGTTGCCTTAGGAGCTTTTGACTATTTTGTGTTAGAATTAAGGCAGATAAAGCGCAAATTTGATGCTGTAAAGTCATTTCATGGTCATATTCAGATCTTGCACGAAGGTCTCTTATTACAAATATATATTACTTTTACCAAGTGCAAATTCAGCGCAAGTTTAATTTTTTATAATCTTTTATTATCAATAAATAACTTTCAAAAACAGCAACTCCTAAGCAAAGTCCTCGTAATAAAGGCGATTTTCGAATTACCTGAGCGATTTCATCTCTTGTGGAACAGCAAGTAGACGAGGCGTATTTAAATCAGAAAGACTCAAATCAAGGAAATAACTAAGTCAAAAAGAAAGACCTTTTTAACGAAAACATTCACCTTCAAGAGGACGAATATCCCGTTCAAGAAGACAGAACTGAAAGAAGAAAGATATTTACCTCTAGGAAAAGCCATATCCCTATTAAGACGACACCACTAAATGAAACAACTTCTAATAAAGAAACCGCTCTCTTCAAGGAGTTGCCACTGAAGTAAGCGAATATTCAATAAAGAGTAAGACATTCATTTTAAAGAAGACCCCATGTCCTCTTCAAGAAGATGCCACTGAAGGAAGATATTTACCTCCAAAAAGGCGTCATATCCCCTTCAAGAAAAAACCATTGAAGGGAGCAACTTTTCAAAAAGAAGACCCTTTTAAAGGAAGACATTAACCGTCACGAAGACACCCTATCATCTTCAAGAAGGCGCCACTGAAGGAAGACACTCTTCACGAAGAAGAGGCCCTTGAAGACAGACGCCACTGAATGAAGTGTTTTTTTCATCAAGAAGACCGTTTTGGAGACAGGCAATTACCTTCGAAAAGATGTCATATCCTCTTCAAGAAGACGCCTGGGAAGAAAGACATTCAACTTATAGAACACGCCATGTCCTCTTTAAGTAGGCTCCACGTCCACGTCAACAAGAAAAGAAGACAATTACATTCAAGTAGAAGCGATATCCTCTTTAAGAAGCCTCAATAGGAGGAAGTAATCTGTCTTCAAGAAGATGCAATTAATTCTACAAGAAAGCGAAACTGAAGGGATTAACTTCCCACTATGAAAGGTATTTGAAGAACCTTATCTACCATAAAAGAGACGCAGCTTGAACTTCAAAAAGACGCAACTGAAGGAAGCCCCTATTCATCAATCAGGCGTACTTAAAGGAAAAAATTCATTTTCAAACAAACGCAGAATTCTCATTAGTTAGGAAATTTAATATCTTAACAAAAACAATTTGAGTTGCTGGCATGCCCCGGCGAGTAAGGCCTATTCTACTAACCCTCCTTTAAAGAGGTACAACAGTTCTAAGGGCGCACTACTCATGAATTATCTGGTTTCTAAAAGAAACCCCGAAGCCTCTATATACAAATGTTCAATTAAGGTGACTCACCACAGATAGTCTTGACTACCCTCGCTTTGGTTTTCAACTAACAGCCACACTTCAATATAAATAGGTAAGAGGTTCAGGAAGGTCTTAGTGCTGCAGTCGATGAGATGTGCATTGCTTAAGTGATACATAGGCAGGCTACCTGTTTTATGCGGCTCAATTTGGCTATAACCAGATTAAGCTAAACTTTGTGCCAACATGTATTCGCCCCGCAAGTGATATTATGTAAAATCACTGTTGTGTAAATCCAGTGAACTGTCTTTGGCTTCAAATACTAAGGCTAAAGCACAAGCTCTGCTACAGCTCCGGAGGATTTTCTCGCTTTCTCGTCTATGTTATTTAGGTATAGGTTCCAGTCTAGTTTGGAATCCAGGGCTAACCCTGGTGTAGTTTTAGCAAGCTAGGTTTAAGTAACCCGCCTAAAATCCGATTATTGATAAAAGAAATTATGTCGGTTGATTTTAAGGTCACCCGTTTGGTACGATTTTTTAACTGTATCTAATGCTTCCTACAGAGGTTCGATAACTCTGAAACTCGGGCGTCTCAAATTATCACGAATACAATGTCGTCACGGTAGTTTTACGAGAAGTTTTTTTCGTTAAACCGCAACAGGAGCTCGTTAATCTCAACGTACAGCAGGAGTGAAGAGTGAACCCCATCCAAACACTGGCGGCTGTGGCCTGGAGCTTTCATCCCAGAAGATTCGATATGAGCTTGAGTGCTTTGAGCATCGATAGAAGGTCGCGGAGTGGGATGAATTGGTTAATGGAGTTGGATTGATTGGTTGACTTAGTTGGATCAATTAATTGAGTAGCATGATCTCCACACCATGGTTCCAGGGTTCGCGTCCCTGTATCCCAGTGAGCTTTTAATTGAAATTAAAAATCCACCCTGTCTCCCATACCCTAATTCCCTTCAGACCGAAGCCATCCTAACACATCATAGCGTTGTGCCATAGGCTTTGGCTACGTCATAAAAAAAGGTAAGGGAGTATGGTGCACTATCTGTTGAATGCGTCGATATCATTGAAAATGCCCCACAAAATCTTAGCATTTACCGCATAACAGAACATTCGCGAGTATCGTGAGATCAAGGATACGTCTTTAATGTAAATTATAAAAGGTAATGATACGAGATGATTGCCCTGTGGCACACCAGACCTAATCTTGATACATCCGAGCATGATTCACGAAAACGAACACGTTTAGCACGATGGCATAAATAGGATTTCACCCAGTAGAAATTCCACAAAGCATTAGTTTGTAAAGAAAATTATTTTGATGATTCAGAGCGAAGGATTTTCGGAAAACAGTAAAAATACAATCAACTTGATTACCAGCTTCAGTGGCTGAAACTTGAGTAATAGTCAACTTACAATTCATAAAACCGTGCTGGAAGAAATATTAAAAATGGTTTACAGCAGAAATAGAGGGCGTAGAGATAGTTTCAACAGATTTAGAAAAGTTCCATAACAAATTCATAAATTAAACAGAGAGCAGAGAACCGAAACAATAGGCGATCCACATCTTTTAGGAAATTAAGTAGAAATATCGTCAGGTGACGGAGTTGATGCTGATGTACAGGCTCGCATTAACAACGCCCGAGCGTCATTTAATACTCTTGCTGAGATATGATCCAATAACAACATCTCCAGACGCACAAAACTTCGGACCTCTTAATCGAACGTAAAATCTGTTCTGTTGTACGACTGCTCAACATGGAAGATGATTTATTAAATAACATCTAATTACAGCCTACTCTAGATACCCGGAAGGTGACTTCAACAGCTGAGCATTGGTGGTGTAAACAAAACAAAATTTGCCACAGTAGCCATAAGGACAAGTTTGGGGAATTATACTTTCTCGTAGTATTTCTCGCAATATATTTAAAGTCTTAAATTTGATTTTAGTTTAGCCTACAAATGTTCTGAGCAAGTGAAGGCGGTAAAAAGTGTCTCTCTTATACAATTTTCATGTGTTTTAAAGGAAAAACTCTGTTGTGCTCATTTTGTTGAAGTATTGAGCTTAAAATGCCTCAATAACATCAGCGTTTCTCTTTGGTTTTGGTTACGAGAGTGTGCAGTTTTATTTGTGTGTGCAAGCATTGGTTAATCTGCGGTACAACAAAATGAAATAATGACAAAACGCTTGGTGGTAAAATGGCCGAACTGTTATATTTTCCGGTCTTGTATCTAGATTAGACTGTGATCTAATCAATGAAGATAGACTTACAGGCCAAGACGGGATAGACATTACTGTTTGAATGCGATCAACCCATTCATGCAGCAGAAGTGTGGAGTATCGCTAAAGCAGGGTTTCGGAGGGGTCGAGAAGAGAACACCAAGGAGAGAAATCGCCCGAGCTCGCTTGAAATGCCGCTAGACAGCGCCATCGTCAGAACGTGCAAGGTTGTCAATTAATAAAGAAAAATTCTGTAAAGCACTCGCGGTGGAAGGCAGGAAGCTTTCGTCCTCATGGAAAGATTCTCAGCAATTAGGCATACTAAAATCATTTAAAAGTAAGAGGTCGTCCGAAGAACGAACAATTCCAATCAGGTCGTCAATGGATGCGGCGAGTCGTAATAGACGTAAGAAACTGAGCTAAGCGGAATATACACCCTGCCTATGAAGACGTTTTTTATGGGAACCTGAGAACAACACTAATAAACTCCAGGTCATCAGAGCCAGCAACGTCCACCAACCCACACGAAATGTCGCGACGAACGACGCAAAGAACACCCCCTCAAGAAATGAACAGTGGCGATCCAAATGAAAAACAAGAATTTCAGGGCTGAGCAGCTTAGCATCAGTAAGCCTTCCACACAACCAGGCCTAAGTGAAGTCGGTAAAAAGACGAGTGGTCTTCGTGCGTAAACCAGATACGTTGGCGTAGTAGAGTGAGGCTTCGTTAATCCGTGTTTTGGCTCACATTGCAAAGCAGGTCGAGCACTGAGAACAAACTCACAAACTTAGGTATTATGTGGGAAACCTTGTGTGGAAGTGTGGCGCTAAATAATTCATCCGGGATAAAAACCTTAAGAGAGGACTTAGACAAGCAACTTTTTCGATTCCTTAGTGAAGCGATTCATTTGCAAAGAGATTAGGGTAAGGGGCGCCAGTTTAATTGGAAAAATGAGTAACAATATCCCCTTCGGTAGTGTAACCTGTCCAAATACGATTTTAGCCTTTATTTCCCCAGATCTTTATGTGCTATATTGTATTCTTCCTAATTCCTGAAACTCCTTGCATGTGGGTTATTGGACAGGAAAAGAACTTCAACTAATACAAAGATTGCATGTTTACCAACAATATCCACGAATATCTTTTTGATTCGGAGGGATTTGAACCAGCATTTCTCATGTAATCGGCGACTATTTTACTTTCGTTAATATTAATTATACAAAACTGGAGTGCTATGACGACAAAGATTGCGACCAATTATATTTTTATTTACTTACCTGATAAAGTAATCTTGAATTGGGGTAACATTTTATCTGTATCGTATCTATTAGGAATTACAAAGATATTAGTTTTTTCCTAAAATTTTACCTAAAGTTCTTGTCCGACACTTAGTCTTGTTGAAAACAAAAATATAAAGAATTTAGTATCTCTTATTGCACGCATATCACTTAGTCAAACGACATCGGATAGGTCTGATATTAACTGATGCTCGTCGCACTGGTCACACACGGTAATTCCGCGCCGGATAAAGGTATTTTTTCCACACAAAAGGTAAACAATAAACATAAATTATGCTCGTGCATTATTTTGCTGCCAGGCAATTTTATCCAGAAAATAAGTTTTTCCTGTGGCCAATCCTCTCCTCGAACCACTTTTCCTATCGATGCTGTGCAATAATCTAGCGCTAGCCTCTTTGATTCATATTTTATCCATATCCAGGCCTGGGGATAGACTCTGTTCGCGCACAGAGGTCCGTCAGCCTCCTACTCTCGTATCCCGATAGGTGATCATCGACCAGAAGGACCGAGAGCCAGGATTATTGGTAATCAAATAAATCGACAGTTGCATGCGAGCAGAGAGAATTGTTATTGTTATTGTCATTATTTGCAACGCAATAGTAGAAAGCAATTAATTAATACCGGGCTCAGATTTACACACATGTGAACGTGGCCATTAGAGAGGTTCAAACTCCTCGCAATCTCAGGTATACTGCTTTAAGAAAAGATTCGTAGCGTCCAGCCAGAATTTGTATCTAAAGCCAAAGACAGAGCGAGTGCTTAGTGGTCATCTTGGTGTCCGGGTTTTGTCCATTCCATCTTCAGCACTCTATCCCTCGCCAGGTTATATTCAGCTTCCACCTCAATGATCGGTTCGGTGGTGGATGGTGGACAAGTCCCCGCGAGTACATTTATGTTGCTGTTCCCGTGTGCTGCTCTGTCTATAGGTGAGCGGTGATCATCAATTTACCGGTTTTTTGTAATGCCGAGTGCACCATAATATTCCAGATTTACTTCTTTTTAATCGCTCCCATACTTTTAATGAGATCATTTCATTTTCCTTGCAAATGTTTCACTTTTGTGATTGGGTCAGTGAACTTCGACGAGGCGGACTCTTATAGCGCAGCGGTGGGTGCACATCGAATTGCAGAAAAAATTTATTGCAATTAGCTGACCGCGATTATAATCTGATGACTTGAGATGCTGCATTCCGCGAAAATTGGCAGTTATGTATGATCGAAGAGGACCGTAAAGATATACTGGAATCTATGCATTTCGTCTAAAGTATCTTAATACACTATAGCTTGAGATTAAAAATCATAAATGAAATGATTTCAATATCATTGAGATGTACATACTTAAAGCCTACGATCATTGTTGACAATTATTTCGTGACTATCTACACTTGAGGATCTGGAGTGTGCTCGTCTTTCCCATAAATAGACATTAAAGAACGCACTGGATTCATTCATTTGAACACCTTGAAATTGTTGAAATCATCAGAGATACACGCAGCCTTGAGACCTAATAGCTACACACATGGATGACATAGTGCGATTTTTAGATTTTATCACTCCAGAGTTTTAGTGATGCTTTCATATTGAGCGCAATAAATATTAGATTAGACTTAAACCGAATCTTTGAAACTTCTATTAACACTAATCAATATTGGTGCTATCATTATTATATGTTGAATAGCGTTACAATTAATTCTTACATCTTGTCTTTATTTTATATCAAACGTGTCAAATATATTTCCTTATAAACAATATAACGTTGCCAACATGGAGGAGATAAAAGTAGAATCGCTGAATGGGCTAAACGTCATACCGAAAATTACGTTTCTGAAGTGCTTCGAAGATTGCAAAATGCGTTGGCACAAGTATATTATATCTGATGAAGTTCTTCAGTAATGAGTGCTCTACCTCATATTTCACTTTGGCTCCTAAATACCTCTCTGGAAGAAGTTGAGCTTTTGGCCACTCTCTTCTACTGACAAAAGAATAAGATATTGTTTTAGTCCAAGAGCCGCCAGTTGCATGAAGATGGGTTTGCGAACTATCAACACAAGGATATACGACTCTCCATAAGACATTAAGTGTTTTTTTCTCCAACTGCAGTGACTAGTATACGATTACTATCAACCTGAAGATTAGCTCAAGATGTTATGGGCTAATCCCCGAAAATCTCGCATATGACCTCTATCCTCGAACACTGTGCGCAAGCTAAGTGTCGAAGGAGAATATAGGGCGCGGTCTACCCACGAGTTTTTAATTTTTCTTTAATTCGCAGCAATGCAACAAATTAGACATTCAATTTCCTTCATTCTCCTTA
Source organism: Leptarthrus brevirostris (assembly GCA_964036015.1). Lineage (NCBI taxonomy): Eukaryota > Metazoa > Arthropoda > Insecta > Diptera > Asilidae > Leptarthrus > Leptarthrus brevirostris. Next base: position 17,805,474 of record OZ038376.1, on the reverse strand, counting down.
CATTAAATTCCTTCTGACTTAGCCATACTAACGCATCATAGGGTTGTCCCCTGGGATTTGACTACATCATAAAAGAAAACAAACTTTTTCAGTTCTAAGCCCGGTTGAGAAAAGAGGAGGAAAGCCCACGAGCCAGCCAAAACATCTCGTCTAAGTTAGAATCTATGCGCTATATATAATAAATACACTCTCGGTGATTCCCAAGACGCCTCATATAACATAGGTAGACTCGTAACCCGCTTGTCTGAAAAACCAAACCATACACACGAAACATCTAGATACCTCGGACTTATTATGTAATTATGACCTATAAACATCGGAACACGATCGGGCTATAAAACGTTAGAACTCGGTGGCACGAGTGCAGATACACGAAGATCATTGAGGTGGAGCGAGAAATGGCCCAGTACAAAATAAATATTTCAGGATTAAGCGAAACTAGATGCTGAGTAAGAGGAGTGCCTACATCGTCTATGTCTGAATTCGTGCTGATGTACTTTAGCCAGGCACCAGAACCAAAATAGTGAAACCTAGAGAGCTGATGTCCGTTGATCTGTGCGGACCTTTTGCGGATTCGTTTACGAAAAGTTGTGTTCAAAGACAGTTTTACAAAGTATCGCTATGGCTTTACCGTGATTGAATTCAGAAGTCAAAAATGTTCTGAAATAAGTGTTGACACATGCGAAAGTTCAAGGACATCAAATAAAGGATCTACTCTGTGATAATAGCGGAGGATTCGACAACGATGAAGTCAGGAAGATTTCAACAATGAAGTCGGGAAGGATAAAACATTTACGTATAATTGAATATATGTGTTCCAGATCAGCAAAGGAAGAAGAAAGATTTGAAACCTGTGAAAGGGTATGTGATAGTATACAGCGATACAGAGTCTAATTGAGAAAAGATCATAAGGTTGTTTTGCCTATTGGGCCTAGCAAGAGGCCCAGTGAAGCAAGAGTCAAATTGCCATTTCGAAACGTCGAAATGGAGAATGAGCATGTAGATCAAGAAGAAAGCGAACAAGAAAAGACTGATGACGAGGAATACGAGACCGGAGCTGACACTGTTGTGGAAGAATAAGAAAAGAACGATACCTCAATCTTTTTCCTGATGATAATCAGGAAAAATACTGAGGGATCGTTCAACAATAAAATAACCGCAGCGTTTCGAAAATTATCTCATGTCAACCGAGGATCTTTCAAGAACCGACCAAAGCTTTCAGTGGAAAAAAAACCATGAACAGTGCAATGGAGTCGTTGAAGAAAAATCAAACATGGAAGCTGACACATTTACCACAGAGTGCTAAGGCGATTCCCTGTCAGTGGGTTTTCTGATTGAAAATAAATCCCTAAGTTGGAAGAATTGGTAACGGAGAATCGTTGATGACATTATGTAAGAATACATATCCCAAAGCTTTAGAAACGTGTTAAAGTAACGTTTATACCCAGGTGGGTAAAAACTCGTAAGCCACTCCTTATGACCAGAGACCTATTAGGGTTTCCTTTTATAATGTAGTCAAAGCCCAGGGGACAACCCTATGATGCGTTGGCATGCCTAGGCTGGAAGGGAATTAGGGTAACGGAAATAAGGAACTTGAATGTCTTTTTTTTGCATTGCTGTGAACTCGACAACAGACCAGAGATGGAGTGGATTTTTTTTAAATTCATTTTTAAAAACTCACGGGGAGATCGAGGTCCGAAAACGATTTTCATAGCATGGTGATCGCGCCACTCAACCATTTTATCCAACTTTGTCTCTTTTATCAATCTTTTCTTCTCAAAACGCTGAAGAGTTGACACACAGCATCTACTATTGACCTCTTTACACGCGGACTGTAAAGGTTAATCTATAGAAACTGCATAACACCGTCTGTTACGCATTATAGAGAATTTTCTTGGATGTAAGAAGTATACTATTGTGACCTTCATTGAGAGAGCTGTTGCCAACGTCAAACCGGGAGATCTCACGGGGGCACTCGCTTCCCTTAGGGTAGGAGCTAATCTTATTTGGCTGTTTATTGAGATGCTTCAGGGCAGGAATATTATTTGCAACTACGACTGTGATTACAGGTTCTCCTCTTGTGTGGAATCTGGTAGTTAATGAAAGGAGAATGATGCGGGATGGTTGATTATGCGGATGACATCGCTTTAGCTATCTCTGTGGAACATTTTTCTGTGCTAAGGAACTTTATACCAAATGCCTTCACCAGGCTCGCCATATGGGGGCCCACTTGCGAGCTATAGGTCAACCCTCAAAAGAGCTGGGCCAAGATTGCAACGATAGCTCTGTCCTCTTGTAAGAAGGATATATGTAGAAAATAGCAGATAACCTACTGGCTCCATACTGCAGTCATTAGGTCAGACCTGTTGCATAACGTGAGGTAGCTATCCCTGGATAATGCTACGAACCTTAATGTTGTAGGGAAGGTTGAGAAATTAGCCTACATTTGCATTAGTGGATTATTGCGGGCGACAACCACAGCTGCTCTAGAGATACTTTTTTCCCCTATTTTTTCTAGATTAGATTTGATAGGCAAGAAGATGGCAGCAAGCACTGCCATCAAACTCAGTGTTCTAATGTTCGTGTCTGACACTCTGCAATTTTAAACTTCTCATCATTCTTTTTAGGAAAACTTGATCTTACTATATTTAACTATTCCTGGGTAAGCAACTCATTGCCTTATAGTGAGTTCGTTCCGATTTACCTGACGGTTCAAGACTGGGGTTTTATCAGAATAACTGGCTATTGATCCATGCTTCAAACTTCCGAGCCATTGTAGTATGTTCCAAGCGAAAGTAATGGAAATTCAAGAAGCCTTAGTTTGGCTGAAAGGAAATAAAATACCTGACAAGGATATTTGTATCCTTAAGGACTGTCAAGCCACCTCTAGGATCTATCTCATCGATATCAAGAATCGTAACTGGCTACCGTTCATCTATGGTGAGTTTAGGGCATAGTACCATTCCAGTGAACTGCGTGGCAGTAACCTTGCTAGAATTAGAACTATACTAGGTATCTAACCGAATAAATCTTATTTAGGTAGGCCTCTAGATACATATAAGTTGTTGCTTAACATGAAGGCAACCAACTAAGCGAACAATAGATAGGCAAACGGTACGTGCCGCATGACCCGACAAATCCTGGATGTTAAGCATTGCATGCGTTTAATTTTGATGGACAGGACCAACCTTAACAAAGTCATAGGGAAGATCACATATTACTGCCTTATTGTTACAAACGCGAAGAGATTGGGGCTCCTCTCAACTTACGAATCTGCAGAGACGACGAGGAGGAAGAAAGTATGCTTTACCTTTTCTGCTCGTGCTCTGCGGCCTGCGGTAGGCCTTCCTAAGTGATTATTTCTTGCATAGTCTCTGCAATTTTGAGGCAACTTACATAACAGATCTCGGCAATTTATTGACAGATCGGCAAAGAGTTTAGGGGGTATTACAACACACTTATTCAAGGTCTAAGACGGGGTCCTTTCATTGGACGGCAACCCATACCTACTAACTAAATTATAAAAAAACAAATTCTGTATAAATATATAAAAGCTCCTTTTTTTCTTAACAAATTGGGTGTTCGAAACTTTGATTTTATTTTTTAAGTTAAATATATTAAACACATTTTGAACATATAAATGTACTATTGCCAGGACACATTTTTGGTGCGCACAACAGATGGTAGTTTCTATCACATAGTGAGCATTGCTTGCCAGTATTCATTTGGGTTATATGCCCGACGCAATCGTAACATAATCCACTTGTTACTATTTCGTCGTTCTTTAAACCTTGAGACGCAGACTTACTTTTAGAATGAAATAAACTCCTTACGTGATTTTCCGAATTGACTGGTTTTGGAAGACGGAGGACACTAGTGGATGGTTTACTTGAATGAAACCTAAAACTTTTTTTCTCCTGTTCCTCAACATTTCCCGAAATAGTTACAGTTTCACTGACGCGGGTTGGGAAGATCACAGGCAAAATTTTAGGTCCTTTTTTTTAGAAATGTTTTTGATCTCTTATTTTCTTTTGTTTTAAGTTTCTTTTTAAGTCCTTGTTTCTTCCGTTCTTCTTTTCTTTTTGCTAATAGTACAGCCTTGTCCTCTTTTTTCTTTTTCTTTTCAATTCGATTTTTCAATCTTTCCTCTTTCAGTTTTTGATCTTCCATTTTCTTTGCATGTTTTAGCAATTCCGGAATTCCGACCTTATTGGTTCAAATATTCGTCAAAACTGAATACTACGCAAAATATAATTAACTTTAATGACTCCCAAGGGGACGGGGCGGGATAGAGATGCTCACAGCCAACAGCGATTCGGGTGAACTAATCGCTCCCTGCAATAAATCCATGATAAAAAAGATTTTGGAAATATTGCGTCTCTTTTCAAGAGAGTCAAGAGAGATGAGCCTCAGACAGTCAAGATAAAGAGGAAGCGTGGTAGAGTTATTCTAAGGAAGACCATGGAGTGCAAACCTTAAAAATCTGCGCTGGACTACCTCGATGCGGCTGATGTGGGCAGCGAAGTAATAAGACCAGACAGGGCTGGCGTATTTCAAGATTGGTCTCACAAAGGTGCAATATGGAATTTTGTTTAAATAGGGATCATCAAGCTCCTTCGATTATCTTTTCACAAAGCCCAGTGTCGAATTAGCTCTATCAACGATCAATGTCACATGTGCTACAAAAGAAAGCCAAAAGTTTAGAACCACGCCGAAATTTTTAGCCTTTTCGACACGGCTCAAATCAATACGATCCAAGGAGTAATCAAAACTCAAGGGACTTTTATTACGGAAAAACTTCGTAGCAGTGCACTTACTGCCATTCAAGGGAAGGCGATTATAAGCACACCATTCGCAAAACGTAGACAAATTAGTGTTAAGCAGACCACAGTCGAAATCCTGCACAAAAGAAGTGAAACATCATTTATATAAAGAATGAAAAGGAGCAGACCGAGGATGCCACCCTGAGGCACCCTAGAGGTGATAGATATTTGGTATGATAATGTTTTCCGAAAGAGGACACGCAGGGTTTAACCAGACAAATAATAAGATAACCAATCGACAAAACGAATAGGAAACCCAAGCCGAATTGCTAAAAACCGTGAAAATACAGTCCACCTGTTTACCCGATTCGATGACTGGAAGAGAGTAATTCTGGAACTCAAGGAGGTTGATTGTAGTTGATTTACCCTTAAGAAATTACCATGGGCCTCCTTAGCCTAAGTGTGTCTTTTTAGGCAGCCACTTTAACCTTAACCTACCTTTAAGAAAGCCATGCCGGAAGGAGCAAATGAAAGGTCTACTGTAGAAACGGAGCACTTTACAGACCAAGGCTTCGAAAATCTTCGCTACATGACACAAGCCAGAAATTGGACGGTAATTATAGATGTCGGACTTACTGCCTTTTTTATGAAGTGGGACAATCAAAGAGCTCTTCCAAAGAACAGGGAAACGATCAGAACATAATGACACGTTGAATAAATAACAAAGGATGCGGGCAAGAGACGATTTTTAAAGAAGGAAGCAGGAATGCCGCCCGACCCCCGAGAAGCCGTCCGACAGCGGAATAGATGCTCAGCAACAGATGCATCGTCAAATACAGGGTATACTGGCTCGAAAGAAGTGGAAGGAAGCCTAATCGAGTAGGTAAAATCAATAGAGGAAATATCACAGTTAGAATCGCAGAAGGCAGTAAGGAAAAAAATCGGCAAAATACTTGGCGATATAAGAGGGATTATCACTTTCACAATAAAAATAAATTAGAGAAGAAAGTCGGGCGAACGAAGTTGAATACAATCCAACGTAACATAAACACTTAGCCACAGTTACTATACGGCACAAATAGTAAGTCGGAAATATTTTATTCAGATGTTTTTCTGTGTAAAAGGGGAGCAACTTAATTAATCAAAGCAGTTCCTTTTCTTCCCACAACCAAAGACATAGTTCTTGTCTCAATACTTGTAGTTCCGTAATAAAGTTTTAATTAAAAATTAAATATCCATCATTTTCAAATTAATTCGAAAAACTTTGAGAATTTTGTGAAATTAGGCATCCTGAATATCAACCCTTCTCTTACAGAAAAGTCACAATAGAAGGAAGACTACAAATACTGATACCATAAATGGCACTGGATTAGGAACATCGCCGCATGGAAAAGCAAAACATGTCGGCACTGAACAAGTTTTGTACTCGGAAAACTTCAGGTCCGAAAACCCAAATCACATCAATATACAAACAAACTCGGAGAACACAATTTATGGAGACGTGTCCTCCCAACCATCAAGGAACTTAATCGAGCATACAACACAGAGTAGAAGCAAAGATTACTTACCACTAGATAACCGGCTCCCTAAATTGCCCGGCTAGTCTTGAAAAAGTAACACTGGCAACTCAGTAAAACGAAATATATCAACCTTTTAAAGTCATAAGAATATAGATGCAAATAAAGAGTACAGGTAGTGTGCAGTCATTTACTCCCGTAAAAATTATTTGAGAGAATCACTTACTCCTGTCAAAATTTTGTTCTCATACGGAGAGAATCACAGACTCCTGTCAAAAAAGTACGGCCAAATCTTGTCGAAGAGAAAAATGTACCAACAAGTACAACCAATAAAAAGAATTCGTGCGTAAGAGACGTTCAAACCGTCAATGTATTTTGATCTTTTTATGAGTGATGTACATTTGATATTTGTAAATACACATAAGAAAGTTTACGTCTCTTCTCCACAAGCTTTCCCGGAAAACAAATTTTTAGTTCTGACTGCAGGGTTGCCCGATGCGGGAAATATACAAAAGCAACCAACAATTTTTCACTGCTTTGTTTGAAGCCGTTTATCTAGTAGTAAGTAATCTTTGGTAGAAGTATACATTATAATATTCTGTGGCCACAAAGGATAGGCATCACAGTTACGTTTGGAGTTTATAAACCTCCAGAATTGCTTAGGGGCAGCCAACAACGTGAACCTTATGGTAGCCAAAAATTCGGCATAGGAAACCTGCAACTGATGATGATCAAAAAGTCAGTACGCTTAAAGTTAAAGAAGCAATCATTAAATATAGATGAGAATGTATCAACAGCTTCGAAGCACATAACAACGCAGGATGATGGGAATATTTTGAAACCAAGAGGGAAAATACAAGATCCAAAAATGTCCCCGCCTCATTGGGAACACACCAGCATTAGATCAAACCATATGAAGCAAAAGAGTCAAGGAAGGACAAAACATGGTGAGAAGCAGCTATAAATGAAGGCGGCAAACCATCCGCGTCGGAATGACCTAGTCCTACATTATCAAACCCAGTGAAGATTTATGCCTTCTTATTAATTCATATGAATTAATATGAAGGATAATTCTAATTTATGAAAAAAAAAAAAATATAGTGAAAATATAATACTGGGGAAAACAATTCAGTGAATTCTGAGTTGAATTTAGTTTCTCTGTAGTAAATTTCAATTTAGACCAATAATAAATCTTAGTTCACCTAATCAAAATTTTAACTAGCTTGTTGGCTCATAAGGTACGGTTCCACGATGCCTTTTTCTCTTGCGCTTAAGGCATGCCCTACAGCGAGCGCTATAGCGCATGAAAAGCATGCAGAAAGGCATACTTTTTTCGGGAAATTAGTAGCGCATGTAATAGCGCACGTATTCCCACAGTTGATGGGAACACTTGCCTCTTTTCATGCGCTTTTTCAATCATTGTTTGGGATTTAGAGTGATTAGAACTACTACTCAGGAACAGAAAAGTTCGCCTAACACTCTTGCGAATGAGTAATTGCAAAGACACTTTAACATTGCGATTTTTTAGTATTTAAAAGAATAACTTTAGTAGCTTTTAGGTTACTTATTAAATGTTAGGAACAAAGTCAGGACAATTTATAACTTATAACAATATTAGTGAAGAATAAGAATACTCCAAAATAGTTCGCTCACCAAAACAAGTTGTTTGTAGCCAGCCAGGTTTTCGTGATTTTAGCTGCATGACAGAGTAATTCGTCCTGTTGAAAAATATATTATATTTGCCTTTAGCAAATTCCAACAAAGAGTATATCCCAGCTGATAAGAAGTTTTGATTTCGATAATATTTAGAAAAAAGATCAAAGTAGGCAAACTTTTCTGTGCTTTGGTAGTAAAATGGAATCGAAAGAAATTGAAGAAACAACTATTTCGTTCATTAAAGATTATGAAGAGTTAGAAATTTGATGGCGCGCTGAAAAAGAATACTATTGTAATAAACAGAAAAGAGCAGATGCTTTGCAAAAATTGTGTGACAAGTATGGGTGGAGTGAAAGTGTTGTAAAAAATAAAATTAAAAGTCTTCGATCCTACTTTCGTAAGGAACACGCGAAAGTAAAAAACTAAACAGTGGTGCTTTAGCAGATGAACGCTATGAGTCGACTTGGTTTGGATATAATCATTTATTGTTTATTTTGAATTCAGATACTTCACGTCAAGGCAGGAGTATGGAATCTGAAGGGTCTCAAATTCATGAAACAGAAGAAGTAAGTTGTAAATTTAAATTAATTGTATTAATTGAAAGATATAAACATATATTATTCGTAATTTAAATTTCAATTGTATATTTCTAAAAACTCAAGTTAAAAAACCAGATAATTTTCGTAATACAAATCAATCGAAAAATTCTTGTCTTATTTGCTGAACATCTTGTCGAGGTTTCCGTGGAGTTTTTGAAAGTGGTAATACGCCTCGATCATGTTGTACTTGTTTCCTCCATGATCTTTGACCAATTTCACCTGAATCCAGATCTTCCATATCAAAGGTCCCTGCGGGGCTATGCAAATTTTTCGAGGCACTTTTCCGTAAAAAGTTGTGCAAGTATATGCAAGATAAAACTACGGTTTCAGCTGTTTCTACTTTGAAATCAATTGGTCTTGAAAAAATTCTAAAAACGGCTGACATTATACCAAACGTGTTTTCCACTATTCGGCGAGCCTTCGATAGTCTGTAATTAAAGACTGTCTTCGGTGAACCTTTACTGAGATCTACATTAAATGGTTTCATAATATATCGGTTTAGAGGAAATGTATTATCAGTTATCAACACGTATGGTAGACTTTGTTCTCGGCCCCTCAAACTATTTTCTTTTGGTAAACTTATTTCTTATCAGTTTCTCATAAAACTCCGTTTCTTTAAATACACCTCCATATGACATTCTGCCCTGACAGCCAACATGAGCGTACGGGAAACAATAGTTGGCGTCAACAATGGCTAGTTATATAATACTAAAAGTCCCCTTATAGTTATAAAAAGTGCTTCCGCTATTTCTTGGGCATTTCAACAAAACATGTTTCCCATCTATTGCACCTATGCAATGTGGGAAATTCCAAATATTGTCAAATCCTTTAGCAACGCGCATTCATTCGTCACTGTGAGTAGGAACCTACAAAAGTAGTTGATAAAGTATTTTTAGTTTGTGGATTATTATTTCAATTCTTTGAAGTGTGTTTTATTATGTTACAGGGTAATCATGAAAAAACCCGAGAAACTTTAAATGAAGAATTGCAACAAAGTACATATCGTGAAGATACAGAAGAAGCGTTTTTGAGACCTACGTGTACAACTCAAAAAATTAAGCGACAAAAAACTTCTAATAAAACCGTCGATGAAGCATTTGATTTCATGAAAAGTGTGCAAAATAAGATGCGAATGAGGGATCACTTTTCTGTATATGGAGAACATATTGCGTGCAAAATTAGAAATTTGCCTTCGAATCGCTTGCAGAATATTGCAGAGCACAGGATAAATAATATTTTATTTGAGCTGTCATTGGAAGGCGACGGAACCTATTTTTCCCTTTCAAATGCTTTTTCCGAATCACAGCAATCGTCTTCATCTTTATCGCAAACTTCTGAACGAATGCCGTCAACCTCAGGACAGCACTTGTCAAAATATTCTTCAGTTGATAACAGCAATTTTAATTATGACCCGACATATACTAATATATAAATTGTTTTTTTATACTTTTAACAAATAAACTCTCTGAATTAGATTAGCAATGAAGTTTTTTTTTAAATGTTTAATTACCTTAACGCAATCTTTCAACGCATCTATTATGCTAGTACAAGTTTCCAAAACTATCCGAGAAATAGATGTTTTCGAGATGTGGAAAAGGTACATTAAGCTTTGAAAGGATTCTCCTGTTGCCAGAAATCTTAGTGTTACCGCTAATCTCATATGAGGTGGAATAGATTCTCTCATATTTGTATTTTGTTTTTTTATCCGTTGGGTAATCAGCTGCAGTAAAATTTTGAAGTTACTTTCACACATTCGAGTAAAATTTTTAAAAAATTTTCCCCATCCATTTTTTTTTATTATTTATTCGGTTTTTGTAATAATTCAGCTCCCAAATTTCTCGAGAACTTTTCTTTTTCTTTTAATTTTTTTTTAATGTTTTTAATGATATAATATGCTGCGCAAACACCAGCAAACACTTCCTCGGAGGACAACATTTCAACATAAACTAAATATCCCTGGAATAAAAAGCATACCGTTGAAATAGAAAATTGCATGCTTCTTGAGGCATGCCTCTTGTTCATGAAAAGCATGCAACTTTATTCCTTGTGTCGTGCGCTAAACGCATGAAAAAAAGGCATCGTGGAACCGTACCTATAGCGATTATAATTACTCCAACTTGTTAGTTTAATTTCAAAGAAATCATTGTTTTTACGAAAAGATGTTTAAATAATGTTCTTCCTTTTGTTGGTATTTTTCAATGAGGTTGTAATTACCTTGAAAAGTTTGGACCGATTATATCTAGCAGCTTAAATTTATCTATCCAAATATTTAATACTAAAAATCAATATATAACAAACTCATTTAAATAAATTTGTCTCTCTGAAATAATTTATCTAAACTCAAATGCATTTCCTTTGGAAAGATAATAAATCAACAATCGACCCCTTTTAACCTCAAGCATTCTTTAAAACGTTTGAATCGTCATAGCTCACCTCCTTCTCGTCCGATTCCTTTGATGTTTCCTTTCTTAATTTTGTTTAAAAAAAAATTAAAATCGAAACAAATTTACGGAGGGCTTAAATAAAAACAATGTGAAGGGAGTGAATGATGAAGGGAGTCCTAATTTTATGTGCCTTCTGCTCGAAGTGTTGAGATTCCAATATTTACTCAGGGAACCAGAAGATCTTGATTGCACCTCCTCCTAACCATGACGGAGGGGTAAAAATAACATTCCTGCAATAGAATTAAGATTAAAAAGAAACTTTCAACAAATCATAGAGTTCCCTACAGCACTTACAACCTTCTTGAGACGGTTAAAAAGACGGAAGTCTAATGGATATGAATGAAATGTGTGGAAATGAATGCACCTGTTCTTCCTTCTCAAGATCGCACATCATATAAAGATACCCCAGTACCTATTCATATATCTATCTATATTTATTCATCCTATCTGCAGTCCCTCCCCCGATTCTATACACAACTAGTGTGCAAAATCTGATGAAGTGAATTTCGCAATAATTTACTAGAATTCAAGAGATTACCACCAGAATGAAAGGAAATAGTTAAGAACTCTTCGTTATTTTTGGTTTGAGAAACAACAGGTTGCAATTTTGCATTGATTTCCTGAATAATTTTGGTCGCTATGACAAAAATATCTTAATTAGGGTTCAATCTAAACGGATTCCCGGGGTTAGTGCCATATGATAAAAATACCTTTTTCCTCAATGAATAAGTTATTTGGCCCACATGTTGAAGATACATTGTCGTTTTCATCTGAATTGGCTGAAAAATACTTTTCGCGATGATAAAGATGACGGTGTAGGAAATGCGAATTTGTGATGGATGTAATTTGTACGGATACGCCTTTGCAGGTGTCATAACTTATTAATTTCTGTTGTGATTAACAATTTCTGTAGACGCTTTGAGCAGTTTGGTTTGCTTTTATACTTTTTAAAACCAAAAACGCGTAATTAATCTTTAAATATTGGTAATTTTAGAAGTCAAAGTTATCTAATATCACGATTAAGTGAAAACCGTATCAAATAACTTATGTACCCACAGTAGAGCATAATAAACTCTGAAACTGTTAATAAAAAAGGCTGTTAAAAATCTCCGACATGGTAATCAAAATAAATCGATACTCCTTTATCTTTAATTTAGGCAAATTCGCTCGGTTGTTTTGTAATTACCACATTATATTTATATTCACTAGGTTGTCTTTTCTCGAGTTTCCTTCTTGCTTCGTCGATTGGTTGTTCTCTTACGTGTCAGGTCGTACACAGGATATCCTATTTCGGGGAGCCTTTTCCGAGCAAATAATTGTCACATCGGTGGTGCCTCAGAGTAGTCACCTTGGCCCGATCCTTTTTATCCGATATATCATCCTATTCAGTGGTAAAATTTTGTGTTACTTAGACGATGCCAAGATTTTTCACACTGTTTCCCACGACTCAGAATGTACTCTCTTGAACTCTGATTTGGCTACGTTTTGCAATTGGTATATACACAATCGCTTTCCCTTAAATGCCGTGCACTGTTATGAATTTCTCCAGTAGAAGACGTCCCTTCCTCTTTGACTAAGCTATCGATGGTATTATCTTGAGCAGGATTGACAGGGTGAGATCTCTGGGCACGGTCTTCAATTTTGGTTTTTTTTTTTCGAGGACCATGTGGCCTCAATCGTACCTAAACCAAGCTTTTTTACTGCACATTCGATAGACCAATTTTGGAATACGCTAGCTTTGTATAGGCTCCCTTCTTCGCAGTTCATATCAACCGCATCGAGGGACTGCAGCGTATTTGTTATGTTGCTGTACATCTCTATCCCGCCCGCTCCCTGAGTAGGCTTGGCTTCCTGCTCATTTCCAGTTATATTTTTGTAATATGTAGTATTATATTTTGATTAATCTTTATTAAGGTACTATTAGCGAGTTAAAAAAATGTTTTTCGATTTTTTTTTGTTTCATAAAAGGGTCTATAAATGTGTCAAACAATTTTCAAAATAGAAAAAAAGTTATACAGATTCTTGTATAGTCATGTGTTTAAACGCATTTTTCTCGAAATGAAATTTTTCAAAATTTCCCAAATTCTAGCTCCTTCAGATGTACTGGAAAGGCTATATTATTTCCGCAGATTTGGGCTCATTTTTTTACTTCAACTTCAACGCCCTCTATACTAGAAAAAAAAATTATAATAAAAAAAATTTTTTTTTGCAATATATAGATCCTAAGTTATCATATGTAAAAAAGTACCTCTAAAAATAAATTTTTTACTTAAAGAAAAACATTTAAAAAGGGTCTTTTTTTTACTTCACTCGCTAATAGTACCTTAAATAAATGAACAAGGAAATATGAAATAAAGGTCAACAACTTCTATTGTTAAGTTGATAAATCCAACATTGTCCTCTGGTCACAGGCACAAACCTGGAATAGCCAAACCAAGAATGAGGCAAGATACGATTCCAAATTTTTGAAGAATGTTAATTACAAGGATATTTTAAATTTAAGGGGATTCGAACCTTGTAGAACAATAGTCCGTGAATTTATTCCTAAAGATTCGTCCACTCACAAAGCTATCTTAAGATCGACAAACTCTTATTTCACTGTGTAAAAATAACTAACCTTGGCTCCAAACATGGTTACTCTGCATGCTCTCCTCGGATTTAATTTGTTGTTTCATTTGTTTGAGAGAAACCTGCCTTTGGTTTAGACTCTGCCTGAGTCGGAATTATATTTTGAAATTTCGACTGCTCATGCAAGAGGCAGCTAAATCTGATATTGTGTGTATTTTTGTAGGTGTTCCCGTTTATGCAGATCTGGAGTACCTATGTATACCACTTCGCTAACCCTGCACAAAAGTTTTTGTTGTCACTATGTATAGTTCACCTGCGGTAACACTTCCGAAGGTTTATCTACTTATAATTTCCACTTTACTGATTGCTTACGGTTGATGGATGAACTCTGATATTATCCACGGCTTCTACCATGGGTTGAAATTCTTTAATAAACGTCGTGGGAATGGTACCTAAGGTGCCTTTAATTTCTTAACACGTGGACCGATTTGGATGATGCTCCTTTTCACATATGGAATATATTCCCCCATTTGTACCAGGACAAAAATTTATGAGCGACGGTTAGGATACAGGAGGAGGCGAAACCCAACCTCGTAGCGCGTAGAGTGACTTGGATAATCCGACTAAAAGTTCTCGCAATCCACAAAAGATTTGATTAGGAGAAAAATCTTGATATCTCCCGCATAATAAGAATTTTACTTCTTTGAAGCAAATAAGTAATATCATCAATAGATAAGATGAATAACAAAGGTCCAAGTACCCTGGCAAACGCCAGAAGGAGTGACAAAGGCATCAGAAAGCTCGCCTCGAACACGCACTCTATAAGCCCTATTAGATCAATACGACTTAATCCATGCAATGAGTGGGCGGGAAACCCAACCTGGAAAATTTGAAAACGATAATAGAGTAATACAGCTTATCAAAGGCAGCCATCCAAAAATCCACCCACATCACGAACAAACTCCTGAAGGAACCCATTCTGCCGAATAGAGGTTAAACCCCTACACCCCATGGACTATTGGCATTGCATCATCTGTTCGAAAAGTTTTGGAATGCAAGATAATTTAGCAATAGGTCTGTAGTTAGCACTACTATTGTCACTCTTAAAGACGGGGATTAAAAATTATGTCTTCCAGAGTGCCCACCGAGAAAGACCGCAGGAAGAGTAAAAGAAAGGGACGTAATAACGCCAGCAACCCCCAAAGCCGATGAAGAGAGCTCAGACATCAGAGGAAATGGAGGACAACGCGTCAGAGTTGGCCGAAACAGCAGAGAAAAATGAGCTAATATCACCCTTCACCTGCTCGACGCAGCGGCGAATGTCGTCAAAGAAAGGCAGCAAGGGAGAGGAGTCCATCGAACGGCAACACGCGAAGTCAACTCGTGGCATCTCTTCTGCAAACACCACAGTTGGCTTCCACCACTTCAATGACACCAACCACTTTATCTAATTGGCAGGAGGAACACACCTGCCTGATTCCCCGACAAGTATGGCCAACAACTTGACCCTAAATGGTCAAGAGAGCTCATCCTACTCGGACGCAAAGCAATTAGCATTACAGTGGCCGTTATTATGGGCCACTGTCTCATAGGTAGACAAACCGATATACTAGGCGCAACTTCAAAAGACTTCTGTAGGAGTTGCTATGATGAAGTTGAAGAGGAAACCATACTCCACCTCCTCGGTAACTGCCCGGCCCTAGCCAACCGTAGGAACTGGTTTTTGGGCTCCCCCTTCTTTGAAGAGCTAACCGAATCAGGCTCCGCTGACGCTCGATTTATAAGCAGTTCCAAAAGGCTCCCGACGACGGGTTAAAGCTGAACACCCTTCCCATCCCAGCCAAATTTATTTTGACTCTCCTTGAACTGGTTCCACTTTAGACAGGGAACTGGCTCGGTGCACAGGGGGTAACAGGTTCACCCTCTTCTTCTCTATGTATTTTTTGGGGTTTTTGAAAATCTTTGCAGACTAAATTTGTGGTATCACAATGGGCCTCCTTGGCCTAAGTGTGCCTTCTTAGGCAGTAACTCTAACCTAACCTAACCTAAGGGAAAAGCTGTGTTTCATTCGGACCCGTTGTAATCTACCTGATAAGAAGCTACGCATTAAGGACACAGCGGTGTGGTGGAACTGGAAATTAGAAGTCAATTTCCCAAGCATATTGAAGGGATGTTGCCATATCAAATGTTTTAGAAAATTCGAGCCATATATAGGTGATCCATATTCAAGAAACGACGAACATCAATGGCTACACTCAGAAGAGCCATCCTAACTTTAGCGGTTCCAACGAAAATAGTTAAGGACCTCGGCATTGCTGGATTTTGCTATAGGCACAGAAGTGGCAACGTTCCAAACAGAGGGAAATTGTAAAGTGATAAGGCACATGTTAAAGATATCTAAATGGCCTGAATTATCCAGGACAACAATAATATTATAAATTTAGAGGGAATGCCGTCTGGTCCAACAGCGTCAGATTTGACCGCATCAATACCCACAACAACCTATCCAGCAGGAATGTGGATTATCTGAGCTTCCCTCCTAATGACCATGAGCCCAATTTTCAATACCACATGATGAGTAAAATTAGTATTCAAGAAGAGAGAGATAAATAGACGACTAAATTGAACCACCGAAATTACTTTGCAATCAGCAATGGCCTTTTGTCATTATCTGTTGTCAGCAAAAACAAATGTGTGTCACCTCCGGTGAAGTTTGAACTTTGGACTGTCATTATACCACTGGAAATACTTTAATATTTTTCTTTCCCTCTCGATATCAACGGGTGGTTATCATAAATAAAAGTCAGTACATTATCCCCACTTTGAACTATTTTTTGTCAGTTCACTGATGGTACGAGTTATGGGGTGCCTCAGGGATCAATTGTCTCTCCAATACTTTTATTTAAAATTCTTCTTTATTTCTAATTGTATGTAAGGAAGGCTTAGGTTATGTTACGGTGGCGGCAAAAAAGCCTCGCATAGACCGCATGGGTCCATAGCGCTACCACGATTAGATGCCCTACATCCTAGAGGTTTCCTTTTGCGATCGTCGATCGTCTCCGTTGCGAACTTCAGAATACATTTCGAAGCTACCTTACTTCCTGTCTTTTCCTAGGAAGCGCAAGACAACGCAAGATATGCTCTAAAGTTTCTTTTGTATTAGGTTCCTGACAAAGGTTGCATAAATCAGTGTCAGAAACAGCAAGTACCAGCGCATGGACAACCGTAAGGCAGTGTCCGGTATAGATCCCGATCAAAGGTCTAGAGAGATAGATTAAGAAAACAATTATTATTATATTAGGTTTAACAGATATCAAAACAAGTTTGCCGGCTCTTTTAAGAACTTACTCAACGTCAGACAAGGCTGTTCATTAATAAGAGTAATCTATTCAATATTTTTGTAAAAGTCATGAAATAATTGACTGGTCTTCGAATTGCCCCATTAATATAAATTTGTTGAGTCAATCCCTTGCGGGCGGATCTGATTACTATCAGTTCCGCATAATCATATTGTCATATTTACGACACTATGTACCTTCGGAAACTTTTAATATAATTTTCTGCGAATCTTTCCAATTTAATTCTAAGAAAACATGCATATAATCAACTATATATGATTAGAACTGCTTGTCGACAATATTTTCAAGCCAATAAGAAGGTGGCAATATTACGCTTCCTGTGCAACTAAATTTAGCGCATGTTCAATACTTTCGAACCCCGGGACTTTAGCATCTGTAGTCCAATGACAGTTGAGAAGATTAAACCAATCTCTACTTGATAATATAACCTGATTCGATGTTACAAGATTGGCAAACCGTGCATTGTCTGAAAATTGCTACGAATTGCATCAACAGTAAATCTTGGCCAGTTCGACGGGGTTTCTTTTAATATTGTTATAAATCGGTAGAGGATGTGTGGAAGTGAGGAGCACCATAGAACGTGAAATAGCAGCTGCCTTAGAATGATTTAGTCTTGAAATTCTTGAGCATAGGTAATGCATGTCAAAATATGATATATTTACCCTGGATTTAATTTACCCCCAACTAAGAATAAATGCACATATCTCGGTTGGTACCTTTAGCATGCCAGACCACGTTCATGATAGACGTTATGCGCCCTCCCCCCTCTCCACCCTATTCTCTCTATCATCCTGTTTTGTGCGTTGTAGCCGAAGTAATGTTCCTGTAAATTGTGCAAATGGTAATCACTGGTTGGATCCGACATATGGCACTTCATGCAAGCATTCAACTGATAAAGAAGAGCCCCCAACAGCAGCAACAGCATCATCATCATCATCAGAAGCATCGTGATCGTCCGGACTGAAGTACCAAGCTATCACAGTATCACAGAACAACTAAACATGGTACCAGTTCCACAGCATCCACGTAACAGCATCTCGCGAACAATGAATAACAAAAAATCACTTAATATCAACAACAGCAGGCTTATTTCATAATTATACAGGTTGGAGCACCTTGGCGGGTAGCCATGTCAGGGAGCAGAGGAACTGCTTTGCTGTCGTAATAAATGAGAAATACCAAAATCATGGATCATGGGATCGGAGCCAAAGACTGCTGGAGCTTAGGAGATGGAAGTTCTGGGAGCCGGGACCTGATGGGATCCGTACACCATGCACAATGCACACGTAAACCTAATACATGGCTGTAATCATAACTTTGCAGGAAGAGCAAAGCAAATGGCCAAGCTGCTGCGGCCAGTCGCGTAATAACAATAAACATAAAACAAAAGTTTTAATCTTCGCAGATGGGGAGCACTAGTTCAACATCGTCAGGGAGTCGGGACGAAGTAAGGAACGTGTAAGGAAGTGAATTCATTCCGAAAGAGCGATTTATTACGAGATTCTCGACAGGGAAAGGGGCGGGTGATTGGAAATGACTACCTTGAGGCTAGCTACGTCGTCAATCTAAACCAAACCTTATCCCAGTATCGTGACTCAAATATTTTTGCAACAAATTATAATCGTATCACCTGAATCACATAGATTTTACAAAATATTGTATACCCAAAAAAATTTCTTCAATTGTAGTAGTAGATTTTATTTCAATTGATTTTTAACTCGCCCAAGGAGGCGAGTACAGACTTGACGAACAAAAACATGGTCAGCGATGATGATCAAGAAGAAAATCTTCAATGCAAACAACAACAAAAGAAAACCACTTGCACCTGGAATGAAGGTGAAGGTGAAGTGGCACACGATCGATCTAATTTGAGCAGAAGCAAGGCAGGTGGCATAATTGCGCGCACAACCGCGCGGTGGCGGTAACCTTTTTACGCTTTCAAGTCTCAACTTGGCTCCAACCCATTTTGTTCGTATGCTCCTGCACCTTCAGGTCCCACTATCTTATACATCCACTTCCTACCCCACCATTTTTGTCTTACGTTTTCTTTTTTTTTTCATTCCACACTCAAGAAATTAAGAGAAGGCGGCTTCCACGTTTCTTGATCGCACATTTTCATTCAGCGTGATATACCTGAACTCTGATAACCGACATTTCTGGGGTGGTGTTTATATCGTTTACCTTTTGTTATCTTTTTTTTTTGTTTTTTCTTAAGAAGATCGATCTTTACCATTGCCCGGTGGTGATCTGTTTTCCATTTCTTAATTTCATAGATCGAACCTTGCAGATCATTCTCTGACACCGCTGGTGCTGTTAATAGCGCTACTGGTTCTACTGTACGTTTTGGTACGGTTTTATCGCGATCGTTTTTATACTCGCGAAGGAGTTCGAAGTCAGGACTTCAAGTTAATTGGAATGTTTTTAAATGGGATTCTTTCCTCAATCAATTTATTAATTTTCGAGATAATGAGAAGATAATTAACGCGTTTAGGTCATAGGTATGGGGAAATCTTAACTGGAAAGTTAACTTTGTTAGTAGACGAATGAATTGTGATTTTCTATTGATTTCGCTGCTGTACTCTTCTCACTCCTCGTTTTCCCCTATTATCAAAACTTACTTAGATAATGCTTCTTGGGTTTAGTTGCAATCGAGTTAATAGAGAGCCTAAGATCTACTACGATGCGAGTGAACTGAATCCATGCACAATCATCTCACGCAGCGTTCTTTACTTTCTACCAAGGTCCTGTTGATCAACATGTTTGCATCCCTAGATAGGTGTTCACCCACTTCCCAAGTTCGTGCTAGGAGATCTTGGATGAAAATGATCGCAAGTAAGCAAATGCCGAATATAAACTGCACACACTAGTTCTGGATCCTTTTTCAAATCTTCCTTGCTTTACACGCAATTTCGGATTCTTGCACAACTATTAAGAAATGTTATTGTGATACATTTTCTTTGTGATCCTTAATTGTAAACAACCGAGAAACTTATTTACGATAGCACCAAGTTTAAGAAGAAGCATTGTAATGTCGATAATATAGTAATTTCTATTCCTGGCAAAACCTTGGCAGAAAGGGAATCAAGGATTAAAAAATATGGTAAACTGTTATACATTTGTACTGGTCTGCTTAAGAAGAAGAAAATTGCTGGAACAAATTACGGGACTCAACTCTAATTGTGTTGCAATTGTCAGCTGCCTCAATTTTTACGGAACATCACCATAAAATTTCATGAATGATCAGTTCCAAGTATCTGTTCGGTTTCAAAGGATATTTCACGTATAAAATTAAAAAAGCTTAAAATTAGTCAAATTGATACATCTTTAGCAAAAAACAAAAAACAAAAAAAAAGTGCACACAGTCTGAGTTTCGAAACCTAGTCCTCAGAAGCACGCTACAACTTTTTTACCATTAAACTTCCAAGACGATTAAAAGACCTGAAAGAATTACGGTGGAGAACCGTAAAATTTGCCTGTTAATCCGAAAAAATTGTTCTGTATTAGGTGGTTAAGTGTCCTCAAATAGCGCAGTAAATTTTACTATGCTGTTTTCTAAAAATTGTCTATTAACACATTAAAAATCACTGGAGGTATCGTACATTTAGGCTGCTTAATTTTTTACAGAATGTGTTACTTGCAACACAATTACGATAAGTGGAATCGTCATTTTTAATTCCATCTGAAGAATTTTCCAGTCTCCTCAGGGAATAATTGGATTCTGCGATCGTAGGGCCGCCAGAAGCTCCTTTGCTAGTAGAGTAGCCTGTGGCAACCAAATCCTCGCTTTTTGACATTCATGAATGTCCGAGCCGGGGGGTTCCCATAGCCTAGCCCCCCTCCCAAAACCTCTTCACGTGGACTCTGAGGAAATCAAGCATCAGGAGTTTGGCACTCAGCCTCCAAGCCTTGCTACTGGTATCAACCGCGCGCTGCTTCCGCCATGGTAAGCACCTCGGTTGGCCTTCCGAAGCCAATGATGTTGATGATAGAACTGTAACACCTACCTTCCGTTCGCTTTCTCGACTTCTCTGGGCGTCATCGTACTCTCCTGTCGAGGTATAGTCTCCCTGGAAGTGTGTGGGCTTTGTCGCGACACTAACATTCGCCTTGCTCGTAGTTCTTTCCGCGTCGAGGACAGGACGGCGGACGGGTCGTTTACACGTCCCAGCTGCGACTGGCAGATTGTTGCGGACTACCCAATCCTGCCATACCAGGGCATGATCCTGTCCTCGATTGGATGGTAAACTTTGGTATAAGATTTTATTGTTACTCATTCGACAAATAAATAAAAATGTAAAAAATCATACTAAGAGTTTAACCAATAAGTAGTTGTTTTGTGTTCGTGTAGTTTGGAGAGCAGAGTAATTTAATTCAAAACCTTTGGAATATATATGAGGATGTAATATGTCATTTTAATCAGTAAGAGGCTGTTAGATTAACTCTGAAGCTTCTAGGGCTATATGTAACCCTATTTGTAGTAGAATTCTCAGTTTTGAACCTGTCGATATATATTTTGTATTTAACTTTTGGATATCCCCTGAAACTGTTAGAGGATGCTCGATGTATACAAGAAGCTAATCGATATCCTTTAGAGCTATGAGGGAATAATTTATTAGAAGCTTGAAATATGTAAATTT
This sequence comes from Leptarthrus brevirostris, assembly GCA_964036015.1. Classification (NCBI taxonomy): domain Eukaryota; kingdom Metazoa; phylum Arthropoda; class Insecta; order Diptera; family Asilidae; genus Leptarthrus; species Leptarthrus brevirostris. The sequence continues at coordinate 17,783,931 of OZ038376.1, read as the reverse complement.
CTTCTAAGTTTTTGACTAAGCTTGCTCGTGTCATTTTCTACCAGTCCTCAAAGTTGATTGGGTAATTGGTTAAGGACTTCGAAAACCGTTTAGAGCACCCTTGCCTGAAATTATATTGTATACTTAGATATGTTAAGCCATCTACTTTCGACTTAAACTGACTGTTAACTTCAAAGATGCAAAACTGAGAAAAATTCACCGGAAATGCAGAGCATTAGAAACTCTGTATGCTCCATGAAATCCCTCGAAGAAGTTTCCGCCTTTTACCTTAGGGAATTAAAAAAAGTTCTTATATCGCAAGGTCTCCTTCTCTTCCCCAAGTTTATTTTACGTTTTGCGCCTTTTTCCATCAAGCAATCGCCCAGAAGTCTGATTATCAATTGACTAGCAGCTGATGACACTGCAACACTGCAGTAATTAAAAATTCAAATAAATAAATCCACTAAATAACCTGTTCCCAATATAGGAAATCAACATGAATATCAGGGCTTGAGCTGGTTGTTACCTGAGAGGTGTAGTATGTATGCATACCTGGCCGAACTTGTTTGTCGCATATGTCTCTTCTTCAGGTTGGTTGCTTTCATGCTTTCATGTCGGGTGCATCAATCCTGTCATCTGGTGGAGCATTTCAAGTTGCCGTCGGATAAGTCCGATTGGAAGCCCCATTTTAGCCTCTATGATAGTATAAATTCCGGAATATATAGCGATTCTATGGATTTGAAGATATCACGGGGACAGACGGTATTACTTCTTGGATTCCAATTGCAATTGCTCTATGTCTGCATCGATTTGCATCCTTGCACTCAGCTAGTCGATGCGCGCGAGTTCGGTCCATAGATTTCGCAGTAACCAAAATGCCGTTGCTCTGTTGCTTCATCCTATAGCCGCTGGGTTGCACTTGATGCAGTTAATTGACTGTCAAGAGTTAGTTTTACTCAGTGGTGTGCGCCATTAACTATTTTTTCTGTTTAGCTGTCATTTAAATTTGTTTTGAGGAGATTTTCTTATTTTTCCCATGTCCAACTTCGAGCATCATTTCCTTTTCATTTGCAGTGCGGTCCGATTCACCTAAGCAGCATGCAAATTGAGGAACTGGTCTGTATTTTCGTACCTTCTACAAAAGCAGTAAAAATCCTTAAGACGTGGATGAATTGCATCGATTTACTGTACATAGAGTTGGGCTCCTGCTAGCTCGGTGGTAGCATTACATGCTCCAAAATTGTTGACCATTTGCCACCTTAGGACCGGACCATTCCGCTGTAGAACTATGGTCGCAGCTTTCAGACTAGTTTACAAGTGTGAAAATTTATTTATTTCAGCAATTAGTGAATTTACTGTTGTAATTATCGCCGTTTGTATACATCGCGGACCGTCAAATGCGACACGGGCAATTAACAAAAGGCGTTTCATTTGAACACGCTCCTATCCTCTCCCGTCCCGTACCCAGCAAATAATTTTCAATTTTATTACCTTAATTGCGATCATTTACAGCTTGCCCCTCTATTGAGCACACTGTGGAAAATTTCTCCCCGCAATAACAGCGCCAACGATTAAAATCTGAAATCTGCGACGAGCGACGAACGACGACTGACTTTTCACATTGTAATTTCTTGTTCGGATTGACTCGGATGTCCCATCAATTGCTGGATAAAAGGCGTCATCTTATCTGATCACCTTGGCGTTTCTCAACATGTTGCCTACATTCATCTTGAAATGGACCATGTGAATAGACACCGCCGAGACATACCCTAGCCCTGCTGTCACTATGTCAGTCAATCTTCAAAAGGGTTTCTCTGCACGTACACTTCATATGTCTTCTCTCCTGCTACAAAGCCTCCAAGATACATTATTCTTTAAGTTACGGTGTCCCCATCGGTCTGAGAAGTCTTTGAAATTTCACGGGGGCTCCCATTTTCTTAGATCGATTGAATGTTGCTGGTTGGTGTCATTCTTTTCTTGTCAAACATTTTATCCGTTTTCGGTCTTTTTGACATGCAAGGTGGGGTTTGGCAAGATTCGGAATTAGATTTCTTATTAAATTTTTCTGAGATTATTCGTGGCCTTTTCAATATTTGAACAATTGATGTTTGTAGATTTCCGTATCTAACATAGAAGGTAAGGAAGGTGAGATTTCGGTGTCTGTCTATCTGTCTGTATGTCACTGAGAAATAGCTACTATTCTTATCGACGTGAAATATATCTTATAATGACAAATAAAGAGGGTGGAGGGGGGTAGGACTAGATTTGTTAGTTCATATACCGTGTGGGGTATCATTTGAAAGGGCTTGCTTTAAGGATTCAAAAAATTTGTTTTTAATTTAAAGTCGCATTAATTTTTTACTTATGTCTACAAATCTGCGAAAAATACCATTCCCCCCACCTTATCAGCGAAGTGTGGAAGCTAACAAATCTGAAATAATTCGTACTAATAGAAGGTTTGATATACATTACAGGAAAACTAAAACTATGTTCCAGCCATTTATACTTTCCGAATTGGAATAAATGATAACGTGTTTACCTGCCAATCCAGAGGTCCCAGGTTTGAATCCCACAGACGGCGACCCACGCTGGTGACAACGGATTACGATAATGAGGCCATGAGGGTTGCAGAAAAAAAAGTCAATGGTTCGGAATTCATTTTAAATTGTAGGTCCACTTGAAATCGTTCTCTCAATTCAAGGAATTAATAGAACTGGAGAGAGAAGAAGACAAATAAATCTGATAATTTCCTTTTAAATATTGCACGGAATCCTCGGTGCGCGAGTCTGACTTGCACTCGGCCGGTATTTGTTTTTGGGGATTCTTTCCAGTTTTCCGCATATCAAGGGAATCGGTTGAGAGTCGAGTTTTTTTTTATAATCTGTGATGACCTACTTCGAGGAGGTGGAAGCTCAAGTACCTTTCTGGCAGTCTGGCTGTTCGTAGAAACAACAACGTTCTCCATCTGTGAGCTCCGAGAGTTGAAGCGACAAATGCTTCGGAGCTTCGCCTGCATTCAAAGTACTCCAATATAGTTGACATACTGCTCATGAGAAATTTCAGTTAAAAGTAATATTTGTTAGATATTTTTGTTGGCGGCTTCCGTTAACTGAAAAATGCTTTCATATGGCCGGATTATTGGCAAGGTGGCTCTTGCTCATTTAATCGTGTTGAAGTCACGGTAGTTTAAGGAGCCAACAGCAAATTTCATAATTTTCTAAAAGAAATGGCGCCACTTAATTAACCCAAGCAGAAATAATTCCAGCACGAGAGACCCTATCGATAGTAATGGTATCACCGGCATATCAATAATAACGCACGCAAAACTTTTGCAAATACATGTAATTCACGTCGTCATGTCTATCAATGAAAAGACTTAATCCACAAATTGACGCTGGACATGCAAATGGTACACCTGGCTATTGCATTACTTCGTCGTCTCCAATTTTGTGTATTCAATTCCGGATGATTTTATCAATGTTGCAACCAAGATAAGAAGGTCTCTTGATAGAAATCACATAGGTATTCTGACGCTTCTTGATTTTTCTAAAACTTTTGACTCTTTCGATCATTCCAAATTACTTAATAGGTTACAAATTAAATTAAATTTATCGGCAACCTGTGTATTTTTTATTCATAGTTATATATCAAACAAATATCTGCAGGTGAAGATAGGTGGCATTGTTTGATAGACCGTGGCTTAATTGTGGTGTTTCTCAGGGTTCCGTCTTAAGTCCGATCTTATTTTTGTTAAAGGATTGTACTGATAACGTTCATCTCTACTTCGATCGAATTAACACTGATCTTGAGTAGGTATCAGATTGGGCAGCTTACATGTATTTCTGCGAACTGGGCGAGTCTCTAAGTCGTTTCTTATGACCTCCACAGCCTGAATGACGAAATTGATCGGCTTCTTTGAAGGGTCGATATACTTATTCCGAGATCTGATAGCTTACTCGAGAGGTTCCATAAACTTCGTTTTTGGATCACGCGTTTATTTGAAGCTTTTGTAGGCTTTCACTCGCTTTTCTGTGATTGCGCTGCGCCTTCTCATCTGGGTGCCACATTAATAAAATCGCTTTTGATCTAAAAAATCTACCGCAACCTCGCACTTAACACGTGCCTGTCTCTCCTGCGTCACCTGCATCCGATTCTTTACCTGCGGTCGCTTCGTGTTAATTGGATCCTTCATGCGGCTTTGGGGTCACCTCTCCTTCTTCGAAAAAGCGTCGAGAGAAGCATCCAAGAAGGCGTCTCCCATCGTCGAAACCGGCTGTTATAGTCGTAAGTGGTCTCTCTCCTTAGATGCCTTATCAGTTTAATTTTGAAGTCGCAATAACGAGTTTTACTGGTGTTGGCCCTACCTTACCTTACCTTCTGCCATTGCTTTGAGGACTGCTAAACGTCTACGTTGTATTTTTGTTTCAAGGATGCATCGTAACACTTCTGTGGAGAATATCATCTGTTACATTCCGTCCCACGTTAGTGTTTCATTTGATGCGATTGCCTGCAGAACGCCTGGAAGTCGTGGCGGCTGTTCGTATATCGCACCCTTCAAAGTTTTTGCTCTCAAACATTTGTTTTCAGCAATTTGTTCTCCTGAGATCTGGCCAACTGACACCATTGCACGTTAGTTTGTTTCTTAAGCTGTCCCTTTTATGTCTGCTTCCTCTAAAAACTCATTAGGAAAATATCCCTCTACTACGTCAATATAACTCGCCTCTTTACTGGCATGACCGATTCCTGTTTTGACGTGATCTGCTTGACAGAAACTTTGCTGAGATTCATGATCTTCCTCACGATCTGCACTTTGCGCCCCACTTGTCTATATAGCGATATAGCCTCCTCCGACGACTTGGAACTGATTTGGGTTATTCTATGGCTTTCACGTAAGAACATCCATATCGTTGTAGTTTATATTCCTCCTGACTCACCTTCCAAAATCTGCGAGCAAGTATCCTTATTTATTGATGACCTCTCGAACGACACTTTGCCTTCTGATGAAATGTTATTGTTTGGTAACTTCAACTTGCCTGCTTAGGATTGGATGGGCTCAGACATCGAAGTAATGCTGCCGTCATTATTTTCTGCTCTCCAGTTAGCTGCATCGTTTCTGGACAACACTACTTTTTCTGAAATGACGCAGTCTTGAGCTGCGGTAAACGACTCGACCTCATTTTTTCCACCGAGCTTTAGAAAGGCTGATCCATCCATACTAAACAATTGGCTTTCCACTTGTGACTGGCGTAGTGTCCTTTATGACCTTGATATTGATATAACTGTAACTCCATTTTACAATATTCTTTGTTTATGATTTGCTCACTGTTAAACGGGTCTTGTTAATCTCAGCCTTGGTTTGATAGGTCTCTAAAATATCTAAAGTATTTTTTAAACGAGGTTTTACTCCACAAAAGGTGACACTGACTATCCATCTTACTCAATAATAAATAGTTTTCTGACGTCAACGTTTCGAATGAAAAATAATAATGACTTAATTGTTAAAATTAAGCAAACTTTGCATAATGACCCTAAGCAGTTGTGGAGGTTTGTAATCACTAAGCGTAGAGATATTCGCCTACTACTTCGGATCCAGACGTGTTAGTGTACCCTTTGACCATTGTGATGTGATTTTTTTAGACTTTCTTTCTTGGATAACCTCTGTAATAATAGTGTTAGTGATTTTATGTACCTAGTCTTGCCATAAATTCTGTCACACAATTTCTAATGCGCGCTTTCTCAGAAATTAGCCTGGAATTGTACCGTCAAGTTGAACTTTATAACAAATGAACTGTACGGCGTAATATTCCGATCAGTTTGGTGGCAGTCTTTGACTAGTAATCATGGAGTGGGGCGTAAAGGAAAATCGTATCGCTGTAATAGCACTCCATAAGTGTGGAAAAAGTGCTTCTGACATTTTGAATTTGTTGAAACCGCTAAAAATAACAAAAAGATTCATTTATAGTGCCATAGAACGATTTAATGAAACCTCAGGCATAGATGATAGAGCAAGGACCGGTCGTCCACGTACCGTTAGAACAGTCAGTGCCATCAAAACTGTCCGAGAGCGCATCCGTAGAAATCCACATCGCAAACAACAAATTTTGTCCAGGGAGTTGGAAATCTCCACAAGATCGATGAGTAGATTCATTCGAGATGACCTTCATATGAAGGCTTATCGTCGGTGAACGGCCCACATGTTGACTCCTCGGTTAAAGGAAATAAGATTGGAAAGATGTAAACGTCTCTTGCCTTGGCACGCAACCAATGGCCATGAGAACATCCTCTTTACCGACGAAAAAAGTTTTACTGTGGAGCAAGTTTTTAATAAACAAAATGATAAGTCTTATGCAACATCATCAGAAGAAGCTATAAAAACGGTTCCCAGGGTGCAACGAGGCCATCATCTAGCTTCTGTAATGATTTGGTGGGGTGTATCTCATAAAGGCGTCACAACACTCCATTTTTGCGAAAAAGGAGTCAAAACCGGTGCGGCGGCTTATCAAACCAACGTGATAGAAGGTGTTGTGAAACCTCTATCGCAAACTCTCTTCGGTGGATAATATTGGGTCTTCCAGCAAGACTCTGCTCCTGCTCACAAAGCAAGAAGCACACAGGAGTGGCTTCGCAACAACATTCCTGCTTTTATTGCACAAGAAGATTGGCCATCCGGGAGTCCAGATTTAAATCCGCTGGATTATGCATTATGGACAGAGTTAGCGAACAAGGCCTGTAGAACTCCCCACCGCAATTTAGACAGTCTTAAAAAATCTTTGGTGAAAGCAGCAAATCAAATGTCGTTGGATACCGTGCGTGCCGCTATAGACCAGTGGCCACAACGTTTAAAAGCTTGTATAAAAGCAAAAGGAGGTCATTTCGAGTAAAGTTATTATTATGTAATAAACAATAACTTATTAAAATAAATTTCGTTGGAATAAACATATTATCTTTTATTGTTTAGATTTCATGCTACTTTAAAGTTGTGACAGAATTTATGGCACGACTAGGTAATTACCTGATGGAGCTACCACCGATTTTTAAGTAATCCAAGGATCTTATTTTTGACAGGCTTTGGTTACTTAACATATTTCAAATTTGACTGACGGCTTCTCGAGCAGGCCTGATGGCATTCCAGCTTCGTTCGCTAAAAGATGTGGTCTGTCGCTTGTCCCTGTCCTTTTCTTCATATTTAATTTATCTCTCGGTGTGGTGTCTTTCCGGAAACTTGGAAACTTTCTCTTATCATTCCTGCGCATTAAAAAGACAAAAGGTGTCACAATACTAATTACAGGTCAGGTGCTTAATTTTCATAATCATAAGATTCTTTTTCACAAGTTGCCTGTTCCTTATTTTCCTTCGGGTTTTGCTGACTAGCTTTGCTCTTACCTATCTGGCCGCTCTCAACGTGATCTGTTTGACTAAGCTCTTTGCGATCCAATAAGTAACACGTCTGTGGTGTCACAGAGCAGCCACCTTAATCCTTTATTATTAATTATCTATCTTAATGATAGAGATATATCATCAATTCTATTCCACTCGAAAATTTTAAGTAACGCTGACAATGCCAAGATGTTTAGCACAATTTCAAATCATCTTATTTGCTACCTTTTAAATTCGGACTTAGACGCCTTCTGCTGCTTCTTAAATGTAAGCAAATAGAGTATCCCCATATTAGTAGACTCTTTCTCTATGGGGTGCATATTAAACGGATCGAGTCCATCGAAGGCAAGTTCTTATGGTTTACTCTGCGTGGCCTTCCATAAAACAATAATGGTTTTTATACTGATATAAGACTTAAACTAAGGATATTATATCTCTAGAAACAGGTTCGAAGGGGTTATTAACTTCCCTCAACCATAAAATTGTTTTCATATATATGTTTCGGCGCGCTCTTTGAGAAACCATAACATCTTCCATATCTATCTATCATCACCATATTACGGATTGAATGAGCCAGTTATTGGTATGTATTTTTAAATTTATCCTACAACTATATCGATTTACACTTGTCACAGGGCATACTAAAATGGCAATTGAAGGGTCCATTTACTTAAGCACAATCCTAAATGAATAAATAAAAATGTTATGTAAGATTAGCGGAAATGAGTCTGCATCCAGCTTGTTTTACACAGATCATAAGGTAACACTTTTTTCTTTCGGATGTAGAAGAAAATAGACTTTTGGGACAGTTGCGCTAATATAGCATACAAGTTTCTGTAGTAATCCACGACATACTATACGAAAATCATTTTCTCGTATATATAATCTCATCAAATCGCAAAATTCCTCTTAATTACGACCTTTTCTCCCACTGAATTTCATACAAAAGATAATAAACATCTCGTCGCATATTATTGCGCTATTGTCAAACATTCTTAATTGGAAAAGGGATTTTACACCACATAATCAAAGGCACTGCACAATTTCATGGTAGCACCCTCTACACATAATCGGATAAGCATTTCCCCGAATAATAATATTTTCCCATACTAATGAAAAAGCTCCTTTCAGTCTATTATCACCTCCCTTCATCTTGACAATAGTCGAAGTTCACAAAAGATGGAATAAATGGAGCTCCATAGACTCCAACTCAGAGGGTGTACAATGGTACAAATCTATGCCATCATTGATGGACCATTCTTAATGTTTTCTCACATACATATATATGTATATATGTTTGTATATTTGTATAATACTGTACAAGAAAGTTTATTTTGTGTCCTATACAATCAGGGGAACATGGAAAGCTAGAAAGATATTGAAGCGCATTCATCAACTGTACAAAAGCCGAGAGAATCGGAATCAGAGGGAATCCGCACAGTATACACCTGAACAATGAGTTAATCTCCTTATTCTTCGAGTGAACACTCAGCTATTGTGTCACCTTAAAGTACCCCCAGGGGAGGTCGAAGTGTGTTTTGAACATTCATCTGGTATCGATAAGTTATGCTTTTGTATGTATAGTGGTACTACCCAGCCCCACCTCTTTAGCTTCCAAATAGAAAGGAGCAAGAAAAAAAAAACCAAATAAAAGAAAGCTTCGCACCATTCAAGGTAGCTAATAGACCGTGTCCTCCTTTCAATTTCTGGACGTATTCGAGCTGAGTCGGGTATGCCTTGGTATCACCTCAGGCTTTCCAGATTACAATTAACCAAGATGACTCCCCATCACAATGGTGAATGGAGAAGTTCATGGACCAGTCGGCTTTCCTTCTGCAAGGGACTAATTGCTGAAAAACTTGTTTCTAAATTGTTCGGAAAGTTTTCGCCCAGTCGTTTTGTTTGATATTGACAGCTTGAGGAATTCCTTAGTTTTTGTCTGAACTAATTGAGCCAAAGTGTGATATTTTTACCTATGACAATTGGGATGAGAGGATGACTCAAGGGATATAAAACGCGAAACTTGAAACTGTTCAATGAGAAGAGTCACCTGCTATCATCCCAGCAGGTACAAGTCATGTGCAATGATAACACACACTCACTAAAAAAAAAACGAAGAAGTCTGAAAACGTTAAAATCTTTAAAAGCCAAGCAGCTAACAGCCAAGAAGAGCACCCTGAGGCTGAGACTCAAGCCGAGGCTTGTTTTAGAACCTTACTATGGTACTATGAAGGATTGAGAAGCAACGGCAGCTATAGCACAACTGAATCCACAAAAGCGACGGCTTTCAGGTATATGGCTGGGACTTATAATGTTGGCGCTGTGGGGGGATTATGTGGCGTCAATTTGCTTAAAACAATGTTCGATTGCTAATTTATGATCGCATTGGTCGCCTTGCGATGTTTTTTGCCATTTTTTGATGATTTATTATCAGCCGAGCGCCAACAGGACGAGATTATTCAGTATGCTTTGGTGTCAGAGATGAAATATAGCTTCGCTCTTAATTGGCAGAATTTCCTTGAACAGAGAAATTTTTGAAAAAAAAAATTTGTTTGTAGCATAGTACAACGCTTAGCTAATGGCTATTCGTCACGCTGATCTGCAGGTTGGATTAGACTTATTCTTTTGTATGGAATTAGCTGATGGAGAGAAGTACAGTAAGACTGAAATTCGATAATGTGGCTGTAATAAAATTTTTAGTGAATATAATTCACACTTTTACTGATTCAATTATTTTACTAAATAATGTTATTTTACATAGAATGAAATACTCACCAATGTGCTCCACGAAATCTACCTGAAAATTACATTATAAATTGAAATTACTTTGACAGCCACCTACCTTTTTTATAAATTGTTTCTATCTGTATTTCTACTCGGCCTTTTCTTACACCTTCTTTCTTTCTCATCTCTTTCCAATTTATATTTTGTGCTCCATTACTTCTTTTCTATTCTGCATTTTGTTATTTGTTTTCTTTCGATCCTTCTTTCTCACTTGTCTATATTTATTTCTCCTCCCAATCATTTTAATTTTTCGGTTTTAGTTTGTAACCTCTTTTCCCCCTCCATTTTCCTCCTCCATCATAGTTCTTTTAATCTTCTTTAATCTCTACAATATCTTTCTAGTTTCCTTGCTATTTTCTTTTCTTGCTTTTATCTATCTTGCTTGGAAAAAATTCCTGGATATAATTTTAGGCTCTTAGTTTTAGCTGTGGACAAGTTTCTTCCACAGGATGCTCAGTTGCATGAGCTCTCCTTTGAAATTGCTTGGTTAATGTAATTGCGTTTGTCACGTTTTACCCTTTGTCCTTTTAAGGAACAGTATGCAGTTGTGTAATGTTTGAGTGTAGTATCGCTAGCCGAAGTAATGCCGTTTTTAATCTGCTTCCCTTCTTAGACCTTGTGGCTTATCCTTGGTTGCCTTCCGCTCTGTAACCGTGCCCCGTTTTTTCGTACCGCACCTCGTGAAGCATTCCTTCGAAGTTGTTACATAAGATGCTTCAGATTTTTAGCGCAATCCAGTGCAATAATAGCGCATATTTGAGAGTTTTGAGCCTCAGCATATTAAACCGTGCCATAATAGTACTACGGCGTACTGCTGTTATACATAAGCGAAATTTAGCTGTTATTGAATCGTGATTGCTGGGAATATCAGCACCGTGTTTCCATTTTGTATTAAGAAGATGCTTTCTCCAACGTTTTGAAAGAGTAATATGGTCGATATGAACCAACTATGTAAAATGGAACATTTTGTGTTTTTTTAACAAGTGAGACGTGGGCAATTTTAAATAGAAACCTCTATATATTTGGATTGTACGTCAAAAACTTTAAAACATGTTTATCGATTCTTGAGAGATGTCATTATAATCTCCTGAAATACACTTAGAATCGAAAAATAAATAAATGGGTCTTTTAAATTGTTTGACATTTATTTAATGGCTTTCTAAATTAAAGCCCCCGTTCGAAGGTGGGGTGGGGGCAACTTTGACGTCTTAAATAGGAGCTCCCTCTTTTTATTGCAAATTTGTTATCTTTAAAAAAAATGTTACTTTTAGAACACAAACATATTGATAACATCAAAAATGCCACTGTCACCGTAAGCACTACCAGTGAACAATGTCGTGTACATAGCAGTTTTCTGATCCTTTCGGGTTGCTTAATTACCGTGAGTCCCCTCACCTCCCACTGTCAAAGTGCTTGTTTTTGGAGATTCGCCGCACCTTTCACCCAACGAGCGATTGTTTTCTGTGAATCTCTTCTCCGCTCAACCTCGGTGTGCTCGTCCTTCGCTACTCAAGAACAAAAAATACACAAAGTTCCTTCAACTTTAATGATCTTATTGATTCGTGTTTCAACTGATTATATAATACAAAACTCAAAAGCATGTCTGCTGTAATTTGCGCAGAAGCTTGTAGATCTTTAGTTATAAACTTTATCTTCTGGGTAATTCCTCAAATAAAAATCTGGATCTACCGATTACTGCAATCCGGATTTAGTAACTAGCGTACTACTAATGAGTAATGTTCTGGGCAAATATCATGTTGAGACCAAAAATGGAAATTGTTTATTCGAGTAGAGATAAAAGACAAAAATCGAATAGAAATATTTTTAGTTATAAAAATTATTTGTTATTTGGTGTTCCTGATTTAAATTTAAAAAAGTTATTTGTGTTAGTTATCGTGCGTTATTTGATAATGAAATAATTACTTGTTATTCGATGAATAATTATTTGTTCTCAGACAAACTGTTCAAAACTCTAGCGGAGCAAAAAATATTTAAAATTTGTTGACACGATCGGTGTTTCTAATATGGAAAAGCTAAATTCCTTTGCCTCTTCATCAATAGCTAAACCTCTGCGCAAACTTTTTCACCTGTCATATTCAACAGGAATATTTCCAAGTGTATGGAAACTTGCTCATGTCCAGCCGATACTTAAAAAAGGAGAGGCATGCGACCCCTCTAACTACAGACCAATTGCACTAACCTCGATCATATCCAAAGTTTTTGAATCACTCATCAACTCTCAGTTGTTGACATATCTAGAAAATAACCATCTTATCAACGATTGCCAGTACGGTTTCCGCGCTGGCCGCTCAACCGGAGACTTATTAACGGCTCTAACGGAGCGTTGGAATCATTGTCTCCATAATTTCGGTGAGTCCGAAATCGTCGCTCTTGATATTTCAAAGGCTTTTGATAGAGTCTGGCATGCTGCCCTTTTAGCCAAACTTCAAACATTTGGTCTGCATCCTACCCTCATTAAATGGATAGAGAGCTTTTTGTCAGGCCGTTCAATCCGAGTAGTTATTGACGGCGTTACATCTGCATCCCACGAAATAAATGCCGGTGTACCTCAGGGTTCAGTTCTTTCACCAACTTTATTTCTTCTTTTCATCAATGATCTCTTATCCCTTACTCTCAATCCTATTCATAGTTTTGCCGACGACAGCACCCTTGATTTCGCGTACTCATTTGATTCTGTAATGAATTCACGTGGAAATGCTACATAAGTCAATCGGGAACGCATGTTTAGATCATTAAACAACGACATTTCTAAGGTCCTCGCTTGGGGCAGAGCAAATCGTGTTACGTTTAATGCATCCAAAACTCAATGCTGTTTAATGTCCCTTAAAAAACGCCCAGTTCACCCCCAACCCATTTCAGTCGACGGAGTGAATATACCCAATTCACCCTCCCTAAAGATCTTGGGTATTGAGATATCCAGCAATCTTAGCTGGACTGATCATATATTTGCAATCGCTAAAAGTGCGATGAAATGTTTGGGTTTTCTACAGAGATGTAAGAAATATTTCACCCCACCCGACTTAGCGTTGATCTACAAGTCCCACATTAGGCCTAGACTTGAATATAATTCCCATATTTGGGCAGGGGCAGGACACACCGCATTGTCCGCGTTAGACAAAGTTCAGCGTAAGGCTGTTAAACTTATTGGCGATTCCTCAATCTCTGAGGGCCTTGACTCTCTTGAGCATCGACGGAATGTCGGTTGTCTCTCACTCTTTTATCGCTATTTCCATGGCCATTGTTCTAACGAAATCGCTAGCCTGATTCCTTGTAGACTCATTACAACGCGCGATACAAGATCTACAAGTCGCTCCCACCCCTTTACTCTCCGGGTCAAATTTGGACGTACCGTCAAATTTCGGGAATCTTTTCTTAGCAGAACAACACGAATGTGGAACAGTTTACCATCTTCTGTTTTTCCCTCGTCTTATGAGCCTGAAACTTTCAAACGGGGCGTACATCGACACCTCCTTCACTCAACCTCCTAACCCATTTCCCTCATCCTTAATTCCTTTCCTGCCAAGGCTGTGCTTTAGCATCATAGGGCATCCCCTGAGCTTTGGCAACATCATATATAAAAAAAAAAAAAAAAAAAATAGCAGCACCAAAGGGTAAATTTTTATTTAGCTTCTGTTCACTTTCGAAACAAACCAAAAACTAGATCTAAATCTAAATAAATCACACACCAAACTAGACGGCAGTATCATATGATTTTCTCACGGGCCGTGTAAACCTGTCACAATCTAACACGATCCGATAATCAAAGACGGACCAAGAGAAGCCAAAGCAGATGCGAAGAAGTAGAGAAAAGAGAAATTCCTCCACAGAATCTACAAAAGGAATAATAAAAACCTTAAGTAAATGAAATAGTCTTTAAAAAAAAAAGTTGAACCGACTTCACAAAAAGCTGTAAAAAGCATAAAATAATTTTTAATTTTATATCTATTACGACGTTTTGAATTCGGTGCAAATCAAAAAAACCAAACTTATGATCCCGTGAGCTGAAACGTTCAAGTAGTATTATGAATTATCTTCAGTTCTGTAGTTGTTTTATTTGTATAATGTGCACCGACTTCAAAATATCGTAAAAGATATAAAATTAAAAATTATTTTATGCTTTTTAGTGCTTCTTATGAAGTCGGTGAAATTTCATTTTTCACTTTTTAATGTCTTCTACTCTATACAACGAAAAAAGAACCATCCAAATCGGTCCACGCGTTAAAAAGTTAGGTTCAACGCCCTACCCCACCACCATCGCACTAAAATTAGTTAGACTATCCCTCTCCCTGCCCCACTCCCACCATAGGACCTAATTATTCTCCTATTAGCAATGGGGATCACACTCTATACATCAACGAAGACGGAGTTGGATCAATGCGTTGAGCGGCAGGACCAACATGCCGTGAGCTTTTATTAAGAAATTAAAATAATCCACTCCGTCTCTGGGCTGTTGTCTAGGTCGCAGAAATGCAAACAAGACTCAAGTTTCCTCACTTCCCTTACCCTAATTCCCTTCCGGCCAAAACCAAAGGGTTGTCCCCTAGGATTTGGCCACATCGTATAAATATTGCCCCTCTTATTTTAGCACACGCTGTATACGGTTCAGGACAAAGGGCTTAAGACTGACCTTTAGGGTACCCTGATATTGATATATGTGGAACCTGAAAGCCGTTTTCCTATCTTCTTCTTAAGATAGCTCCGCAAAAGTTTTAACGCCGACGAAGAAAAATCACACTGCTTATCTAATTTGTTAAGCACATCATGGGCTAAGTGTGTTGGACGGCCACTCATATCTAATTACTGACCCCAAATTATCGTATTTTTTTGTATTAACATGTATATTTTGTGTATTTGTGTATTTTAATTTTCTTAACACAGAAACCATTGGTGCCTTAAGGCTCTATATTGCCAACTATTTGCTTTCAGATGATTTCATTGTTTCCAAGTACAATCTTCCTGTTTTATTTAACTCTTTGTGAAGCATATGGAGGCAAAATATTTTGTCTGTAGATAAATTTTTAATTTTTTGTAAAATAAGTACGTTACACTACACTATTTGTGGCAATAGCTTGAAATCTCGTATTGAAGTGATTACAAGATTGAAACCGCAAAAAAATATATAAAATATATCCAAGGCTAGTATGCCATTTACAAATAAATGTCATATTTCAAGCGAGTTTAGGAAATAAATCCGTATTACTTTTCCTCTGGTTTCTGCACGTAACTAAAAGCTCTTAATTAAAGGACTACGGCATCAAAGTGAAAAGAACATCACAATTGTAATAGCGAAACACCTACAACATCCATTTAATTTTCATTTCTACTCTTAGTAAAAATCACTCGTAAAGATATCAACCTTCTTCCACTTGAAGAACTTCATCTTGCTAAGGATGATTCAAGTATCTTTTTCGCAGTTTGCTCGGTTTAAATACAGTCAAGCCACCCCGAGTAGTCACAGTCCAAGGAAGTCATCCATAAGTTCATTTGGGTCGCGAAAGCTTTTTTTTTCTTCACAAAATTTTCTTAATTGGCATCTTAACGTGACTGACGAAGTCTATTCATACACGCAAAGTTATTCAGGCGTATCTTGTGCGGGGGTCCTGCCACAAAGGACCCTACATGGCTGCTTACTGCCGATCTAACGAGGAGTATCTTTGCTAGACAAAATAAAAAAAGAAGAGAAATGAGCCAGCTGTATGTATCTAGGCATTCCCTCGTTTTAATAACATTTAGTAGAAATTTAACAATTTTTTTAACCTTAAAACTTAAACAAGCGGAAAAAACGTTTTTTTTTCCTCTCGGCCTCTGTGATGGCAGTCACAGTCACAAGTTTTATCTTTTCCGAACGTGGAAAAAAAAACACTCGACTCTCTTTCTCTATGCATTTTCGCACTTAATGACGTTTTTCCGCCGGTAATCATCATAAAAACAGGATGCGAGGAGAGTAGTTATCCTTGGGATCAGTTACAGCCTGCCTCTGTCAGCATCGTCCCCGCCCAACTAAGTTGAGTTATCAAACAAGTCACCCTCGACTTAACAGGGTGATGAGCAGAAAAATGGAATAAATAAAATTCCAATGGTGCCACAACCGACCGTTTCTGAACTTCTACTTCTGCTTCTTTAAAAAAATGTATTTAATATCATAGAGAAGAGGGGTGGGGTATACTACATATGGTTGGCAACAGGAATAGGAAATTGGTTTTTTCTTCTCGGTTGTCAGTGGCAGTAATCTTTCTCTAAGACGGCACAGGACTCTCGCCAAAGGAAATAAGAAAAATCGCGTTTTAGTAGTCTCCTTCAACATCGTTCCAACGGAACAGGTGTGCATGTGTATATGAGCATTTATCCCCAAAGAAAGACTTTCTTTTAAAAAAAAATGTTTTTCCCTAATTTCAAACTGTTGGGTGGAAAATTATTCTGCAAGCTTCATATGTGCACACAGGATACGAAACATTTTTCCTGTTCCTGTATTTATTTACTGCTCGCCATCGACAGGTATACGCTTGAAAACATTTGCGATTAGTGGATGACTTTTAAGCACTTTTACAGTTTTGCAGTCATCGGGAGGGGACAGTAATGAGCTAAACTTCTGCAAAATGTTTAGCGAAATCACTGAGCGAGAATATCTTCCATGGTAAGGGAAGTTTGAACAGTATCGTTTTGTAGTTGTCCTTTGAATTTTTCGCGAATTGTTTGCTTTTAATTACATCGTTGATGTATTTACTTAGTTTTGAATAACAGGAATTTGAACATAATTCCTTTGAAAGTTATAAGTATACTATAACTTTAATTGCTTAGGTTTAGCGGAGGATGCGCAACCTAATAATAAAAGTTTGGCCTTTCGGTCCCATATTTGCTGCGGGACCCCATTTCATTTTTAGGAAAACTTAAATTGAGCTAAAGGGCTTCGCCTCAACCTTGCAGGCCTTAAGACTCGTGTTCCACTTATGTTCACTTATGGCACACTATGTTGTTGAAATCAATAAAAAAACATTGTGCAGAAACTTCACATTCACTTGCCAAGTTCTTTACGGTCTTGATTTTTCAGGATGCATCAAATGGACCGATTAGACCCTAAGGATATCCATATACCCATGTTTCATCGCCACTTATTACCCGTTTGAGCAGTTCAGAATCATCGTTGACTTCATTCAGCGATATTCATTCATGAAACACAATTTGCTGCCATACGCTAAAGTTCGAAACATTTAAAAAAATTGATTGGTATGAGCCAAATGATATGCCAAAATCATCAGCAACAATGCTGATTGTGATTTGACGATTGTCTTTAATTGTTTTCCTCACCATTTTGATGTTGTTATGCTGACGCTGGGTCGTTCAGGGCGGTAGCAGCTTTTGTTCTACCTGTAGCCGCTTGTATTATTTATTGAAGAGTCGCTCAAAAGTAATATGCAACATAAGCAATATTGTGCAGCACTTTACTTCATTTGTAAATCAAAATTTCTTGTTCCATTTTTTCCAGCAGTAAGTCGCCGAGCACACCAAAAAATGAGTCACCTCTTTGACAGCCAACAATAAAGTAAGAATCCAAGATGGCTATGAATTGCAAGACGCGTCAGGGACTAGTTATTGGGCTAATACATCCTGCGAAGTTCAAATTTTTATTGATAACAATTTTAATTTAATCAAGAAAAGGCTGAGGGGTCACGGGTTCGCACCCGAACTATACTTTACTTTATCAGGGTCGAGAACTTGCGAACCGCCTTCACTCTGTTTTTCCAGAATTAAGAGCTTTTATTTTCGTTATAGTAAGTGATAATGTATTGGTCTTCTGGTAGCTAGTTTGTTTTCTGCTGACAACAGATTACGGTAAAAGGTCATTGGAGGTTACAGAGTAATGTTTTTACAACCGACAGCCAATATAGAGAATGGCCAGTTACATTAGTGTAGTAGAACGCAATCTTGCTGATGAGTTTTTTTTTTGTAGAAGTTCCGAACTTTGAATGGTTTCTTCGAATAAATTCACGGACAAGGGTTCCAGTAGGCCAGGAGAGATGATAGCATTAAACAGAGCATCAATAATAACAATAACATTGCGTGATTTGTCAATTTCTCTGCAATTAATACTATCTTGAGAAACTCCGAGGCACGCAGAAACATAACGAACAACGTCCTCGTGTTCCAGAAAGATACCTCCACGCACTCTGCCTTCCAATTTGGAACCGTCAACCGTCCCCACTGAGAGGACCTTTCTCCCACTCCGACCTGGTAATGAAAGAGGAATCGAATTTCGCTACGAATAAAGGCTTGGTAGTGGTATATTCAGTATTAATTGCAACTTTAGTAATAGTAGTAATAGTAATTTTATTAACATGTGTGTACAGAAGATTATAAATATTGTCTCAGTACTAATAATAGTGGTAGATTAAGTGTTAATATTTATTGATTTTTTCGATAACACTTGGTGGAATTGGCCTGATAACAAATTCAAATTCAAATTCAAAAATTTTATTGACTTACACCCTAAGTACAAGTCAACCCTTATGCGCTTGGGAGGCGGGTCCATAAAGCGCTACCTTAGTTACTATTTTTACAACTTTGATCTAGTCTAGTTATTTCATAGGATGTATCATAACAAGTTTCTATTCTTTTTGCGTTTCATATTTCTTATTTTCAAGTCTTCAATTTTGTATCTTAACTTTTTGTCTAGTTTTAGTTATCTGTTTGAGAGTTTACATTATGTATTTCTTATATACTTTTAAACGTGTTTTCGTTCTTTACATTTAAAGTTTATTATATTTCATGTTTCCTTTTATCCTATCTCCTATTTTTAACCGACTTCCCAAAAACACAGAGGTTCTAAGTTCGACGCGTATTTTTTATTTTTTTTTATTTTTTATAAATTTTTTTTTTTTATGTCTGACCGGGCATAACTTCGTAACGCGTCGATCGATTTTGATGATTCTTTTTTTGTTCGGTCGAGTATGTTCACCGATTGGTACCATGTCAAAAAATTGTTTGGTAGGGTGGGGGTGGGGGTGAAATCTAATTTTGTAACGCGTAGTCCGATTTGGATGGTTCTTTTTTTGTTGTACAGAGTATGATCCCCCATTGCTAATAGGAGAAAAAAATTTGGCATAGGGTGGGGGAGGGGGGAGGGGTAGGCTAACTTTGTAACGCATGTATTTTTAAAAAGTCATTTTCGTTTTAAATCCTTTTGTAATCAGTAATCCATTTATTCTTATCTCTACTATAACTAACTTGTATGTTTCCTGCAATTAAAATTTATTTAGTTTATATCAAATTAAGTGGTATATTTCAAGTTTTGCTAAAATTTCCTTCAGTTTTTGAAAATTTTTGGGATCCAGGAGTTGGGTAAGGGGGGGAATTTCTCCCTGCAGAATGTCTCTCGTGGTCGTACACTCGTTCAGTATATGTTTGATTGTCTTTTGTCTTTGGCATCTAATGCACCCTGGTGCTGGCGATCTCGTATATATGTGTTGATGGGTTAGATGGGTGTGACCTGTCCGCAACCTCATTAGTTTGCAGGCTTCTGTTCTGGTCATTTCTGCCGGGTAGACTGGAGCTGCCGTCTCTTTCCAGTGCGTGGACAGGAATGTACCATTTCTGTTCCACTCTCTTATTTTCCTCTCTTCTAGGGTTTTATTACCTAGCCTTCGGATGAAGGACTGGGTCTGTGGAGTGTAGGTTTCTTCTATTTCGCTGGCAGGTCATCTTGCTTCCAGATCCGCTGCTTCATTGCCTGGGATTCCCTGATGTCCGGTGACCCATTTGAGCTTTATCTTCCCATTTTTAGCTAATATGATTTTTCTCGCCCATAATATTAACGGTTCAGTGATTACCGGGTTCCTGATGGCTTCTATGCAGCTCTTGGAGTCTTTGAATATTATAGCTGGCTCGTTTACTTGCTTTGCGCTTTCTAAAGCCATAATGATTGCTTTCAGCTCAGCCTCGAACACAGAGCTCTCAGGGTGCATAATCACTCTCCTAGCTGTGTATTCCTGGTCACTTCCCTGTGCTTTGGTAACCATCGCTGCCGTAACTTGGGTTTCTGTTTTGAACCCGTCCGTGTAATAGACGGTCCATTCTGCGTGTTTGTTTAATGCTTCTTTGTGGATAGCGCGGTGTTCCACTGGTCCGTATGTCTGTCGTGTCCTGTGTTCGTCCGTCCCCGCGTGTGCGGCCACGGGCGACATTCTACGGAGGATTTCAGGAGGGGGGTCAGGAGGTTGGGTTAGGGGTATACTTAACCCATCACTTAAATCTATTGCTGCTTCTATGGCTTTCCGGGGTGTTGATCTTCTCTGGCTTCTAGCATCCATAATCTTAATTATCGTGGCCCTGTGTGGGCCTTCGTATGCCATATAGTGCCTTGCGATGAAGTATATGCTTGCTTTAATTATCCGCTCCATGATTGGGCTAACTCCCGCTTCTATCGTTAATGCGGGTATTGGTGTAGATTTTAACATGCCTGTCGCTGTCCTTATTATTTTGTTGACGTTCGTTTGTATTCGTTTTAAGTATGTTTGTCCTGTCCTACCATACAGAAGCAATCCGTACCCTATATGCCCTGTTATTAGTTTGTCAGTAATCCTAACTATACTTGGGGACGTTGCGTCCTTATTCTTTGCCGCCAATGATTTGGCTAGGCCGTTTATGCGCGTTAGCTTTTTGTTTACTGCTTCTGTATGTTGTCTCCACGTCAGTATTCTGTCAAATTAGTCTTTTAATAGTTTCTGTAAGCCACAATCGAGAATTCGCCGCGTTCGAAGTGGAACATGATTCCAGAACAAATAATTTATTAAGAACACTATGTAAGATTCTCGACCTTACCGTATATTCAAAGCCAAGGTTCTTATACCTTTCTGACCCAACGCCTCGAGAGATTGAAATCGTGATTCAAGAAATGAGAGAAAGTCCTTTAAAGAATGCAATTCTTTTGGGTTTGTCAGAGACTGCTCATAGTGATAATGCGTTGTCTTATCAACTTTCTTGAGCATTATATGGAGTAGTAGAGGATCCCAGGTTGATGTGGAAACTCCAAGATTTTCCAAGCCCAACAAGCATTCTTGTGTGGTGTCGTTTAAAGTCTTAATAGCGTTAGCAGAGGACATTTCACCTGCATGAGACGGCTGATTCAGTAATTTGTTAACCAGCGCTGCGACTAATAATCTCGGATTTTGATATCTTTCTTGTAACAATTTTCAAGCAGCATTGTAATTTTCTTCGGTTAGCGTAAAGTGCCGCAGTAATTTTTCGGCTTCTCCAACAAGATTTGTTTTCAGGTACTACATTTTCTGGCAGTTGCTCATTGTCTGGTTGTGGACCATTTGAGAAAATAAATCATAAAATTGTCGCCATTTGGAGTAATCACCGTCAAACTGTGGAAGAGTAATTTTTGGGAGCTTCAGCATAGTGGCTGTTGGCGATACTGATGGCAATTGTAAAATTGAGGCTTGGTCAAGCTTGTTAGTCAGCATTATGAGATACTTCTAAACTCTCTCTTCTAGATTAACATATCCATCGATATCATGCCCATAGGTAGCCGGATCTTCGGTTAATTCAAAGATGCTGTGATGTTTTTCTTCTACTTGAGTACAATTGATTCTCGACCTTACCGTATATTCAAAGCCAAGGCTCTTATACCTTCACTTTGTGTTGGGTGCAAGTAGTACATGAACCACTACACCAGATTGCGATGAGTTGTAAGAAAAAAGGTTAAACGAAATGAAACACCTGTTACCTTGGCGCTTACAAACTTCAAAAAGAGAAAGAGTTCTTTATTGAACGTAAATTTAAATAAAAATATTTGCTTACGACTAATGATGATAATACTTATAGCTCAGCACAAGTCAATGTGGGTCAGACAAGTTCATTACACTTTATGTAAACGTTATTAATGCTGACGCTGAGGAAATCCACTCGCGACAATATTGAAACATTAAACTTTACCTACTTAATTGAGCAATTATTTTGATTTAAAGAAAGTGAAATTAGAGCTAGGTAATTGTTATGTTTTGCAATTTACATATATGTTTAGCACAATAAAAACAGGAACTGATAGGTTTAATGATTTTTAATTAAAATGAAATACAATTAGATTTTTTATGTTACCTTAATCTATCTTAACTACATTATGATGTTTATCTTGTTCACACTATGTGGTTCCATTGCTCGTCTGAAGATGGCATAAAATATATTTGGTCTAAATAAAGTGAATCAGATTCAGTTAATTATCACTCCAAGTTCATTGTTTTAAAGTCATTTAAAGAAAAAACTTGTTTGTATCGGTCAATAAGTCCTGCATCATTTGATAAGCTCTCTCACCCCGTGATTATGCTTAAGCTTGAAAGGTTGGGTTTTCCGCCCTTATTGCTCGTCTGGATGTGCTCTTACATAAAAACTAGGACTTACCGTGTCTCTTTTCGTAATACTTTATCTAGAGTCGTTAGGGCTTCATCTGGTGTACCGCAAGGTAGCCATCTGGGGTCGCTGCTGTTTATTCTTGCCATTGACGACATTGTCCCTCTGATTAAGCATTCAAAGGTTTTAATCTATGCAGACGATATGAAGCTTTTCTCATGCGTTTGAAACAGTTATGATTCTTCCTGCATTCAGGATGATTTCAATACCTTCAGGGGTTGGTGTGCCACAAATGGACTGTAACTTAACCTGGATAAATGTGAAGTTATGTAATTTTCTAATAAGAATTAATCCTTCTAACTCAGAAGGCGCACTTCATAGGCAGAAGCCTAGAATCATTTAACCTATTCGCCACATATAATAATATATGGAGGCGAATGAGGCTCCCACACCCATGCAAATAATATTAGTAGTTAACACACTAAAATACGCCACACAAAACAATATGAGGTGCATAGTCAACAGAGATCATTAAAGCAAATCCCAGGCATGAGTCAGGTCAAAAGAGGATACATATACACGACTCTATACATGCCTTTTATAATAACAATACTGTTTACATATAAAATACAGAAGGATCGACATGCATAACAAACAAAAACGAGAAATTAAAACAAAAAGCAGTGCGAGCAAAAGACTAAATAATAAATTGTAGATATTCCTTTTAAGTGTCACTTTGTCCACACTAGTATCAAAAACGTCTCCAATATCATTAGCAGACCTACACATGCGGTTAATAGGCTCGAACCTGCCATAATTAGTGCGAGAAAAAGCAATCTGAAAAACTGATCGATTACGTAGGGAATAGGAAAGTTCTCTAGGCAAAACTTTGGAAGTAAGCACAACACTGTCTATCTTTCCCTGCAGAAGCTGATGCAAAAATATCAAATCTGCAACCCAACGACGCTTCTCAAGTGTAACAAGCTGCAGTAGCTGTAGTAGGTGGTAGAATAAGAGGGTCATTCCAAGGCAAACAACGCAGGGCCGAACGCACAAATCTTCGCTGGACGGACTCGATACGTTTAATGTGGGATCCGTAAAACGGAGACCAAGCCTGACTAGCATATTCAAGCAGCGGTCTAACCAGGGACGTATAAAGGTCGAGTCTTATTTGAGGGCTTGGAAATTCCTTGGACCATCGTAGAATAAATCCCAGCATAGAGTTTGCCCTAGCAACGACGTTATTAATATGGGAGATAAAGTTCAACCTAACATCAAGATACACTCCCAAGTCCCTGACCCCTTCCACCCGCCTTATAACAGTACCTTCAAACATGTACTGAAAAGTACGGAAGCTGGAAGACCTCGAGAAGGACATAACCTGACATTTCTCAATGTTGAACTTGAAGATTGTTGTTGCGGCACCACTCATAAAAAATATGCAACTCTGATTGCAAAATCTCACAATCAGCATCAGATTTGATAGGGTGAAAGATCTTAATATCGTCAGCATATAAAAGAATTTTACACCTTTGAAGCAAATACGAAATATCATCTATAGATATGATGAATAACAATGGACCCAGATGACTACCTTGGGGAACGCCAGAATGAGCCACAAAATCATCAGAGAGTACGCCACGAAAGCGCACCCTATAAGTCCTATTAGATAAATACGACTTAATCCAAACAATAAGCGAGGGCGGGAAACCCAACTTAGCCAATTTAAAAGCAATGACAGAGTGAGACATCTTATCAAAGGCCTTACTAAAATCAGTGTAAATACAGTCCGTTTGGCAACCATCCGTGAAACCACCCACAGTGCAGGAAACGAACTCAACCAAGTTTGAAACCGTGGACCTCCCCTGGAGAAAACCATGCTGCCGGGTGGAGATTAAGCCCTTACACACGTCGGATAATTGGGATTGAATTAACAGTTCAAAGAGCTTAGGAATACAGGACAACTTAGCAATTGGCATGTAGTTGGAAATATTTCTTCTGTTGCCACTCTTGAAAATAGGAATTAAAAGGATATCTTCCAAAGTGGAAGTGGAAGATGGATAGTTATCGACCTTTTTCTTCAGGTTGACATATTCGAAAAATGCCCGGGGGTCAGAGAATAATCTGCTCTTTAAACTTTGAAGGTATTTATCATAGAGAGAGCGAGAGCGGCATATAAAATGTTCATAGCAAACACTAAACTCCTGACGGGAGCCAACACTGCCAACCCGAAGATACCTCTTCCAAAGTCTGTTCTTCCTATTCCTAAGAGTTTTCAATTCTCTGTCAAACCAGGGTGGAGCGGAGTCATTACCTCTAACCCGAACCAATGGGACAAACCTCCCAAAAGCCTCATACAATACGTCGTAGAAACTTGATACGTTACTGTCGATATCGTCACCAGACAAGCAAGTTTGGAAGTCCAACTCATCAAGATAATCATTCAAAGCCTCAAAATCGGCCGCTCTAAAGTTAAAATGATATTGGCTATCGAGGTCATCGACAGGCACGTCTGACAGACAATGAAAAGCAACAAGCAGTGCGGGATAAAACCCGTCAAGATTTGTCAAGGCAAATAGGCTGGGTTCAACAAATGTGAGCGTGGAGTTTGTAGAGAACACCAAATCAAGCTGTCTTCCCATATTGTTACTCACATTGCTCATTTGGCAAAGCCGCAAGCTAGCCAAGGTGTCGAGGAATAACGATTGTCCTTCTGTCAAGTCATGGGGAAGATAGCTATCGTCATCATCATCCGCTACCCATCGCACATTGGGTAAGTTGAAGTCGCCCACAAGAATAATTTCATCCTTAGAGCCCAATCGGTCATAGATGAAGTTAACATGCTTAATGAGAATATCATACCTACTCAGACCATTACTATCAACGACATTAAACGCATCAGGAGGTAAATAACAACAAATCAAGAAGAGGCTTCTCGAATCAAATGAAATTTTCATTGAAACTTGTTCCAGCTCCAGTTGGTCAGAAAATGAGGGAGTGTCCAGATGATTAGTATTAAGAAAATTCCTGCAAGCTATGAGAACCCCCTACCACGTGCGGACGAGGCAGCATGCCTATCCCTACGGAAAACCTGATAAGAGCCATTTAACAGTTCCGCGTCCGAAATACCCTGGTGCAACCACGTCTCAGATAAGGCTATCACATCAAAATCGCCGTTAGTGGACGAAAAATAACATCAATCAGCTTGTCTTTGATTATACCGTCGTGTGGAGTCCGTTACTGACCTCGGTGTAATGCTAGACAAAAAACTCGATTTCACTCTGCACATAAACCATATAGTATCTCGGAGTAATTCAGTCCTTGGTTTTGTTAAGCGGTGGTCAAGGGAGTTTTCTGATCGACAGACCCTTATTCACTTATTTTTTTCTTTAGTTAGACCAATTCTTAAGAACGCATCTCAGGTTTGGTCTCCTTGCCATGCTGTTCATTCTAGACGCATTGAATCGGTGCAGCGGAACTTTGTAAGGTTCGCACTAAGGGACCTCCCGTGGAATGATCCATTAAGGCTTTCTCCTTTTAAGGATCGCCTCCGATTGCTTAATATGCACTCGTTAGAGGAACGACGTAGAATTGCTGACTTGGTATTTATTCATCAGCTTTTGAACTTGAATATAGATTCTCGCACTCTCGCAAGTTTGGTTACTTATAGGCAAACCCCGTATAGCTTTAGGAGATTGCCTTTACTACATGTTATCCATTCTCGCTCTAACTATGGTATGCATGAGCCTATTAATCGCATGTGTAGAGCCGTGAATATGTGTCCAATTTTTGACCTGGCTCTTACTAAAGATTTACTTAAACTTTGCACCCCTGATTGTAGTGTTTGGGACTCCTCTAGATTTTTTTTGTTGTTGTTTATTTTTTGTTTACTAATATTTTATCGCATAGGTTGTGGGAGCCTCATTCATCTCAATATTTGTTATATTCTGGTGAATAGGTCAATTGATTCCAGGCCTCTGCCTGTGAACTGCGCCTTCTGAGTTAGAAGGGTTAATTCTATATATCATAAGTAAGGAAAATTAGATCATGATTTGAGAAATCAGGAATATTTATTTGGTTTTGACAAAAAACCCGATCCGAGTTGGCGACGAGAAAAGACGCAGAGTGATCTGTTAAGTGGGAAGGAAGAGAATTCTTAACAGTATTATCACTGAATTCTCTGCAAAAAGCGTGTCTATAATGTTACCCCTTCATATTGTGCAACGAAATTAATCATCGCAAACTACTTAAGTGATAGATACAAATCGGTCAAAAATACGCTGGTGGTAAACGCTGGTGTTCCCTAAGGCTTCATTATCGGACCCCCCCCCCCCTTTATATTAATGATTTATTCACTTGCATTAGTCATTGCAAACATCTTTATGGAGATGATCTGTAGTTATACTTATCTATGCCCATTGGACTTTGGGAAGATGCGGTTGCGTGGGCAACCAAGAACATATTAAATCCTGATAAATCCAAATGCCTTGTAATCTATAAATATATCTGGAATATCTCCACTCTCTCACGTGTTCTCTTAAATGGAGTTCCTTTGCCGTTTGTGGAATCTGTTCGGAGCTTGGGAATAGTATTAAATCGAACCCTATCATAGAATTATCACGCTAACATTGCTATTGGAAAAAGAATAAGAAAATAATCTTATAAATAAATTAAATGTACAGTTTTAAAAATTCATATAAATATAAAAAATACAGTACAACCTTTCACACACGAATCAGAAGTTATAATTCACAAAAAGAAATAAGACGTTTGAACTCATTGACAGAAGAAGCATCCTGAACTCTTGCAGGAAGAGAATTCCAAAGTCGGGCGAGCTGGACAAAGTAAGAACCCTCAAGGACTGACGAATGATGCCTAGGAATAAGCAACCTGTGACCTCTCCGCGACTGTAAAAGTTGAATGTGCTCAGCAAGATATATTGGTTCTCCAGAATGAATTAAATTAAACAAAAATAATAAGGCCTTACGCTTTAAGTATACATCAATATTACAACCCAGTAAAGAAAAAGCTTCAAGGGAGTAATGTGATCCGATCGGCTCAGTTTAAAAACAAATCGAATGCAGTCGTTAAATGCAACCTCTACCCTGCGCCTGACTCAACTAAGTTTTGGGTAAATTAAGACAACCACAGCCTTCTCAATCCACCATATATTCTGCCAAGAGTAGCACTGACATGATCGCAACACCTCAAAAAAGTATTCAGTAACACCCCCAGATTATTAATTTTGGTTACAAAAGGCAAAACACTATTATTAAGAATAACAGACGGTAATTCATTTACCCTAAGCGTTGGGACTTACTAGGATTTAGTATGAGGTGATTGTTCAATGACCAAGCAGAAATTCCCTCGAGGTCATCATTAACTCTAGCAAATAAATCCTCCAATAATCCAACCGGTCTACTCAAATAAAGCTGAACATCATCAGCATAAAGATGAAGCTGCACATTTTGGACTGCCGTAGGGAGATCATTAATGTACATACAAAATAATAAAGGTCCAAGAACAGACCCTTGCGGAACTCCACAACGTAGAGGTAACAACGATGATAACTTGTCCCTTATTCTTACCCGCTGAAACCTGTGTGCGAGAAAATTATTTATCAGAGCTGCAGCAGAAGTAGAGAAACCAAATTTACTATAGAGCTTTTCAAGCAGAATCGAGTGATTAATGCTGTCAAATGCTTTTGAGAAATCAAGCAGAACCAGAACACCAACATTTCCTGCATCAAGTGCAATTCTAAGATCCTTCACCTTCAACAAAGCAGATTCACAACTATGCTTCGACCGAAAACCAGATTGAAATCTACATAAAAGGTCATTACTACTCAAAAACTGTTGAATTTGAACCACCATTATTTTCTCCATTACTTTTCCAAGAAAACTCAGTATGCTAATAGGCCTATAGTCAGAATGGATACTGGGGGAAGTTTTATTAGCAACTGGTGAAACAAACGCTATTTTCCACTCATCCGGGAAGGAAGACGACATTAGGCAACAGTTTATTATGTTAAGTAGATATGGTGAAATACATGGCAATATCAATTTAATGAAACGAGGATCTACTTGATCATAACCAACAGCATTCGATTTAATAGAATATATAGCTCGCAAAAGTTCAAGATAATCAATACATCGGAATGAAAATGCATCAGATCCAGATTGATGAACGCGAGAAGAACTACTCACACCATATGTAAAGGAAGACGTTTCAAGCTGCAATGAATTGGACGCAATTTCAGTAGGGTATGTAAAAAACTGGTTCATTTCGTCCGGATCGAGAATACACTCCGCACCAGATTCTTTATGGATGCTAAGCCTCTTCAGATTACCCCAGAGGGTTTTAGGAGGTAGAGTAGGGTCTAGTCTGGAAGCAAAATAATCACGCTTTGCATTGCGAATAGACAAAGTAACTCTATTTCGTGCAGCCCTATAGAAGGAATGACTGCGGATAGTCCTGAGTCGTCTCTACTCTCTGTACAAATATTCGCGCTCCACAATAAGGGATCTAATTTCTTGAGAAAACTATGGACAATGTTTAACCCTGATACTCTTAACTCTAAGCGGAACATATTTATCGTACAAGTAGGATATAAAACTATAAAATTTTTCCACCTTGGAGTTCACTGATAGATCATTAAGGATGCTACACCATGAGAGCGCACTACATTCGGTAAATAAACTACCAGTATCGACGTTATTATAATCACGGTAAGAGAAACCTTCTTAGGAATACAACCACCAATTGGAATATTATAAGTCATAAATAGCAAATCATGATCTAAAATACTGATCGGACTAAGCTGATTATGAAATAGAATATTGTCTTTTTCAGATACAAATAAGAGATCGAGGAGCGAGGGATTGCAACAATTAAAATAAGTAGGTTGATCATTACAGCATTTAAATGCAATGATTGCATTACGGACAAAAACTCTACAGCCGAAGAATCCCTGCTGAGTTAATTTTTGCAAGATCAACTAGAAGTATAACCTTAATTCAGCCTACATTCTCTTGTCTTGTACTAGTTAATAAGGTCAATGGTCTTGCAGTACAATGTGGAATAATTAATTAATAATAATAATCATAATCTTTACTCAAATTATCACGAGGACTTTAGGATGTTATTTTCATAATTAGGACAAATTAGGAAGCAAAAGCTAACTTCTTGACCCTCTCTCTAACACTTTCGCTACTTTATGGTCCCATAAATGCTTCTTAACAGTTTCTAGGTATAAAACAGCTTTAGAAGCACAGTTTGAGTAACAATGTGTTACAGTAAAGATTCAATCTGTTTAATTTCCCACTATATTGAATCGAACTATATTTTATGTCAATATCGATAAGCTTTTAAATAGACAATTTCCTTCTAAAGCTTCCTATATTCAATCCAAATATTGCGCAAACCGAAAACAGAGGGAAATATCTCAGACACAAATCAGTCAGAGCTTTAAATACATTGTGCAAACTATTCAGAAATTCACCACAACATAATGATGAATCTCGGATTGTTCACCTCTAAGATACGACGGAAAACACTGAAAGAAAGTTGCGATTACAGGGTGGCTAGGAAAATTTCGATTTAAATATTAAATATTATGCTTACTTTGAATAAGAAAGAAATCATGTTTAGATACTTGATGGATGTATATTTCGTTTTGTTAACAGCTTCCCCGTATATAGGAAAGATAGATCAGTATTCGCGATTTCGATTTATTTATTTATTTATTTACATCAGATTCATCAACAATGATTACTACAGCGCAAAATACTTATAAACTAAACTACAAACTAGATGCCGAAGATCAAGTTGATCAGCGACTGAAGGACAGCAGTTCACACCATCTACGACCACTCATCAACCAAGACACTGTCTGAGTATGCCCTTCAATTGCTGCCTGGAGAGGTTCAGGTCAAGATTGGCGAAATGTTGGTTGAGGAGACGAGACATCGACGTGATGGGCTCGTACATCCCATACAGAGGACGATGACCAGAGACGTGCAGGAAGTTGCGATTCCTCAAGGATCGTTGCGGGATAGAGATGTTCACAGCCGCCAGTAAGCCAGGAGAATTTATTGTACCCTGCAATAGATCGAACAAAAACAAAAGTTTGGAGATGTTACGCCTCTTTTCGAGGAAGTCAAGAGAAATCAGCCCCAAACGATCAGTATAAGAAGGGAGCAACCAGGGATCAGTCCAGGGAAGTCAACGGGAGGTAAATCTAAGGAATCTGCGCTGCACTGCCTCGACGCGGTTGACGTGAACGGCGAAATAGGGAGACCATACGGGGCTGGCATATTCCAAAAGCGGTCTGACGAAGGTACAGTAAAGAAGCTTAGTTAGGTAGGGGTCGTCGAGTTCCTTAGACCATCTTTTAACGAAACCCAGCATCGAGTTAGCCCTACCAACGATCGAATC
Source organism: Leptarthrus brevirostris (assembly GCA_964036015.1). Classification (NCBI taxonomy): domain Eukaryota; kingdom Metazoa; phylum Arthropoda; class Insecta; order Diptera; family Asilidae; genus Leptarthrus; species Leptarthrus brevirostris. The sequence continues at coordinate 17,752,989 of OZ038376.1, read as the reverse complement.
CACATGATCATCAAATGAAAGGCGAGAATTGAGGACCACACCTAGGTCCTTCATCCCTGCATAAGGTAACGCCATCGACGGTGTAGTCAAAGAGGAAAGGACGTCTCTTACGGGAAAATATCATAACGGTGCACTTGCCGGCATTTAAAGGAAGGCGATTGCGAGCACACCAGTCACAGAACACGGCTAGGTCAGAGTGCAAGGTACTGCAGTCTGCTTCGTCCGCATAACACAGAATTTTACTGTGGGTCAGGAGAAGCGAAACATCATTGACGTATAGAATGAAGAGAAGTGGACCAAGGATACTACCTTGGGGCACCCCCGAAGTGACGAGGATTTGGTCAGAAAGAGCTCCACTTTATGAAACAGGAGGGAAACCCAAGAAGAAACAATTTATGAACCAGGATACCATGGTCAATCCTATCGAAAGCCTTACTGAAATCGGTGAATACACAGTCGACCTGTTTGCCCGCTTCGATGGCCGGTAAAGAATAATTAATGAATTCGAGGAGGTTGGTGGTGGTAGACTTCCCCTTGAGGAAGCCATGCTGGAAGGACCCCATAAAAGGCCTACAGTGAAATCGAATAACGTCACTGACGAGAGACTCAAAAACCTTTGCGGTATGGCATAGGCTGGCGATTGCTCGGTAATTGGAGACGTCTGACCTACTGCTTTTCTTATGGAGGGGAATCAACACGGAATTCTTCCACAGTTCAGGAAAGCGGCCAGATTGTAGGGACAGATTGAACAAATAACAAAGAACACTGGCAAGAGACAATTGGCATTTCTTCAGGAAAGAAGCGGGTAAACCGTCGGGACCACCCGTAAAGCCTTCCGCCAAATTAGATAAATGTTCAGCGACGAGTGCATCGTCGAATACTAAATCTTTAGGCTCAAGGGAGGTAGGCGGAAGCCGCGTCAAGTGTGTAAAATCAGAAGGGGAAATATCACAGAGGGAATCACAGAAAGAGGTTCGGAAAAAATCCGCAAAAAAATCTGAAATTGTGGGAGCATCGTCGCTCTCACAGTCGCGGTACCTCAAAGAGGACGGATAGGCATTACATTTACGCTTCGAGTTAATAAATCTCCAGAATAATTTGGGGTCACTGCGCAACGTAGTTCTCATATTAGTCAGGTACTCGGCATAAGAGTCCTGCAGGCGAGCAGAGAAACGGTGGCAAAGGTCAGTGTACGCCAGGTATTCATCATGGCTTCCCGAGATACAAAACCTCCTCCAAGCTTTACCCCTTAGGTTCCTCAGGTGTCGTGAGACACCATCAACCCAGGGACGGAACAGATAAGGGGATCCAGACCTAGAAATACTAATAGGAACAAATCGGGTAAAACAAGCGTAGAGGTAAAACAAGCGTAGAGGAGGAATTTCAAGACGACGCACAAAAGCTCGAGGTCGCGGGAGTCGGAAATGCCGACGACTGAGCACGAGATACCCCCCCTGATCGCACACAGGACCCCGCCGCCGACAGGAGAATATGGGTCAGAGAGGTAGCGATCCCGACGAAAAACCTGAAACTCGGGACCGAAAAGCTCAGAGTCCGAGACCCCGGCACAAAGACAAGTCTCAGTCAAGCAGATAATGTTGGCATCGGACGCACAGGAAGAGGAGAAAAGCAACGCAGTTTTAGACCGCAACCCGGCCATGCGATTCTCTTTTACAGCTCTTTTTTGTAGCTGTTCGCAATTTACGTATTTAACACAGTCTAACGCGACATCGGATTTGTGTATGGATTCATAATTTTACAAAATATATGAGCAGAACGGTGGGTCGACCATTGTGTAACGTTACATTCAAAGCGGTGCAAAACACCACTTGCATCGTTGCTACTGGCGCCTTACACACTACCCCGCCCGATGCCCATACTGCACCTCCTACCTCTTGACCACCACATTCGCTATCAGGCACATTATTATTATTTTCGAGTTTGACGCGTGTCATCTCGGGTTCAAGCACAGCCTATTCTAGATACAAGCCCGGCAGACATGTCATTTCGGCCATTTTACCACCAAGGATCTCGTCACTGTTTCGTTTACCAAATCAATCCTCTGACGTTTTCCGTAATTTTGATTGAAGCTCTGACATTTGCTCAGAAATTTTCACTTTAGATGAAATGTCAAAGTTTGTATCAGTTGATCGATGGAATTTTTAGTCGAGTATTGATTTCGAGGCTATTTTATAGATTACTGAAGTTAAATCCGACTGTTTAGGTAATTAATTAATTTACTTAATTCACATTTAACTTCTATTTAGCTTTTATCACTGCATAGTTAAGCTATACACTTTTGACCTTTACATTGAGACACAACCAACTTTATCAGCTTTCCGGCCGAATTATTTCAACAGATATGGCCTTAACACAGGTATCGTGTAGCAAATGTTTCGGAGGATACCAAAAAGTCTTTTCCCATCATTCAAAAGTCTTAGCTTGGGATATGAAATTTGCTCTCTATCTTCCACCAGAAGTTGAGGAAAAGAAAAAGGTTCCAGTTATTTACAGGTTAAGTGGGCAAACATGTACTGAAGAAAATTTCGTTCAAAAAGCAGGTGCACAAAAGTATGCAGCCCAGCATGGTATATGTATTCTTTGTCCTGACACATCTCCAAGAAATGTTGATATTCCTGGACAGGACGATTCATATGATTTTGGCTCTGGTGCTGGTTTTTATGTAGATGCCGCACGGAGTCCATTATCGGATGTTTAGTTATGTAACAAGAGCTTATTTCGGTTATTAATGAAAACTTTCCAGTTATATAAAATAAGCAAAGCGTTACAGGCCATGGTATGGGAGGTCAGAAGGCATTTAAAGATTATCTTGGTAATAAGGAAAAAAAAGGAAGTGGCACGAATTTGATGCTACTGTGCTTGAATCATCCTATGATAGTGTTCCGGTTGAACTTTTTGTAGATCAGGTGAGCAGAATTATGATTTTATGAATAACATTTTTACAAATTATATTTGTAGGGCACTGAGCACAACTTCTATAAACAAAAACAGCTTTTACCGGAGAATTTGGTGGATGCTGTCGCTAAAAATTATCGTGTTCAATGCATTTTGAAAATGAGAGATGGATATGACCACAGTTATTATTACGTTGGTTCTGTAATAGAATTAACCCTTCTAACTCAGAAGGCGCACTTCACAGGCAGAAGCCTGGAACCAATCGACCTATTCACCAGGTGAGGTGAATGAGGCTCCCACAACCCATGCAAAGAAAAATATTAGTAACCAAAAAACCAAAACACGTCCAAACAAAACAATCAGGGGTGCATTGATAACAGAGATCGTTTAAGCAAATCTTTAGTAAGAGCCAGGTCAAAAATAGGAGACATATTCACGGCTCTACACATGCGATTAATAGGCTCATGCATACCATAGTTAGACCGAGAATGAGCAACATGTAGATAAGGCAATCTCCTTAACTTATACGGAGCATGCCTATAAGTTACCAAACTTGCAAGAGAGCGAGAATCTATATTCGAGTTCAAAAGCTGGTGAATAAATACTAGGTCAGCAACTCTACGTCGTTCCTCCAACGAGTGCATATTAAGCAATCGGAGGCGATCCTCATAAGGAGGAAGCCTTAATGGATCATTCCACGGGAGGTCCCTTAGTGCGAACCTTGCAAAGTTCCGCTTCGCCGATTCAATGCGTCTAGAATGAACAGCATAGCAAGGAGACCAAACCTGAGATGCATATTCGAGAATTGGTCTAACTATAGAAAAAAATAAGTGAATGAGGGTATATTCAAAGACAAGCTGATTGATGATCCTAGAAAAAGACATAACTTCATATTTATCCAGGTTAAGTTGCAGTCCATTTGAGGCACACCAAATCCTGAAGGTATTCAAATCCTCCTAGATGCAGGAAGAATCATAACTGTTTCTAACGCATGAGAAAATCTTCATATCATCAGCGTAGATTAAAACTTTGGAGTGCTTAATCAGAGGGACAATGTCGTCAATGGCTAGAATAAACAGCAACGGCACCAGATGGCTACCCTGCGGCACACCAGATGAAGCCATAACGACTCTAGATAAAGTATTACGGAAAGAGACACGGTAAGTCCTATTTTTTAAATAAGAGCAGATCCAGTCGAGCAACAAAGGCGGAAAACCCAACCTTTCAAGCTTAAGCATAATCACGGAGTGAGGGAGCTTATCAAATGCCTTGCTGAAGTCGGTGTAGACACAATCAGTCTGGAGGCCTTGTTGGAAGGCAGAGATAATATGGGATGTAAATTCAAGCAGGTTAGTTGTCGTCGATCTACCAGGCAGAAAGTCATGTTGATTAGATGAGATTAACCCCTTACATTGCCCAACAAGCTGTGAATATATAACAGATTCAAACAACTTGGGTATGCAGGAAAGCTTCGCGATTGGCCTATAATTTGTTATGAAGTTTTTATGCCCCTTTTTATAAACAGAAATTATAAAGGAGCACTTCCATAACGTAGGAAATCTACCGGCCTGAAGAGATTTATTGAAGATGAGTTCCAATGAAGTGAGTCAGGCATCAGAACAGGATCTCAAGAATGCGGGTGGAACACCATCAGGACCAGAGGAAAAGTCCAGTTTAAGCTCCTTGACACCATTCAGGATAATATCACGAGATATAATGGGCAAAGCAATGGAGGTAGCGGGACGGTTTTGGATATGGCCAAAATCATCCAGGGAAGGCACAAAGTTGCCTGGTGAAAAGGCGCCCTCAAAAAACGATGCAAAGTTATCGGCTATATCGGGCGCGCTACAACTAGAGTATCCATTATACCACATTGTAGATGGATAATTATCATTTTTCTTCTTCAAATTTACAAATTTAAAAAAGGTACGAGGATCATTATGCAAGTTACTGGGAATATCATCAAGGTGTTCCCTGTATTAGGATGAAGATAACGCTAAAAGGCAGTCATGGAAATATACGAATTCAGAATAAGCTTACGTGCTACGACATTAATACTAATTTTATTTTTTTTATTCTTAAGACTCCGTAGTTCCCTAGTATACCACGGGGTAGAATGGCAGGATGATCTCGACCGCTAAGTGGTGCACAGGAATTAAACAGATCATAAATCTTATCATAAAATACAGAAACACAATCGTCGACATCACAATCATAAAAAAGTGATGGGAAATCGATTGAGAGGATCCTGTTTGAAAGATCAGAGAAGTCCACCCTTTTAAAATCAAGAACGTACTGATCTACGTTGGGGTAAACAATATTAGAACCATCGTAGCAAAAATAGATGGAAATGGGCGGGTGTAAACTGTCGATAGCGGATAATTTGCGAAAAGTTGGCTCAACTATAATATTACTCGAATCGGAAGAAAATATAAGATCTAACTGCCTTCCCATAGAGTTCTTTACATCACTCATTTGGTGTAAGCCAGAGGAGGAGATGGCGTCAAGAAAATGGGATTCTTTAGGAGCAAGACAGTTTGAAGGAAGGCAGTCATCGTCATCAGCGTTGAATACCCATTGAACGTCGGGTAAGTTAAGGTTACCAAGAAGGATAATGTCGTCCTCAGGGTTTGTCATATTATTAATAAAGTCTAAACTAAGAATTAAAATATCGTAAAGACTTCGACCATTTGCATCAGCATAGTTTGTCAAGTTTGGAGTGATATAACAACATAGCAGGAAAATATGCAACTTCCTCAGAGATATCTTAAGAGCTAAGAGCTCGATTGAGGGTGTGTCGGAATAAGCAGGTATATCAACAACGCCGCAATCCAAATGCGATTTATATGCAACCAGCACACCGCCACCACGAGCCATAGAATCAGAGTATCTATCCTTACGAAAAATCTGATAGGACTCGTCAAGAATTTCTGCATCGTTAAGATTATTATGAAGCCAGGTCTCGGTCAGAGCGATGACGTCGTAACAACAAGCAAGAGAAGCCTGAAATAACTGGCTTGTTCTTGTTCTTAATCCCCTTACATTTTGGTAGTAAAGGGATAGCGTACTTAGAGAGAGAACACTCTCACTCAAAATTCTTGAAATACTGAGAATTATCCAAGTTTTTTCTAACTTAATAAGGCCAAATAAAAACATTGACATGATATTTATATTTTTTAATGTTCCAACTTCATAAATTATAGTACATTACATTCGTAATAAATTATAGCAAGTAATAAATTATAGCACATTACTCGTAGGCTACAACAGAAATGAGTCCAAGCTCTGGTTCGTATTTAGAAGAACCTTCAAGTCTAATATGACTACATCGCTCAATAGGAATAGCTACTATCACTGGAATTAAGTTTTTTCGTTCAGAAAATTGACCCTTTCAAACTTTACTCCCTCTTGGTACTTTACTCTTAACTTCTAAGTTTGAGCTGCTTTAAAAAAGTATGTTCCTATTTCCTGAAAATAAAACAATATTTGTTTATAAGTTATATAGGTAAAAGGAAATAAGTCATTTGAATAATATGCTGCCAATCTTGGAAAATAAGGTGTTCGCATTTCGACTGAGTTTTTGGTCCTATTTTTCTTGTTTTAAGGACTTTTTTGACCGAATTTTTTTGTAGTATATTCTAGGATGTTTCCTTTAACAGGATCTGAAGTAAGATCAGAATTTAGAAAAGGATAAGGACCTGAAACTAAAGAAAAAGGACCATAATTTCGACATGGAGGGATAGAAATCGTTTTGTGGTCTATTTTCCTTATTAAAGCATTTTTTCGACCAGATCTTTTTATATCCAGCTCAGGAAGGACTTCTCGACCGAGAAGTTTATGGGTTTGTACCTGAAACCTGTAATAAGGATATAAATTATAGAAATTTCGAAAGGAAAAGTTTTTAATGGAAAACATCAATTTTTATTATTGCTTTTAATTAAAAGAGAGATATAAAGTTCACAAAATCTAAAATTTTAGATATTCAGAGACATTCGTATAGCAAAAAAAATTTTTTCTTCAAATCAACATGTTTTATCTTTTATGTAAGTATTTCTCTTAAAAATAATATCAAAACAGTATTGCATCTCCACGGGTTTGTATGGAATAAAATAAATTTGAAATTGTTATGATGCTTGTAGTGGCTTCGTCAGCTTATCTGCCTTTGTTGGTAGCACCTCTGTTTCCACCTCCAGTTTTTCTATTTGTTCAAGAAGATATTCATCCTCTGAAACTTCTTTTGATTTTGTATTGTCGCTCCAACTTGGGCATTCATTGCTTCTATTTCCAGCTGCTGTTCGTTAAAATCAGGTATCTCATTAAGTTCCTGCTCCAATAATGAATCTTCCGCAACATCAGTTGTTACCGATCTCATTGAATGCTGAATTTCATTGTGCATGTCCATTAACTTTTAGAACACATAAAAACGACGCTATACATGATAAATATCACAAAATTACCTCCTTAATATTTGTCATCACTTCATTTATAGTGTCCACATTCATTTCGGGCTTCAATAACAAATTCTTAAGTAAATTTGATCAACTTTTATTTATGCATTAATAATATACCCATTAGACTGAGCCTCGTGAACTTGATTCACCAAGATATGAGCATCTAGAACTTCGAAAATAGTCTAAGACAACTTTTCAATTATAATAGTTGCCAATAGATTTACCTCCAATCACAAACAATTTGAAATTTGCTGTTTTGGCACAAATTTACAATAATCGAGTAAAAACAACTATAAACTCACAAAGTTTTCACAGATTTCCACACCACCCTTGAGGTACTGTGATGTCTGAAAAATCCAATTCTACTTCACTTATTAATGTACACACTTCAGTGAATTTTTCATGAAAGAGACCTCAAGAAAAGTCATTAAATAGTTTACACTTTCATATGAACTTGAATAGGAGTCTTAACAGCAAATCTCTGGCACAGTATACTCTAGATTTTATCAGTATCTTGAAAACTTCCCTAATTTCAATAAATTACATTAACCTAACAAATCAACTCAATACAAAAAAACTACCTACGTCATAGTCAATAGATAAGCGATTTATCTAGAGTAATTCCTAGATATTTAACCTGGTCAGTCCATAGGACATCATTGCTGTTTAAAGTAAGGTTTGATCTAGGTAAGTATGCCGCTTTTCTTCTGCGCGTGAAAAAAATTGCTTGGGTTTTTCTGGCGTCTATCTTAATGTTCCACTTGCAAAAGTAATCCGATAGCATATCGAGCCCATGCTGCAGATTGGAGCAGACTTGTTGAGCATCAACATCAGAACTAAATATGGCAGTATCGTCGGCTGATGAAAGGCAATTAGGAATGTTTGGAAGGTCCCCTGTATATAGGTTGTATAATATCGGTCCTAAAACGGAACCCTGGGGGACACCAGCAGTAATAAGTTTATCGCTGGAATGTATAGTTCCAAGGTATACCTTGAACCATCGGTTTCGAAGGAAATCACGGATAAGGGCTACAAGGGGTAGGGGAAAACCGAACCGTATCAATTTATAAATCAAGGCGTTGTGCCATAAAGAATCAAAAGCTGATTGGACATCAAGTAATATGAGTCCAGTGGATTTTTTTGTGGTGAAATTGTTTTTCACATGTTGCGAAATCCTCACAAGTGGATGAAGTGTATTATGCCCGACACGAAATTCAAATTGATGATTTGGTAGTAAATTGTTTTCCTCAATAAAATCGACGATTTTGTTTTTGATCACCTTCTCTAGAATTTTTGACAAGTTACTTAATAGACTTATGGGGCGATAATTTGCTGGATCATCAGAAGGTTTAGCAGCAGATCATCAGAAGGCTTTAGTAGCGGAATAACTTTTGCTACTTTCCATGTTGATAGAAAGTACTGCAGCTTAAGGCACGCATTTATTATAAAAGTTAGGTAAATTATACCAGCACGGGGGAGGTTCTTTATAGAAATGTTGGATATACCATCGAGTCCAGAAGCTTTTTTGGTGCGGGAGTACCTTATAATCGATTTAATATCTTAAGGTCGGCTAAAACAGGCGGGATCGATCGCCATTTGCGAGTGGTCTAACTGACTCACGGATGATTCAACTAAATTTATAGTAGGAGAGTCACTAAGATTTTCGGAGATAGTAGAATTGTTCGCAAATTTACAAGAAAGGAGTTCGGCTTTATCGCTACTGGTAGTGTATAAGTTATATTGGTCTTTAAGAATCGGAATCGACTTACGTTTGTTCTTGATTATTTTGGTTATATTCCAGAATGGCTTGGAACACTTATCCATACTGTGAAGGAGTGAGCTCCATTTACGATTTCTTAGCTTAATAATTTCGTATTTAATGTGCCGATTAAGAGTAGCTAGTTCCGCTTTAAAAGCCGGTAGCCTGTAGCGGATCCAATTTCTCCGAGCGGTGTTTCTTCTCGAGATTAGGTCCAATATATATTTTTCCTGCCTCGTTCGGGAATAGTGACGTGGAGTAGAAGCCTCGACACAATCAGTGATGGCATTAGTAAGCGTTGAGACCATATTGTCTATATTATTTTATTTATTTAAGCTTAATACAAGCTATTGCATAAAAAAATAAAATACAAGCTATAACTGAATACTAATTCTACAGACTATAAAAAATGAATAATTAAGAATAAATAAATAAAAAAAAATTAAAAAAAATAAAAACAAAAATCAGTGCGATGTTGTATATCTGAAAGTGACAACGTTGTTAGATTATGTAATTTATGTTTTAACAGGGCATGATAGTATGTCCAATTTGTGAGTTAAATATTTAAATGTGTATGATTATTTGTAGGTGGGTTTTCGTGTAGATTGATAATAACAGGTAGATGGTCCCAGGGTAGGTCGTTAGCTACTACGGGTTGAGAGAATAGGTCAGGTGAATTTGTAAGAAAGGCGGATTTGCTCTAGCATAACTGGGAATGTAAGTAGGATCCATTGGATATAGAAGTGTGAAAGGGTAATTTAAGTTTAATTCATGTAAAATGTTACCCCAGCAGTTCGCTCGGAGACAACCCCAGGACTGGTGTCTGGCAATTAAAATCCCCACCTATTATAAAGTTGAAGTGAAGGCGAATTAATTTCATTAAGTCAGTTCTAAACAAATGTTTGTTCCTTGGATTTGATCTGCCTCCCGGAAAATAACGCAAACAATTTTTACCGAATTATTATCAAGTTTAAGCTCGACTCCTATGGTTTCAATGATTTGTCTTCTGATAATTGATAATTGTGTAACATAAAATTTTCTATTTATGACTAGGGCCACACCACCACCTCGAAAGCCTGTCCTATTCATCCTGAAACAAAAGTAATTTGAGTTGCTAAAAGTAACACTGTTGTTTAGTCCAGTTTCTGTGACCATAGCTACCTCAATATTATTCTGAAACATGAAATTAAAAAACTCAGTTGACTTAGATCTAATACCTCAAGCATTCCAAGTACATAACTTAATATGGTTATGGTCCATTATTTAAATATTTTATTGTTCAAATCTATTCTTACAATTTTTTAACTTAGCAACTAATTCAGTCGTAAGCATTTGGATATCATTTAATGATAATGGTAAAGGTGGGAAGTCTTCGGGACGTGGGATGTAGGCGCGAGCGACGGAAGTATTCCTTGGTGTCTTGCGTGTATGGCTTTGACGGAAACTAACATAATTAGCACGGCTAGGACACTGGGGGTCTGTTGACTTGTGTCCACCATGACAATTTGCACATTTAGGAGTAATCTCAGATTTACACTCGGTGGTGACATGATGTCCAGAACAATTTGCACAGAAAGATTTAATTTTACAGTTTTTATGGCTCCGAAGTTATCTCTCAGCCCTTTTAACTTAATGGAACCTCTTTCAATGTAAACAATGAAGAAAGTTACCTGACCTAAGCTTGTCTTTCTACTCACAGATTTGATATCAATGCATTTTATCCCCGCAGCTATAAGATAAGCTTTCAGTGCCTCAGTATTTGCAGTATCGAGACCGGAAAGAGTCACTTTAAACGGCATTTCAGACTTGATGTTATGAGTATAGTACTCGTAATCTGCGTCACCGAGCGTTTTGCATATTTTGTGAAACGTCTCCATTGACTTTGCCAATATTTTGATATTTGAATATTTGATGATTTACCACTCATACTGATAACGCGCTCACAAGTGTGATGTTTTTTGCTTATTTTAACTTTTGGACTACACGCCGCCGGCTCAACCGAGTCAACGTTATCCGAGTCCGAGTAAACAGTTCGATGACGTTTAATGGCTTTATTACAGTCAAAACTAACCAAGTAAGTAAGAGAAACCTTTCCCGAGAGTGCGGAACACGTCTGTCCGCTACGAGGGTGCAACTAGAACTGTCAAACATGTTTACACCACCAATGCTCAGCTGATAGTTTCAGCTGCCGGGTTTGTATCTATAGTAGGCTGTGTTTCTAGCCGTCGCGGCGGTAGTTTTTCCCTACTTCGGGCGTAATGCCAAGAATTCGGGGATTTGTCATTCGTTCGTTTTATGTATTGTTTGTAGCGTCCTGTCAAAACCACCGTAAACTACAAGCCACCATGAACTGGAGAATTTTTCGCACACACATAAGGCCAAAGTGGTCTGACATTTCGTTTAATTTACGTTGCTTTTTATGGGTACCGGGGGGTGATTTTTCCTTAAACTCGTCGTAGTGACTAAACTATTGCTTCTATGAAAAAATTGTTTTGTTCTACTTGAAGTAAACAAAACAATCTTTCGAATGAAGTAAAAATATTCTTACCGTATTTAAGAGAATAATAAACATTTTTAAGCCTAAAAGTGCGGAAGTGGAAATTTAAAGCAAATACAAGCGACAGAGCATGGTCGGACCATGTCTTACTGCTTGCGTTTTGGATGAAAATTTGGTTTGCGACTAAAATTTCACATTTAATCAAAGATTTCTTGTTATTTTGCTTAATAAAGTGTACATGTTTTTACTTTGTTAGAAAGATCATTTAGTCTGCTTTAAGTTAATACAAAACTAATTTTTTCATATAACTAATAGTTTTGGCGCTAGAGCGAGTTTAAGGAAAAATCACCCCCTGGCTACCATAAGAAGCAATGTTGGACCATTCAGTAAGACCATTTACGACCACATATTAAAGTCCTGTTCATGGCATGTAGCAAAGATTACTTACTACTAGATAACCGGCTCCCTAAATTACCCAGCTAGTCTTGAAAAAGTACCACTGGCACCACAGTAAAACGAAATATATCCAGATTTTAAAGTCATAAGAATATACATGCAAAAAAAGAGTACAGGTAGTGTGCAGTCATTTACTCCTGTCAAAATTATTTGAGAGAATCACTTACTCCTGTCAAAATTCTGTTCTCATCCGGAGAGAATCACATACTCCTGTCAAAAAAGTACCGCCAAATCTTGTCGAAGAGAAAAATGTACCAAAAAGTATGACCAATAAAAAGAATTCATGTGAATCACATGACTGAGTAAGTTACTTATGTGCGTAAACTGTCGATGTATTCTGATCTTTTAATGAGCGAAGTACATTTGTTATTTATAAATGCATATAGAAAAGTATACGTGTCTCTTATCCACAAACTCTCTCGGAAAACAAATTTTTAATTCTGACTGCATGGTCGCCCGATACGGGAAATATACAAAAATTGTTCACTACTTTGTTCGAAGCTGTTTATCTAGTAATAGTAATCTTTGGCTAGTAGTTTACGATGGTTTTTGGTCCTGTCCGTAGTTCAGAAATTTGCGAACCGTTCGGCAAGTGTTAAGAACAACCGCTTTCTGTAGTGTGTGTGGAGTGTTTTTATGTAACTTTAGTGTTTGTATATTTGTGATTAGTGTTTTCGGTACAACGGCTGTGGAAGACAAGATGATTGGCACGATAGTCACTTTGTCAATTTTCCACATCAGCTGCACCTCGTGTGCCAAATCTGTATATTTCGTAATCTTCTCTCTAAAAGTGTTTTGCACATTGTTGGTGTTGGGCACTGAAATGTCAATTAGGTATGTTGTTTTGCTGTGTTTATCTATGAGAGTAATATCCGGTCTATTGTGGTGTATTGTCCGATCAGTTATTATTGACCGATCATAATACATTTTATGTGTGGAGTTTTCAAGAACACTGTCTGGTGTATATTTGTAATATGGTGTGTATGTGGCGGGTGTAATATGGTTGTGGTTTAGAGCTAACTGTTGGTGTATGACATTGCAGACCTCGGGTGTAATATGGTTGTGGTTTAGAGCTAACTGTTGGTGTATGACATTGCAGACCTGGTTGTGCCTATGCAAGTAATCTGTTTGAGTAAGGGGTTTGCATCCAGCCGTTATATGTTCTATTGCTTCAGAAGCTAAATGACAAAGCCTACACGTGTCGTCCTGAACTGCCGCATCCTTAAGAATGTGTTTCCTATAATTCTTCGTGTTAATGAATTTGTCTTGTATAGCAAGCATGAATCCCTCCGTCTCAGTTAATAAATCACCGCGACTGAGCCAAGCGTTCGACGTATCTTTGTCGACATGATGTTGGCTCAGGTCAGCGTAATGTCTTCCATGTGGAGACTTCTGTGACAATGCTTGCTGTTTATCTGTGTGTGTGGCTATGTTTAGTGTATTATCCAGCATTTTGTTGTGCAAATCAAGTGATGTTTGTTTGTTGTCTTCTTTGACCACGGCTGACTTCACTTGTTTACAATGCAGTGACTTTATTGTCTATCAGGCCGCGACCGCCCTCTCACCTCTATAGCGTTAGTCGTTCTATACAAGGGTACGGATGGTGGGCCCTGTACCTTGTCAACATCGTTCGCGTTCTCCTGTCCAGTGATTTTAAGTCCGCCTGTGTCCATTTAATTACCCCAAAGAAATAAGTAAGGACTGGTGTTGCATACGTATAGTCTTAATGAGATTTTTCCCATTAAGGCTAATTTTCAGAAGACTGTTCAAGCGGCCAGTATATTTGGTGGTATGGAGGTATATCACGTGATTGTTCGAATCCAAGATAATTGTAGAGTTCGCCCTCCTCCATGGGTTCAATAGTGTCCCCGGATGGGAGATCAAACAAGTTCATGTTTTCCCCTCGTCACATGAAGCGTCCTACATTTGTCTACTCCGAACTCCATCCGGATGTCATTGGAAAAATCCAGAGTAGTCTGCAGCAGCTATTGCAGATGAGGTTTCGAGGAAGCCTATAATTTGATGTCGTCCATATACATGAGGTGCGTGATTTTATGAATAATTTCCATGTCGTGTCGTATATTATACCCATAACCGGTGGCATCCAAGGCACTTAAAAGTGAATTCAGAGCGAGACAAAACCATAGCGGACTCAAAGAGTCTCCCTGGAATATACCTCGCCTGATTGGTATCGGGGGTGTGGTTATCTGTGTGTTTACTGTTTTTATGTTTATTTTTGTCTTCCAGTATTTCATTGAGTGTTGCAGAAAGTGGATGAGTGTTGGGTGTATTTTGTATACATACAGTATATCGACCAGCCAAGAGTGCGGTACAGAGTCATACGCCTTCTTATAATCGACATATGCTGCATGTATATTCCGGCGAGCAGTTTTTGTTAGTCGCAGGATCACAGAATCTATGAACAGTTGTTCTTCACAACCCAACGACCCTTGTCGGCATCCCTTTTGCTGCCCAGACATTATGTTATTTTGTTCTGTGTGTTTATGGATTAGTTTACTGGTGCAACAAGTCAAAATCTTAAAAAATATCTGTAGGCAAGTGATCGGTCTATATTTGGATGGATCTGTGGTGTTATTATTGCCTTTTGGTAGCATGTACGTGATTCCCTCCCATAAAAAACTTTCGAGGGTTTCCGGCTTATTGAAAAAATTATTAACGTGGTGTAAGAGGTGCATATTTGTAGATATAAACTTCTTGAACCAGTAATTTTGAATATTGTCTGTGGTTGGTGCTTTCAAATTATGGGTATTTTGTATGAATTCCGCTTGTATCGCCATCGATATCTTTGGTTCTGGCATGTTGGGGATGTCTTGGACGCGTTGCATCTCTGCTTTAATCCACTCAGCATTGGGGTTATGCTGGACTTCTTTTGACCAAATAGATAACCAAAAGTCGACCATATCTAATTCGGAGGGTAGTTCACTTGCCGGGCTATTGTTTGAATTTTGATTGTGTGTAAGTGATCTATAAAAAATTTTTTCATTGCGAATGAATTGTGTGTTCTGTGTTTTTCTATCGGTACATTTTCTGTATCTTTTTAATCTAGTGGAAAGTGCCGAAAGTTTTTGAACTAGTGTATCCATGTGCATTGTAATATTTCTACTTATTGTGTCTTAGTTTGTGTGTAGTATTTGTTTTTCTAAAATTGTGTGAACTTTTTAAACCAGCCTCTTACTTATGTTTCCCTGTTTATTTACTAGTCGTTTTCAGACGCCTTGGTCATTGCACATGGTTTACATCACACCCATTAAATTACCGAACTATCCTGTGAGACATCCATAAATCTACTTCTTACCCAAGCGCAGGTTGCTTATGCGGAATCCTGGTCCTCGTTTCATTATTTGATAATTTTAACTTAACTCTATTTTGAAGTAGGTAAATAAAGAAAACCAGCAGTGATGATCACATATAATGGGGTACCATTCATAATAGAAGTTATTTACAACTTTAAAATAACATTCTACTAGGAATTGATACTCCAGTACACAATATTAATTGTCGTAGACCTGAAACCAAAGAGTTTAAAATTTCAAGCAATTTTCATACTTTAATTAAATATTTTGTTGTATAAAACACGACTTAAAATTACTAACACTTTTCGGGATACAAATCCAACACTTTCCCGAACTCAATAAAACGCAACAAAGCATTACAATGAGCAACGTGCAGACTAGAATTTCAAATGAAAATAATTTAAAAAAAAAAATAACAGAATTGTATATGAATTAACAATTGATAATTTAAAATGTTTGTGTGTTGACGAAATGGACTAACTTCTTTTTGGGAAACTGGACCACACGCGTTTAATGCAGTCTTATGCACAAACTAATCTAATTTGTAGTAACGACTCCAAATTTTTTCAAAAGTTTAGTATTGAAAATTTGAGAAATTTAAGAGTGTATCGATATTAAAATGTTTCGGATAAGAATCCAACAATAGCAGCCTCTGATGACATCGATGACGAATCTGACAGTTTCCTAGGATTTGAGGTAAAGAACGGTATTACGTTCGAAGAATTTAACTCTGTTTCTGATTCAGAAGGAAGTGAGGCACTTGCATTTGTCCGAACAGTTTTTTTTTATATTCGATGTGGCCAAATACTAGGGGACAACCCTTTGCTGCGTTAGCATGGTTTCGGCTGTGCTGCGAGGTAGACAACAGCCCAGAGACGGAGTGGATTATTTTTATTTCTTAATAAAAGCTCAGGTCTCGAACCGGAGGACCCATGGCATGGTGGTAGTGCGACTCAACGAATTGATCCAATTCCGCTCCCTTTGAGTAGCTAGTAAGTCTCTGGTTTTCTACTAGCGAGGGAACAGTACTAGCAATCTTTAATAAAATGGTTATTTTCTAAATATTTCATCAACTGATAGTTAAGAGTAAAAAGCTTCAGATAAGACCGAATTTAGTGATATCGAGTGGAGTATAACAGATCATAAAGTTTGCGCAGGGGTTTAGTAAGGGCAGAGGCGTAGCATTTTAAAATATATTATGTGAGCCAGATAATGTGGTGTGATATTTCCGGGACAATGTCAGTCAGTGCACTAACTCTTAAGGCCGTATCGGATTGCACTGCTGCCGTCTGCAGCAGTAGCAGCAAAGGGTCTTATTGGCTAACCCGAATCACGTAACCCGACCGGTCGGCAGGACAATTTTTGTTGCTTAGTCATCTCTAATCCTAATTTTGTGGTGCCATCTCGCGGGCAGCACGAATAACCTTTTCTTTTAACTCCGAATTAACGTTTCTTGCAGTGCCATTTGTTCGGTGGAAGTATGCTGTCGATTTTTTTCAGATTAGTGCTCGTTCGAGTCAGACGTTTTCATAGCTTGTTGCGCATATTGTGTTCCGTTGTTTTTCATTTCGTTCTGATTTGATTTCATTTCCATTTATTTATATTTGTGTTTTTCATCATGCGACATCGACGTTATAGGTTCATTTAATCCATAATTAGTACGATGAAAAGGTAACCGAAGAAAGTCGTGATTCCTCAGGGAGCGAACTGGAACCGATATGCCAAAACGACCCAAGAGAATAGAAGAATCAATGGACCCACGAATGCAGTCGAAAGCAAAAAGGATCCCGGCGTTATGGCGTCTCTTTTCAAGTGTGTCCAAGTGCAGGAGTTTAAGTTTATCAACATAAGGAGGTAATATAAGGGAGTTATTCCAAGGAAGGCCTCGAAGGGCAAACCTAACGAACCTCCGTTGAACAACTTCAATGCGATTGATATGTGATACAAAGAGCGGTGACCAGACTGGAGAGGCATATTCCAGAATAGGCCGAACAAAAGTGCAATATAAGAGCTTTGTAATGTAAGGGTCATCAAATTCCCTTGACCACCTCTTCACGAAACCAAGAGTCATATTAGCCTTGTTGACTATGACATCAAAATGATCTTGGAAAGGAAATTGAGAATTGTGGCAAACACCCAGGTCCTTAGTCTTAGTAACTCTTGTTAAAGGACAACCCTCTATGGTAAAGTTATATTGAAATGGAGACCATTTTCGTGAGAAAGACATAGATTTTGACTTGCTAATATTTAGGGGAAGGTCGTTAATGGAACACCAATTCTGAAAGGCGTCCTAGTCAGAATTAAAGGGTAAGCAATCGGCATTGTCAGACACAGTGCGAAATATCTTAGCGTCGTCGGCATAACAAAGAATATTTGAGTTAGACAGTATCGCAGATATATCATTGATATAAATTATAAATAACAATGGGCCAAGGTGGGAGACCTGCAGTACACCGGAAGTGTTGAAAATTGCATCAGATAGAGCTCCACGAAAAGAAACCCTCTGAGTGCGTTCAGACAAGTACGAATGAATCCAATTTACAAAAACTCGCGGAAACCCAAGAAGGGAGAGTTTGAGAATAAGAATTCTATGATTTATTCTATCGAAAGATTTGCTGAAATCAGTAAAAATACAGTCAACTTGCTTACCACCTTCAATTGCAGAAATACAGAAGTTTGAAAATTCCAATAAATTGGTGGTAGTTGATTTACCCCTAATGAAGCCATGTTCAAAAGGCTCCAAAAACGTCTTGTTAAAGTATAGAACATCGCAAATAAGTGCCTCAAAAATCTTGGATATACAACAAAGATTAGCAATTGGTCTATAGTTTGAGATTTCACATTTATCACCTTTTTTGTGAAGGGGAATAATTAATGAGGTTTGCCAAGCTTTCGGAAAAACACCTCAACGAGTTGAGAGATTAAATAAATAACACCAAATATGAGCAGGAACGAAACCACATCTTTTCACGAGTGAGGCAGGGATACCGTCAGGACCAATTGAAAAACTATCAGTCAAGGTAGAGATTTTCTTCAAAGTCGTAACAACGTCGAGGTCGAGGAACCTTCCATGATCATTAGAAATACTGCAAGTATGTGTTAAGCCTGAAGAAGCAAGGCTATCTATAAAAGAAATGAAATGAATAAATAGTCATATTATATCCGAAGTATAAGTAAGATTGCAAAATGCTCTGAATATGGTACAATCCTGGTGTGCTAGGGAACGGCTCAGAGTCAACCCTAATAAAACAACCATTATAATATTCACAAGAAAAAGGAACCTTAGGCTAGAGGCTCCTACTCTTGAAGGAACAAGGACAGAATTCTCAAGTGAGGTCAAATATCTAGGAGTAGTTCTAGATCAAAGACTCACATAGAATCCTCAACACAATAGGGTTACAGGAAAGGTTTTGACTGCCCTATGATCCTGCCGAAGACTCTTTGGAAAGACCTGGGGACTAAGTCCCAAATCATAAGACCCATGGTCACATATGCAGCTCTAGTGTGGTGGCCAAAAGTAGAACAAAAGACTGCGCGATCCACACTGCTAAAACTGCAGAGGTCAGCATGTCTAGGAGTTACTGGTGCCATGCGCACATGCCCCACGGCAGCTATGGACGCCCTATTAGACCTCCCCCCTTTACATCTGCATTTAAAGAAGGAGGCTGCCTCAAGCGCAATTAGGCTGAATGGCACCAATCCCCTCTCAGCGGGAGACTGGTCTGGTCATAGGAAAATCCTGAAAGAATTCATAGGTGATCCGGTGATCAACTCAATATCGGATATTTTGCCGAAGAGGCATAACTTTGATATACCATTCAAGCTGATCCTTGACAGCAGAGATTATTGGCTCAATAATAGACATATCTTTGAAAGGGGATCTCTGGTCTGGTACACGGACGGATCCAAGATGGAAGACATAACGGGCATTGGGGTCTATGGACCAAGATTAAGGCTGTACAAATCGCTCGGTTCTACACCAACTATCTTTCAAGCAGAGATACATGCTATCGAAATCTGCGCACGTGAAATTACCAAGGGAGGAATACGCGGTGCTAAAATATATATCATGCCCGACAGTCAGGCGGCACTTAAGGCACTGGGATCCTACACCTTTGAGTCTGAAATCGTCTGGGACTGTCTCACTGCTCTTAAAGAACTAGCCCAGAGCAACAGCATCACGCTAGCATGGGTACCAGGGCACGAGGGCATTGAAGGCAACGAGAAGGCGGATTTCATAGCAAAAAAAGGCGCGGATTCTCAGTTTATTGGACCGGAGCCATTCTGTGGCTACTCAAAAAGCCGAATAGACTAGCATCCGGTCATGGGAGGACGGGCACACTGGGCAAATATCCCAGGGTCAAGGCAAGCAAAGAGGTTTATAACCTACTCAAAACGGAAAACGAAGGAGCTGCTCTCACTCAGCAGACCAGATTTAAGGCTGATAACTGGACTTCTAACTGGTCACTATCACCTGGGCTACCACCTAAAAAAGTTGGGGCTGGCTGATTATGACACCTGTTGATTCTGTCTACAAGAGGAAGAGACAGCGGAACATATCCTCTGTCACTGTGAGGCCCTCGGCCGTATCAGGGTTAGACACCTTGGTGGGGCTTTCCCATCAACATCAGATATAGCCAAGGCGGCCCCCAGAAAAATTTTAGGTCTGATAAGGGAACTAAAGATTGACGGGGCTTCCTAAAACTGAACCTGGATCAGGTCACAAAAGATCAAATTGGTCGCAGTGACTAAGTATGCGGTTAGTCTTTGATCCAATCCTAACAATAACAATAATAATAATATCCGAAGTATAAGTTAAAGAAAACCGGGCAAATGCTTACTTTAATATTAATGAAAAAGCCGAGATATTTCTTTTGAATTTATTTTATAATTGATGCGTTTCACCTAAGGCTAGTTTATCGCAATAAAACATAATTTTTAGTAACGTATATCATACGATTTAGTATAATAGTTTTCTCTTTTGAAGATATGATTATGAATGTAACAATAAACCTCTCACTAGTTTATATACTTAGTACGCGGAATTCGAAGTGAAGTTGACTGACTCCGCGCACTTTCATGTACCTTCTCCTTTTTTTCCTTGAATTCAAATATCACATCCAGTGATTAAAGGAGTGATATTATATTTATTTTATAATTTAAACTTAACTCTATTTTGAAGTGGGTAAGTAAAGAAAAGAAGAGAAAAAGATGATCACATATAATGGGGTTACCTTTCATAATATTGGTAATTTACTACTTTAAAATTACATAATACTATGAAAGGTTACTCCAGTATATAACATTAATTGTTGAGTACCTGAAACCAAAGTGTTTAAAATTTCAAGCACTTTTTATACTTTAAGTAATTATTTAGTTGTAGAAAACACGATTTAAAATTACTAACACTTTTCGGGATACAAATACAACACTTTCCCGAACTCAATGTGTGTTGACGAAATGGACTAACTTCTTTTTGGGGAACTGGACCACACGTGTTTAATGCAGTCTTATGCGCAAACTAATCTAAAATGTAGTAACGTCTCCAAATTTTTTCAAAAGTTCAGTATTGAAAATTTGAGAAATTTAAGAGTGTATCGATATTAAAATGTTTCGGATAAGAATCCAACAATAGTAGCCTCTGATGACATAGATGACGAATCTGACAGTTTCCTAGGAGTTGAGGTAAAGAACGGTATGACGTTCGAAGAATTTAACTCTGTTTCTGATTCAGAACCAAGTGAGGCACTTGGATTTGTCCGAACAGTCTTTTTTTATATACGATGTGGCCAAATCAGTTGTTTATTTACATTATTGTCAAATATTTTTGTTTTGTATGTGGAATTGCTACAATCTGGTGTAAATCTTCTTTAACAATTTAACATCTTATTCTTAAAAATTTCTGTGGCAATATTTTCACTCATAATGGCACTTTGTAAAGCGTGCTCCAATGAGTTGATTAATGATGGTGCGGCCTGTTATTGCATTTGGGGTGGTGCTTTTCATGTCACTTGTCTGGAGCCCTCCACTGGTCTATCTACCTGTAAGGATTGCTCCAATATTAGGCCATGTCACGTTTTACGCCTGATGAAGGGAGTTGTCGCTACGCTCTCCACCGATCAAATATTCATAGCAGATAAGGTCAACGAGGTATTGTTAAACTTGGCCAGACTTCAGATTTGGTCCGATGACTGCGCCGGTTTAAATTCAAAACTGGACAAGCTCCTTCATATCGCTGAAGTTTTAAGCAGTGATTCGTCGCTGCTATCCAACAAGATTTACGAGGTATCTTCAAAGTTTAGCGGGCTTGTCGCTTCCTTGGATGACCTCCGGAAAATGCAAACTGCGTCTGGTTCATCATCGCCCTCCATCCGCCAATCTGCTGAGTCAATAATGCCTGTCATAGATGACATTCAGCGCGGTGTCCGGCACATCAAGCAGGACCTAGATTCATGCTCTACAGCCAAAAAACTTATACATATATACTGCAAGTGATGATCACATATAATGGGGTACCATTCATAATAGAAGTTATTTACAACTTTAAAATAACATTCTACTAGGAATTGATACTCCAGTACACAATATTAATTGTCGTAGACCTGAAACCAAAGAGTTTAAAATTTCAAGCAATTTTCATACTTTAATTAAATATTTTGTTGTATAAAACACGACTTAAAATTACTAACACTTTTCGGGATACAAATCCAAAACTTTCCCGAACTCAATAAAACGCAACAAAGCATTACATTGAGCAACGTGCAGACTAGAATTTCAAATGAAAATAATTTAAAAAAAAATAACAGAATTGTATATGAATTAACAATTGATAATTTAAAATTTTTTTGTGTGTTGACTAAATGGACTAACTTCTTTTTGTGAAACTGGACCACACGCGTTTATTGGACAAGAATCCAGCAATAGGAGACAAAGTAGCACTTGTAGACCAGGAATTGAATATAGTACAAAGCAGTATAGTAAAAGACACAATATTAAACAAAATGCACAAAATATGCGCGAAATATTCACTTGACCCAAGTGAATTCTCTCATTCCTGTAACCCTTTGTGGGTCATGGGACGATTGTAAGTGGACAGTGAATTCCGAACCACTGGCATTTTCTCTGCAAACCCCATGATTTTTTATCTTGTTTTATTGTCAGCCGCTGGTGGGGTTCGAACCTGGGACCTCCGGCTTGGTAGGCCGACACATTGCCACTTACTGCACCGACGACTAAAACTCAAAAAACTCGTGCTACGAAAGAGATATAAAAAATTTTTAAGGCAGTATTCTACTTTGAAACTTTGAAAAAAATCGAATTTTCTTTTGTTTGCATTTTCCGAAATTAACTATATTCAAGAATATTCTCTCAAAATTGTAAACCGATTCAAGCAGCCTGAACGCTGACTTGAACGC
Source organism: Leptarthrus brevirostris (assembly GCA_964036015.1). NCBI lineage: Eukaryota > Metazoa > Arthropoda > Insecta > Diptera > Asilidae > Leptarthrus > Leptarthrus brevirostris. Next base: position 17,730,181 of record OZ038376.1, on the reverse strand, counting down.
GTTTATCTCAAATGTACTTTTTTATACCGCTTGGTGCTAAAATTTCCAAAACTACTTAACCGATTAATATAAAATTTTAACCACGTATTCTGCACACCTATAGCAACCGACTGAATTATTGAAAAATTTTGATTTTTACTATTTTTTTATGTCGAAAAGCATATGTTATTTTTGCATGTACATAAAAAATTCTAGTTCAGTCGGTTGCTAGTGATATATTGAATCTAAAAATTTAAAATATTTCTGTTTTAGATGGCCCATTTTGAAAACTTCTACACCAGCGCAGACCCACCTACTAATCGAAGCGTTGTATTCAAATGGTGTTTTTGTGCGTTACACCAAAAGAAATAGACAGATTAAAAAGGTGACACAGAACTGAAGCCAAAGACACTGAAATTCCTCAGAAAGTAAGCAGGAACACATTAGGATCACTTGAGAAACTCTTGGTCAAGTTTGAGTTATGCTTTAATACGGTAGCTGTGTCAAATACTAAGACTTTGAGCTTAAGATAGGTCAGTAAAACATTAATATCACAGTTAGTAACTAAGAATGCGGTCCTTAAAAAGTCACCAAAAAGAATGGCAATCGTCAAAGGATCATTACTTTCACCGTTGCCGAGACGTAACATGGAGGGATATCCGTCACAGCTGCGTCTGAAATTTAAAAATTTCCAGAATTGCTTAGGCTCAGTGCTTAGGATCTACTTAGCCTTTCTAAATAGTCAATATTAGAGGTTTCAAGAGTAGACTGAAATAAAGCAAACAACGTGGAATGAACCTAGTAGTCAAAATCGCTGCGAAGAAGAAAACCTCTTCCAAGTCTAAATTTTCAAGAGATGGGATCACAATTAACAAAACATATTGATAAAATATCAACAAGGGGCGATGTACGTCCCCTTACGAGTGTGGCAGAGAACACCAAGTCCAGAGACCTATCAGCGTCGGTAATTTCACCATTGACCCAGAAGAGGTGTAGCCGAGAAGCCGCGAAAGATGGTAGCTGATAATCGTCCTACGCGGAGCACTCCCAATTCACAGTAAGCATATTGAAGTCAACCAGAAGCAACAAGTCGGCCGATGAAAGCAAGAGTGCAGTAACGTGGTCGATAAATACAACCAAACGCCGAAGTGCGAGCCTGGTAGAATAAATTAAAATTTGTTATGGTTTGGGTTGTTTATGGTAGTGGGTGTTGGGTGGGTGGGCAGTGAGTGGGTTGTTGGTGAGTAGTGAATATTGGTGGTATATGGGTGGTTTGCTGGTGGATGTATGGGTGGTTGGTGAGTAGTGAATATTGGTGGTATGTGGGTGATTAGCTGGTGGATCTTGGGTTGGGGTTGGTGGGGGTGGGTGTATGGATGGTTGGCTTGTGGGCAGGGAGTGGTGAATATCTACCACCCACCCCCGCTCATCACCCACATACCACCATAACCCGTCTCACTAACTCACAAAACACTCTAAGTACGAGGCACCTTGTAATTAAGTTACAGGTGAGGTGCACTTTCTTATAATTACCGGACTTTTTCCTTTCATTCAACGGAACGAAAGTTTTGTAAAAAGTTGATTTCCTTCCGGAACAAAATAAAAGCTCCCATAACGTTTAAGAACAGTTCGCATATCGTTTCTTTCCGGACCCATAATTAGAGGGTGATTCATAAATTTCAGTTTTTTATGGTATGCCCGTTACTCTTTTATTTTTATCTCTTGATCAACCCAACACAGCCACACACAAACAAACGCTAAAAACCGAATATCCTAATTACCTTTCCAAAAATGTCAACACTACTGATCTAACTCCTACCATTGCACGTGTAGGTTTTTCCTTCAATTGCAATTGATGTATTATGGAACCGAATGAGAAAAGTTCCATTCAGAGTATTGTTTTTGTTATTTATTTTGAACTGATTTTGTTGATTTTTGTGCGGGTTGGTGATCGACTATTCAGCAAATTCGGTATCCATGTTGAGTTTTCTAAGTCTACTATACCATGAGAATTACATATAGAGAGATTTTTGTATTTCTTACTTACTTCTCCTTTAGTAAGCGTCTAATTCTATTTTTAGTTTTCAATCTGTAGAAGTTTCTTCTCATTCGATTTATTTCGTTGAAGAGATAGGGATATAGAGAATGATTTTTATCGACGGACGTATCGATTTATATTCGCTTCTACTTCATCAATTAAGTCTTTTATGCGGATTAAACAGAATGTTCCCGTTTACATTCTTTCCTTCATTCTGGCGAAGAGTTGTGCGTTGGAATAATCTAATATTTGCGTTTCTGCCAGGCAACCAGTAGAAAGTATCCTGTAAGAAAGGAATATTAACTTTTTATATAGCTCTTATGAACCGTCCTGCCTGAATCAGTAATTATTATGCTGTTTTTGTTCTCCTTCACGATTTATTTTTTAACCGACTTCCCAAAAACAAAGAGGTTCTAAGTTCGATGCGTATTTTTATAAATTTTTTTTTTTGAGTCCGACCGGGCATAACTTTGTAACGCGTCGCCCGATTTTGATAATTCTTTTTTTTTTGTACATAGTATGATCCCCCATTGCTAATAGGAGAAAATGTGGCCTAGGGTGGGGGGAGGAGTAGTCTAACTTCGTAACGCGTGGACCGATTTGGATAATTCTTTTCTGTTGGGTAGAGTATGCTCCTTGGTTGATACCACGAGAAAAAAAATGGTTGCGGGGAGGGGGGAGGGGTGTTGGGGCGGACCAAAATTGGTAACGCATGGATGGATTTGGATGATTCTTCCTTCTATAGAGTAGAAGACACTAAAAAGTGAAAAATAAAATAGTTTTAAAAAAAAAAAGTTGAACCGACTTCCCAAAAAGCGCTAAAAAGCATAAAATAATTTTTAATTTTATATCTATTACGACATTATGAAGTCGGTGCAAATTAAATAAATTAAACACTACAGAACAACTGAAAATAATAAATAATACTACCCCGAACATTTCAGCTTACCGGATCATAAGAAATGACTATTAAATATTTTGGTTGTAGTTGTTTGATAACATTTTCTTTGTTTTTGAATTGTTTTGAACGGAATTAAATTATTGTAAATTCGTCGAATTCTAAAGGGTGATTGCGAGGTATACGCCTAGAACAATCCTTTCTGCACCACCAAGAAATCAAATTAAAAGTAAAGCGTAACAATTCGGATGGATTCTAGTGATAAAGTGGAAAAAAATACGTAAATATTGTAAACACCATTTTTTTAACAAATTCGTTGCTTGATTTTGGGTAAAAGTCCTACAAATAATCGTTAAACAGTTAAAAAAATATTCACGTTAAAAGATTTATGCGAACGGCTCCGCAAAGGCGCCATCCCCGTACGGCATCAGTTCTAGCCATCTGTTTGAGAAAATGATTAAGAAAACCACCTACCTTAACTAGGAATATTGGCAAAACAGAAACAGTAGTAAAACAACTTTTATTTGAACTTTATTATCTTCTTTAAATGTATTTTTTTACCAATAGAAGAAGAGAGAAAGCCACCCAAATAATCCGCTCACAATTTTTTTTCTTAAGGCAACATCTAAGATATATTTACTAACAGAACTCTAAATTTATTTATTTATTTATTTATTTACAATATTTCATTAATGTGCTGATTACTACAAAAGAGAACTTAACAATAAACTAAATAAAAAAACCAAATAAAAACACTATAAAAAATCTTATAAAAACAAAGAACAAGAAGAGAATTCGCAAAATATAAATTCAGAAAAAAAAGTGCTAAAATGAATAAAAAGCAAATAAAAAGTAAAAAGCACAACAAAAACCAAAAAGTAACCTCAACAAAGCTGACTCCTCACATGATTACGCGATAGATGAAAATCAATGCAATTAAAAGCGGAATTAAAAAATCGCGACATCGACGTTATACGTTCATTTAATCGATAATTAGTACGATGAAAAGGTAACCGAAGAAAGTCGTGATTCCTCAGGGAGCGAGCTGGAACCGATATGCCAAAACGACCCAAGAGAACAGAAGAATCAATGAACCCACGAATGCAGTCGAAAGCAAAAAGGATCCCGGCGTTATGGCGTCTCTTTACAAGTGTGTCCAAGTGCAGGAGTTTAAGTTTATCAACATAAGGAGGTAATATAAGGGAGTTATTCCAAGGAAGGCCTCGAAGGGCAAACCTAACGAACCTCCGTTGAACAACTTCAATGCGATTGATATGTGATACAAAGAGCGGTGACCAGACTGGAGAGGCATATTCCAGAATAGGCCGAACAAAAGTGCAATATAAGAGCTTTGTAATGTAAGGGTCATAAAATTCCCTTGACCACCTCTTCACGAAACCAAGAGTCATATTAGCCTTGTTGACTATGACATCAAAATGATCTTGGAAAGAAAATTGAGAATTGTGGCAAACACCAAGGTCCTTAGTCTTAGTAACTCTTGTTAAAGGACAACCCTCTATAGTAAAGTTATATTGAAATGGAGACCTTTTTCGTGAGAAAGACATAGATGTACACTTGCTTATATTTAGGGGAAGGTCGTTAATGGAACACTAATTCTGAAAGGGGTCCTATTCAGAATTTAAGAGTAAGCAATCGGCATTGTCAAACACAGTGCGAAATATCTTAGCGTCGTCGGCATAACAAAGAATATTTCAGTTAGACAGTATCGCAGATATATCATTGATATAAATTATAAATAACAATGGGCCAAGGTGGGAGACCTGCAGTACACCGGAAGTGTTGAAAATTGCATCAGATAGAGCTCCACGAAAAGAAACCCTCTGAGTGCGTTCAGACAAGTACGAATGAATCCAATTTACAAAAACTCGCGGAAACCCAAGAAGGGAGAGTTTGAGAATAAGAATTCTATGATTTATTCTATCGAAAGCTTTGCTGAAATCAGTAAAAATACAGTCAACTTGCTTACCACCTTCAATTGCAGAAATACAGAAGTTTGAAAATTCCAATAAATTGGTGGTAGTTGGCTTACCCCTAATGAAGCCATGTTGAAACGGCTGCAAAAACGGCTTGCAATGGAAGTATAGAACATCGCAAATAAGTGCCTCAAAAATCTTGGATATACAACAAAGATTAGCAATTGGTCTATAGTTTGAGATTTCACATTTATCACCTTTTTTGTGAAGGGGAATAATTAATGAGGTTTTCCAAGCTTTCGGAAAAACACCGCAACGAGTTGATAGATTAAATAAATAACACAAAATAGGAGCAAGAATGGAACCACATCTTTTCACGAGTGAGGCAGGGATACCGTCAGGACCAATTGAAAAACTATGAGTCAAGGTAGAGATTTTCTTCAAAATCGTAACGAGGTCGAGGAACCTTCCCTGATCGTTAGAAATACTGCAATTATGTGTTAAGCCTGAAGAAGCAAGGCTATCTATAAAAGAAATGAAATTAATAAATAGTCATATTATATCAGAAGTATAAGTAAGACTGCAAAATGCTCTGAATATGGTATAATCCTGGTGTGCTAGGGAACGGCTCAGAGTCAACCCTAATAAAACAACCATTATACCATTCACAAGAAAAAGGAACCTAAGGCTAGAGGCTCCAACTCTTGAAAGAACAAGGACAGAATTCTCAAGTGAGGTCAAATATCTAAGAGTAGTTCTAGATTAAAGACTCACATGAAATCCTCAACTCAATAGGGTTACAGGAAAGGCTATGACTGCCCTATGGTCCTACCGAAGACTCTTTGGAAAGACCTGGGGACTAAGTCGCAAAATGGCCCTTTGGGCATATGAAACAATCATAAGACCCATGGTCACATATGCAGCTCTAGTGTGGTGGCCAAAAGTAGAACAAAAGACAGCGCGATCCACACTGCTAAAACTGCAGAGGTCAGCATGTCTAGGAGTTACTGGTGCCATGCGCACATGCCCCACGCCAAGAAGGAGGCTGCCTCGAGCGCAATAAGGCTGAATGGCACCAATCCCCTCTCAGCAGGAGACTGGTCTGGTCACAGGGAAATCCTTAAAGAATTCATAGGTGGTCCGGTGATCAACTCAATATAGGATATTATGCCGAAGAGGCATAACTTTGATATACCATTCAAGCTGATCCTTGAGAGCGGAGATTATTGGCTCAATTATAGACATATCTTTGAAAGGGGATCTCTGGTCTGGTACACGGACGGATCCAAGATGGAAGACAGAACGGGCATTGGGGTCTATGGACCAAGATTAAGGCTGTACAAATCGCTCGGTTCTACACCAACTATCTTTCAAGCAGAGATACATGCTATCGAAATCTGCGCACGTGAAATTACCAAGAGAGGAATACGCTGTGCTAAAATATATACCATGTCCGACAGTCAGGCGGCACTTAAGGATCTGGGATCCTACACCTTTGAGTCTAAAATCGTCTGGGACTGTCTCACTGCTCTTAAAGAACTAGCCCAGAGCACCAGCATCACGCTAGCATGGGTACCAGGGCACGAGGGCATTGAAGGCAACGAGAAGGCGGATTTCATAGCAAAAAAAGGCGCGGATTCTCAGTTTATTGGACCGGAGCCATTCTGTGGCTACTCAAAAAGCCGAATAGCAATGCGCATCCGGTAATGGGAGGACGAATGCAAGCACTCACACTGGGCAAATATCCGAGGGTCAAGGCAAGCAAAGAGGTTTATAACCTACTCAAAACAGAAAACGAAGGAGCTGCTCTCACTCAGCAGACCAGATTTAAGGCTGATAACTGGACTTCTAACTGGTCACTATCACCTGGGCTACCACCTAAAAAAGTTGGGGCTCGCTGATGATGACACCTGTTGATTCTGTCTAGAAGAGGAAGAGACAGCGGAACATATCCTCTGTCACTGTGAGGCCCTCGGCCGTATCAGGTTTAGACACCTTGGTGGGGCTTTCCCATCAACATCAGATATAGCTAAGGCGGCCCCCAGAAAAATTTTAGGTCTGATAACGGAACTAAAGATTGACGGGGCTTCCTTAAACTGAACCTGGATCAGGTCACAAAAGATCAAATTGGTCGCAGTGACTAAGGATGCGGTTAGTCCTTGATCCAATCCTAACAATAACAATAATAATAATATCCGAAGTATAAGTTAAAGAAAACCGGGCAAATGCTTACTTTAATATTAATGAAAAAGCCGAGATATTTCTTTTGAATTTATTTTATAATTGATGCCTATCACCTAAGGCTAGTTTATGGAAATAAAACATAATTTTTAGTAACGTATATCATACGGTGAAGTATAATAATTTTCTGAATGAAATTTCTCTTTTGAATATATGATTATGAATGTAACAATTAACCTCCCACTATTTTACTAAGTACGCGGAATTCGAAGTGAAGTTAACTGACTCCGCGCACTTTCATGTACCTTCTCCTTTTTTTCCTTGGATTCAAATATCACATCCAGTGAATAATGGAGTGATAGGAGTAAGCCAGATTCCTCCAGCCCCCTCTCTATCTAACCCCTAGTTCCGGGCAACCGTCCGAGTTTTTTTTTGTATTGTATTGAACCAAATGATGGACGAGGTACAGTCATGGGTTGGGGAGGGCTAGTCCCACAAGCCTCTGACCATCTAGAGGCTGGAGTTGCTTTTCGTCAGGGGCATATTCTTGTCGATTCATTTCATCCTTTTTTCGTGTAACCCCTTTATTAATTGTGCTTCCTTTTTTCATGACTTCGTGCTTTGGTCCTGAGGACTTAAGAGTGCCTAGAAAAATGTTAGGGTGAGTGTGTGGTGGCAGTATTAATCATTATAACGTTTACTTATACTTATAACATTTATAAGGTTTAGTAATTTTGGGTTACGTTCGTGTTTTGAAGTTGCTTGTTGCAAACGTTATTGAGTAGGCCAGAACAATTTTGTTTATTTAAAAATGTGTATAAATACCGATTTAAATTGTTCCGCAGTTTAGTTTAAGTTAAATCTTGACTCCGTCTGGCTATTACAGCGATGAACAATCAAAATACATCAACAGAGCTGTAATATTATTGACCTGGCGTAAGATCTTCCGATTTTTGAATCAATTTTTCGCTGGACCGATTCAGCTCGAATCGATTTATTTATTTCCGATTCCCTTCCAATTAAGCCAAGTCGAAATGCGGTAAAATAAAACTGAGTAGGTTCAAGTGGAATTTTTTCGCATCATCAATAATTCGTGTAATAATCCTGCAAATTTAAAATTTCGGATCTAAAAATTGTAAATGTTAGGTGAATCCCTTTCAGATCTCTATAACATGTTAGTGTTATCTGTATCAGGGATTTTGTTATCATCGGTGGGTGTTTATCCCAAAGATTACCTACTAGATAATCGGTTCCCTAAATTACTCAGCTAATCTTGAAAAAGTAACAATGGCACCACAGTAAAACGAAATATATCCAGCTCTTAAGGATACAAGGTTATACATGCAAATAAAGAGTACAGGTAGTGTGCGGTCACTTACTCCTGTCAAAATTATTTGACCGAATGACTTACTGCTGTTGAAATTCTTTTCTTATCTGGAGAGAATCAGAGACTCTTCTCAAAAAGGAACAGCGAAATCTTGTCGAAGAGTAAAAATGTACATGCATGCGTAAGAAACTTTAAAACTGTCAATGTACTTTGATGTTTTACTGACTGAAGTACATTTAACGTGTCTCTTATCCACAAACTCTCACGGAAAACAAGTTTTTAGTTCTGAATGCAGGGTTTTCTTTACTTTGTTCGAATCCGTTTATGTAGTAGTAAGTAATCTTTGGTTTGTCCTTTATTTCTGGTTTGGTGATTCTAACATCAAAACATCAAAAATAGTTAATTTTTAAATTTCCCAGTATTACAGAAACTATTTGGAGCACCATTAAGATTTTCAACAACCATCTTTATTTTGCGACATCATTCCACGGAAAAGGACAGTGGTGAGATCAATTCTCAAAAATGTATGGAATCGATCTATGAACATCGATCTTTTTTGGGCGATTAATCGATCTTCGAAATCGGAAAAAAATTATAGATCGATCCGTACTGAATCGATTTTCTCAGTTCGATCCCCCCTCTAACTGAAGCTAGAGATCTCAAACATAATTGGCTGGAGCGAAGGTTATTACGACAACACACGTAGTGTTAGTGGTGTATTATATAAGTGGCATAACTCATCATACCCACAAGTGAACCGAGGAGTATGAGGCAAGATCCCACACCGATCCGGCGAGCTAAGCACGGCTAGCTAGTCGGGTCCCTCACCTCTTCGGTCACCGACCAAGCCAGCACGGCTGCTATAACGCTCACCCTTGTATTCCCCATAACCTTCCCTAATCCCTTGGTTGTGAGCCCCGACCTAGTCAGGGTTATCACATTTCTCCATCCAAATCATGCCCTCATGCTACCGCTTGATGGCAGCATGGGTACATGAATTCTTCACATAACCCGATAACAAACAAAACCCATCAGTCCTAGTAGCTTTGGATACGTCGTCATTAAACAGTAGATTCAGAGTACAAAAAAATTGATAAAAAAACTTTTTATTATAACATCTTAACAAATATAAAAAATAACCTAAGTATATAGAAGGTAGAGAACCTCATTGAAGTAAACATTAGGATGCTTACAAAATCGAACATTTTATTTTTTCGTTCCCATTGCCTAAAAGTTCATATTCTATAAAATAAAAATTCTTACAAAATTGGAGTCTCATATCACATTTTAAAGAGGTCGCACAAGCCCCCTGAACAACTTATGCACACTCACTGCGAAAATGGCTCAACCAAAAATCCGCAAATTTGGGATTTACATATAATTTTAGTTGTAGATCAGAAATACGTTACTGGCGACTTCAGAACAATTCCGGTTTGATCGCAAATAAAAAAATTGTAATACTTCCGAGGAAACAAAAGTAAAAAGTGTTTTGAATTCGTTTTTGTTTTTTAAATTTCCAGCAACTTTTTTCATTTCCGCTGTGGTGTCAAGTTGGCAGTAATTTATTCCTGACCAACAGCTAAAATTATATAGAAATCCCAAATTTCGTATTTTGTAGTTGAGCCATTTTAGCAGTGGATGTGCTTACTTTGTTCAAGAGGCTTGAGCGACCTCTTAAAAGTGCACTATAAGACTGCAATTTTGCAAAAAAAAATTTATTACAAATTACAACATAAAAATTAAGGTTTTTATTTAAAGTACCTTTAGGATAGTAGCAATTTACTATTTCAGATATAATATGTGTAAAAAAAAGTAAATTAACGACGACCTGAAACCAAGTGTTCAAACTAGTGTAATGATATTTCTCACAATATTTCTATTTCTATGGAGCAACTGGAAGATCCCATTTATCGACGCTTAATATGAGATACCGCGCACAAACTGTAATAAATAGAAAAGTACGTAAACAGTATCCCACATCAAGAAACGATGTATCTACATATATCATCTATTTCCGTTCACCTGTTGCACATTTATTCTAAAATTACTTATACATACATACTGCAAGATTTAATTATTTTATAATTTTAACTTAACTCTATTTTGAAGTGGTAAGTAAAGAAAAGAAGAGAAAAAGATGATCACATATAATGGGGTTACCTTTCATAATACTACGAATTTACTACTTTAAAATTACATAATACTATGAAAGGTTACTCCAGTATATAACATTAATTGTCGAGTACCTGAAACCAAAGTGTTTAAAATTTCAAGCAATTTTTATACTTTAATTAAATATTTTGTTGTATAAAACACGATTTAAAATTACTAACACTTTTCGGGATACAAATCCAACACTTTCCCGAACTCAATAAAACGCAACTAAGTATTACAATGAGCAACGTGCAGACTAGAATTTCAAATGAAAATAATTAAAAAAAAAACAACAGAATTGTATATGAATTAACAATTGATAATTTCAAATTTTTGTGTGTTGACTAAATGGACTAACTTCTTTTTAGGGAACTGGACCACACGCGTTTAATGGACAAGAATCCAACAATAGTAGACAAAGTAGCACTTGTAGACTGGGAAGTGAATATAGTACAAAGCAGTATAGTAAAAGACACCGATTTTGATAATTCTTTTTTTTTTTTGTACATAGTATGATCCCCCATTGCTAATAGGAGAAAATGTCGCCTAGGGTGGGGGGGAGGAGTAGTCTAACTTCGTAACGCGTGGACCGATTTGGATAATTCTTTTTCTGTTGGGTAGAGTATGCTCCCTGGTTGATACCACGAGAAAAAAAATGTTTGGGGGAGGGGGGAGGGGGGCTGGGGCGGATTAAACTTGGTAACGCATGGATCGATTTGGATGATTCTTTCTTCGTTGTATAGAGTAGAAGACACTAAAAAGTGAAAAATAAAATAGTTTTTAAAAAAAAAAGTTGAACCGACTTCCCAAAAAGCGATAAAAAGCATAAAATAATTTTTAATTTTATATCTGTTACACGTTTCATTTCGAATATGGTGGCAGCTAAAAATGTGGCTACCTAGCGCCATAATAGAATACGAAGGGAAAATAATACCCGAATGTGAAACGAGAAAATGAATCCGGACTGTCAATTTTTATTCGTTCCACGCAGAGTTTAAGCAAGCCTCAAAGAGTCCATGTACACACAAGAAGCCCAAGGTTTGGGATGTTGTCAGAAGAGGTGGATAGGATTCCTAGAGTGCTCGAATTACGAAACAATGTCCTGCAACGAAAATTTAGTTAATTTTATGGTTAGTATAAATTAATTGAATAATGTTAATTTTGACGGCCTGGATGCAATTACACCAGAAGTTATAAAAAGAGTACGCTTTCATCAAAATTCATCATTCGTCTTGAACAAGCAGCCCCCAACATTTAACGTCTTTACAGAATGGTTTTACTACTCGAGATACCTCAAAGTCTAGTGATCGCAGAAGCCATTTACATCAAAATAGATATATTGTCGAACAATCTGACGACGAGTTGTGCTCAATAGGGCAAGCCACAGAGGGTCTTTATAAACACAAGAAGCCCAATTTTTGGGACGTTGTCAGAAGACCTAAGAGGGGTTCCTAGAGTGCTCTAGGGAATATGTCCCAAGAGTGTAGATAAATTAAAAAAAATTATCGAAACAATGTCTTGCACCGAAAATGCAGTTTTGTGGTTAGTATAAATAATTTCAATAATATTAATTTGGACGAATTACAGAATGGTTTTACTAATGGATATGCCACCGACGTAATTTCCTTTACTAAGTAAGAACGAGACATTTAACTTGTGAATGAAAAGTTTTTCTACTCAGAATTAACTTAGGACAACAATTTTGTACAATGTGATTCTGTTATTTACCAAATACTGAGATTTTATTGTACTGTGGCGGATCCTCAGGGCTACATTTAGTTGTAATCGTCATTAATCAGAAGAATCTTTAAAAAAAACTGTTATTTAACATGTTGTTTACTAATTAATTATATGCATAGAATTTCATTTATTAGTGCATCAGTGGAGGTTAAAAAATCCAAGAAATTACCTATTGCCCTTCCACAGAAAAAAAATCAGCTTGTCGACAATTTTGTGGATTTTAGTTGAAGTGTTCGTGTAACCTATTTGCTTAAAAGTTACATTTTCGATGAAAAACAAAACGAAAGTATCTGGATAGTGTTACCACACATACGAGAAATTTGACAGACAAGACGGGTACAATAATAATTATAAAACAAGCGAGAATGACACTTGCACATATTGAATGGACGAATGCCTTCTTTATGTGATCAACTGTCGTGTGTTTTTCGTTCAAGGAAAATACTGATGGTCCACTTTGTTGAAGGTATTAATTTGTTTTTCCAATTTATTAGAAAAATGCTGGTAGTTTTGGCAGTTAATAACAAACTGCCTAAATTGCGATTCATTTTAGGAAGGGAGAATCACTTTCATTAAAAATTTCTGAATTAACACAATGCCAATGTGGTAAAGTAATTCTGAGAAGGTAAGGCTTTTAGTTCCAAAAGTAAAGAAAAATGTTTAAAAGTATTTAAAAAGTAGGTCTAAAGAAAAATTTATAAAAAAATTCATATTAGTTATTCGTAATAAAATTAATTAAGAGTAAAACCAGTGCAGTGTTTTCGTCAAAAGTTCAAATAAATACACAGGTCTACAAGATTCTCTTTCTGGGCAGCTAGTGGTCATTTCCGAAGCGATTTGCTGCGAAAAATCCGAATCCGAGGTCAGAATCGGGCCATCAGCTCAGAATTTTGAGATATTTGAGGTTATGTACTCGAAAAATTGTAATTTTTGGCTACTTTTGAGGTTATGTACAGGAAGTACAGATTGTTTTTGGTCTTTTTTAGTAATTGCACCATTTAATACTACTCTTACGCCTTAAAATAAGCTATGGAACAGTCATCTACGGTTTTTCCTTGCAAAGTTATTACCATTTTAATTTATGAAGCTCTTATTTCTTATTTAATTAAAATGGTCAAATTTTTCCAAGAAAAAATCGTAGATGACTGTTCCATAGTTTATTTTAAAACATAAGAGTAGTATTAAATGATGCAACTAGAAAAAAATACAAATTTGTGCATCCTGTAGATAACTTCAAAAGTAGCCAAAATTACCATTTTTCGAGTACATAACCTCAAATATCTCAAAATCCTGAGCTGATGGCTCAATTCTGATCTCGGATTTGGATTTTTCGCAGTAAATTACTTCGAAAAGAAACACATTTTTTGTAGACCTGTGATATCAGTGACATACTCTCTCCAGAAGTATATAAAAGACCATACAGAACAGGAGGAGGCATAAAAAGGATCCCAATCAGCTTATGAAAAGCACGATTCCACGATTCGAGTGAAACTTGATGGCATACTGTATACAGAAGTATTTGAAAGACCTGGCAGGGCATGAGAGATGCAAAGGGTTTTAGAAGGCTTTAGCTGCAAACTTGAAGGATAGCAAAGCTCGAATGAATTCTTCGTTCAAAATTAAAGCTCGATGACCGTGCTCTGGGTTTAGTACAGTTCGAACGACAGCCCTTTAGCAAGACATTAAAAAGCTCGTGTGAACATTGATAGCATACTCTCTCCAGATGCATTCGAAAGACCGGACGGAATATAACAGACAAAACGGATTTTAGTAGGCTTTAGCTGGCAAACTTGCATTGTAACAAAGCTCGAAGTAACAAAAGTAAGTAAGGAAGGGTTTAGTCTTTAGTGATTGAAAAGTTTAGTACAGTTTAAACAACAACCCATCCCATAAAAAGCTCGAGCGAAACTTGATGGGATACTCTCTCTAGCCGTATTCGAAAAACCAATCAGAGCATGAGAGACACAAAGAATTCCAATTTGCCATTCCATAAAAAGCTCGAGTGAAAATTGATGGCATACTCTCTCCAGCCGTATTCGAAAAACCAAACAGAGCGTGAGAGACACAAAGTATTCCAATTTGCTTATGAAAAACACGTTTCGAACGTCCTTGAACTGGCTTTAAGAGTTCAAAAACCCTTAACACGGAAACATAATATTTCGCAAAATTGAGTCACTGGGTCAGGGAGAGGGAAAGTCAGACTAGGCTAGACTGGAAGTCTGTTCATGATTAAAGCTTTATTTTGATTCTCTGGTTTGACGGTGTGAAAGGTCGAGTGAAGTCGGATTGTGTAAAAGTTCCAAGAACGAGAACGAATTTGTATAAACTTTTATGAAAAGGATAAGTGAGATTAGGGAGATTGATTTAGAAGTCCATAAACGCCACACAATATTATAATAAAGGGAGACTGTGAGTTTGTTTATATGCAAGAGGTTATCTCGGAAACTACTGGACCGATTTAAAAAATACTTTCATCGTTAAAAAGCTGATTTAATACAGATTGTCATAGACTGCAATATTTCATCCCGGGAAAATATAGGTTTTTCAACGGAAAATCTATTAATAAATATTATAAGTATATATATATAGTATATGTATGTACTTCTGTTCCAGCATAACTCTGGAATGCCTGGAGTACTATACACTTAAGTTAGTCTAACTATTAACTACAATCTGGAAAAAATATTATGCTGGTAAGACACCCCTAGCAACATTACGGGTGGGGGTAAGCAGAGAGCAACATGTCAAAATAATCGGAAACGACCGATATTAGTTTTGAATTCATAGTTTCCGGGGTAGCTGAAATGAATAATGACATTTCCGATGCCATTAGATACCATGGGGATAGGACACCTCTACGGGTGGAGATGAAGGCTCTTAACACCACATTGGCAGGTTCGGAAAAGTGACCGAACTGAACAAACAAAATTCAATCAATTATTAAGTGCTTCGGATTAAGGTATTTTTTGCGATATTCGTGATAAATATTCAGAAGAAGCACGTCTTTCACATTCGATAAAACTTAACATTAGGAAATTTTCGTCAAATAAAGACATTGAACTCAGATAAACCAACAAAAGACATTTTTAAATCTTTGTGACTTCAACATTGGCGGTAACAGCATTACAAAGCCAGGAGAATAAATTTACCAAACAATTAAAAAGATGTTTTCGCCATTTTCCGAAACAAGAAAAACATAATGTCCTGTATTATATCCCATAGCTTCAGAAGTACGCCATTTATCCGGAAAAAAGACTATTGCTGCAACAAAGAAATTTCAATTCTTACTGAAACAAAGAATCTTTCGTCCTTCAAATTATCCTTTCATATTCATAGGGAGAACGAAATGGAGACATTTTTGTTCCTCGTGCAGCTCAATGAGAGGAACTCCCTAGCACAAGGCTACGCGGATGACATAGCGATTTTGAGGTTAATATCTTTTTTTTTCGCAGAGATATCGTATTTTGAAATTTTCACTTTCATGAATTTCTCGGCTCACGAAAACTTTATGGTAACTTGAATAAAGTGACCATAAACTTTTCATGTACCGTGCTACATTAGTTAAAATATGACAAAAAACAGTGTTTTTGCACATTTCGGTTAGAATATATCAAAAATCTGACGTGGTAGATTCGGAGATCCGGATTCGGTTTCAGCGGGAGAAATTACTTCGGAAACAACTATTCATTGTCCAGGCCGAAAAACCTCGCAGGCCTGTGTTATTAAAAAAAGAAAAACCTTCTGCGATTTTCCCGATTCACTGGAACGTACGCAGAAAATATTTCTTTTTTGGAGCGCGTCAAATTTACTAAAACTTGATTTCTGAAATAAATAAAACAAAACAAAGCAAAGATATAGTAAACAAAAAATTAAATTTTCCCAAAATAAGTAAATCAAAAATTAAAAAAATTTAATATTAAAATTACAAAAAAATTAAAATTAAAATTTTGGGAAACAAAATATTTAAGAAACTTACTTTTTCGTAAAAATAAAACCAAAAATTTGAAAAAAAAATTCCAAAATTGAAAGGGTTGTCCACCGCACTTACCTTATTACTTTAAAAATTTTTTGATGGTTTGTGGCTGATCCTAACCCAACAAGGCTGCAGTAGCTATCACGCTAAATAGCATTATTAGCAATACAAAAACAAAATAATTGTTTCTAATGAAATTTCTTCATTACGCCACTATATTGATTTGATTTGATTAAATTGGAGGTGTGAGGTTCTCAAGCGACGCCGCCACTGGGGCCTATTGTGCTAATCCTCTCAACTCCTTATAGTGAGCCGGTCCCTTCGTAGAAGTTCAACAGCTCCCGCAGTTACTTTACCAAACAGGCTTAATCTGCGCCTGGCCACTGCAGGGCATTCACATAGTACGTGTAATGGGGTCTCATCATCCTCCAGACATAGTCTGCAGGTGGGGTCGATGGCTCTGCCTATCCTTACCAGGTGCTTCCTTAGCTGACAATGGCCGATAAGTAGGCCAGCCGGAGTTCTTACATCCTACCTGCTCAGCTTGAGGAGCTCCCTGGTTCTACCCGGCGACGGTGAGGGCATAAGGCTTCTTGAGTGAGCGTGCCCCTCAATATTGTTCCAATACAGCCTATGCTCCTCACTTGCGCGGTTTACTATTAGCCTTTTAGCCGTGCAGAGAGGAATTCCACAGACCGGCTCCGGCCCTATGAAAGGGGTATTAGACTCCTTCCTAGCAAGTTCATCTGCTTACATCTGGTGGTAGATGAAACAATAGCTTTGATTGCAGCTTGACTATCCGAGAAGATTGACATCCTTTTGTTTTTATAGGCTCTTCTTAGGTTCTCGTAGGTACATGTCAGTATAGCGAAGATCTCAGCTGGGAATACCGTGGTGTACTCTCCCAGGCCAGTGGTCCACTGAATCGATGAGAGTTACTCCAGACCCCTGCCCCAACACCCAATTCAGTCTTGGATGCATCCGTATACCATACTAGTTCCCCTGGACGGACAGCTGGAAGCGTCCAGGTCTCACGATTTTAAACCCGTATTAGAGGTGGTTGAAATGATGAGAGTCTTGCCGGCATCTGATCAGTTAACATGGCCAACTCAGGTGTGGCTTCAAGAATCTCACTTATTGTCGTGTGGCCCTTACCTACATTTCCCCCAAGGAGACCGGCTTCATCTAGTTTCTAGTATCTTATTCTACGAAAGGTTGATTATTAATTTATCGTTGTTTGAACACCGAAGCACTAAGTATATTAGAACAACAGTCGAGGAAATAAAATTTGAACCGAGAAATTGACTCTTAATTAAAATTGTGCTTAAAATTATTAAGCCCTAAAAAGAAAAAAAAGTGACATGTTTTCTAAATTAGTAGCAAAATATTTAGTTTATGAACTTAAGGAAATTAAAATATTAAAATTATAAGCGACCGAACTTAAAAAATTTAATTTGTGAAATTAGCAAAAAAAGTTTTTTTTTCACCACGACAATTCTTCTTTGCCATTAGCAAAGATAACTTACACAAACAATGCAGAATGTTCGTCTTCAAATATTTTGCACATAATTACTTCTATTGGCCCCCCCCCCCCCCCAAACGCTCTCCAATATTAGATATTCTCAAAATGATGGCAATTGTTAAGCATAATCACGTTTACAATATACTAAAATTTCACGAAAATCAGAATGTAGAGGGATTAACTGCACAATATTATACAATAGGACTTATAGGGTGCGTTTTCGTGGCGTGCTCTCTGATGCTTTTGTGGATCCTTCCGGCGTTCCTCAGGGTAGTCATCTTGGGCCTCTGTTGTTCATCTTATCTATTGATGACATTACTTATTTACTTCAAAGAAGTAAAATTCTTATTTATTCGGACGATATCAAGATTTTTCTCCCAATCAAATCTTTTGCGGATTGCGAGATATTGCAGTCGGACCTGCAAATATTTTATAGCTGGTGTGTCAATAATAATCTTAAATTAAACATCGGAAAATGTCAGGTTATGACCTTCTATCAACTGCTGTACTTTTCAGTACAAGTTTGAAGATACTTGTATTCAACGGGTGGAAGGAGTGAAGGATTTGGGTGTGTATCTTGATAGGCAGCTTAACTTCATCCCCCACATTAATAATATCGTTGCCAGGGCCAGCTCTATGCTAGGTTTTATCCTCCGTTGGTCCAGGGAATTTCCTAGCCCTCACATAAGACTCCATCTTTATACATCTCTTGTTAGACCACTGCTGAAGTATGCTAATCCGGTTTGGTCTCCGTTTTATGGATCTCGCACTAAACGTATTGAATCTGTACAGCGTAGATTTGTGAGATCGGCCCTTCGTGCTTTGCCGTGGAGTGACCCTTTTATTCTACCTCCATATGGTGATCGGTTTGGACTGCTACAACTTGCTACTCTCGAGAAGCGTCGCTGGGTTGCCGATATAATTTTTCTACACCAGCTTCTGCAGGGAAAGATTGACAGTGCGGAACTTTCTTCCAAAATATCACCTAGAGAACTGTCCTATTCCCTTCGAAACCGTTCGAGCTTTCAGATAGCTTTCTCGCGCACTATTGACGGTACGTTCGAGCCTGTTAATCGCATGTGTAGGTTTGCTAATGATGTTGGTGATGTTTTCAGCACTAACGTGGACAAGTTAACATTAAAGAGGAGCCTTTATAACTTGTAACCATCCTGTTTTACTCACTTGTCTTTGTTCTTTTTGTTTTTTTTCTTTTGTAAGGCGTAAAGTTTCCTTCCTTGTATGTTTTGTATTGACTTGGCTTAAGCTGCCTGTGCATCCCTGATTGTTGTGTTTGGGTGTATTTTGGCTTTTGTTTACTAATGATTTTATGCATGTGGTGTGGGAGCCTCATCCACCTTAATATTTTGTGTATTATGGTGGGTAGGTCAATTGATTCCTGGCTTCTGCCTGTGAAGTGCGCCTTCTGAGTTAGAAGGGTTAATTCCATTAAATAAACAATTATCCAATATTTAAAAATAACAAAGCACAATCCTTATTTGAAAATATCTGGAAAGCATCATATTTAGATTAAACAATAAACCCCTCAAACAATTGACGTGAAAGGTATTGAAGTCAAAGAACTCAGGTAAGTGCTTTATTGCGCGCAAAACTACTCCTTAGAGAAATTTATTAAATTGAAGACCGCAGATCAGTCTAGAAAGTCAAAGTCGATTTAGAGTGTTCTGTTTTTAAAAAAAGTTAATGTAACTATGCTCTATTATTGCAATAAAGCTCCACAAATGATTTTTAATAGATCAAGGAAGTCCTCAAAAGAACCTTAGACAGCAGTATCGACGAGGTTATTGGTAATTCAATCATGGTCAAAGTTTGCTGGTATTGAAGGAAAAATGGCATTTTCAGAGAACTTTAAACTTAAAATCAAACTATGCTCTGCTTTGAGTCAAGGACTACCTTATGCCGGCTATTATAGAGAACGGAGTAGGTGATGGAAATCTGACACACGCTGGGAGCTACGTGGTCTTTGTGTTGTTGCTTGCTCAACGAACTCTTATTTGAGTTGATTATCTTCCGCTTTAGGTGTTCCAGCACACAGAAGAAGAAAATAGATTTACCTTTCCCGACGTCTCCCAAAGGAAGGTAAGTGAATTTTTCCGTATCTTAAGTTGTAAATAAACAAAATCCTTTGCAGTATCATTGCTAATTTTGGCTTGAAAGGGCAAAATAAAATAAATGGAGAGAGTGCATTATAGACCTCAGTCTTCGCTGGATTTGATCCCGTAACATGTGTTAATTAAAATCACTATGATTGCGATATTTTTAAAAAAAAGTCGTTTAATCTTTAAATTGGAGCTTGTAACCTGAAACAAACCTTACGTTTGGAGCTTGTAACCTGGAACTCAATCTGGTTTTTGAATTAATTGGGCAAAGCACAAACACAATCTGTTATCTTTGAACACGAGCCGTCATCCCTGATCAGGTGGGATAGAATTTGCAAACAACAAGACTTGACAATCTCGTAAGTCTGATTTCCAATAAGTCAAACATAACATTCAATAATTTACGATTCCTTCACATTAAAAATTACAATGTGTTCATAGGAAATTTTTACGGAACAGTGCCGTAAAAGTACCGCCTTATACAGAATTTTTTCTTGAACAACCGGAACTTAGTTTTTAACCGACTTGAACTTAGTTTTTAACCGACTTCAGTTTTTAACCGACTTCCCAAAAACAAAGAGGTTCTAAGTTCGACGCGTATTTTTATTTTTATTTTTTTTATTTATTTTTTTATGTCTGACTGGGCATAACTTCGTTCCGCGTCGACCGATTTGGATGATTCTTTTTTTGTTGGGTAGAGTATGTTCACCGATTGGTACCATGTCAAAAAAAAATTGTTGGTAGGGTGGGGGTGAAACCTAACTTTGTAACGCGTGGTCCGATTTGGATGGTTCTTTTTTTGTTGTACAGAGTATGATCCCCCATTGCTAATATGAGAAAAAAATTTGTCCTAGGGTGGTGGGAGGGGGAGGGGTAGTGTAACTTTGTAACTCATGGACCGATTAGACTAGTGGAACCTAACTTTGTAACAAGTGGACCGATTTGGATGGTTCTTTTTCTGTTGTATAAAGTGTGATCACCTATTGCTAATAGAAGAATAATTTGGCCCATGGTGGAGGGTTGGGCGAGGGGAGGAGTAGTCTAACTTCGTAACCTGGATAAAGTATTACGAAAACATACTTGATATAACCTATATTTTAAGAAAAGAACATATCCAGTCGAGCAATAAAGGCGGAAACCCCAACTTTTCAAGTTTAAGCATAATCACAGAGTGAGGAAGCTTTTCAAATGCCTTACTAAAGTTGGTGTAGACATTACACTGCCAAACAAGCTGTGAATATATTACAGATTCGAACAACTTGGGCATTGGCCTATAACTTGTTATTAATTTTTATGCCCGTTTTTATAAACAGGAAATATAAAAGAGCTCTTCCAAAGCGTAGGAAATCTACCGGCCTGAAGAGATTTGTTGAAGATGAGCTCCAGTGGAGTGAGTAGGGCCTCAGAACAGGATCTCAAGAATGCAGCTGGAACACCATCAGGACCAAAAGAAAAGTCCATTTATATATTATAAATCAAAACGAGTCGCGTATTTGAAATAAACTTAATTGTAGAACTAAAGCAAGTGTTTTTTCATTATTGTTAAAAAATGGTTTTGAAGATCTTCTCTTGTAAGTTATACTTTATTTTTCTTTGCTTTATTTTAGAACATTTATTTTTTAGCGAACGCGCTAAGTATACTAACACAACAACACATCGAACAGTTTTTACTAAGTAATAATTATATTTATAAAATGTTATGAACTTGGAGATGTCCCGAATCGTTGATTACGCTGGTTACCACTTGTTGTACTGTAATAAAACAATGTGTCATTATTTGGAAAAAAATTAAGTCCTGTCCGGAAAACCCCTTAAGTTTCTATACTACACGCAACGGGTGTGCGCTCAATAATTGGCGTATTTTCTTGATTTAAAAATGACGATGATAATTTAGAAGAACGAAATTGTCGTGATGGAAGCGGAAGTTCCACGGAAATAAGAACACCCAAAAACTAGGTACAAGTCCGCGAAAATATTAAAGCTATTCTTTTTAAAGGGTTACATGGGTTTCACGGCTGCAAATAATCGAATTTTTGTTGTCATCTTATTAAATTCTACAACATCTCTAGAATATTGTCCTAAATTTTCAAGTCGATCGGAGTAATACTTTCGGAGATAGAGCCTTGGGAAGTTGCGCTCTCAAAGCCAGTTGGGCTCAGAGCGCCGCAGGTATATTGGAACAGCTCCTCAGAAAAAATCTGCGAGCGAGACTCGCGAAGCCAGGATTCGTCACAGACAAGAAGAAAAGGATGCCCTGGACATTACAGCTGCAACAGGTCCATTACTTTATGGGCCAGGAATCGATGATTCTATGTAAGTTGAAAAAAAAATTTTTTTCCCAGTTTTATTGTCACTCAAAACTTAAAACGCGTTTTTCTCGAAACTGTATTTTCAAAGTCGGTTGTCAAGATTTCTCGAAAACTACTGAACCGATTTTGATGACATTTTACACATGTCTTCGAGATATAATTGACAAGGACTTGGACGAAGGATTTTTTTTAATTGCAACTATTAAAAAAAAAATTAGAGTAAATTTTACCGAAATTTTTAATTTTTTGTAAAAAGGTCTGCCAAAAATCCAATTTTCACTTTATTTTTTTTCCTTCGTCCAAATTCTAGTTTCAGGTATTAACTAAAACACGTATTTTTTTGACTTCAGTTGATCCTGTCATGAGTTCTGCTGTCAATTTCACCGGCACCTGTTTACTATACGTGTTGTGTATAGGTACACGGGTATCCGGTTAGTACTTGGGTACCTACCTGCACGAGTTTCAAGGGTACACGTCGGCAATTATGTTATATATGTATATGGTGCTGAGAATGCTTGGGCGTGTAATTGGTGCAGAGGTGCTGGGGTAGGAGGCAAAATGAAAATGTTTGTTGTTTTAAAAATTGTATGTTATTTTCACGCATTTTGGCAACTTTTTAAGCTTGTACCGTCGAACAGTCTCCGATTTTCCAGAAAAACTGATGAAAAATCGAAAAGTGGTCCCTCTGAAGTCACAACTCGTGTACCGGGTTTTTTAAGGTAGCTGATTTTTTAATTACCGTTAATTAATAAATATTTGTAATTGCAGATAAAAATGCACACTATCCATTTTCAAAACAGGCTAGTTCACATAAAACATTCTCGCAAAAGTGGAAGTAGCCGCTAATAAAATCTTCTCTGCCCTGCTCGGATGGCCGGACACCGCGAAATAAAAATTTACATCAAAAACGTAGTGGCGTCTTGTGACATAAGGTGTTCCCGAAGATTTATGAATTACACTAAAGCGTACATAAAGCAAATTACTAGGATACTCATATTGATTACTCGCAAAATACTACTTTACTCCAGAAAAGAGCTGCTTTCTCATAGACTTATTTTTATTTAACCAATCAGCCAACCACATTCTGAAACCACAAATAAACTTTTTTATTTAAAAAAAAATCTTATTTTACCACTCGTCACTCACCGCTTATTACTTCGAAAATAGTTAAACATAAAAATTGTTAATTAGCGCCTTCTAAACTGGCGTCGTGAACATTTGCAAACTACCACGCGTACACAGATTGTTAAGAACCGGGTACTTAAAAACCCGTGTACTACCCGGGTACCCATCTAAAAGTTGAAACTCTGGTATCTACCCATTTAAGGGCGCGTTCTCTTAGTTTAGAATCATTTAAATAACTCTTATATGTTATATATATAATATTTTTAAATTATTTTCTGTAAATTCTAATGTACTTAGTCCACCCTCACTAATAATGGGGACTAACAAAAATCAATTTTTTGTTTGATCTCAGAAATGTTAGTAAAAGAATCCTTGTTGAGTGAATGGACAATAACCACGTGCTGCTTGAGCGATTCAGGTAGAGGTGCGTCCCCCGAATTCTAGAATATTGTTTTCTTGAAATTTTGGAGAAATATCACCACAATCCACAAAATTAAAACATTTCCCATTAAAGTTTCTCACCTTAGCATTTTAAATGTAAAACTCATTTTAAAACAAAACTCTCCTATTTCAGCTTAGAAGCGTTTTTTTTTCTTAAGAAAATTATCAGTTATCTTACTCGTGTGACTTTATTCACGGTTCAAGCAGATAGGGAAGAGAACGCAACTATTTTTTTTAAATATTAATTATAAATGAATATAAATATAAATTAAATATTTTAAAATATTCTCAATAAATTCACTTCCAATATAATAAAATATAAGTTTATATAAGTTATTAAAGTACTTCACCTGTACAGTTGTATTATTTTATGTGGACCTGGACACTCTTTTTCCATATCTATTATTTGTATAAACATCTCGAGATATTTAGTGAACATACTTATTGAAGTGTTTACTGATTTGCAAATTAATAAGTTAATTCTCTTGTTTTTTTTATTAATATGTTAATTAATGCGCAGAAAAATACTTATAAAAATTAAAAAATTTTAATGAATGCTACTGCAACTTTTAAATTTTATTTTTAAATAGATTTCTCCAGATTTTCAAAAAACCCCATATAAACGTTTTTTCTTCAGCCTGGCTTGTGCTGTTTTTGTTGTATGCATATCAACTTACACACCTTCAGTATTGGCTACGGAAATCTTTGCTGTTGAGCCAGTCCATTTACTTTCTTAAGGCTAAAATACAATGCGGACAACACAACATTTTACGACGTAAAATTTAAATAAAATTTGTTACACGCAGTGGGCGCATTCACTAACGTAAAATTTTTGGCTACGGTCAGTTGTATTGTTCGACGTTTGTAATGTTTGCTTTCACTGAAATACCCAGTAAAACAATCACGTGGAATACGCGTAGATAGATACGGGATTGCTTCGAAACTCTAGATTGCAAGTAAGTTAAATTTTGTATATCGATGTCCTAGGCGTTATGCATATTAGTTTACGGGGAATTTTCACGTCAATTTAAAGTGAAACATATGTACAATTTCCACTGAATTTCTACGTGACTGAATTTTCGTCTTCGAAATTCGTATTCGTCGAAAATATCTTTTTGATACCATTTCATCAAAATCTATAAACAATAAAATATTCACAAGATAAATTTCAAACTATTAAAAGTCCTTACTACTTATAACTTTTTGTAAACTAAAAAAACCAAAACAAACTGTTTTATACTTGAGCAATACTGTTTTTTTTTTAAACACAAAATAATTACTTGGAGTGAAACAAACCTGCGTCCATTTTGAAATATTTCAAAAGGGTTCAATATGGGTACCAGCGAAACAGTGTTTAAAAAGTTAATTTTATTTAAAAAGCTAAAAATGGAAGAAAAACTGATTGAGACGATAAAAGAACATTCTTTTTTGGATGATAAGAGACATCCTTAGTTTAGGAGAAACGGATAAAAACGTTTGAGTGTAAAATGCAATTAGTAGTGACAGTTCTCTACGGCGCCCCACTATTGTGGCCGTCATTGCATTTTCACTGGCGTTTTGTTATCGTTTTATACATTGTAAAATGTTGTGTTTGCCCGCATTGTAGTTAAGTATTTACTCGTAGCATTGAACATTTTACAAAAGTTCGAGACTCGTGGCCATTGGCATATAACTATGGACGGATAAAGAGCTGTCAAAATTACTTGACACAAAATTAAACACTTTTGTATGTTAATCTTTTTCCTCTTTTGGAATTAAGAAGAAGTTTCTGCCGATCTAAAATATTTTCGATCAGAATCCTGATCTCGAT
The DNA here is from genome assembly GCA_964036015.1 of Leptarthrus brevirostris. Taxonomy (NCBI): domain Eukaryota; kingdom Metazoa; phylum Arthropoda; class Insecta; order Diptera; family Asilidae; genus Leptarthrus; species Leptarthrus brevirostris. Next base: position 17,704,633 of record OZ038376.1, on the reverse strand, counting down.
TTTAAAAGATTTCAAATTGTCGCCAGCAACTACAATTGCGTTCTTAGGTTGGTAGCTTTGTTAATACATTCAAAACAAAAATGCGTATGTAATAGAAATAAAAGATCGTACAAGCAAATATCTCCGCTCTCATTCTGGCTAAGCGCATCCATCCGTCTAATAAAACCCTTTCCACTTTCTAAATTTTGTTTTAAGAAATAAGAGGAGTACAGAGAAGTAGTATATTATAAAATATCAATTCAGACAAGACAAAGTAATCGGTATAAAATAATGATATTTTCTCTTGACAGTATATTCAAAATACTCCAGATAAAAATGCAGGCCATAAAGGTTTTTTACCACTGTTCATAAAAGTTGTCTCAAAATGAAATAGCGCATCCATAGTTATAAGTCAATGCCAGTAATGTCCTATCGTAATCGGAGTTTATTCACGAGCTTCCTGTGTTGACAGTCAAGCGTAACTTTATTAATAGTCTCTTACTCTGAAGACTATTCTACATACATAAATTCAACTTGTTTATCACCATAGTTTCTTATTTTAATTGTATTTTTAAATATTTTTGTTATAAAAAATTGCATTTTTTGTTAGGAATATTAAATGAAACAGGATAAAAAGTAATTCAACTACTCACATATTTGGTTCCTTCCATATATCTCCACTAAAAAGAAACAAAAATATATTTTTATGTAATGTTGTAAAACAGTAAAAAATCTTATAAAATAATCTTTTCACTTCATATGATATTGTTTTCTTTTAAATTATATATACTTTTAAAATAAGTAGAAACATTTTTAAATATTTTACGTTATGAAGTTTTGTCAGATTTTCAGAAAAAGTAAGTACAGTCACATAGGTAACAAAATTTACCGCTCAAAAAATTATACTTTTTTATAATATAATACTTGCTAGAGATTTTGTTACCCATCACTCAGCTGTGTATGTGTTCTTTCTATGGATACATACTTTCTGTGCTAAAAGGAAGGAGTATGTGTATTTTACTTAGTTAAAATTGTTTCAAAATGTGAAAACCGAATAAATCAAGTTTTATCAAACCACAAATTCTTATTGCAAATTAACAATTTAATGTAAATAAATGAAATAAATAAAAATTAAAACTTTCTTAACTCATACTCGGATTTAGAAGCTTCGAAAGGTTTATTCACCTCTTCTTGTTGTCATTTTGTGTTTTTAACACTTTGTTGCTCAGGCATTTATTTTCTGCTTTTCTTTAAAAACATCAAAAAAGATTTGTTTACAATTTCAAAGTCTTTGTTACTTAATGCCCCAATATTTTGCATACATGGTCACATTTTCATATATTTTGGAAAATAAGCAACTTAAAAGTTTACCTGTAAACACTTTTTATTGATATCACTATTAAATTTTTCATAAGAGGGAATCACTTTCAGATTCTTTCTATTGTGATTTCTAACCTAATTAAAGTTTTTCCAACAACCAAAAATTACACCAAAACACGTTTTTGTTTAAAAAAAAAAGGTAAAACACATACAATAGCTGACCACTATGTCAAAATGTATTGTATGAATTGTCAATATTGCCAACCTTTTAACATAATATAGTAGTGGAGTTTCAATTTGAAAAACTAAACTCAAATTTGAAAATTAAGTTTTATTACTTAATGCCGCGTGGTAATTGTAGGTAAAACTTTAGCCCGATAGGTTAAACTGGTCAATAGCAACGGTGGTCAAAGACATATTGACAGAAGACATTCTTCTTCTTAAGGAGTCGCAAAGTAAAACGTGCAAGGTTGGTTATATCCTATCATTACTCTAGGAAAATTAAATAACAAAAAACATTACCTTTTACATGTATGGATAGGGTTCCGTGGAGTTATTTCAAAATTGTTGAGAAACCACTTTTGCTGCAGTATTCGTCATAACTTTTATTCGAGGTACAAACTACAGTATGCATGTATTTAATTTATTAGAAGTTACAGTCCTGTGATGGACACGTAACGAAATCACACCATTATAGTTCAAGCTGATCCTTGAGAGCAGAGATTATTGGCTCAATAATAGATATATCTTTGAAAGGGGATCTCTGGTTTGGTACACGGACGGATCCAAAATGGAAGACAGAACGGGCATCGGGGTCTATGGACCAAGATTAAGGCTGTACAAATCGCTCGGTTCTACACCAACCATCTTTCAAGCAGAGATACATGCTATCGAAATCTGCGCACGTGAAATTGGGCTGGCTGATGATGACACCTGTCGATTCTGTCTAGAAGAGGAAGAGACAGCGGAACATATCCTCTGTCACTGTGAGGCCCTCGGCCGCATCAGGCTTAGACACCTTGGTGGGGCTTTCCCATCAACATCAGATATAGCCAAGGTAGCCCCCAGAAAAATTTTAGTTCTGAGAAGGGAACTAAAGATTGACGGGGCTTCCTAATACTGAACATGGATCAGGTCACAAAAGATCAAATTGGTCATAGTGACTAAAGGATGCGGTTAGTCCTTGATCCAATCCTTAATAATAATAATAATAGAGAAATAAATATTGTTTGTTTTAGTATTTCCCGAATATGTTCACTTAACATAACAATAATTTGCTTACCGTTAAAAACGTCTGCAATCTTAAAATGGTACAAAACTTATCCAGTAACTTCCTAAATTCACAAAACTTGCGAAAGTGCGGCTTACGAGGATTGTAAAACTTTAAACTTTGAACGAGTCTTTCTTTATTCTTTATTCTAATAATGAAGACGTAGAATTATTTTAACACAAAATATATAAAAATTACTTTCATCGCGTGAGTTATGTGATACCCATCGTATACAATAGAAGATAATTATCATTAACTTAATATATTTCAATAACCCAACATAACTTATAATGTCCAAATTTATTAGCACTCAGCATTTCCTTTAACGATATTTTTCATTTGTACTTAATAAAGTTAGTTTCCAGGAAAAAAGGTAGCAATGTAAAATGTTGTAGACGCTACGCTACCTCAGCATTATTGTAAAATGATCATTTTTCATAAAAGCCAGAATAACATTGTAAGAGGGCAGTCTATAATTCAATTCCGACAAGCGCAGTTTTACTTATTTTTGTAATAAAGTTATTAAGTTAAAGTTGTCTTGTTTTGGCAAAAAGGAAAACCGCTCGTTAATTCGGGCAACCACGTCCAGCCCCGACAACAATTTGTCACATTCTGTCCTTAATTTCTTTTTAATCACCGCCGACGTCTCTTATAATATAAAAGTAATACAAACAGTGCACATTTGAAAGCATTTACCCAAGTTACATGACAAACTCAGTTGCAACTGAACACACTTTTCAATTTTCGAACTGACATGTAATCAGAAACTAAGCCGAAGAGTGCACTGAAAGTAAACCGAGTTCGGTTTAAAAATTTTGCTTGGTTGAGTACACTTTTCGGTTTGACGTCCATGTAACTAGTGACCGGTAGTAAACTCTAACACCGAACTGGCATCTACACACTCATATGACATTTCAACTTCATTTTTTAAGGTGCCATATAACAAGAGACCCAAATTCCGAACTCAGTTCGAACTGAGTTCGGTTTACTTTGAGTTTGTCATGTAACTTGGGTAATTACTAATTAACGACCTTAGAATAAAGAACTAGAAGAAGGCGCTGTACCGTGTAAAAGTCCTATCCGTGAGTGAAGCTGCTCGGGGAATTTAAAATCAGCTGTGGTTGTTCAATTAAAGAGACAAAAGCATAACACATAATAGAGACAAATATATTTCGTACTGTCAAAGGTTGTTTACTTCTGTCCGTGCAAATTTTTCCTCAAGTGAATTAAGTTAAATTTGGTTCAATTTGTTATGACAGCTCCTATTTAAACTGTATATTATCATTGTAATAAAATTATTAGACTATTTTGTGATTTTTTGTGAACCGAGCATAGAATTTGTTTAAATTAAGGAGCACGAAGTGTAAGACTTTTTGGTGCCCAAATAATTAGAAATAGCATGACGGGAAATCGCTTTTCCGGTTACTACATTATATAAATTTCTGCTAAATTCATTCTGTAAACATATCATGTTCGATGAAAACGTTAATTTTCGGAAAAAAGTGAAAGTTGCGTATGAATGTTTGTGAGATTAAGAGTTACGTGTTGTGCGATTTTAGGTATCAAAAAAATATATAAAAGAACCGAGCTCCTATTAAAATTTCCTTAATTTCCTTATTTAGGTAAAATTCACTTTCAAGTTTTACGATCCGACGTTTACTACCGACGTAAACCCCCACCAAATCTTCAGTAGTGCACTTGCATTGCACTTTTACTTAACATGATTTCACAGGAACATGAAGAGCAATTACGCATATGACACATGATCAACTTCTTTGTTTCGTTAAAACAAATGACAAGTTGAAGCTTCAATATGTACGTGCGGAAATTTTATGTTTTGGATTTCTTACAAAAGAAACTGACTTGTAATCAGTTTTATGGTTTATGAGGATGGAAGCTTGGTAATTTGTTGGATGAAAGGAAATATTAGGTAATTATTATTTTATGTAACGTTAATTGGGATTTCTTCTATTACACCCCCACCATCAGTCTGAGGCTCCGACGAAGCTTGTAATACAAGTTTTGTTCCCCTTTTCTTAGATATCAGAATTTTTTTTTTACCACAAGTATAGCAATTACAATGAAAATGTTTATGGATATATTTATTGATTTGTGTTTTTTTTACTCACAATTTCATTAATTAATTTTCTATTATTTATGATTACGTTCATATGAACCTCCTCAAATTGTATTACATTTCCTGTTTTCTTTTCTATAATTCTTGTCACAAAATGGGGAAGCACAATGTTATCTTGTATTTTTGTATTGTAATTTTCAAATGTATTTTCCTTTATTATTATTCTACAATTTCCGTGTTTTATTAAACTATTACCTAGGATTTTTATTTTTATTTTGTTACAGTTTATGCAGTTACAGTTTTTGCAAAATTTTTTGTTATAATAATTCCAGGTTTGATTTCTTTTATTTCTTTTGTAGAAAATGTCTGAATTTGACAATGGGCTTCTTTGAAGTTTATAATGTTATGAATACATTGGTCTTTAAAGCTTATTAAATTCTTTTTTAGATTGTCTTTAATTTAAATACTATGCACATTGTTATTGTGATCTACTAGTACAATGTTGTCTTCCAAGTAAATGGATTTGATTTGGTTACTAGGTATTGGTTCTATTAAAATTTTAGAGAGTGGTTCGTCCATATATTCGGGGATTTACTTAACAGTATTTGGTTTGAGATAACTTCCTGTGCAAGATTTGCTTCTATTCGGGACTGGGCATCTGCATTTATGTTTTGTGTTCCCTTTTTATTAACCGACTTCCCAAAATCAAAGAGGTTCTAAGTTCGACGGGTATGTTTTTTTTAATTTTATTTTTTTTATTTTATATCGTAGTCAAACTCGGATAGTTTTAGTCGCCAACGTACCAGCTTTGAATTCGGTTCCTTAATGGAAAATAACCATTGAAGTGGTTTGTGGTCGGTTTCAATGAAATACTTCCTACCAAAAACATATGGTCGGAAATACTTCGTCGCCAATACCACGGCTAACAACTCTTTTTCGATGGTACTGTAGTGTTGTTCGTGATCGTTAAGCGTGCGACTTGCATAACATATTGTGTGTCATTCCTGCGATAACACAGCACCACCCAGTGCAAATTGGCTTTTATCTGTTGTTATTGTGAAGGGCTTATAAAAGTCGGGGTATTTCAATATTGGTTCAGTGATGAGGAGCCTTTTCAGCAATTCAAAGCTGTTTATGTATTCCGGGTAATTTATGTTTATCTTCTGATTCTTTTTCAGGTACCTTGATAGGTTTCACAATTTTGGAATAGTCCTGAATGAATTTCCTGTAGTAACTGGTTAGCCCAATAAATTCCGTAATTTGTTTTGCGTTTCTAGGAATAGGGAAATTTTTGACAATTTAATTTTTTTCGGATTAGGCCTTATGCCTTCTAGTGTCACAATGTGCCCTAAAAATTCAGTCTCTTTTTTTAGAAATTCTGATTTGTCTAACTTGACCATTAGGTTCACGTCTTTGAGTCTTTGTAAGATTTTTGAAAGTGAAATTAAATGTTCTTCTTAGGACGTAGAATAAATAATTATGTCGTCGAAATATACTAAGCAAATTTTGTTAATGTATTCTTTGAGGCCGTTATCAAGCCAAATGGCATTCTTAGAAACTCGTAGTGCCCATTTTCAACGGTGAATGCTGTTTTTCGGGGATCCTTTTCATCAATTTCGATTTGATGAAATCCTTTTGCGAGATCTAATGTGGTGAAATATTGGCATCTGCCCAATTTTCCCAATATCTCGCCAATGTTAGGAATTGTATATTTGTCATCAATCGTTATTTCATTTAACTTTCTGTAATCGATTACAATTCACCATTTTGGTTTGCCGCTGGCGTCCGCCTTCTTCGGGACGATCCAGACAGATGCAGAGTAGGGCGAGTTAATATGCCTAATGATACCCTTATTCAACATGTCCTCAATCTGTTTTTCAACTTCCTGTTTATGAACAAATGGGTACCTCTACGACTTCACATGTATCGGTAGATTGTTTGTCGTTCGAATTTTATGTTAAATAGCATTAGTAAAAAATAGGTTTGAGTTCTCATTGTAAAAAATATTCGAAAAACTTTTAATCACCTTGAGAAGGCCATGTTTTTCTTCTTCATTAAGATGGTATTTGCGGACCTGCTCTAAAAGGGGTTTGTATTCTTCCTCCTCTAATATATTAAAGTTTAGATTACTAATTACTTGAGTCTGTAATGGGTTAAAACTTACATATTGGCAACCGTCGTTTTTGACTTGTACATTTGCATTTATTCAATAATTTTCTACGTTATAGATTCCCTCTCTTACCATCAAAGGACTTCTGCTCCTTTAAATAACCCAGGCCATTCTTTTGCAGTACTAGGATGGTTAATTCAAAATTTCCTTTATTTTCTAATATATAACTAAAATTCTCTTCCTTATGATTAAAATGGAACTCTATCTCTTTTTCTTTCAACGAACAAATTGAGAATTTTGTAGGCACTTGGTAGAATTTCTGGTTATTCATTTATGGTTATTATTATAAATGAAAACACTTGTTAATTCTTCAATATTTTTATTATATTTATAAGTGTAGCGACGCGTTTCGCCCTACTTAGGTATCTTCAAGCTACTACGACTAATCTGTGACTAACTCTCAGCAAAGCATTTAATCTAATCTATTAAGTATTTAGGTATATAAAATAACGGAATTCTTTCTTTACCTTTATTATTAATTTGAAAAATCTGATATAATTAGAGGGCTGTGATTATGAAAATTTATTTGGTCGTTTAACAAAAATGAACCTTTTCTTTTTCGCGCTTGATTTCTAGTATTTCATACCTATCTAAAATGTTTCCACTGTTTAAATTATGTATTAATTTAAGTTGGTCAATTGACGTGGTATGTTGTACGTCAATTAAGTGCTTACACAAACCAGAAGTCGTGCGGTTGTGTTTTGCGGCCAATATATCTTCCGAAGACCGAGTTTTTAACGTTCTCTTCGTTTTGCCTATATAAATAGGTATCAATTATTGCATTTTATTTCATATATGCAACTTTTATTCAGTGTTTTCATTTATACATATTTTTCTTTCATTATTAGGACTTTGCTTTTTAAATCAATCTTGGATTCGAGGGGAATTAATATGTTATTACTGATAAGGCCATCATAGTTCTCATGGAAAGGGAAAACATAGAACTCAATTTTTTTTTGAGTCTCCCAATTCTTTGAATAGTGGCACTATTGCCCTTTGTCCTGTGCCTTTGCCATCAATTTTTGACCACCTCACCACCTCTGCTTCGATTTCCGTCTGTCCCATCCCTCCACTGTATGCACCAAACCTGGCACCCGCTACTTCCTCCGCATGCCCACTTAATTACAAGCCATCATCCTCCTTCACTATCGCCCCATCTCAAACTACTTCTACCTCCACTAGTTCGCCTCTTCCGCTAACCAAAACTACTTCATCCCAACATCACTCATTTATCGATCACCTAACCCCACCTACAGTTAAATTGACTTTGCGCTCTGCGGATTCCAACGATGGACGACACCTTTTATCCCGTTTACGGGACCGCCGAATTTATGAAAACGTTCGTCTATTTCTAGCTTATCTGCACGACAAACCGAATTCCGTCTGTATTGACGGTAAAACCAGCACAAACGTCCTGTTAAGTATACACCAAGAAGGCCTACCCACAGACCCAACCGTCTAACACCAACTTTTCACTAAGTACCATGAATCATTCAATATCCCTTCCCATAAGGTTTCAGAAGATCTATCCACCTATGCTGCATACGTCAGTTCTCGCCGCATTTCCCATCTCCAAAAAAGTCGCAACGACTCCTTTAACTACTTTCGTTCCTAACCCCTTCGCTTTCTCTATTTCTGACTTCCCCCTAATGCACCAGCGGTCTCTGATCAAGTACCTCTCCCCAGCAGCATGTCAGTCTATTACCAGAACGTAAGAGGACTTCGTACAAAAACATCCAATATTTTTCTTAACTCCCAAAAATTCCCGCACGATATCTTTGCCTTAACTGAAACCAATCTAACACCAGGAATTCTCGACAACGAACTACTTTATCCACTTTATTAGACTTTCTGGGAGGAAGAGGTGTGATTTTTAGTTACTTCATTAACTGTCCTCTCGCCAAGGAATATATTTGTATAGTAGTACATAAAAGCGGAATTTTCCCGAATACAAAAGTACACGTAAGTACACGTAAGTGCAAATAGTCACTTCCATTACTAAATAACTTGTTTTTCACGACGCCTCTACCAAAATTTTAAATTTGTGTTACTTGTATCTGTTGTTGTTATTTTGTAATTAATATTACATTAAAGTTGTAAAAACAACAATTTTAATGAATATAAAATCAAAAGGCGATTTTGGGCGATTTCAAATATTGGCGCGGCGACTTTGGGTGACTTCAGCATCACGGCTCGGCGACTTTTGCTCCATAGCGTCTGGCATCTCTGCGACTACATATCATCCTCAATCGAACGGATTAGTCGAACGATTCCACCGTCAATTGAAAACTGCCATTAGGGCCACAAATGCACCTCAAAAGTGGTTTCATAACCTACCGTGGATACTTTTAGGCATCAGATCAGCCATAATGTCTGAGTTAGATTCAACTCCAGCAGAACTCCTTTACGGACAATCTTTACGCTTACCCGGTGAATTAATAACTTCACCAACAAATGCTAAATCCGTCATCACTACTTCCTTAGTCAAAGATATTAAAAGTTGCTTAAATGAAGAGAGAGAAAACAAAGTAAAATTTTTGTGCCGCAAGATTTATCTAATTGTTCACACGTTTTCATTAGAGAAGGAAAGTACAAAGGTAGTTGTCGAAAAAAGTTTAAATTGGGAGCGCAAGATTTAATATATTTGCGGTTGGAAAAAATTATAACAAAAGACGACTGTTGCGACTGATAATTGACTTTTAATGATTCTAGAACATCGAAAATTTCAAGGATTACTTAACTAATTGTTTTAGAATGAATACAATGCAATGTGATGCAATACATATTTGTTTAGAAATGCAAAGTAGGTTTTCAAAGAGTTAATTCAATTTTCAACAGTAGTCTTGAACAAAAATATTCTGGTCCCTATAAAGTCCTAACAAGATCAAAAAAATATTTCAAATTGCAAATGATCAACAAGCCTGAGTATATCTCAATAGATCGCATCAAACCAGCACATGTCATGAATGATGCAGCCTTCAGGGATAGAATCACTATATCAAAGCTAAAAACAAATGTAATGTTTAAAATTTAAACTTTGAAATAGAATTAAAAGATCACCAAAAGATATCTTATACTTTAGATTAAGATTAATTATAGATTATAACAAACTGAAGCAATGTAATTTCAAATACGCATGTAATACACACATATGTTTGAAGTAATTTTAGTTTTTATAAGCACATTGTATTGATGAAATATGCAGTTACATATTGTCGTTGAATTATTAAAAGTCTTTGTAATTAGTATAAGAACAATGTTAATGTAAACTTTTCATCGAGGGGGAGTGATGTAGCAACCCGACGCTTTCATCCGTCGAACATTATCATCGAGTAACGGCGCGTAGAGATCTTGCTCTCCAGTTCTGGTCTAAACATCAAAACCGGCGGTTAGCCATAACCAAGCACCTTTTGTTAAATATAAATAAAATAGTTTTTTAAAAAAAAGTTGAACCGACTTCACAAAAGGCGCTAAAAAGCATAAAATAATTTTTAATTTTATATCTATTACGACATTTTGAAGTCGGTGCAAATCAAACAAACCAAAAACTACAACAAAAGTATTTAACCGTCCTTTCTTATGATGCCGTAAGCTAAAACGTTCAGGTAGTATTATGTATTATTTTCAATTGTGGTTATGTAGTTGTTTTATTTGTTTAATTTGCACCGACTTCAAAATGTCGTAATAGATATAAAACTAAAAATTATTTTATGCTTTTTAGCGCTTTTTGTGAAGTCGGTTAAACTTTTTTTTTTAAAACTATTTTATTTTTAACTTTTTAGTGTCTTCCACTCTATACAACGAAGAAAGAACCATCCAAATCGGTCCACGCGTTAAAAGTTAGTTTTAACCCCCTACCTCACCCCCATTCCACTAAACTTTTCTTCTCATGGTATCAATCAAGGAACATACTCTTCCGAACATAAAAGGAATCATCGAAATCGATCCACGCGTTACGAAGTTACTACCCCTCCCCATCCCCCACAACCACCATAGGACCAAATTATTCACCTATTAGCAATGCGGGAGCACACTCTATACAACAGAAAAAGAACTATCCAAATCGAACCACGCGTTACAAAGTTAGGTTCCACCCCCACCACACCATCATCACCCCAAAATTTTTTTCACCTGGTATCAACCACGGAACATACTCTAACCAACAGAAAAAGAATTATCTAAATCGGTCCACGCGTTACAAAGTTAGACTACCCCTCCCCCCACCCTAGGCCAAATTTTTTTCTCCTATTAGCAATGGGGGATCATACTCTGTACAACAAAAAAAACCATCAAAATCGGACCACGCGTTACAAAGTTAGGTTTCACCCCCACCCCCCCCCCCCCCCACCCTTACCCTACCAAACAATTTTTTTTACATGGCACCAATCGGTGAACATACTCTACCCAACAAAAAAAAGAATCATCAAAATCGGTCGACGCGTTACGAAGTTATGCCCGGTCAGACATAAAAAAAAACAAAAAAAAAAAAAACGCGTCGAACTTAGAACCTCTTTGTTTTTGGGAAGTCGGTTAAAAAGCAATATAAGTTTGTTTAATTGGAATTCATTGCTTTCATTAACTTAACACCCACAGGCCTCCCGTGCTCGGCCTTTTAACTTTGACTTTATTATATCAGAGAATATACTTTGCCCAAGTGTATCATAACGTAGTAGCGTTGGGTGCACTCTATCTATTACGCTTATAAAATTCGGGTAACCTATTAAGATACTTCAATGGATCCATATTTAAAGACAGAGGTGTCATATTTACTGTAGAGATTTCAAAATTACTTGCACTGATACCCTTTAAATTAGCAACACAATACTTTTCCGAAACTTCTATTTCTGGTGTCTCAAAAGTTTGAATATTACGATTTTCTACTTTATTTAAATTATGTGTGTTTTCTAAATTTTCACTTCTTAACTTAATATAACTCAACAAATTTGTTAGTTCTTAGTTAGTTAGTTGCTTTAATTATCGTTAGATGACGCACTGGACATGCTAACATACCTTAAAATTGTGTTGTAATTGTCGCTGATTCCACATGGGGCGATGATATTTTTTATGATGAATACCTGGATTTATACTTCTATGATTTGCTTCTAGTTTAATTTTCCTCTATCGCTGCTTGGAATTTTGGTTCCTTTGGTTTCTATTTTATTCCTCCTTGTTTTATATGATAACGTTTGGTACCTTAAGTTTGAAAAGTCGCTGTTGCAGGACTCTGTTTGCTAAGTCAAAGGAATTTGACTTGGTATTCAATGTGGAATCACTCTTGGCAGCAAGTAAAATTTACACATTACTTATGCCGATAAAACTTTTTAAAATATAAATTCCATTCGCCACTTTTGCAGATGATTTTATCAAATTTTAGTTTTTCGCCCTCATTTAATTTTGATAAGATTTTGATTTTTTGTTTATATCAGTTCTGCTGATAAAACTATTTTTAGGATCGGATGTGTCATCAAACGAGCTCCCATTAAATTTTTTTTTAATTTCTTTACTTAGGTAAAGTTCAGTTTTATAAACACTTCACTCACTTCATTTTTCCCAACAAGTCTTCAGTAGTGCACTTGCACTTTTGCTTAGCATGCATTTTCACAGGAACATGAAGAGCAATTACGCATATGACACATGATCAACTTCTTTGTTTCGTTAAAACAAATGACAAGTTGAAGCTTCAATATGTACGTGCGGAAATTTTATGTTTTGGATTTCTTACAAAGGAAACTGACTTGTAATCAGTTTTATGTTTTGTGAGGATGGAAGCTTGGTAATTTGTTGGATGAAAGGAAATATTAGGTTAATTAGTTAACATGAAAACTGATTTAATGTTCCGTGGTTGTTCCTTTTGTGTTCGTTCTTAGTGGTGGCGCTAAAAAAAACGCACGACCACCATACCATGGGCCCCGGGTTCGAGACCAGATGACCCCGTGAGTTTTTATTAAGAAATTAAAATAATCCACTCCGTCTCTGGGCTGGAAACGGAGTTGGATCAATGCGTTGAGCGGCAAGACCAACATGCCATGGGTCCCGGGTTCGAGACCAGATGACCGTGAGCTTTTATTAAGAAATAAAATTAATCCACTCCGTCTCTGGGCTGTTGTCTAGCTCGCAGCAATGCAAACAAGACTCAAGTTTCCTCACTTCCCTTACCCTAAATTCCCTTCCGGCCAAAACCATGCAACGCATCAAAGGGTTGTCCCATAGGATTTGGCCACATCGTATAAAAAAAAAATGCATTCAGGATGATTTGAATACCTTCATGGTTTGGTGTGCCTCAAATGGCCTGCAACACAACCTGCACAAATGCGAAGTTATGTCATTCTCTACGAACCTCAATCAGCTAGTCTTTGATTGTACCTTTGTAGAACCTACTATCCGTCGTTGTGAAGCTAGACAATAACTCGATATCACTCTGCACATAAACTATATCGTGTCTCGGAGTAATTCAGTTCTGGATCTGCAGACCCTAATTCACTTGTTTTTTTCTTTGGTTAGACCAACTCTCGAGTATGCATCTCAAGTTTGGTCTCCCTGCTATGCTGTTCATTCTAAACCTGACCTGGCTCTAACTAAGGATTTGTTTAAACGATCTCTGTTGTCTGTGCACCCCGGATTGTAGTGTTTGGGAGTGTTTTGGTTTTTTGTTTACTGTTTTTGTTTTTTGCATGTTGGTGTGTGAGCCAACTGCTTCCGATTTTACACTGTAAAGAGCTTTATATTCTGTTAAATAGATCAATTGATTCCAGGCTTCTGCCTCTGAAGTGCACCTTCTGAGTTAGAAGGGTTAATTCCATAAAAAACAAAAAATTTAATACCAATCTAGAGAGCTAAGGGAGAGCGAAAGGAGTTTAGCTTTAATCAATCAGAAAAGCCATCGCTGTAAAGAAATTTTAATATTTCTTTCTTTGCTGGAGTTGTAAACAAGTTTTATTTTGAATTTTTCCGTAAATATCTGTTGGTGCACTTCTTCCTACGCGTGTTTTACCTTTGCAAAATTCATTGAATTTCCTTCAATATATTTGATGCTCGAATGAGCTCGGATGAGCTCGGATGCACACAGAAGGATGCTTAATTTCCTGAGGTATGGTTTGGAGTAAGTTGCAATAAATAACCGAGGAAAAATTGCAATATGCTGCATTTCACCGCTTACTACCTCCTCAAGTATAATTCACTATTAAATTGCTTTGTGAAATATACTAAAGAACTTTCCTTTTTCATAAAATTTCATTATTATAATATAATGATGGGAGTGTTGTTCCTAAGAGACATGCAGAAAGACAGGCGGACGTATGGATAGATGCACACGATTGACGCTATATTAGTAATAAAGCTTCTACTCCCTGTCAAAGAAATTAACGTACAAACCAACTGAAATTAAAAATTCTTTTAAAAGTAAAAGCTTTTTCGAAAAAGAATCACTTTAAGCAACAGGCAAAGCTCAAGGCCCTTTGTTTGGTTTTGTTTTGAATTTTTCCGTAAATTTCTGTCGGTGCACTTCTTCCTACGTGTGTTTTGTCTTTGCAAAATTCATTAAATTTTCTTCAATATATTTTATGCACACAGAAGGATGCTTAATTTCCTGAGGTATAGTTTGGAGTAAGTTACAATAAATAACCGAGGTAAAATTGCAATATGCGGTTTTTCACCACTTACTACCTCATCAAGTATAATTCACTATTAAATTGCTTTGTGAAATATACTAAAAAACTTTCCTTTTTCATAAAAGTTCATTATTCTAATATAATGATGAGAGTGTTGTTCCTATGAGACATGCAGAAAGACAGGCGGACGTATGGATGGATGGACAGACCGAAACTATAAGAGTTTCTAGTGATTACGGAACTCTAAAAAAGGTCTTACTGATGTCCTTATTAACTTAAGTCAAAGTTGTCTCTTTATTTTCGTGGCAACCACCTTAATTCAGAGCATTTACGTATGTATTCTACAGGAATCTAGTATTCAGTAATATTTCATGATTAACACAACCAAAAGTTTGAGAAAAATCCAAACAAGACGAGTGTACTGAAGCTGTTCTCATCTAGCGCGGCTTTAAAATCCGTCCGTTTGCAAATAATTTATCAAATAACAGTTAATTATTCGATTATCAAGTAACGCACGATAAAATAACAAATATGTATTTATAGGTAATTTAACAAAATTATGTTGAATCCTTTTTGACATAGTTTTAAACTTTTCCTACTCAACTCCATTTTCCGCATTGAAATCGGTTCAGTAGATCCTGAGAAATTTTTAAATCAGCTAAACTATTGATTTGTTTCGCAACTACGTCATCATTGAAGCAGAAGAAAGCGTCGTCAGGTTACTAAAAGGGCTAAAGTTAATTTCACAGTTATTATCAAGGAAGGCAGTAATAAAAAATTCACCAAATAGATTCGCAATCACTCGCAGTGACCCCTTGAATCATTACCCTCGGTGTCACCTAGTATTGATAAAGTAAGGTAAGCTAGGATTTAAGGGAATTTGAAGCGAAAATTCGTCTCGTGTACATTGCCACGTAATCTCGTTATAGAAATTGTTTTCTCCTCATTAAAATGAAGAATCCCCGTGCATGGTAACCATCATCGATTGCAAAAATAAGTAGCTTTTCGATATAATTGACTCGATTCAATATGGTATTAAATCTCTTTGAAATATTTTTAATGCACACCTATTAGCCTCATACATATTCTAAACCTTTCATCAGATAAATATCTGTTGGCGAGAGCAACATTTACCAATTAAAAAGAAATTGAATTAAAAATCTGTGACTTGATATTTCCGTTAAAATAAACTCATTTGACCAATCTTTGTAATGTTTGCATGCATTTTAAATTTGTTAAGCGACTCCATTGCCGTATTAATCTAATTTTTCCTCAAAAATGAATTAGTCGAGTTTTAAAATCTGGGGTCTCAATTAATGGGAATGTATCCATTTGTTCAGTAAATATTTTAGTAATACTTTTAGGGTAACATAAAATAGAGTGCAATTTCCGCTTCAAAAGGTAATAAAATTAGGTCATTCTTTAGAAGCGGGGCTCCTGGCATACAGTCGAGTGAGAATTAATTAGACGCTAAAAACAACCTTTGATATTATATTTAGCAAAATAAAGTACAAAGTAAAAAAATCAGTTTATATATAGACTACAAAACTGCTGACCAAGTATAAAGCCATGAACAAAACTACTTCTAATAACATCTGTTGATGATAGGGAACTATTTACTTTGGTTTGTTGAGTTCGTTCAGCTTGAAAGATGTAAGTAAATTGCAGAGTCCCAACTTATTCGACTGATTTTCTAGAAGTTTTTGTCGATAGACAAATGGTTTAGAAAAATCCAGTATTAGATATAAAGAAGAGCTATCGACGGTAAAATATCTCGAGAAATACGCATCGGATCCTCCGCGATGTTAAGGCAGATGCAACTTGGAAAATTTAAACAGAAACCCCCACTTTTTATAAAGGATTCTCCGGTTGCATTGATTTCACTTATCTTGAAATATCTCGAGAAATACACGTTGCATAAAAAAAAATAAAAACAGTAAAGAAAAATTAAATATCTTTCGCAACTCACTTATAACTGAGTAGTGAAACATAACTCGATGAAATTTTGGTATAAGAAACATATCGTTCTGGGTATCGAAATCGCGGCGGTGTGCATTAGACCTATCGCTATCGCCACCGCGTTAGCTGTCGCTATCCGTGGAGTCTATTAAATTTAGGCTTGCTGATATACTTGGTTGTTTCTGTTTTTTTATGAGTCCATAATTTCTATCTTAAATTTACCAACAGACAGCTCAGCCGAACTGTTAGTTATATCTTCTTCTACTACCATATGTTGGATGAGATCAAACCTTTGAAGATGCCTTAAGGGGTCCGTTCCTCAAAAATATATGAAAAAATCAATTTTAATATTCCGATTCCGTGGGGTCTTGAGAGCATGTAACTCAAAAATTATGATCGTATCTCCCATAGAACAGTTTTTACAGCGTGTTAACGGCTCATGCAAGCCGCTGCAGAAACGTGTTTTTTTTCGAACACCAACAACTCAATTTTTCTTTTAAGTAGCAGGTGATATGAATCCAAATAAAAATAAAACTCGCTCATTGCTAGCCTGAAACAGGCACAAACTTTTTATGATACAATGAAAAGTGGAAAGGGAAAATGCTTTATGCGCCCCGTTAGGGCGGTGCCTTGCCCTGGTGTGAGGGACTCGCACCCACTAAAAAACCTCCTCCTTTCAGGCATGTCTCCACCCCGGGACTAATTTTCGCATTACTTCAGGGTGGTGCCTATAACGCCATCATTGGCTTCTTATGTTCTAGGTCTTATCCTACTACAGTCCATCCAGTGATTCTGGGGTTGCCTTTTCCTTTTGTTGCAGCATCTTCTGGATAAACTTGGTCCCATTGAACTTCACCTCGAAACATGCTGTTCACCATGTCCTGGCAGGCTCGGCTTTCTGTTTTTCCCATTTTATGGAGGTAAACGTTAAAGTACGCGTGTCCGGTCAAGCACTGCATCAGGTAGTAGTTTACCTGTCCGTGTTCTCGCTTTAGCCACTTCTTCAGATCTGGTATTAGTCTAGCGGTCCAACTCCATCTAGTTTCTCTATCCCAGCGGTCTTGCCATTTCGTGCTTCGACTATCGCTCTCTTTTCCGATTTCGACCTGCCTGTCATGAAGCTGTCTCCGCTCTTGCGCCAATACAAATATGGGGGTCATGGCTGCCAAAACCAGAACGCCTGACTCCGACACCGTACTGTAGGCGGAGGCAACTCTAAGGGCTCCTCTCCTCTGTACTGCCGCCATCCGTTTCCTGTACTTTTCGACCTTTAGCGCATCAGCCCAGATCTTACATACGTACAGTAGGATCGAGTGCGTGATCGACATAAGCAGTCGTCTCTTATTCGCTAATAGGCCTCCCACGTTGGCCCTGAGCCTGCTTAACTGGGTTGTGGTCTGTGCTGCCCTGTCTGTAACATGCCTAATATGTTCCCAGAAGGTGAGTTTAGAGTCCAGCCTTATTCCCAGTCGCCGCGTGTCGTGCCGCGATTACTGCGGCGATGTCATCAGTGCAACCCACCAAATAGGTGTCTTCTGGCATGCCCATGCGCAGAATACCATCGTACGCCATATTTCACAGCTCTGAGTCTAGAACCGACCCTTGCGCTGCTCCTGCTGTGATTTTCTTCCTGCCTGGTCCTTCTGTGGTGTCATAGAGGAGAACCCTGTCATGTAGGTAGCTCTCTACCATACGGGGGAGATACTGCGGTATTCTAAAGGTGTGCGTTCAGCATGTCACACCATCTGGCGGAGTTAAAAGCGTTTGTAACATCCAGTGTCAACAGCAACTTTTCTACCGTCCCAATGGTTGACCGTCCTTTCCGGAAACCATACTATTTGTCTGAAAGGCCTCCTGTGTTCTGTTCGGCTGATGCTACGCGCGGATTCCGCAATTTCTTCAATAGCTTTCTGGCCGTATCCAGCATGCACAGGGGCACGTACGCCGCTGGAGTTTCTGGATCTCCCTTCCCCTGGCTGATGAGTACAAGCCTCTGTGCTTTCCACCGCTTGGGAAAAGTTCCCTCTTTCAGACAGCCGTTGTATATTTTCAACAGTACCTGTGGGCATGAGTGTACTATGGCCTTCAGAACTTCTGTTGGAACTCCATCTGGGCCTGGAGATTTGTTGTTCTGTAAGGATCCCGTTGCCTTGTTGAGCTCTAAAACGCTGAAAGGCGGAAATTCTTCCATCATATTGGAGCGCTGTGCTTGTATTCTTTCTGCTTAGGTCGGAAACAAGGCATCCACAATTATCTCTGTGAGTGCTGCATCCAGACACGGGCTCGTTTTGTGGGCTCCAAGTTTGCGCATGGCTATCTTGTACCCGAGGCATTAAGGATCTCTGTTTATTTCTGCCCTCAGTTCTTCTCAGTTTCAGTGTTTGCTGTTGCCGATTTCCTGCTTCAGCTCCCGCCTTACCTCCTTGTACTCGGCAGTTTCGCCTTCCGGTATGGCGCCATCTCTTCTTTTTCTTCTAGTGGGCTTTTTTCTTGGCTCTGTTTTTAGCGGGACATAGAGGCATCGCAGCCCTGCCGTATCCATCTCATTGTGTCATCGATCAAGAGCTCTGCAGGGCCCGATCCTTCCGGTGCATCGATTGCTCCTCCCTCTATCACCTATTTGTTCGCCGGCAGTATACTGTCTCCTCTATTCTTTTGTTTTGAAGACCAAAGATTATTTCTTGATGGTCACTTCCGTTGTACTCTTCACTAACCTTCCTTCTGAAAGTTGAAACCTTTCCGGTATTAACTACGTTTAGGGCTATTCTGGCAGCAATCATTGGGCATCATTGGGCATGCCCCATTCAGTTACTCTGGCGTTGAAGTCTCCAGCGACAACAACAGCTTCTTCCCGTTCACGTATGGTATCTTCTAAGCTATCCAGTTTCTCTTGGAAGTATTGGATGCTCTCGTTTGGAGTGAGGTAGCAGCTCACGAACACTACTTTGTCACTCCTAATCCAAATGAACCCTCTGTTGGAGCCATAATTTTCAGTCGAGATCCTGCTTTCTCCTAGAATCCAGATTGCTGCCGTGCCCAAGGTGTCGGAGTACCATCCCGGCTCCTCTCTGTTCCTATACTGTTCGCTAATAATCACGAGATCCGCTTCAGCGTCTCGCGTGATCTGCGTAAGAAGGCCATCAGCGACTCTGCTTCTGTGCAAGTTTCTCTGGAGGAACTTCATGCTCTTTTGGACTTTTTAGCTTCCTCAAGCACTTGCCTGAAAATAAAGCAGTTGCCCGAGCCCGGTACATGTCCCAATAGCTTTGGCGCTATTTTCTTTTCTGTGCACAGGAAGCATTTTGCTTGTGACTTGCACTCGCTCTTCTTGTGCCCTTCATTGCCACATCGGATGCACACCCTTAGCTGTCCTCTTTGCGGTCCCTTGCATTCGTCCTGCATAACCGAAGAATGCATAGCAGCGTGGTATCACCAACCTCCGTCGCAGCCTACAATTAACCCATCCAATCTTAATACGCTGGGATTTCAGTAGCTCTTCCGCTCCTCTTGAAAGGGTCTACAGCCTAATCCTTGACAGGCAACACCTCTTTGTTTGATGTTACATTTCCGCCTTTCTGAGTGCTGTTATTTTTATTTTTATTTTTATTCATGTTAAATAAGGTCCCAACTAAAGGCCGTTATGTCGATTTGGTAGTGTGTAGTCATCTGTGTGATCTCATGGTTATCCTATGCAAGCAGGGAGGGCTGGGTTGACACAAGCCCTTATGGGGACTTGTGTTCAGAGCCAGATAGGTGCTAGTCAGGAATTTTACATCTGAGCCTACACCACTAGCGTTCCTTCAGATCTGCCAAGTTTTAACGGGACGAAGGCGACTGCAGTATTAACCTGAAAGCCATTTCTGCAGAGTGTTGTGGGTATGGACGTATATGACGTACGATAATGGATGTTCCCACAATACTTCGGACGGCTTCGTTTCCTGACACTAATCAATTGTCATATTTTTCTTTAATTAATAATCCAAGCTTATATATCTTGTATTACTTCCGTCCTCGAGATTTCTTACCTAAAAGAAACTTAAAGGTTTTGCCTCATTTAGAGGACTGGTAGATCTGCTTCTTATCGAAGACTTCCTTCGGTTGACGGCTAAATACCGTCAACAGCTTGATTGCCCATAATCACTAAACCTTATAAATGCACATAAACTTTATAATGCTTAATACTGCCACCACAGTGTCACTTCTGCAAACTCAGATAACAGGCTACTGCGAATCGTCGGCCCAATAGCAATCCTATCCAAATAATAGTCCGCTCAGTCTTAATGCCTCATTCCGTAGGCGCCTGTCCTTTCTTTCCCTCCGGACCTTACCGCCAAGGATGACCCTAAGAAGAAGCTTCAGATGGCACCACCACGTCAAGGTGGCAGTCCACGGGGGGTAAATAATCTGTGGTGACAGTACAATTGTAGTGCCAAAACCACTTTAACAATTGTAACGTTTTATTATTTTTGGCTCCGTTCGTACATTCAAATTACTTGTTGTAAATGCTTACTTAGTAGGTCGGAACAATTTTGTTTAAATAAATTTTGTATATAAAGTCAGAAAATTGTTCCATAGGTTTAGTCTTTCAGTCAGTCTCTAAGTATACTGTTCAAGATATTATTAAATAAAATAATTTAAATTAAATTAGTTTTTTTTTAATAATAATAACTCCCATTTTTAATAGTAGCTTTTGGGAGTTCTGCCCTCTCGAGGCCCTTGGAAGTTCTGTCCTCTCAAGGCCCCTTTTGGAAGTGAAGGATCCCCGGACAATACAAAGGACCCCAGGACAATACATTACGTGGATACTGAGACAAACACCAGTACCCACAAATCGTTAATACAACAGTAACAAACAGTAAAAATAAGATTCGGTCATTCCTAGCCTGAAACAGGCACGTGCATAGTTAAAACGGATGAATGTCACTGAAATAAGGCACGATACGCCTGAGTAAGTTTAAACCAATTTTTATTAGTATTATCTTTGAATTAGCCCATTTGGTACTGTAGATCACGATATTTTCGTCGACTATAGCTTTATCCGTCCTTTTTATCTATCTCTTTAATAAACATGTTCCAATAAAAACCGAACGCGTTTTTAACAACGCAACGGTTGCTAATGGTTACTGTCTGAAGTAAGAACCCTCATTGCGGACGAAGATTACGTTTATCAACGGTGCAGGAGCCTTAAAGTCCAACCGTTTTTCCTAAAAATTCAGTAGGGCTTTTTAAACATAAAATATAAGTAAAAATAATATTTTCGAAAGAGTTGCAGTTATCGATTCTCAAAACACTGACTTGTTGCAATCATATTAATGGTTCAGTTGCTATTAGCGAGGAATTTCAACTGTTGGGTTTTTCCAGTAATCAAGATAGCACTATGCATTATGCCCAAATTTTATTCTCAAAAGATAACATATCAGTTTCCTTACAAGTACTGTTAAACAATTTGAAGAAAAACAATTTTAATAGCTTCTAAATCTGATATTGAACACCTAGACCATCTAAATCAAATCTTTGTTAAATTTGAAAAATATGGTCTCGTCATCAATTTAGACAAATGTAATTTTATGACAGAAGAAGTGAAATTTCTAGGACACTCAGTTTCAAGTAAAGGTATCAAACCTTTATCAGAGCGTGTTGAAATAATCAACTCTATAAAACTTCCTGAGACAGTAAAAGAATTACGACGTTATTTAGGTATGATCAATTTTTATCGAAAATTTTTGAAAAATGCCGCAATGATTCAAATGCCATTAAACAAGTCTTAAAGGGTGACAAAAAAGATGGTAGGAAAAAAATTACCTGGTCGAAAGAAGCAATAAATGCATTCGAGGAAACCAAAACTCAATTATGCAAAGCTACATTATTAGCATTTCATTCTACAGACGCACCATTAGCTTAAGTGGTCGACGCTTCGGATTATGGCATCGAAGCAGTTGTACAACAAAAATGCAACAACGATTGGCAACCATTAGGCTTCTTTTCTGCAAAATTATCAGTCGCTCAGATGAAATACAGCACTTACGACCGAGAGCTGTTAGCAATCTATAATGGAATTAAACACTTTAGATTTCTTCTAGAAGGAAGAAAATTCACTGAGAAAGCCTCACCCAGACAGTTCAGACACCTCGACCTCATCGGTCAATTTTCAACGGATATCAGACATATATCCGGTAAAGAGAATGTAGTTGCTGACACGTTATCAAGGCTTAATGAAATCAATATCGTCGGTCCAATAGATTTTGAAGCTGTGGCAGACGCACAGGTGGATGACACAGAACTTCAACATTTAATTCAAAATTCTTCTTTGAAAATGATTAAAGTAAAATTAGTCAATTCAGAAAAAGAAATTTTTTGTGATACCTCAACCAAAAACATGCGTCCTTATATCCCCATCAATTTTCGAAAGGAAATATTTTCAATTATTCACAACTTAAGTCATCCAGGGATAAAAGCATCAATTAAACTTATGGTCAATAGAGTTATTTGGTCTTCAATAAAAAAAGATGTTAAAGAATGGAGCAGAAGTTGTTTATCATGTCAAAGAGCTAAAATCTCAAGACATGTTGATCCTCCCATCGCTGATTTTCAACATGAAACAGAAAGATTTAACACAATTCATATAGATTTAATAGGCCCTATGCCAAATTCAGAAGGATTCAAATATTGTCTAACAATCATCGACCGATATACTCGTTGGCCAGAGGCAATTCCAATCGAAAACATTAGCGCAAAAACAGTAGCTTCTACATTATTAAAGAACTGGATATCTAGATTTGGCATTCCATCAAAAATCATTACGGACCAAGGTAGACAGTTCGAGTCAACTTTATTCATGGAACTAGTCAAATTATTAGGTATTAAGCGTTGTCGAACAACGGCTTACCACCCTCAAGCTAACGGTTTTATAGAACGTTGGCACCGGTCACTCAAAGCATCATTAATGTGCTACCAAAATTCGGAGTGGACAAAATATTTACCACTGATTCTCTTAGGTTTCAGGTCAATTAGTAGTGACGAATTCCGATTTTCTCCTGCAAAATTAGTCTATGGAGAAAATTTACGGTTACCCGGCGATTTTTTTAATAGCACGAATTCTTTAAATAACCAAGATGAATTCGTTAAACAACTCGAACATCAATTTCGAAATATACAACCGTCACCGGCATCTCGGCACACACTTCAAAAGGTTTTTATTTTCAAAGATTTGAAAAATTGTCCTTTCGTTTTTATGAGAGTTGATAGTACTCGACCTAGTTTACAACCTCCCTACGAAGGACCTCACGAGGTAATATTAAGAAACGAAAAATTTTACAAAATTCTGATTAGACGAAAAGAAGTTAACGTTTCTATTAATCGATTGAAACCTTGTTTTACAAATTCTTATTTAAAAGACTCTGAGGAAACTTCACGTTTTGGAAATGCAAATTCACCAGAAGTTATACATAGGTCGCAGTTGCCAGTGTCAAACGACCATTCACCTAACAACCAAAGTAATTCAAGGGCGTCTTTACAGCCAGCGCTCAAGAGCCCAGTAAATTTGGTAAACAACCAAAGGTCGAATCATAATCCATTACACAACTCACAAGACTTAAGTGATAACACTCCAACACAGAGAACATTAGAGCCAGTGAATGATGATCTACCACAAAATAGCCGAATAAACCAAAGGGTTTCTTTTCAGCCAGTGCTCAAGAACCCAGGAACATCGGCAAATACTAACAAATCACACATAAGACAACCCCAGACAGTTAACGACAAAAGTATTATAAAACGAACCGTAAGATTCGATCCAAAAATCAGATTTTCACCAGGTGGAAACACATATTTCCCTATTAGAAAGACAAGAGTTGGACGCACCACAAAACCTCCATCGCGTTTCGCCCAATCCTTTGGATTCGCTGGCGGGGGAGTACTGTGGTGACAGTACAATTGTAGTGCCAAAACCACTTTAACAATTGTAACGTTTTATTATTTTTGGCTCCGTTCGTACATTCAAATTACTTGTTGTAAATGCTAACTTAGTAGGTCGGAACAATTTTATTTAAATAAATTTTGTATATAAAGTCAGAAAATTGTTCCATAGGTTTAGTCTTTCAGTCAGTCTCTAAGTATACTGTTCAAGATATTATTAAATAAAATAATTTAAATTAAATTAGTTTTTTTTAATAATAATAACTCCCATTTTTAATAGTAGCTTTTGGGAGTTCTGCCCTCTCGAGGCCCTTGGAAGTTCTGTCCTCTCAAGGCCCCTTTTGGAAGTGAAGGATCCCCGGACAATACAAAGGACCCCAGGACAATACATTACGTGGATACTGAGACAAACACCAGTACCCACAAATCGTTAATACAACAGTAACAAACAGTAAAAATAAGATTCGGTCATTCCTAGCCTGAAACAGGTACGTGCATAGTTAAAACGGATGAATGTCACTGAAATAAGGCACGATACGCCTGAGTAAGTTTAAACCAATTTTTATTAGTATTATCTTTGAATTAGCCCATTTGGTACTGTAGATCACGATATTTTCGTCGACTATAGCTTTATCCGTCCTTTTTATCTATCTCTTTAATAAACATGTTCCAATAAAAACCGAACGCGTTTTTAACAACGCAACGGTTGCTAATGGTTACTGTCTGAAGTTAGAACCCTCATTGCGGACGAAGATTACGTTTATCAACGGTGCAGGCGCCTTAAAGTCCAACCGTTTTTCCTAAAAATTCAGTAGGGCTTTTTAAACATAAAATATAAGTAAAAATAATATTTTCGAAAGAGTTGCAGTTATCGATTCTCAAAACACTGACTTGTTGCAATCATATTAATGGTTCAGTTGCTATTAGCGAGGAATTTCAACTGTTGGGTTTTTCCAGTAATCAAGATAGCACTATGCATTATGCCCAAATTTTATTCTCAAAAGATAACATATCAGTTTCCTTACAAGTACTATTAAACAATTTGAAGAAAAACAATTTCTTTCCACATAAAATTTAAGCTAAAAGAAAATTTAAATTTGCTACATTTTTGCATTTTTCATTAATTCATGAAGTTTGCTTTCAAATTCTCATTACCTAGAACTTATTCAATGGCCAACAACTTTCTGTGGCAGTAGGGTAATGTAAACAAAATATTTGAAAACTAAAGGAATATTAAATAATTTGAGAAAGTGTTAGTAATGTTTCATACATATGACATCTTCATTTCATTAGCTTCGATTTCAAATGACAATTTACCACAGCATTGCAAATTTTAAATTTCGAAAAGCAATTTCGCCTCTTGTCAAAACCGCAAAAGCGAAAAGACTTTTAATGTTTCAATGGAATCTACAGTAAAGTCATTTAAATTTGAATTTTATCGCATGACATAGGTATACATTCGAGGACATCCTGCTGCTTTAGTGGTCTCAATTGAAGTTTGAAAGTTAGGAATTTCATTGAAGATACTTGATTCGTTGAAACCACTTTCAGTCATGGAACTGTTACTTTTCGAACAGATTCGTTATCAAACAAAATTGATTTGCTTTAAAACTACCAAATACAACAAAAAACGCTTTAGGGCCTTTTGATGTTAACCTTTTAGGCACGAGATATTTGCCTTCCTAGCCGTTATCATATGTACATCAAAAACATATTCGTCCAATTCGAGCCACACGTTATGAAAAACAGGCAATAGGTCATCTTGGGGCGTCCGCCAAATTCAATTTCAAATGGTGTCACAGTTTTTTATTCGTTAACCCCTTTTATTTGGATATTGGATTTCGAATGATTTAAGATATACTATATTGCAATGTCAACGGACTTATACATGGGTATTCCGATAACGGGAACTGATCCAAAATTGACCTGCAAGATTTGGCCTAAATAAACTAATAAACAGACATGTGAAGTTAAATGAAAGCTTTTAAAAAGGACCTAACCTTACTTTACATGTATTGTATCTGAATCTCTGCAATGATCAAACATATTGATGTTACATAAGTCTTCCAATTTTCACCCAATCATTAAGTCCTCCAATTTTAATTAAATATTGATACAGAACTCGAGCACCCCAATATTCAAGTTAATTCAAAACGCAGTAAATTATTTCAGTGGATGCATTCAGATTCGAAAATAATGAAGTTATCTGAAATTTTTGATTTACCAACTTTTGCAGCGAGAGCGTTGCATTGATTGTGTTAGAAAGGAATTTCTTTAATTGAACCATCGTTCGCTCAATCGCGCTTTCCTTTTACCTTAACAGGTACAACACATTAATGCATTAATGAATCAAATGCGTTCTGATTTCACTCTTCTCATGCGTATAACAGCAATTTTATGTTCAGTAAATAGGAAACGTGCACGTTATGAACTGAACAAATTCGAGCAATTCCAAAAAATTTTATTATTTTTTTTTTGCATATTTTAAATCCATATAGTATCTAGAATAAGGTTTTAAGACGTTTTGACGTAGTTCGGAAAACTGTTAAAGTTACAGCCGATTTAGTGCAAACGCGTACCGGTCGAAAATCATGTCTACGCGGTCAGGCCAACGGCAGGTGCACGCACGCCGTGTTATTTTCTCAGAAGTTATAAAAATTCCTTTATATGTTCTGTTTGGATAAAATAATGTTCCTTGAATATAATATCAGTTTCACGAAGAAGAGGAAGGATTGCTCTATGGTCCACGAATTACTGACTAGTTGTAAGAAACAAAAATTATATTTTTTACCACTATTTTTCTTTATCAAAGTTTAAACGTGTTTTTCTGAAAACCATGTTTTTAGACACGCCATGCATAGTTAATATTTTATGGTAAATGAGTTGTTTACTCGTTCTGTAATTTTAGGCATATTTCTATTAAAAAAAATTCCAACTCAGTTAATTTGACTTAAATGAATTCGTGATTTGATGAATTTCAGTTACGCCGGGCCTTGAGCTTTACCTGTTGCTTTAAGTGATTCTTTTTCGAAAAAGCTGGGCTAGGTGATGCCTAGTGAATACAAATTATTAGAATCAATTTTTATTTGATTCGATATTTATTTTAAATCACCCTCATGTAGTGCTCCTTATTCAAATTTAAAATAATTACATAAAATTTAGAAGTAAATGGTTGATTTCCTCTGAAATGTTCTTAACCAGAATTAGAACGGAGATATTTTACTGTACGTTCGTCTATATCTAGTACATTTACTTGTACATTTTTGTTGTGAATGTGCTTACAAAGTCACCAACATAAGAACGCAATTATATTTGCTGGCAACAATTTAAAATCGATATGGAGAATTTAATCGAAAATATTTTAAATCGGCGGAAACTCCTATATCTGGAATTATGAATAAAATAATTATTGTAGTGTCTTACATAAAGCATAAGATAGCGATTACAATTAAAGAAAGGAAAATTCGCACTTTGAAAGAGAACATTCCCAGAGTCTTCATGTTGATAGGTCCAAAATAGATCAATGAACTGTATACTAATTCACATTTTAGAGTTCAATGCAATGTGCTCGTAGGGAAAAGGTTAAACATACACAAGTGTTTAACCTTGCGGCAAGTAATTTTGACAGCTGTATGTGTACATCCATAGTTATAAGTCATTGGGGTCAGTCAGTCAGTAAGAATATTGATCAGATTTGAAAAACAAATCGAAAACTATGGGTGTTCTTAAGCTAATATTATTGAAACTTCACAGAATTTACTTTTGAGAAATACGTGGATATAATTTACATTCATTTGTAGTAGACAGAAAAACCTTTGACATGAATTTATCTGGAGGTTATTCGATTTTATAACATAATAATATTAATTGTAATAAGTTTCGATTCAATTAAAAGCATTTTAGGGCTAGTACGAGTTTAATTTCTTTAAATTGCAGATTTTAATAATATTGCCCAAAAGATTTTCTACGTATAAATTTCTACATCCTTTCTCCACCTGAACATGTTTAAACTTTTTGGAAAGGTAATCAGATGAGCAATTTAATAAACTTAAAAAATATTAATTAATTGCATGAATTCTGGAGAAAATTTATGAAAACACGGAGTTTTAGGTAACCGTAAAACATTTTTTTTCAATTTCGCATGGTACTGTACCTGCAATCGTGGGAGTTAGATATTCGTTGTCGATAATTTTGAAAAAGTCATTGGGATAGTAGTTTCTTGATGTTTGTTTGATGTTGCTGCGCTAAGAAAATAAAACTATATAATAAGTATAAAATAATGATGTGCATACCATGAAAATGTCAAATTTATAAATCTACCTGTAACTCTCAAACGCTTTTAAATTTAACTACGTACTTAAAGACTAAATGTTTTATATCTGTGCAAGTTAACATAAAACCGGTGTAGTTTTTTAGTTTCTTTACTTTCCGCACGCTACGCTCTACGGTTTTCTGTTAAGTTAAATAGCTTAAAAAGGAAAAGTAATTATTTTTAACTGTTTTGTTTTATAGTTTTTAAACTAGTATTTATTTTAATGAATGGTTCAATATCGATTAAGAGCGCGTTGAGCACGCACACAATAGGGTTCCGTAGAGTGTTATTTTTAATTTTATAACTATCTTCTTTTACTACAGTGTTCCTTATAATTTATTTAACTATTTAACTAATGCTGTGTAAGAAGTGTTCACTTCAGGCAAGTGTAAGACCACACAACATTTTGAGGATTCCGTAACATTTAGGAACCATTATAGTTTTGGTCTGCTCATTCGCTCTGCGTATATCGCAGATATCTCCAATTAAGATGAAACTGGGTATACGAACGTTAGCCATGTTCGTATACCCAGTTTCATCTTAATAGGAGATAGCTGCGAAACCAGAAATCAGAACTGATGTGAAAAGTGTACTCAAACTTTTTTCACTTTCCCCATTGACTGCGGTGCCTTTAGATCAGGGAGTCGAAATGGGACTATAACCGAAATTATAAATCGGTTACGGTCAACCGAAACCAAATTGGGTTTTTTAAACCGCAATTGTAACAACCTTAACTGTAACCCCGTTCCCTCACCACCGCACTCCTACCCACCCACACCACCCTCACTACTCCTCCCCACTCCTACCCCTTCCCACAACTCACGCCTTACCCTTCTTCCTACCACCGTCCACCCTAATACAACTGACGGACCCTTCATCTAGACATTTACCGAATATGCTATGTAATGAAGATAGTGACAAATTTTTAAAATATCGCAAGACCGGACATATAACTTCTTCCGCGGTCGGTACCGATTTAAATCGGTCTTTGAATTTCGGTCTGGCGGTTACGGTCACATATTTTTTAGGTCTATTTATTTCGGGACCATTTAATTTCGGTCGCTCTATTTTGGTACGCTTTAAATTTCGAGACCGAAATCAAGACCGGTTGAAACAACCTAAATATGACAGGTTTCGGTCCCGTTTCGACTCCCTGCTTTAGATAGGTCACCAAAAATGCAAAAAAAATATCGTTTTTATATCATTTGCCTTCGATCACGAGATATTTGCTTTCAACTTCATCATCAAAGCGTCCTGTCTAATTTTTAAAATAACAGCAGCATCAAAGGGTTAGCATTTCTTTAGGTGCGAGTCTTCGTGTAATGCGGACGTGTTTTTGTTTTTCTGGGATTTTTGTGCTTTGTCATGTGCTTCGTGGTAGTTTACTTAGTGCTTTTGTTTCTGTGAGTTTGTTTTGTTTTCTATTTATTAATTTTTTAAATTTTATTATCGTGGTTTCGATTCGGTGTTATCTCATTTATTTATTTTGGATTTTTTTCCCGATACCCGTGGTGAATCCGTTGTGCTTTCGATTGCTTATATTCAGCTTACGGTATTGAATTCTCCTGCATTGTTGCAGTTTCTGTTTGATGCTGTCAAATTTTTTGAAGTTTTTGCGTGAGTTCTAATCATTTGGTCATTTCTGTCCAGCTGATTTTGTTTTGTTTCTTTTTTTTTCATTTTCCGTTGCCTCCATACGTGCTTGTTGTGATCGCTTTTATTTATTTCTTCGTTCTTCGGCTTTTCTTTTGGCGACGCTGGACTTTCCTTATTTAATTTTTTGCGCGGGTTTCGTTCGTGTTGCAGTCTTGTTGCCGTGTTCCGCTTCTAATAATGCACTTTCTCGGTAACTGTCCCATTCTCTCGGAATTTCGCGTTCAATTATCAGGAAAAAAAAATTTTCAATAGATGAAGTAATATCTATGCTCAATGGTAGAAATGGCTATAAAGATTTATTGCGTTTTGTTGAGAAGGCCTGGAAATATAGAATGTATCTGGTTTCCAAGTATAACTGCTAGTCATCGAATGTTTTCTGTTTACTTCTCTAGTTGTTAAAAATTGTTATTTATTCGATACGATTTTGAAAGCCATATAATGTTGAATTTCTTAATTTTTTCTTTTTTAAATTTTAAATTTTGTTTTATTTTAAATTTTTTTTATTTTGTAAGTCACGTATTTCTCTATGCCAATCCCGGCAGACGGCCTCGATGCCAATGTCGTAGTTTATAGTGTCGCTTAGCTTAGCAAGAAATACTGTATGAATTTGCTAATAAACTATTATTATTATTATTTTCCGGTTTTGACGCGTGTCATATCGGCCTCTGGCCGGCGCGGCGGTAGTTTTCCCCTACATCGGGCGTAATGCCAAGACTTCGGGGATTTGTCATTCGTTCGTTATGTCCTTATGTATTGTCTGTAGCGTCCTGTCCGTAGTTCAAGAATTTGCGAACCGTTCGGCAAGTCTTAAGAACAACAGCTTTCTGTAGTGTGTGTGTAGTGTTTTTATGTAAATTTAGTGCTTGTATATTTGTGATTAGTGTTTTCGGTACAACGGCTGTGGAAGCCAAGATGATTGGCACGATAGTCACTCTGTCCATTTTCCACATCCGCTGTACCTCGTGTGCCAAATCTGTGTATTTTGTAATCTTCTCCCTAAAAGTGTTCTGCACATTGTTGGTGTTGGGTACTGCAATGTCACTTAGGTATGTTGTTTTGCTGTGTTTATCTATGAGAGTAATATCCGGTCTATTGTGGTGTATTGTCCGAT
Organism: Leptarthrus brevirostris; assembly: GCA_964036015.1. Taxonomy (NCBI): domain Eukaryota; kingdom Metazoa; phylum Arthropoda; class Insecta; order Diptera; family Asilidae; genus Leptarthrus; species Leptarthrus brevirostris. The sequence continues at coordinate 17,673,258 of OZ038376.1, read as the reverse complement.
CAGTTATTATTGACCGATCATAATATATTTTATATGTGGAGTTTTCAAGAACACTGTCTGGTGTATATTTGTAATATGGTATGTATGTGGCGGGTGTAAGAAGGTTGTGTTTTAGGGCTAACTGTTGGTGTATGACATTGCAGACCTGGTTGTGCCTATGCAAGTAATCTGTTTGAGTAGGGAGTTTGCATCCAGATTTCGTGAATTACAAAGAGTAAAATAATTTAGTAATTAACTTCTTTCCCCTCAAATGAATCTCTTATGAGATCCTAAGAAGAATTGTTAAATTAAACAGGCCTACAAGGGTTTTGCTGATTTTGAAAGGCTTCATGAAGAGAAAATTCCACAAAAAATTGTGGTGCTACTCAACGGAATCGTGTTGAAAGTAAAACATTCTGCCAAAATCTAAGCAGTAATTTTTAATATTTTCATAAACAAATTTTATGGAACAGCACCGTAAAATTTAGGAAAAATTAACTGCCTGATACACGATTTTTCCCGGAATAACCGGCAAATTTTACGGTTTTTCTCCGTTATTTTCCTAGTAATCTTTTCTTATACTCGGGGCTCATCGTTCAGGAAATCTTGCGATCCTGCTCCTGTTAAGATAATTGCAAAACACTTACAGTATATTAAGAACTGAAATACTTGCCGGAATTTTCGTATACAAATTCCAGAACGTGAATTATTTTTTATAATTGAATAGAAAAGAGTCAAAACATGATTCTTTACTTCCACTTTCCACTTTTGTTCCTTTTTCTTTCCATAGTAGTACATATGCTTTTGTATGGAAAATAATTGCAACGATGGATGGTTTTGAGTAACAGATGACTACTTTGACTACGAATATTGGAAGGCAAACACGATTATGAGTATTTAAAAAAAATTCAATAGTCATATTTTGTAAAATTCCCTATTAATTTGCATAGCAAAGTGCAAAACTATCTATTTTAATCATTTCCGTATCGAAATACTCGAATTCTACATAAAGAAATCTATAAAAGTGCCTATAGATTTATATATTCAACTTTAAAGAAAATACATGCGATAAAAATATTATTACTGCAAAGTGTTATTATAGTAATGACGTTAAGATAGATTAATGCTAATATAAGTGAAATTTTCACGTTGCAAAAACACTATAAGCATTTCCACTAAATTTATTGTATAGAATTTTAATATTCTAGCAAAATTGGTATTTAATTATTGTTTTCAAAAATATTTGAACGTAAAGATATCTCAAGATTTTATATCTCGAAATCCTTACATGCTTGATATAATCGCGCTATATTATGTAAGAAATGACATAGGCCTGTTTTATCCTAACCAGAAAAAGGGCAAAGTGAGTCCAATTGCCTGAAGCATTTGAAATTCGACCGGAATTTTCGGAGATAATATTGCGCCTAAAACACTAGCACTCGGAAGACTTGTTGCACCCGTCTAAACGATTATACTGGCGCAATCATTAATCCCTCGAAGAAGCCAGTAAAATTTTAATTGTTCTAAAATAATTCGAAGAGAAATTTTTGCTTACCTGATTCATGTAGTATCTAACGAATTCCATGGATTGTTCGAGGGCATAAGTGTCGCTGCTGCATGAGTCTGTTATTAACGCGCCAAGAGTGATATTCGGTAAAATTTCATCATCTTGATTTATTGTATCTATTGCATAAAGCATTGCTTCCAGACGCTGAATTCCTTTTTTTTCCTTAACCGCTCCGCAAGGATATTCAGGTCTGCCGTTTAGGCTATGCTCATGCATTGGAAATATTCTGCCTAAAACGATATCAGCTTCGATTCGAATGATTTTTCCTTCAAGCTCTAATTTTTCGCCAAAGCAATAGTTATCAAGGATAAGATAGCTAATCAAAAGCCGCAAAAGGATAAATTTAACAAGTTTGATCCAAACCAAACACATTTTCAAATTGTGTACGTTGGTTCTATCCAGGCAACTTTATTTTTCACTCCTTGCTAGATTGGTTGATGACTCTTAGAATCGGTCAACTAACACATTTTTATCACAATTTATGTCACCGACGATTTATTATTACTCTACAGTAGGCTTCTTTTACCACTAATTATTTAAGAAAACAAAAAGGTACGCCTAACACTTTCAAAACTCTTCAGTATCTAAACGACAAGTTAGCACTTTACTTAAAAAAAATTCAAATTTAAACAAAGTTCCGATTATTATATATACATACGAACTATAGAAAGTGATTGTGTAACTTAAGTGAATTTTATTAATATTAACTTCACACAAAACTACTTAGATCTCACAATGCCCTAAACGGTTATCCAACATTAAAGTTCTATTAAATTTAGGAAATTCTCACGGCACAATGTTTGCTGTACAATTTACAGAATGAAACTGTTTGAAATTGCTCAGAGTTTGTGATTTATATTAAATGAGATGCTGTAAGCTCTGTATCTAAAGGACCTGATTGACATGCGCCAATTCTAAAAAGGTACCACCACCCAGCAGCATATAATTCCTTTTAGGCAGTAACGCTTGCATTGTTGTGCATATTAGTTTAACACCTTTTCGCAAGCATTTCAGTTTTTTTTTTTAAATCAAAAGATGTTCTAACTGAGCAGAGAGGAAGAACGACAATCCGAGCTAAATATTAAGATTTTATATCAGGAGTTCATCTGACGCGGAAGTATATAGTAAATAAGATCCTTGGAAATCATTCCTTTTTCTGTTTGTTTTTCTCCGGCAATTAGTTTCCGTCCGAATGTGTTATCAGTTAAAAAGTTTCAATTAAAGAAACTTTATTTCAGATATTTTCGATAGGAACAATTTTCACCTATATTATCAACCTTAATAGCTTTCTGGATTTATCAACAGGAACTCCATTTGATACGATTCGACTTACATTATGGACTTTATCGTGTTGGAAAATACCCAAACTCGCTAACTTGGCTAATATAAATGCCGAAAGAGTTCATATAAAGATATGTGAAAAAAGGCAGTCTGATTTCGGTACTGATGGAATTCCAGTGTACCGAGGGATTACAAATTGTGGATTTTTGAAACCTAAATATAAATATTTTGCAGTGGCAAAACGTTAATCGTCGCTATGTCAATCACAGTCTAAATTTTTTAAAGTTAGTTTTGCAGTGCACTCCACAATTGTGGATTCGATTTTTTTAGACGAAGTCAATGGATGCATGTATATTTGAATTTGTTACCTTAGCCCAATTTCATAAAAATTTACAAATGACAAATCATAATGTATAAACTCCACAATTGTCATGTTTCTGGTACAATTTTTTTTTTTGAATTTTGTGAAATTGTCAGAAAATATTAACAAAACATCCTGCCTTTCAATTTCTTTTATCCAAACAATATAAATATAGCGTACCTAGATAAAGGATTTTTACGAGAGTTTCCAGCGTTTGAAAATTCTTAAAAATCTGAGTAAATTTAGAATGGCCAGATTTATATATCTCCTCTGTTCTAGTAAGCTTGTTTTGTTTGTTTCAAAATTTTGGTTTTATTTATCTGACATGTAAAATTAGTTGAAAAAAGGCCTCTGTAAGGAAAAATTAATAATAGACATTTTTTTGATAAACAAAGGGATGTTAGGGTCGGAAAACACGAACAGGTCAAAGAGTCATATTTTTGTAATCGAGAAAAAAACCAAATGATAGTAATTATGTGGTTCGCTAAATACGAATACACCAAAATCTGACCGATTCGAGGTGATCTGGTTGAGATATTGAAAGTCCAAGGGTCAGCTTTTGTATTTTCAGGAAAAAGGATGGTTAAAGAAACGTTTTCTGGGGATGGAAAACAGGAATCTCGCAAAATTCGGTACATCCGAGTTGACTCATTCCAGATGACCTGGACCAAAAAGCCAAAAAAGTGATATATTAGTTAAAGGTGGAGGGAAGGTTTTGGACAGATTAAAGAGCAGCGCGCCACATGGCGACCTGCTCCGACTTCAAAGGAGCGTCTCAACAGTGAAAGCAGCCGTTATTCTCACGTAAAATATTGTTGCGATAAAGTGGTTGGTGAATATTTGTTTAGCGCATTCTCTGAAGAATCTTCAGAGACGCTAAAATAGTTTGACAATCTAGGAATAGTTTTATTTAGTGTATACAGGAAATACTTCTTTTGTCAAGCCATTGAATAAGTTTCGAAGCTCATTTTTGGGACTGTTTGGGCATTGAAAGGTGATGTAGACGCCATAGAGTATTTGAATGCGGGATCGAATTGTATGGTTCTTTTTATGTTGAATGCAGCATAACAATTTAAGTTATGGGAAGTCAGTTAAAAAGTCCCGTCAAAATTTGTGCATAAAGTACACATTATTTTAAGCAACGTCTTGGGGTGGAATGGAGTAGAGGTGTTGCCTAAATTTGTACTTAATGCGCAGATTTTAACTAGACTTTTTACCTGACTACTAGATCTTGGGTGGGCGTTTGTATAGCCTAAGTGCCGAGCGCGTGAAGCGATTAGGAGGAGGGGTGGAGTAAGTAATAAAATGTCGGCCTTTGAATCCAAAGGTCCCAGGTTCGAATTCCTCCAGCGGCGACCCGACTTCTGATGACGGAGGTGCTGATGCTTTAATGTTAGGTGACAGCGAATACTGACGAAAAATTTTAGTTTTCTTAATGAATATGAAGTTGTAATTGTTTTGATCTGTTAAAATGATTAACTCTTTTTTTTTAGTTATAGTACAACCTCGTCTGACTATTTGTCTGTCACAGCTGGTTATTTCAACAACTACTAATGCTATCGACTCGAAGTTTGGAATAGTTTTAAATAATACTTGCAGTTTGTTTTGATTTTTATTTTGAAAATTAACTCGGGTCATGTGAATATTTGCTGCACATTTTGTGCATTTTGTGAGAATACTTGCCCACCTTTCTAGCAAAGGAAAAAGTTTAAAAAATATTTTTATTTCAAAAGGGGGCGAAAGAGGGGTCAAATTTGTAAAGTGGGGTTACTAGGTTTGGGTATCAATTGAAGGTAAAATTCCATTCTTGTTCCTTGTTTAAAAGTTTTAATTATTAATGATAGCAGTCTCTTTAAAGAATTTTTAATTTTTTTTGAAAATTTTACTTTAAATTTCTTGTTTACTGTCATTTGGCTATTTTAATCGGTACATCTTTTTCGATAGATGATATTCCATTACCAATTCTTTTACTAAATTTATTTTAATATTTGTATTGCTATTTGTCACCTGTGAAACTTATATGTTGTCACTTGTTAATTTTTCTGAAATAGGTCCCTCGCGATAAACGTGTGATTAATTTTTTAGACGTTGAAATCATTAGTTCATGTTTAAAAAAAAGATTGGAGCTTTGTAATAAATTTTATTGATTCATGCAACAACAATACTTTTTTAATAACTATTACAATGGAGGTAATAAAGCTCTTTACAATACATATCCACTTAATCATATATGTACAATATAATATTCAAAGCAATAGGGAACAAAATTCAAACCAAACTAAGTAAATTACTAATTAATAAATAAAGTGAGAAAAATAAGTGAACAAATAAATGAGAAAAGTAAAGAAATACACAATGTTGAGATGTTAAAGTTTTTAAACTTGCTCAATTGTATCTTTAAAAATCGCAGAAAGGTTGTTTGCACTTCTCAGGATAGGGCATAGTGTATTTTTTTATTAAAAATAATACAATATGCCGAACCAAAAGAAGGGCAAACATGATCATATTTACACTTTTCCGAAACCGGAGCACTGGCATCTTATTATTAGGCGGTGCAAAGCGCGTACACTTATGTTTCCTTTGGGCTCTTGTGGAGCAAAGGGTGTTTCGTACATCGACCCTTCACCTGGTTCAGTTCTTCGCTAACGATCTAGACCCCCTTTTGCATACTTATGTACCTTGTTTACCTACAGATCTTCTCTACGTGTTACGCGGTCATCCAATCTGACATATTAAATTCTCTAAACTTGTCCACTTTTATCCCTAAAAACTGCAGTAAGGCTGTTTGCACTTCTCATGATAGGGCATAGTGTATTTTTGTATTAAAAAGAATACTATATGCCCGAACAAAAGAAGGGCAAACATGATCATATTAACACTTTTTCAAAACCGGAGCACTGTCATTTTATTATTAGGCGATGCAAAGCGCGTTTCCTTTGGGTTCTTATAGAGCATTGGGTGTAATTAAATTCCAATTAATTTTTTATACGTTGAAATCATTAGTTCATGTTTAAAAAAGAGCTTGAAGCTTGCTATTATTTCTAAAATATTTAAACATAAAAATTGTTGATTGGAGCCTACTAAACTGACGTCGTGAACATTTGCAAACTACCATGCGTACACGGATTGTTAAGACCCTGGTACCATTTAAAACTTGAAGCTCTGGGATCCACCCACATAAGGACGCGTTCTCTTAGTTTTAAATCACTTAACTCTGAAATTTATAAATAATATTTTTTAAATGATTTTCTGTAAATTCTTATCTATTTAATTCATCTTCAGTAATATTTTATTAAAGGGCGTTTCCGATCTTGGGAATTAAAAACATCTATTTTTTGTTCGATTTTAGAAATGTTACTAAAAGAATCCGAATTCAATGACTGGACAATAGCACGTGCTGCTTGAGCGGTTCAGGTACAGTGCGTCCCCCCGAATTCTAGGATATTGTTTTCTCTTGGGATACATTTTGAACACATCTCACTATAATATCATTGCGGAAGATTAGGAAATACGCGTTCATGTCTTTTAGTCGATAAGTTCGTATGCTCTTACGCGAGGATTCGGTTTTAAAATAGCAATGGAGTTTGAGTGCAACGTAAACTATATTAATACATGCCCAGATACCGACAGAGCTTACGAAATTAATCGAAAAATAACATAAAAAATTATACAACTTCGAGTTTCCCTTCTAACTCAGAAGGCGCACTTGTTGACTCAGGCCAAGCAATTTATTTACCTATTTCAACAACCAAGTGTTGGAATGAGGCTCTGATGAAAAAAAAAACAACAAAAGTAAATAAATAAAAACGATAGGGTGGTTTTTTGCTAAAAACGCGAATTACATGTAGTTTTCGAATGAACAAATTTGTTAAAATTCGAATTAATATTTTAAACCGCCGCCACTGCAATTTTGAAAATTATTGTAGGTTAATTTCTGTTGTTGACACAAAAACTAAACTTAATTAGAAGAAAAATCAATTTTAATTTGTGATTTAGGAACTCCCGTTAACCCGGTAAGATGGATAAGATCTAATGAAAGTAGAGAATTCCTGGACAGAGCATTAACCCTCGACGATATGCTCACCGCAACGAAGGATCTTCGCCGTCATATCTCTCCTGGTTATGATGGTCTAACTCCAGAATTTTTTTTCCCCACAGGAATCTTTTGATTCCAGACCTATTGGAGGTCTTCAGTTCTGCAGTGGTTGGACATACCGAATTTCCCTCAAGTTGGCGGAGATCCGTTATGCGTCTTATACCCAAGAAGGGAGATCTTCAGAGACTGGGAAACTGGGGGCCAGTTACGTTGTGCAATGTCGACTACAAGATAGTTTGCAAAGCACTCGGAACTATACTAAGCTCAGTGATAGCATCGGTTATACACCCGGAACAGTCCTACTGCATTCCAGGTCGTACTATTTACGATAACATCGCCGCAGCAAAACATCTTTTCGCCTACCACGAACAGACTGGTTCGTAGATGGCCATGATCTCGTTAGATCAAGATAATGCGTTTGATAGCGTCTCGCATGAGTATCTACTGAGAGTGCTCGATAAATTTGGGCTTCCGTCCAGATGGATTGAGATCATCAGTGGTCTGTATAGAGATTCAGTGATTCTCATAAAGCATAATGGCCACATATTATCTCCTATTCCGTTTCGTCGGGGTATCAGGCAGGGATGGCCGTTGTCAGGAATGCTTTATGACTTTTCCTGGAGCCACTGCTAGTAAATCTTCGTCAATCGTTGAGACAATATTCAGTTCACCTACCATACACTACTATAAGGCCACTTATTCTAGCGTATGCTGATGACCTGTCTATTTTCGTTACGAAAGAAGTTGCATTTCCAGTCGCTCGTGAGCGATTGGCGGGCGCTAGGGTTAACATAAGCAAAAGCCAAGGCCTATGGTGTGGGAGGTGGCGGAATCGTTCAGTTTCTCCTCTAGGCATACAATGGACCAATACTTGCTTGAAGTATTTAGGTGTGTATATCGGGCTCGTCGGTAAAACACGTAATCGCCGCATGGCTCTGGAGAAATTTTTTCGGAGCAGTGAATTCGTGGCGGACTAGATTGTTCCCCCTTTCGCTGAAAGGACGTGCAGTCGTTGTCAATTACCTGATTACCTCGTCCATCGTTCACCTGCTTAAGTCGGAGTGCTTCGAGGAAGGCTTCGTTAAACTTTTGCAGGCAAAAATCATTGACGCATTTTGAGGTGGGGGGGGGGGGGGGGGGGATGAAAATGGGTCGCTGAAAGCACGCTCTGTCAACCAGTAGCGGAGGGTGGATTGAGTCTTACGGACATGGTCGTTAAAACGCGTTGCCTCCAGATCAGAGCATTCCAACGAGTGTTCCGGTTTAAAGACAGCTTGATTTCTCAGCTGTGGGTAAGTTCCTTGGGGGGTGCCGGCATAGGAAAGCATTACTATCTGCTTTCAGTCCGCCCACCCTATCCGCACGATTGGTCTCAGGAAATGATCTCTACGATCACGACCTGGGGCAGAATAAGACCGGCATTCCATTTGCAATGGGATGAAATTGGGTACGGGGATTTTTCAGCTATACCGATCAGGTTAAATCCTGAATTAGTGGATTCGGTGTTCAGTAATGCTCGAGGTGTAACAGCCGAAACAGGACAGCTTACAGTTCTCGGAGATATCATTGATGCTTCTGGGAACATACTTATACACCCAAACACAACACAATTAAACGAATTGGTTGATACAGCACGAGAGCGTTTCAGCCAACTCAGTACCAGGTTGCCTGGCACAGAGGTGGTGAACGCTTTCCTGGTGAATCAACCGCCACACACGCCATTCAGTACACTGACATCACGTCGGCTGCGCGATCTATTTGCAGATGCGTTACCTGCAGAACACTTAGGTGTTAACAGATGGAGCGCACATTTTGGGGTAGAATTCGGAGTAATCGGAGGGGTGACTAGCAGAGTGGTCTACAGTTATCCGTCCAATTATAGAGACTCTGATGTAGCATTCAAACTGCTACATCATAGCCTCGTGCATCCAAATCAGCTGTCGCACATTGACCAGAGCCTTCAAATAGTCTGCACGGTTTGTGGGGGTGAAGGAACTTTGTTCCACCGATACTTCACATGCCCGGCATTACTCGAACATCGTTTTTACTGGGGCCAAGGACATGCAGCCAAGTGAATTGTTTAATTAGCTTTTTTCTTACACTAGCTAAATCAACAGTTCATTTGTATTGCATGCGGATCGAGCCTGGGCAACAGGCCACTGACACACAGATACACACACGTGCACTTAGAAGCCACTTTGTTGCCAGATTGAGAAGACGTTTACGTCTTGAATACCTTGTAACGGAGCCAGACACATTCAACTGTACCTGGCAGCCGCTAGCGTCGGTACAGAATGGTAGCCTTGTCTTTCACTGGTGACAATAGGCCGCAGCCTTGTAGCACCTTATTCACGGAGCTTCTCTCCGCTTTGGATCTGCTACAAGTGCTGCGGGAAAGATGAGTCCTACGGCGATGATGGGAGCAGTTTTCGGACGTCCATGACTCTGCAGACTGCTCTCGCGGGACTCTATCTATTTTTAGTACGCTCACCTGGGAAACTTGAAGCGGGGTGCTCCAAGGGGACTAGAAAAGTGGCGAAGACTTCTGCGGAGAGCAGCGCTGCTTGCATGCGAGTAGGTATTCTCGATGTAGCGTCTTCGGCCGGTGCTGCATCTACCTCCGGGGATCATTCAAGCTCAGTAACCAGGTGACTTAAATTCATTTAGTTAGGTCTAGTTTCAAAATATCTTTCGGCAACCTTATTCAAAATTTTTGAACTTTTATTAGAGCTTCCACTCACCGGGTGGCTGTCAAAATTTAAGCTGTAATATTTTCTTAATTTTCTTTACTTTTTTCACATTTTGGCAGTCTTTAAAATTTTAACAAATTTGAGTCTTTTTTCGTCCTTTTAATATGTTACAAGTCTTTTTTGTTTTCTACTTTTTGATATGTTACTGAGCCTTTTGGGATTTTGTGTTTTGTTTTTGAGCCTTTTTGCCATTTTTTGAGTCTTTTTGATGAGTATTGAGCTTTTTACAGTGATATTTTGTGATTTTTGTGCCTTGTTTTTGTAACCTTTTTTGATATTTTTACATTTTACAGAGTAGTTAGGGAGTTTTTTAGTTTTTATACAATCTACGAATTATAACGTTGAGCCAATTAAAGTACTATATATACATAAAAAAAAATTATTATTTTATTTTTATTATTATTATTTATTGCTTTGCTGTTTGTTGTTGCCGTCTTTGATTTCTGACCGTGCTGGGCTGCCCGTAGAGTTTTGGGATTAACTCTTTTATTTTTATTTTTTCTTTCTTTCCTTTTGGTTTTATGCTCGTCATGTCTAGGTTCGGATGATGTTACCCGGGATGGGGTCGCTGACGGTGTATGCGGTAACCTGTTTCATGTCAAGTGCCTCAGACGTGGTACTGGATCGTCTGGCGCTTTCAGCTGTAGGGATTGTTCCAGTATAAAGCCGTGCCACGATCTCCGATTGCTGAGGAGTATGATAGACGCTTCTTCCGGTGACCTGTCACTTATTGCGGACAGAGTCGGCTCCTTTTCTGCCCGCTGGAGTGATCTCCAGCTCTTCTGCGAAGATAACAGTATCATCACCACTAAGTTTTACAGGGTGTTGGAGGTGCACGAAATATGTATGCCTTTGGATTCGACTATAGGAGCCGAATCTTATGCGCTCCCATGCAGGTAAGTATTTTGGGGGTTCCTAGGCATCCAAGTTGTGATGCCACCATACTGGAGCAGGGGCAAAGGGTTAGGAAATGAGCCTAATCTCATTGAGTTGAGCAAGACAAGGGGTTCGGATCGCATAGCCGGATCCGAATTTCATCCAGTATACATACCCTGTGCACTCAGGGACATAATTAGTCCTAGTGGTCGGATAACCTGAGCCACTGGGTATCCTGCAAAGGCGACCATAACAAGAGCTCTATATTCTGTTGAATAGGTTAATTGATTCCAGACTTCTGCCTGAAGTGCACCTTCTGAGTTAGAAGGGTTAATTCCATTAAAAAAAAAAAAAATTGAATACCAATCTATGGGAGAGCCTAAGGAGTTAAGCTTTAATCAATTAGAAATGCCATCGGTGTAAAGAAATTTTAATATTTCTTTCTTTGCTGGAGTTGTAAACAAGTTTTATTTTGAATTTTTCCGTAAATTTCTGTTGGTGCACTTCCTCCTTCATTAAATTTCCTTCAATATATTTTATGCTTAAATGAGCTCGGATGCACAAAGAAGGATGCTTGATTTCCTGAAGGATGTTTTGGAGTAAGTTGCAATAAATAACCGAGGAAAAATTGCAATATGCTGCATTTCACCGCTTACTACCTCCTCAAGTATAATTCACTATTAAATTGCTTTGTGAAATATACTAAAGAACTTTCCTTTTTCATAAAATTTCATTATTATAATATAATGATGAGAGTGTTGTTCCTAAGAGACATGCAGAAAGACAGGCGGACGTATGGATAGATGGACACGATTGACGCTATATTGCTAATAAAGCTTCTACTCTCTGCCAAAGAAATACAAACCAACTGAAATTAAAAATTCTTTTAAAAGTAAAAGCTTTTTCGAAAAAGAATCACTTTAAGCAACAGGCAAAGCTCAAGGCCCTTTGTTTGGTTTTGTTTTGAATTTTTCCGTAAATTTCTGTCGGTGCACTTCTTCCTACGTGTGTTTTGTCTTTGCAAAATTCATTAAATTTTCTTCAATATATTTTATGCACACAGAAGGATGCTTAATTTCCTGAAGTATGGTTTGGAGTATGTTGCAATAAATAACCGAGGAAAAATTTCAATATGCTGTATTTCACCGCTTACTACCTACTCAGGTATAATTCACTATTAAATTGCTTTGTCAAACATACTAAAGTACTTTCCTTTTTCATAAAAGTTCATTATTCTAATATAATGATGAGAGTGTTGTTCCTAAGAGACATGCAGAAAGACAAGCGGACGTATGGATGGATGTACAGACCGAAACTATAAGGGTTTCTAGTGATTACGGAACTCTAAAAAGGTCTTACTGATGTCCTTATTGACTTAAGTCGTAGTTTTCTGAATTTCGTGGCCACCGCCTTAATTCAGAGCAGTTATGCATTCTACAGGAATCTAGTATTCAGTAATATTTCATGGTTAACACAACCAAAAGCTTGAGTAAATCCAAACAACACGAGTGAACTGAAGCTGTTCTCATCCAGCGCGGCATTAAAATCCGTCCGTTTGCAAATAATTTATCAAATAACAGTTAATTATTCGATTATCAAGTAACGCACAATAAAATAACAAATAATTATTTTAAATTTAAATAAGGAGTACCAAATGCGGATAATTTAAAATAAATATTGAATCAAATAAAAATTGATTCTAATAATTTTTATTCAGTAGGCTAGGTGATGCTTGGCAAGATATGGACAATTAAAATTAGACGCCTACGATTGACGCTCTATTGCTGCTAAAACTTCTACTCACTGCCAAAGAAATAAACGTACAAACCAATTGAATTTAAAAATTCTTTTAGAAGTAAAAGCTTTTTTGAAAAAGAATCACTTAGTGCCGTACCACACTTGTCCTGCTTCCGCGCGATGAAGTCCGCACGAAGCCCACATTTGTCGTGTCGGATTTTGTGTAGAACACACGCAATTTATTGTATGTAGTGGTAACATTAAAGCAGTTTCCGAACCCAAATAAACCTTGCTTTGAATGTATGCGTGCCGATGTGACGATAAGTAGGTAAGTTCCGTGCGGATTTCCCTATACACCCCCGCACGCCCTCTCTCCAACAAACTGCGATGAAGCAGGACAAGTGTGGTACGGCACTTAAAGCAACAGGTAAAGCTCAAGGCCCTGAGTGCCCAATACCCTGGTAATTATTATCTCGAACCCGGCGTAACTGAAATTAATCAAATCACGAATTCAAATTAAGCGAGTTGGAATTTTTTTTAATAGAAATATGCCTAAAATTACAGAACGAGTAAAGAACTCATTTTACCATAAAATATTAACTCTGCACGGCGTGTCTAAAAACATGGTTTTGAGAAAAAGCGCGTTTAAACTTTGACAAAGGAAAAAAGTGGTAAAAATATAACTTTTCTTTCTTACAACTAGTCAGCTATTCCTGGACCATATAGCAATCGGTCCTCTTCTTCGTGAAACTGATATTATTATATTCAAGGAACATTATTTTATCCAAACAGACCATATATAAAAGAATTTTATAACTTCTGGCAAGTAGACATGATTTTCGGCCGGTACGCGTTCGCACAATTTGGAATTGCTCAAATTTGTTCAGTTCATAACGTGCACGTTTCCTATATACTGCACATAAAATTGCTGTTATACGCATGAGAAGAGAGAAACCAGAACGTATTTGATTCATTAATGCATTAATGTGTTGTACCTGTTAAGGTAAAAGGAAAACGCGATTGAGCGAACGATGGTTCAATTAAAGAAATTCCTTTCTAACACAATCAATGCAACGCTCTCGCTGCAAAACTTGGTAAATCAAAAATTTCAGATAACTTCATTATTTTCGAATCTGAATGCATCCACTGAAATAATTTACTGCGTTTTGAATTAACGTGAATATTGGGGTGCTCGAGTTCTGTATCAATATTTAATTAAAATTGGAGGACTTAATGATTGGGTGAAAATTGGAAGACTTACGTAACAGCAATATGTTTGATCATTGCAGAGATTCAGATACAATACATGTAAAGTAAAGTTAGGTCCTTTTTAAAAGCTTTCATTTAACTTCACATGTTTGTTTATTAGTTTATTTAGGCCAAATCTTGCAGGTCAATTTTGGATCAGTTCCCGTTATCGGAATACCCGTGTATAAGTCCGTTGACATTGCAATATAGTATATCTTAAATCATTCGAAATCCAATATCCAAATAAAAGGGGTTAACGAATAAAAAACTGTGACACCATTTGAAATTGAATTGGCGGAAGATGACCTATTGCCTGTTTTTCATAACGTGTGGCTCGATTTGGACGAATCTGTTTTTGATGTACATATGATAACGGCTAGGAACGAATCAAGTATCTTCAATGAAATTCCTAACTTTCAAACTTCAATTGAGACCACTAAAGCAGCAGGATGTCCTCGAATGTATACCTATGTCATGCGAAAAAATTCAAATTTAAATGACTTTACTGTAGATTCCATTGAAACATTAAAAGTCTTTTCGCTTTTGCGGTTTTGACAAGAGGCGAAATTGCTTTTCGAAATTTGAAATTTGCAATGCTGTGGTAAATTGTCATTTGAAAAATGAAATGAATGATGTCATATGAATGAAACATTACTAACACTTTTTCAAATTATTTAATATACCTTTAGTTTCCAAATATTTTGTTTACATTACCCTACAGCCACAGAAAGTTGTTGGTCATTGAATAAGTTCTAGGTAATGAGAATTTGAAAGCAAACTTCATGAATTAATGAAGAATTCTAGCTTCATAATATAACGAGATATATTTAACTAAGTAAATGTAGCAAATTTAAATTTTCTTTTAGCTTAAATTTTATGTGGAAAAAAATTGTTTTTCTTCAATTATTTAACAGTACTTGTAAGGAAACTGATATGTTATCTTTTGAGAATAAAATCTAGGCATAGTGCATACTTGATTACTGGAAAAACCCAACAGTTGAAATTCCTCGCTAATAGCAACTGAACCATTAATATGGTTGCAACAAGTCAGTGTTTTGAGAATCGATAACTGCAACTCTTTCAAAAATATTATTTCTACTTATATTTTATGTTTAAAAAGTCGTACTGAATTTTTAGGAAAAACGGTTGGACTTTAAGGCGCCTGCACCGTTGGTTAACGTAATCTCCGTCCGCAATGAGGGTTCCAACTCCAGACAATAACCATGGGCAACCGTTCCGTTGTTAAAAACGCGTTTGGTTTTTATTGGAACATGTTTATTAAAGAGATAGATAAAAAGGACGGATAAAGCTATAGTCGACGAAAATATCGTGATCTATAGTATTAAATGGGCTAATTCGATTAAGTAAGTTTGAAAAGGAGACCTCTTTGGCTTTAAATCATTTTCTTGTGTACACAGCAAATCCGCCACCAATACGGCTATTCCGATCGAATTTCGAAATAAAGTTAAATTTATGATTGATACCAAAGGATGTGGTATCGCATCATTTAACCACTGTTTACTACCTGCAATGGTATTCATTTAGTAAGCAATGCAATGCTTTTTGCATTTATCGTACGTACCGTCAGGCCTGATAACAATAATTTTCTATACTTTGTCCAAGATTGAAAAGCTATCCATGTTGAAATTTAAGCGGGCCGCTAGCAAAGCACTTAAGTTTAACAAATATTTTGTAAATAATAAAAAAGATAAAAGTAAAAGTAAACCTTCGAAAGAAGAAACATCTATGAAATGAGACTAGTTAAAGATGTGAAAGTAAGGAAGTAAATCTATAAAAAAACAAAGATACTACTAATTAAAATTGGTTTAAACTTACTGAGACGTATCGTGCCTCATTTCAGTGACATTCATCCGTTTTGACGATGCACGTGCCTGTTCCAGGTTAGGAATGAACGAGTCTTATTTTTACTGTTTTTTACTGTTGTATTAACGATTATTTACCCCCCGTGGACTGCCACCTTGACGTGGTGGTGGGGCTTAGTATGACGGCACGTTAACCCGAGCGTATCGCCATGTGACTAAGAGCAGTCCGAAGAGAAATGAGGATTCTTACAGGCCCTCGGAGCGATGCCGACTGAAGCTTAGTTTCTGGTAGGATCATCCTTAGCGGTAAGGTCCGGAAGGAAAGAAAGGACTGGCGCCTACGGAATGAGGCATTAAGACTGAGCGCAGTAAGGTCTTAATTATGGCATTGGGCTATTATTTGGATTGGATTGCTATTGGGCCGACGATTCGCAGTAGCCTGTTATCTGAGTATGCAGAAGTGACACTGTGGTGGCAGTATTAAGCATTATAAAGTTTATTTGCATTTATAAGGTTTAGTGATTATGGGTTACGTTCGTGTTTGTATAGTTACTTCTTACAATTGAGATATTGATAGATTTGGTTTGAATATGTGTCGTTCATACACAACATTTGTCGAGTCTGTAACTTCCGAAGAAGTCTACTAATGTATAGCACGTTTGGGCAGACTAAAATATAGGCCCAAAGGTGTTGTTTTATCCAAAAACCTAAAAATTATTAAAAGACACTTAACCGTCAATGTGTTTGTGGAATCAGATTGAACAAGTGACAAAGAATACTAGCAAGAGATAGTTCGCATGTCTTCAGAAAGGCAGCGGGTATATCGTCAGGACCACCCGTGAAGCCCTCCGCCAAATTAGATAAATGTTCAGCAACATGTGCATCGTCGAATACTAAATCGTAAGGCTCAAGGGAGGTAGGCAGGAGCCGCGTCAAGTGGGTAAAATCAGAAGTGAAAATATCACAGAAAGACGTTCGGAAAAAATCCGCGAAAAAAGCAGAGATTGTAGGAGCATCGTCAATTTCACAGTCACGATACCTCAAAGAGGAAGGATAGGCATCACATTTACGCTTCGAGTTAATAAATCGCCTGAACAATTTGTGGTCGCAAATAGTCATAACGGCTTCCTGAGGCCCAAAACCTCTTCTACGCTTTACCCTTCAAGTTCCTCAGATGTCGGGAGGTACCATCAAGCCAGGGACGGAACCGGTCAGGGGAACCGGATCTAGAAATGCTAATAGGAAAAAAAACGCTCCCGGCCAGATCGACGTCGCGCTGTCCCAGCACGCCCGAATGATCACAAAAAAGTAACCAGTCATCAATGCACGAGAAGTCAGCGTGCTTAAAGTCACCGAGTAGGGAAGGAGATGCAACGGTAGCGTCGAAGCAAATAACAACCAGGATGCTTTCCTGATTCGATTCAGGAACCAGAGGAACCAGGTATCTCCTCACAATCGTACCATCTGGGTCAGAGGAAAACACCAAGTCAAGAATCCTCCCTGAATCATTAGGAACATCACAGCATTGAAAATTCTACAGAGTCCAAAAAGAACAAAGCGTATTGGGGAACAGACGTTAGTGAAGGAATAAAGCCATCAGCATCAAGAGAGTGAGTCCAACCGATGCCGGGAAAATTGAAGACGCCAAAGAGCACGATGTCCTCCGAGGGAAGCAAGGAATCTCAAGACAACGCAGAATAGATCGAGGTCGCGGGAGTCGGAAATGTCGACGATCGAGTACGAGATAACCCCCTGATCGCACACGGGACCCCACCACCGACTGGAGAACAAAGGTCGGAAAGGTGTCGATCCCTGCGAAAAACCTAAAACTCGGGACCGAAAGCTCAGTGTCAGAGAAGTCCCGGTCACGTTGGCGTAATGGAAAGAGATCCGGCTGGCAAGTTTTTTTGGCAACGAAGCCAGAGCTGATCGGGCCCTAGGGGTGAACTCGCGAACAATGGAACCAGGGGGCCATATTTCCGAAGAGAGAACAGCCGTAAAGGCGTCTTCCGGAATAAACACCTTAAATGGGGCGGTATTTCTGCGGCCAACGTGGCCATGAGTAGGGCTAATTATCCTACAGGCGATCGTACCGCCAGGAACACCCACCCGTGAACAGACATTATTGACAATATCGGCCTCGGAAGTATCTGGGTGAACCCGAGACACAAAGATACATTTGAGCCGGTGCCGGTCTGCCACCAGGGCGAGGCGGACAGTCGCCCAACTCAGCCCGCACAGAGCTTGCGCCTGAACCATGATTGTCGACATTTGTTGATACAGTCAGCGGAGCAGTGGCAGCATGGATGCCCGAACGGCGGGCAGTGCGGGAACGATGGTTCATGCTCCGGGCAACATCATGGGAGGCATACTACCGGCAGGCCCCTCATGAAATGCAGGCGAACTAACAACCGAGGGCTCGGAGACAGCCGGTGGCCCGGAGGAAGCCCCACCGCAAGTAGAAAGGGCCCTCACGTCGGCAGCAATAGAGTCAGTTAAGTCTCCGTTAGCCAAAACTGATGCAGACCAAGCAGCGACATCAAGCTTAACCTGCTTGTGGGGAGCCCAACGATGAAGCCAGGCCGGGATCAAGGCCAACAACTGCAGCCTGAACATCGGCGAGTGAATCGGAAATCACAGAGGCTTTAGATAGAGGCCAACTCGTTCGAGCGGTTCAATAGGGCGCAAGAGTTGGATTCCAGGACACCAGCAACGTTCAGCAACTTGTACACTTTAGTGGTAATGATGCCGGTATCCTCGGACAAAAGCTGCAGGTCACCCCAGCGGGAGGAGAAGGGGCCAACCTTGTCAGCAACCAGAGCAATGTCGTAAGATGGGACTTTCATCATGCCCTTTACCAACTTCAGGACATGGCAAGGCTTTATGTCTGAACACTCAGCGCAGTTGGAACAAAGAGATGATTAAGTTTCTCGCTTCAGACATGTAGCATGGAAAAAGTGGCCACAGACACCATCATAAGCCACTCCATCACGGACAATCTCCAACGCACAAGCCCCACACTTAGATATAAGGAAAAATTAAATACAAAATAACAAAGAGAAAATAAAGATGGAGAATAAAAATGAAACAAAAATGAGAAATAAAGTAAAAGTAGGGAACAAAGTCAGTCGATAAAAAGATAGTCAAGTCGTAAAAATGAAGAGAAGAAACCAAATGAAGAAAAGAGCGAAAGCAGACAGCAAACAGATTCAGGACAGCAGAGAAGCGGAGAAGGCAAACAAGAAATAAAGAAAAGACAACACAGTTGAACGACTATCAAAAACAGACAGGTAAAACGTGAAAAAATGGTCAAGAGTAGGATGACGGTCAGATCGTATACAAGAAATGAGTCAATAAATTAAATAAAAATAAATAGTAATAGCGGCAACAAAAAGGGTCAGACCAAATAAAAAAGAATAAAAAGAAAAGAAAAAGAAAAAGGACAAGAAAAAACAAAACGAATAGTTTCAGTTTCAATTTCTGAGTCCACGGGACTTGAACCTTTGCACGGGGAGGAGTTAATATTAAGCCATAGTAACAATTCTCAAAATTGTAAAAGCAAATAAATTGCAAACGCGGATATGTCGAATAGGCAAGTCACGTTGACTGACCAACAAATAACGATATCGGATACGAGTTGCAATTTATTTGATTCCATTAAAATTAAATGCAATGTTTTTGATATTCAGCTTTTCCTTCTAGCATTATTGCGAAATAAGCACATAAATTTCTTAAGTTAGATTTTTAAAAATTATTCAGTTTGTAATTGAACTCGTAATAAAGTAGTCGGTTTTTGAAGTGACTCTTTTTTTATTTCTCCAGAAGGCGATAATCTTAACTTCTGTAACAAATGTAAATGTTCAATATTGAAAATAAAAGCACAAACGCAAACGCAGGGTCGCCGCAGCAGTGTTAGTTAATAATTCTTGTTAATGATTTACACCTTACTAATTACAATAAGGAAATATTCTCACATTTAAAATTCAAAAATTCAAATTGACTTACCCAACAAAACCTTTAGAAGCAATTTTTACTCACATACGAAAAGACGCGAATATTACTATATTTCACCATCTCTAATTGTTTATTCTACGGAATTGTGATCATAGAACACAAACAATCATTAATTATTAAAAATTTCATCGAATAACAGCGAAAATTAATGTAAAATTGTAAAAAATTGCGCAGAAAATGAAAAACTTACGAGCACCACGGACGTCAATACGGAAATGTCATTTTCGCCTCCAAAATTAACACGTATTTGAAACATTTTTAACATTACTATCTCCGACCCGGCTCGAGTTTTCTGTGCGGACGAAAACGATTTAAATTTTTTACGCGGTCGAAATTGAGACTTTTCGTTGCTTGCAATGGTATTTAAGTCGTTTTTGCTCGAGTTTTTCTCTGATTCGTTTTTGTGCCGAATTTCACGCGGTTCGTTTTTGCGTTTCTGTGTTCATTCAATAAAGGTAATTTAAAAAACCCCTATTTTCCTATGGTTTTGCCGGGAATCAAAAACTATATATAAATTATGGATTGAAAGTATAATATGATGGATTTAAATTTTTATTGAATTCTGGTTTCAAAGCTAAATCACAAAATCAGAGTCCCGCTCAACAAAAACCAAAATTCTCGCACTGAAACACACAAATTACAAAATCAACAAGTTTAATGTTGTTGCTGCACGAGTTACAAAGGCAAACTCTTTCTCCCTTCAATCCTTTCAGAAATTTTGTTTTTTATTTTTATTCAATTGTCCATAACTTACCAGAAAGGCCCAATATGTCCCGGTAGAGACTGGATGTATGAATTTACACGTATAAAAATTCCCTTTCTATTTGCACTTCCTGATTTTAAAACCAGTGGTGGTCTTTTTCTATCTATTTTTATAATACACACACTTTAGAGCCTAACAAAAACAAATTATTATTAAAATGGGAAAACACTACTGACTTTATTTAAAAATGATTGATAGACTAATACTTTAAAACAGTTCTTTGAATGCTTCACGGTTCACGTTCTATGTCAGACTGGTTCAAATTGCTCCGAGTTAGTTATTTTTATGATAAAAGATGCTAAAAGCTCTCTGTCGAAAGGACACGATTGACATGCGCCAATTTTTAAAAGCTACCACCACCTGTTGAAAAGCATTCTTCCAGGCATCCTCCTGGACTTTTACCTCCTTGAAATCGCTTTGCGATAGACTAAATCTCTCTTATATTACGATTTGTTGTGCGAATTAAATTAGCACAGTCGTGCAAGGATTTAAGGGAGAGGGATGTGTAACTTTGTAACTGGTGCAACAATTTCCATAATTGTTTTATTTTTGTAAAGAGTTTGTTTTTCCATTGGAATCATGTCAAAAAAAGTTTAGGCTAGCATGAAGGGGCGTTAGGATGCTGAAACGTGGGCGAAACCTAACTCCGTGAGGCATGAACCGATTTGGATGATTTTTTTTATGTATGTTTGAGCAGAAGGTATGATGTCACAATCTCAACAGGCTGGTCTGTTAGGCCTACGAGTTTAGGTATGGTATAAAACTTTGTTAGGGTATTACACCTGTTGATTTTGTAATTTGTTGGTTCAGCGAGAATTAAGGTTTTTTTTGAGCGGTGGGGACTCTGTTTTTGTGATTTGGGTGCGAAATCGGAATTGGATTTAGTTAGATATCCATCATATTCTACTTGCACTTGAATAACGTCTACCTTATAAAATTAATGATCACCAAAACGAATTGGAGAATTTCGCATAAAATAAAAAGCAATGACATAGTGATAATAGGCAAGGCGCTGGACGACCAAACGAATAATTGTATCACACTTGAATTACAATAAATCACTAGTAGCTGTTGTAAATTTTGAAAATTGATTCAATGTTTTTCATTACTCTTTTTCACCTGCTTAATTTAAATTTATTAATTAAGAAAGACGAAAGAAGTTTCACATCATTCGTGCACTTATGTAGATGTGGTTTCCGTATTACGGTTCCGTTGCCGCTAAAAACCATTATAGTTTCGGTCTGTGCGTCCATCCGTCTGTCACATCCCTCCCATTTTCTCATTTATAAACCGTTTAAGATGAAATTTGGTATACGGACCTTATCAATAACAGATTTTATGATATTTTTGGAAAATAATTTTTTTGCGCTTCCCTCTCATAGAATAAAAAGTGTGCTGTAAAAGTTTTTTTTTACTTGAATGAATGTCTTAATGCAAAAATGATGCTTTAAATCCTTCAATCACGAGATATATATTTGTAAAGTCGTTACCCTAGGATATTTTTTTACATTACAGTCAGCTAAATATATCAGACAGCGCGTACCTTGGAAAGGGGCAAATGTTGTGCCATACGTCATCGTTTTTAAAACATATGTCTGAAGAGGTTGTGTCGTCGATTCCCTCCAAATTATGGCCTGATAAACTCAATTACTTTTGGCTATCCCAATTTGACGATATATCGTACGAATATCAGCGTTAATTTTATATCTATTATAACGAAACTTTATCACAACGGAGTAGAGATCGTTTTCGTTTTTTTATCATATAAGAGTATCGTTCAATGATATTTTGGATGAAGACCGGCAAGATGTATAGAACTTCACACAAAGCTTGCTACCGGAGCTCTCCGGGCGAAGAACGAGATGATGAGGAATATAAAACTTTATGAGCGATAGATCTGAACGAAGAGATTCCATATGATCCAATTCTCCAAATTGACGCATAAAGTCAACGTATTGCGTTCGTATATCATTATTTTCGGCAAGTCTACTTTTCATTAAATAAAAACCCTTCCTTTTCTATCTGAAGACTATTTCCCATGCAACCAAGATCAATCGTAAACGGAAGTTGTAAAACAAAATGACGATCATGCTGCCCAATGAAACGAAACTATTTTCAAGAAATTATCTTCAAATTTCAGCTGTTCTGCTGTCCACCCTGATTTGTTTCTTCCAACATTTTCGATTTGCCGAAATCTTTCGACTGCTTCGTGTAATTTACCCTCTAGTGAACTTTAGTTTGATTTTTCTATTCACAGACAGGTTTTGTTCTGTATGGAAGCATCAATTTTTATGAACCACCCTTAATTCAACCGAAAGCTGTATTTTTAAGACTGGATAAATTTTAGAAAGGAAAAAATTCGAAACAACACTTATTTAAACTCGAGCAAAAAAAAGAAATATTAAAATTTCTTTAAACGACCGACGTTTCTGATTAAGAAAAATTTAACTTTTTTGGCTTTTAGGTTTAATTTTTCTTTAGCTGCAGGACGTCGGTTGATTAATGAAAGTTTAAAATGTCTTTCTTTGCTCGAATTTTAACAGGATAACAATTTCAGAATGTTGTAGCAGGATAACAATTTCGCACTTATGGTTTGGTGGAGGGGTGCTTGTTGTTGTCTTTTATTATTATTTTAGATTTTATACCTTTGCATACTCTGGTTTTCGCCAGAGACAGTGTTTCCTTATGTCGGGCATTGTCATTCGTTCGTTATGTAACTTAGGTATTGTCACGGAGATATTTTGGTTCTGAAATTTGACTATTTTTATTTTCTGCTTGTGAGTTACAACTTTTGGCATATAAACTCAAAGTGTTTCTGATTTTGCAATAATAGTTGTAATCTAGGTTAAGTGGAAATATCTTTAAAATACCAGTAAAATCGAATTATTTCTGCGTTTTATCTCGATCCCTTAATATATGGATTATAAAGATTCTTTTAGGTATTTCACCTTTTTTTTAGAGATTTCGTCGTTAGGGATTTTTTTGCTTTAAGGATTTTGTCGTAATAGATTTTTATTTTTAGTGATTTTGTTTTTGGTGTTTTGGATTCGGGATTATTTTTTACGTGATTGTGTAGTGATCCCATAAAAATTACGTGGTAATGGTTCAGACTAGCATCTATAATACCGCCTTATTAAGTTAATATAAAAACTCTTTTTAAGGGTTCCGTTGCTTACTAGGAACACTTATAGCTTTTCCGTCCATCCGTCTGTTCGTAAGTCACAATCCTGTCATTCTCTTATTTTTATACCTATTAAAATAAAATTTGTCAAATAACCCAAAAACATAAATGATCAGATTTTTCTAAATACCAAAAACAATTTCTGGACTCCTTTTTCTTGCAGTAGGAAGTGAACAGAACGATATTTAACCCCATCGGTCGTCGTATAGGTCTTATAATTTAATATAATTTTAATTATAATTTTAATCCTTCAGTAACGAGATATTTGCTTTTAAAAATAGTTATCAGTTTCGAAACTATCTGAAATATCTGTAATTAAAGTTAAACGGCACAAGCATTGCTTTCGTTTGAATTTACAGTTTACAATCTATTAGTGAAAGGAAGTTTTTAAAATGATTTAATATTTTACATAAGGTCGAACAATAGGGTGACAATATTTATGTATTAATTTGATATATCCCAATTCTGGTGATGGCTATATGGTTTAGTTAGCATCTCCGGAGGTCGAGTCGATTATTAGTATCTCAACTCGTGAAGCAGAAGCTTGCTTGAATATAACTGACCAATAAATTTGTGATTGGCAAAAATATTTCACTGAGTCGTAGAACAGCAAATACCAAATTAGAGGAAAAAGATTATTTTCATTTCACTCAGCTATTTGCAATAGCAAGTCTTGCTTAACTATAATAATTTTTAAGGATGAATTTTGTTCGAGCTAATTTTTCTTTTCTTTTGTAAAAAGGCATCCTCCTTTTCACTTAATAAATAGGTTTAAAATAAGGATTCTGCAGGAACAGATGGCGTGAATAGTTCATTGTTAAACGTACAGCGACTTATAAAGTTGATGTCGTATGTTTCCAAAGGCTTTGAATGAAAATTATAACAAACACTATAGCAAACATATGTAGTTTATTAGAAATTTTAAAACAACTCTACGGAACCCTACCGAAACACGCCTATTACCTGGTAAAATTTCGTGTCAGAACAGTGTGAATGTGTATTATTTTGCCATGTTTTTACCTCCCCCCCCCCCCCAACCTTCCTCTCGCCCATCCACCTACCGTCTACCCGTATCCGTACCGTAATCCCATGTTTTTAAACCCTCTTCATTTCGTTCCAAGGCTGTACCATAGTATAAATATAAGTACTAGGCAAGCTTCGAACAAAACGGCAACAGTTTCCTGGCACTTAATTTGTGGTTAGAGCAAATATTTGTTAGGTTTCATTAAATTAGGTTCCGGTTATTATTTCAATTTACTTGTTGCGAACTTATTTAAGTTGGTAACTATAATTTATATTGTGTTGTTCAGGTCAGCGAAGTATTTAAGATTAAAACGGTCAAACCGAAAGGAATATTTAACCCTGGAATACTAAACCGTTTTAACTCACAGGAGTTTAAATACACCGCACACAATTTCAATCTGCGCGGAGCACATCAAGATCTAACTCTGAGCTGAAGATAACACGACTGTTAGGGCAAGACCGACTAGACGATCTGAGGCTCCTACACTTCGCTTAACTTGTTTCCACCAAAAGATGGTTGTTAAATCTTGCAATTTCAATATGAAGCAAATGAAAATGAAAGACCGGATCATGCTCATATATTTGATGTATTGTAAATACAACTATTTTTATATTTTTCTACTCGGCTCAAGAATAGAATGCAAACTAAACTGACTGTCATAGCAATTCTGTTTTCTTCAGTGAATTCTAACTCTCTAATCTCTACCTCTCAGTAAACATTTGTTTCTGGATTTAAATTAATTATTTTATAGTAATTTAATTACAACTCAAGCAGAAAATAACTTTTGTCGACGTCTTAACAACTCACATGACTTCAAGTGGAAACTTCTATCGATTGTGCACTTTTCTTGTGGCATGTAAAACAATCAGTACAATTTCGTCGATTGATCGCAATTGTAATTAAATCTGTCTTACTTTCTTCGGTACTATGAAAACGGAAACGTAGTTCGATCAAAACCATCCATGGCAAACTATTAAATTCAACAACAATCTTATTTTTGGTGTCCACACACTCTACAGTTAAAAAAAATTGAAAAGATAATCTCTCTCCCGTTGTGGGGCATGAAGCGGGAGACAAACTTCACCCGATTCGAGACATAGATTGTAAGTGGACCGATGAAGTGGTTTCTGAACCACTGACATTTTCAATGGCTTAACAGCCGTCTGTCAGTTGGCGTACCTGATGTTATTACTATAGTAATATTCATATGGATGTATATTCATAATTCAAATTTAAATATGTCTAAAGATTGTTGTAACTCTTGTACAAGGACATGATATTCAACCCTAGCAGTTGTATTCCTTTACTAAAAATTGTCTATAATTATAGGCTGATTTAATGTATTTGTACAAACTTAACCAATTTTTGCCGTTCATAAGTGCAATGAATTCATTTGCCTCCAACATACTTGAACCAAGATAACATATTCTAAATTCCCTAAGAACTGGACACACTGACACGAAGTGAAACGTATTTTCTACCTCATCCCTATTACACAATGAGCACAAACCACAAGTATTCTTTTTCCACGCCCTAGCATTCAGGTCAAGCAAACCACCACGCGTTTCAAATAACGTTTTTATAATATGCACTGAAAATTCGTCCCTGAAGTAGTTGTCAATATTTTCGAAAGACAGGGTACCATAAACGTCATGATATTGCGAAGCCCTAGCGCTCGCTATTGCCTGCTCTTCAAAAGTGGTCTTCACAAGTTCCAAAATTTTTGTTTTTAGATGTACCCAGTCTGTTGCATTACAACTATCGAAATTCACCGTACACCCTACTCGCTGGCTAAGCGCAATAAGCTCATGCATCCAAGACATTTTGCGCTGAATACCCATAATAGCTAATTTCTTCGGTAGCCGTCTATCGTCTAACTCTAAAACTTTAATTATGTAATTAAGATGTAGTTTTAAGGTATACAAGAATATTTTCTTAAGTCCGGTTTCCAGATATATCATATAATTTGGGGTATTGTCAGGTAAACGTAACGACTTTTTGACAAAGTATCTCAATAACTTTTCAACTACCTCGTACTCCTTGTAGCCCCACACTTGAGCACCATAGCACATAACAGATCGCATTACAGCTTCAAAAACCTTGAGCTTATCAGATAATGGAACGTCAGCCCTTGCCACGAGTTTATTCCATGTAACGTTGATACTTCTTTTCGCTAAACTAAGTCTTTCAGTGAGGTGTTTCTGAAATGAAAGGCTAGGTACTAGAATAATCCCTAAATATTTGAAGCTGTTTACCACTTCAATTACTTCCCCTTTGTAGTACCACTTTTCATAAGCTGCTAACCTTCCGCCTTTTCTAAAAACCATAATTTTCGATTTATCTAGATTTACAGTTAAATTCCACCTATCACAGTACTCTTCCAACCTGGAAATTTGTCTTTGCAATTTGGCAGAATCATCTGCCAAAATGACTATATCATCTGCGTACATCAATAGGCTTACAGTATCCACCGCCACCAAGACGCCCTCTTCTAATATCTCCTCTAGGTCGTTCAAATACAAAGCAAACAGAGTTGGACTAGGCAAATCGCCCTGTCTCACCCCCATTTCCGTTTTAAAACACTGTGACAGATGTTTCCCGTCCCATACAGTCGCTCTTGTGTCTTTGTATAATGCCCTTATAATATTCACGTATTTGCTTGAAACTCCAATATTTAAGAGTTTGTAGAATAACGCAGACCTATCGATTGAATCAAAAGCCGCCCTGAAATCCACAAAAAAAACCATATATCTTTTTCTTTCCCAACTCAAATTGTAAATTTAAAATGTTACATAGGTTAAATATATTATCTACAGTTGAGTAATTTTTGCGAAATCCTGCTTGACATTCTTTGATTATGTACCTTTGCTCTGCCCACTTGCTAAGCCTATGTAAAAGTATTCCAGTAAAAAGTTTACAGTCTGAATCTTCAAACGATAGACCCCTGTAGTTGGACGGATCATTAATATCACCTTTCTTATATAAAGGATAAATGACTCCGGCACACAAGCATGTTGGAAAATAAAGTTAAATTTTTGCGCAAGCTTACATTTAAACTCCGGAGTAGAATTTTTATAAAATTCTACAGGAATTCGATCCACACCTGGGGCTTTCCCATCCTTTGCATTACCCAGTACTGAGTGCAGATCTTCTACCGTAATATCCCGGTCTAAGAGGTCATCCTGTATGAAAGGGTCTGCATAATGAGTGGGCCCTACTTTTAAATTTGGGTTGAGCAGTATTTCAAAATAACTCACAAACTCGTTCAGCGATATACCATTTCCACAAACAAATTTACAATTTTTTAATTCTCTAACAACTGCCCACCATTCCTTGATATCTCTAATTTGAGCAAGTCTTCCCCCAAGCGAGTTGTAGTAAACCTTACGTGCTCCACAGCACACTCTCTTATAGTGCTTATTGGCTTCCAAATAAAGACTCCGTGCTGTTTCCGTACTATTTTTTCGATATAATTTTAACAACTTGAAGGATATTTTCCTTGCTTTCATGCACTCCGAGTTGTACCATTTATCTTTATATATCCTTTTAGTATGCATATGCCTCGGGTTATAGTTCGCAGCACTATATATAACCTCTTTAAAATCTTGCAAATGTTGTCCCTCTGTACTCAAATATTTTGGCTCATTCATTATTCCCTGCATTTTTATTTTATATCGCTCTGCTTTAGATCGATCCCAGACCAATTTTGGGAGTAGTTGCACTTCATGTATTCCTTCCTGATTTATTTGCAAATTCAGTGTTAAGACTATTGGTAGGTGATCAGAGTACACTTCCGATTTAACTTCAAATCTTTCTACATAGTTTAGAACATCAAAGTGTGCGACACACATATCGTTAACTGACGTGCCCATAGCTCCAATAAAAGTCTTTTCCCCATCAAAATCACCAATTGTTCTACCGTTGAGTACTACCCCACCATTTTCATCTAAAAACTCTAACAACTTTGCACCGCGTAAATATTAAATATTTTGAAGCTTCTACTCCTTCTGGGGACATTTTCATATTTTATATTAAATCGCGAAAAGCTCTAAAGAACTAGGCAACTGAAGCTATTGTATATAGGTACATAGGGAGATAATTGAATTTGCGTGCAACTCAATATAACCGAGCTTTTTATAAATTTTTTATTGATAAGTAGTGTACCTTAATTTGAAGATAATGAGAAAGTCCTCTTACCTTAAATTAAGTAGAACGGGGGTCATTAAATAGATGTTGGACACAAATATTTATTAAATCCCCACTCCATTTAGGTGGATCATAAACCTTCGCTTGAAAAGAAAAATACTGAAATCACAAATTCGCGTAAATGCACTTGCGACGAAAAGCAAGAACGATGCCTCGAATATAATTTATCAGAAAGATAGCTTTTAAAACCGCGAGGAAATATAATTGAGTAAAGTGGTTGGAAACGTTTTATATCTTCTTCTGTCATATTAAAACAATTGGTTTTGCCTTCGAAGATCAAACCTTTCTCGATAAAGCTGTAAAATCTCAGATCTTGAGAAAATTTGTTAGACAAATCTTAAATTTACTCGCTAAGCTTAAATTGTATTTACTACTTTTCTTTGATAAAATTATTAGCTACATCTGTTCCTTTGCAAAATACATTTTCATTTTTGATGGGGAGAACTAACTAGGAAAAGCATTTTTTGTTTTATAAATCCTGTCGCTTTAAGAGGTATGCATACCCCGCAAGCGCAGAAAAGGGTAGGGCGGAACCAAATTTTGTTTTGTTGTATAGAGCATACTCCCGCAGTACTACTATGAGAAATATACTGAACATATGTATTATGTTCCGCGGTTGGTACCAGGTCAGAAAGATTTTTCATTTTTGTTGTTGTATTGAGTTGAAATTGTCCAGACTTATTCGATTTCGTTGGCAGTATAATATTATGGTAGCATGCATCAGCGGAATAAATAAGTAATCATAGGCTTTGATTATCAGATTTTAACAAAACCGTAGGGCTTCCTGGCCCTCACCCCTTTTACTTTTTACCCGTCTACAGCAAAAAAAGGAGAGTTATGCGTTTAGCAGACTATGTATGTATGTTTGTAGATATAAATGTTCATTTGTTCCCTCGTGCTAATCAGATGTCGACAAATGAGGTGTTATTGGATTTGTATAAATGCTCCGCGTAACATAGCGAGCGCAGTGTGGGTAAGACAGGGCAGGGCGGGGCGGGGCATGGCAGGGTGTGGTATGTTCCCTAGTAGCTCCTGAACTACATATCAGATTTGGACAGATGGAGTGTCATTGGATTTGTATGAATGCTCCGCGTAACATAGGTTGTATGATGAGCATTGCAGTGTCGGCAGGGCAGTGCGGGGCAGTGCGTAACAGGGTGTGGTATGTTCCCTATTAGTTTCCCTTCAAATGGGTATGAAATGAAAGGGTTCGATGAGTAGAATACGATAAGCTATGTGAAGTCATTCTACATTCAGTATGACGACGCCCCAAGATGGCTGTCTACAAACGTTAAATGAAAACATTATTTAAATGCGAATAATCAAAGTGGATAACATCATATATTAATAAACAGAAGCTTAGGTATTGAAATATATAAAAAAATGTTAATAAACAAAATGTTATTTAAAAGCTTGAGGCGTCCAACTTAATAAGTAATGCTATTTTATAACTTTCTAATTGAAATAAAGCTTCAAGCTTTTTAAACATATATTTTATATTTTAAAAAGATTTATGTTTATGTACCTCTTAAGTACTTCCACCTATGTATAATCTTTGCCCAAGGAAGGAGTTTTTTTGTAGCTAAACTTTTAAGCTTTAAATTTCACTGAATATTATTTT
The DNA here is from genome assembly GCA_964036015.1 of Leptarthrus brevirostris. Lineage (NCBI taxonomy): Eukaryota > Metazoa > Arthropoda > Insecta > Diptera > Asilidae > Leptarthrus > Leptarthrus brevirostris. The sequence continues at coordinate 17,642,731 of OZ038376.1, read as the reverse complement.
TTACTTTTTAGTTCATTGGTTTTTAAATAAAAGTTTGTTTTAAAAAAGGATTTTTACATATATTTTATTTATACTGTTCCTTTTGAAATAAACCTCCGCTTCTATAAGAATTGAATTATTATTATTATTATTGAATTATAGACTTAATTCTTGTTTATTTAGCCCATGTTAGCATTTTAGTTTGACATGCTTGTTGTATACAGTATTTTCCTGTTTGTCCATCTAGTCTGATTCTTTGCCACCGCCTTCAACTACAAGGAACGGCTACGACGCTTAGGAGCAGCATGGGAGTTGTTTGAAGCAGTGGATAGCGAAATTCGAACGCTACCTGAACCTCCGCTTTCTCATGCTTACTTCACAATGAACTGTTATGAGAAGACACGCCAAGTGTATGACGAATACCAAGTCTACTTTACAAATTAGATCACCTTTTGCCAGAAGGAGGAGGGTAATCAGCAAGGGAAACTCGAATCAGAGCATACTATCAAGAAGACTACTCGAACTAAAAAAGAGCCATTGTACGCAGAGGTCATTAGATCAACCCATACATCTACTGAAGGGGACATTTCAGCACCTAAACCAAGAGTTGGCAATTTATCGGAAGTTACAAGAGTGATCCGTCGACAAAAGGCAATAATAGAATCACTCCGCCGTCTAATTACAGTTCTCGAGGATTTAGACCAAGTTGAGTACCCCAGATGTTTCTATGAATTGAAAATTCAGTCCATCAATCAATACTGGGTTCAGCTAGAAGAACGCAACCTTCGAATGTGGGAGCTAGTTGACAAACGAAGCCAGATGGGATATGATGGTGACCAATATGTTGAAGTAGAAAATAAGGTGCATCAATGCCTTATCCTTCTCTCATCCACGCTCGATGAGCAACCACAGACATCAATTTCTGTCCAAGCACCAACCAGTACGATGCTTAAGCTGCCAAAAATTACTCTCCCTAAATTTGACGTAGATTACACTAAATGCCGCCAGTTCCATGATTTATTCTCCCAAATAGTACATAAACAACCGATGAGTAATTGCCAAAAGATGTGGTATCTGAAACCCAATTTAATTGAGGAAGCGAGAAGCTCATGAGACATTTCACGCTACAGACCAAAACTATATGGCAGCATGGAAGATTCTTCAGGACCGTTATGGAAATCCACGATTACTTACAGCAATACAGGCCATGAATGTTTACTTGGTCTAGAAAATCTGGGTGTATCACATCAAATTGGGATCCACTACTGCTACATATTTTGCTGAAGAAGATTGATAAAACCAATCATGCACTGTATGAACAGTCACTATCCAACCCAATTGAATTAAAACCAGCAGTAAACGGATTTCTTAACTTTTTGGAAATGCGCTTCCAGTCACTTGAAGCTCTTGTTAGCAGGAAGTTCCATGACGAGCAAAATAGAAGACAGAGAGCGGTGAAATCATTAGCCTCAAATGTGCCAAATGCAAGGGACAGCATCGACTCTTTCAGTACCAGGAATTCATTCGACTTGCACCAGTATCCAGAGCCAAGTTCATTTGCAAAAGCAGATTATGTTTGAATTGCTTGAGACCTGGACATAACGCGGCGAAGTGTTCGATGAGGGGATGCACCAAATGTACCAAACAACATAACACGCTAATACACACTGAAACACCATTGGAAACTAGTAAACCAGCACCACCGTCAACCACATCAGAAGGACCGGTCCGTAAGTCCGCAGTATCATCTGTACCATTCAATGAAAATACAGTTGAGATACTTGCGACTACATCAAAAGAAGGAACAAGAAACTATGTTCTTCTCAGCACAGCCAGAGTTAAGTTGATCAGTAATAATGGAAGAGAAATTGAATGTCGTGCCATTCTCGACTCTGGATCCCTAGTTAACCTATTAACAGAGAAGGTGGAAACTTGGATTAAATCCAACATACAATCCCATGTCTTTTCACGGTGTGTGCAATGAAAAGCAGAAAAAAACACAGCGGATCGACGTCACCATGAAATTAAAAATAACCAGTTATGCAACAAGGTTAGAAGTCTTTGAGATGTCAAGCATAATTTCGCCTCAACCAGCACAAACTCTAAAGAGATCGACATGGACCACACCGTGTAATATTAAACTAGCAGATCCTCTCTTCAACGTCACATTGATCTACTACTCGGAGCAGAGTTCTACCATGAACTCCTCTCCATAGGCCAAATAAAGTTTGGAAAAGATTTACCCACATTACAAAATACTGCATTTGGCTGGTAGGATGAAACAACATAACAAAATTATTGAATGTTTATGGAAAATCGAAGCTTCTGAAGAGCCCGATCGAAAAATTTTTACTAGCAGAAAAGCGAAACACACTTCAACCAAACGATTGTGATGGTCGCTTTATCGTAAGCCTGTCCTTCTCTGATGATCCAAGTGTCTTAGGTCACTCTAAGGAAATTGCACTACGAAGGCTCACATCATTAACACGAAGGCTAGCACGACAACCGGACTTCAGACAACAGTATGCTGACTTCATGAAGGAATACCTAGAGTAAGGCCACATGGAAGAAGTAGATATCAATTATTTACCAAGTCCACATTACTTCTTACCTCACCACTGTGTTGTAAAACGGGACAGTAGAACTACTAAATTAAGAGTACTGTTCGATGCCTCCAATGTGTCACTAAATGAAATACTACATGCCGGTTCAACTATCCAAGACGACATTTTTTCGATCCTACTGCGATTTCGGCTTCTACGTTTCGTATTCACTGCAGATATTTAGAAGATGTGCAGACAAATTTGGGTTCACGAAGGGGATCATAAATATCAACTAATTCTGTGGCGTGACGATCCAAATCAATCAGTTAAGTGCTACAAGCTTCGTACTATTACCTATGGTACAACTCCAGCGCCCTATCTAGCGACTAAGTGCCTCCAGGAATTAGCCTTACTCAAGGCCGCCGAATATCCGTTGGGGGCTAAGGCTCTTCGAAATGATTTTTACGTTGACGCTGTAATGACTGGCTCCAATACCATTATTACAACTAATGAAATTCAAACAAAATTGTTACAAGAGGCTGGATTTAAATTAGGAAAATGGTGCGCCAACCATCCACGACTAATGCAAAATATCGACTTTTAATTAAAACAATTGAAATAATTTTTATATCACCTGTTTTTCTAAGGAGTCGGTTTTGTGTAGTTGTTTTTAATTTAGTTGATAGGATGATTTTGGCGGCGGTAACAAAATTTGCGGATGTTTTTTCGCGTGTGATGTTAATTAAAATATTGGGTGATAGGTCGATATCTGGCAATAACAGATAACATGTAAGAAAAATAAATTGCGACTAAGTTGCCTAATCATATCACGCTCCCCATAATTTTTAATTTAAACAATTTAATTTTTATATCTTGTGTTTCCAGGGAGTTGGCTTTGTCTTGCTGTTTTAATTTAGTTGATAAATAACATAATTTCAGGATGTTTTTTCGCGAGTGATGTTAATTATAATATTTGTATATGGTTTCATGTAGAAGATGTAGGTTATAGGTTGATTTTTGACAAAAACAGAAGTTGATAGGACGATAAAGATGAAGAAGATTAAAATTACAAATAATTGGAAATTCGAGAAAGAGCGGGATTTCTTAACTCCTGCTATTAAAGAGGTTATAGAGGTAAAGACAACAAAGTTGGCATTTAATTATATATATTTCAATTCTTTCTTTGTACATAGAACAAACCTTTCTTTAGTGATTATCAAAAGCATAGGTGGTTCTTTCTTAAACTCTCTTAAACTGATTCAACAGCGTATAAAAAATTCAAGGATATTTGTAAGAGTTTGCACTTTCAAGATGTTTTACGTTTCCTACAAAAAGAAGAAGAGAAAGCCAAAGCAGTTGGAGAAAAATTAGTTAAATTTAATATTTTCCCGAATATACAATAAGTACCAATGTGGACATGTAAGTTCCCCTGGAAAGCATATGCTGCCGACATATTTCACTTCCAATGGCGTATTCGAGATATGAAAGATGTTTTGGATCCCATTTTAGCTGACCCGCATAGAAATGAAGTTCATAGTTTAAGATATAAAAATTACAAATAAAATAATAAAATAAAAGCACTTTTCATATAAAATGTTTATTTTTACAACAATATTATAATACATTATCTTTCTTAATCCAAAAGTTGTGTTTTGATAAAAATCCGAGCCATTTAATATAAATTTTACCTGCGATTCTCTTCAATATTTTTTCTACGAGGTAAACATCAGGATTCTTCGTCTTTGGGAGCTCCATTTCCAAAAACTTCGTTTAAAAATAACATGCATCGCTTTGCATAAATCAATTGATAAGTAATAAATTTAATACTCTGGCAAAAAAAATCTGCATTAGGATGACTTTAGAATAATCCATAATCAATTTAAGGACGATGAGTATTTTAATTTAATAAGGAGAAATAGGGTTTTCCATATGATTACTTAAATTCTTTTTCGGAGACACTTCCATATGCAGGTTTTGTTTGGGTAGATAATTTTGATATTGAAGAAAAAACCGAAATTTAAAAAATCTAAAGGAACAGCTGCAAATACTTTAACTTTAGATAATTACAGACATTGCTTATGTAAAAAAAAATTATTTTATATCAACATGTTAGGATTGAGAAGCAAATTACATACAATATATACGGAATATATTAATAAAATTTCGTTAAATCCATTTGACGATTAAAGATTTATAAGAGAAGATGGTATCCAAACCTATGCTTGAGGCCATTTTAAAATAATTGAAATAAATGAATAAAAATAATGTATTATTGCATATTTAAAAATTGTGTTTAATTACAATGATCTTTTTAACAACGTTCCTCAAAATTAACATCCCATTTCTTTTTCTAGTTTTGATCAATTATTTTTTTATTATCTAAAATTTTTTTTAGAAGATATATATTTCTTAGTGCACATTTTCCTTGATGAACTGCACAGCATGGAGCATTAATGTAGAGGAAATTTAAATGATCGAAATTTGGGCACTTGTATTTGCGGGAATATTATTGAGAGTTTTAAATTGAATACATAGAATAAAGCATAATATCTCTCCCGATCAAATTTAATGTTTAAGTCTTCATATGGGAATGTTTCAGAATTTAACTTTAATTACAACAAGTCTTTTTATAAATTTTTTTCTGGCTGGTTTATGAACCATTAACTACTTGTATTTTATTCATTTTGTAATTGTCAGAGATTCTACATTAAATCAAAGCTCTTAAGGTGTCTTTCATTTCTTCTAGATTTAGATCAATATAATGAAAATGTCCCCAGAAGGAGTAGAAGCTTTAAAATATTTAAGTGTCGTTGGAGCAATAGAAAATGTCTATCCTGTCGACGGGATATTTTCCTTAACTTAATTTAGAAGATATCTTAAAGAAAAATAGAATGCTTCAAAAACAAAGTATAGAAATTTCTTCTTGGGCTACATTTTCACCAATTAAATCATTTCAATACAATACAATTAATCAATATCAACGTGTCGGCCTCGAATCCCACCGGCGGCGACTCATGGTTGTTTTCTATTGACAACATGTTAAGGTAAAAAGGCCATTGGGGGTTGTAGAGAAAATGTCAGTGGTGCAGAAACCACTTCATAGGTCCACTTACAATCTATGTCTCGAATCGGGTGAAGTTTGTCTCCCGCTTCATGCCCCACAACGGGAGAGAGATTATCTTTTCAATTTTTTTTAACTGTAGAGTGTGTGGACACCAAAAATAAGATTGTTGTTGAATTGTATAGTTTGCCATGGATGGTTTTGATCGAACTACGTTCCCTTTTTCATAGTACCGAAGAAAGTAAGACAGATTTAATTGCAATTGCGATCAATCGACGAAATTGTACTGATTGTTTTACATGCCACATGAAAAGTGCACAATCGATAGAAGTTTCCACTTGAAGTCATGTGAGTTGTTAAGACGTCGACAAAAGTTATTTTCTGCTTGAGTTGTAATTAAATTACTATACATTAATTATTTTAAATCCAGAAACAAATGTTTACTGAGAGGTAGAGATTAGAGAGTTAGAATTCACTGAAGAAAACAGAATTGCTATGACAGTCAGTTTAGTTTGCATTCTATTCTTGAGCCGAGTAGAAAAATATAAAAATAGTTGTATTTACAATACATCAAATATATGAGCATGATCCGGTCTTTCATTTTCATTTGCTTCATATTGAAATTGCAAGATTTAAGAACCATCTTTTAGTGGAAACAAGTTAAGCGAAGTGTAGGAGCCTCAGATCGTCTATAGTCGGTCTTGCCCTAACAGTCGTGTTATCTTCAGCTCAGAGTTAGATCTTGATGTGCTCGGCGCAGATTGAAATTGTGTGCGGTGTATTTAAACTCCTGTGAGTTAAAACGGTTTAGTATTCCAGGGTTAAATATTCCTTTCGGTTTGTCCGTTTTAATCTTAAATACTTCGCTGACCTGAACAACACAATATAAATTATAGTTACCAACTTAAATTAGTTCGCAACAAGTAAATTGAAATAATAACCGGAACCTAATTTAATGAAACCTAACAAATATTTGCTCTAACCACAAATTAAGTGCCAGGAAACTGTTGCCGTTTTGTTCGAAGCTTGCCTAGTAATTATATTTATACTATGGTACAGCCTTCGAACGAGATGAAGAGGGTTTAAAAACATGGGATTACGGTACGGATACGGGTAGACGGTAGGTGGATGGGCGAGAGGAAGGTTGGGGGGGGGGGGGGGAGGTAAAAACATGGCAAAATGATACACATTCGCACTGTTCTGACACCAAATTTTATCAGGTAATAGGCGTGTTTCGGTAGGGTTCCGTAGAGTTGTTTTAAAATTTCTAATAAACTACATATGTTTGCTATAGTGTTTGTTATAATTTTCATTCAAAGCCTTTGGAAACATACGACATCAACTTTATAAGTCGCTGTACGTTTAACAATGAACTATTCACGCCATCTGTTCCTGCAGAATCCTTATTTTAAACCTATTTATTAACTGAAAAGGAGGATGCCTTTTTACAAAAGAAAAGAAAAATTAGCTCGAACAAAATTCATCCTTGAAAATTATTATAGTTAAGCAAGACTTGCTATTGCAAATAGCTGAGTGAAATGAAAATAATCTTTTTCCTCTAATTTGGTATTTTCTGTTCTACGACTCAGTGAAATATTTTTGCCAATCACAAATTTATTGGTCAGTTATATTCAGATTCAAAGTATGTAGCAAACATATTTGGTTTTATGTTTAGATAAATGTCATCACTGCAAGAGGTGCAAGCTTCTGCTTCACGAGTTGACATACTAATAAACGACTCGAGCTCCGGAGATGCTAACTAGACCATATAGCCATCACCAGAATTGGGATATATCAAATTAATACCTTAATACCTTATGTAAAATATTAAATCATTTTAAAAACTTCCTTTCATTAATAGATTGTAAACTGTAAATTCAAACGAAAGCAATGCTTGTGCCGTTTAACTTTAATTACAGATATTTCAGATAGTTTCGAAACTGATAACTATTTTTAAAAGCAAATATCTCGTTACTGAAGGATTAAAATTATAAGGTTCCACGGTATTTTTTTTGTTTTAAGAGACCTATACGACGACCGATGGGGTTAAATATGGTTTTGTTCACTTGCTATTGCAAGTAAAAGGAGTCCGCAAATTTTTTTTGGTATTTACAAAAATCTGTTCATTTATGTTTTTGGGTTATTTGCCAAATTTTATTTTAATAGGTATAAAAATAAGAAAATGAGAGGATTGTGACTTACGAACAGACGGATGGACGGAAAAGCTATAAGTGTTCCTAGTAAGCAACGGAACCCTTAAAAAGAATTTTTATATTAACTTAATAAGGCGGTATTATAGATGCTAGTCTGAACCATTACCACGCAATTTTTTTAGGATCAGTACACAACCACGTAAAAAATAATCCCGAATCCAAAACACCAAAAACAAAATCACTAAAAATAAAAATCTATTACGACAAAATCCTTAAAGCAAAAAAATCCCTAACGACGAAATCTCTAAAAAAAAGGTGAAATACCTAAAAGAATCTTTATAATCCATATATTAAGGGATCGAGATAAAACGCAGAAATAATTCGATTTTACTGGTATTTTAAAGATATTTCCACTTAACCTAGATTACAACTATTATTGCAAAATCAGAAACACTTTGAGTTTATATGCCAAAAGTTGTAACTCACAAGCAGAAAATAAAAATAGTCAAATTTCAGAACCAAAATATCTCCGTGACAATACCTAAGTTACATAACGAACGAATGACAATGCCCGACATAAGGAAACACTGTCTCTGGCAAAAACCAGAGTATGCAAAGGTATAAAATCTAAAATAATAATAAAAGACAACAACAAAAATCCCCCAAAGTGCGAAATTGTTATCCTGCTACAACATTCTGAAATTGTTATCCTGTTAAAACTCGAGCAAAGAAAGAAATTTTAAACTTTCATTAATCAACCGACGTCCTGCAGCTAAAGAAAAATTAAACCTTTGGTGCTGCTGCTGAAGAAGAGCCAAAAAAGTTAAATTTTTCTTAATCAGAAACGTCGGTCGTTTAAAGAAATTTTAATATTTCTTTTTTTGCTCTAGTTTTAACAAGTGTTAAAAATACAGCCTTAAAAATACAGCTTTCGGTTGAATTAAGGGTGGTCGATAGAAATTGATGCTTCCATACAGAACAAAACCTGTCTGTGAATAAAAAAATCAAACTTAAGTTCACTAGAGGGTAAATTACACGAAGCAGTCGAAGATTTCGGCAAATCGAAAATGTTGGAGGAAATAAATCAGGGTGGACAGCAGAACAGCTGATATTTGAAGATAATTTCTTGAAAACAGTTTCGTTTCATTGGGCAGTCTGATCGTCATTTTGTTTTACAACTTCCGTTTACGATTGATCTTGGTTGCATGGGAAATAGTCTTCAGATAGAAAAGTAAGGGTTTTTATTTAATGAAAAGTAGACTTGACTTTATGCGTCAATATGGAGAATTGGATCATATGGAATCTCTTCGTTCAGATCCATCGCTCATACAGTTGTATATTCCTCATCATCTCGTTCTTCGCCCGGAGAGCTCCAGTAGCAAGCTTCGTGTGGTGTTCTATACATCTTGCCTGTCTTCATCCAAAATATCATTGAACGATACTCTTATATGATAAAAAAACGAAAACGATCTCTACTCCGTTGTTATAAAGTTTCGTTATAATAGATATAAAATTAACGCTGATATTCGTACGATATATCGTCAAATTGGGATAGCCAAAAGTAATTGAGTTTATCAGGCCATAATTTGGAGGGAATCGACGACACAACCTCTTCAGACATATGTTTTAAAAACGATGACGTATGGCACAACATTTGCCCCTTTCCAAGGTACGCGCTGTCTGACATATTTAGCTGACTGTAATGTAGAAAAATATCCTAGGGTAACGACTTTACAAATATATATCTCGTGATTGAAGGATTAAAAGCATCATTTTTGCATTAAGACATTCATTCAAGTAAAAAAAACTTTTACAGCACACTTTTTATTCTATGAGAGGGAAGCGCAAAAAAATTATTTTCCAAAAATATCATAAAATCTGTTTTTGATAACGTCCGTATACCAAATTTCATCTTAAACGGTTTATAAATGAGAAAATGGGAGGGATGTGACAGACGGATGGACGCACAGACCGAAACTATAATGGTTTCTAGCGGCAACGGAACCGTAATACGGAAACCACATCTACATAAGTGCACGAATGATGTGAAACTTCTTTCGTCTTTCTTAATTAATAAATTTAAATTAAGCAGGTGAAAAAGAGTAATGAAAAACATTGAATCAATTTTCAAAATTTACAACAGCTACTAGTGATTTATTGTAATTCAAGTGTGACAAAATTATTCGTTTGGTCGTCCAGCGCCTTGCCTATTATCACTATGTCATTGCTTTTTATTTTATGCGAAATTCTCCAATTCGTTTTGGTGATCATTAATTTTATAAGGTAGACGTTATTCAAGTGCAAGTAGAATATGATGGATATCTAACTAAATCCAATTCCGATTTCGCACCCAAATCACAAAAACAGAGTCCCCACCGCTCAAAAAAAACCTTAATTCTCGCTGAACCCACAAATTACAAAATCAACAGGTGTAATACCCTAACAAAGTTTTATACCATACCTAAACTCGTAGGCTTAACGGACCAGCCTGTTGAGATTGTGACATCATACTTTCTGCTTAAGCATACATAAAAAAATATCATCCAAATCGGTTCATGCCTCACGGAGTTAGGTTCCGCCCACGTTTCAGCATCCTAACGCCCCTTCATGCTAGCCTAAAATTTTTTTGACATGATTACAATGGAAAAACAAACTCTTTACAAAAATAAAACAATTATGGAAATTGTTGCACCAGTTACAAAGTTAAACATCCCTCTCCCTTAAATCCTTGCACGACTGTGCTAATTTAATTCACACAACAAATCGTAATATAAGAGAGATTTAGTCTATCGCAAAGCGATTTCAAGGAGGTAAAAGTCCAGGAGGATGCCTGGAAGAATGCTTTTCAACAGGTGGTGGTAGCTTTTAAAAATTGGCGCATGTCAATCGTGTCCTTTCGACAGAGAGCTTTCAGTATCTTTTATCATAAAAATAACTAACTCGGAGCAATTTGAACCAGTCTGACATAGAACGTGAAGCGTGAAGCATTCAAAGAACTGTTTTAAAGTATTAGTCTATCAATCATTTTTAAATAAAGTCAGTAGTGTTTTCCCATTTTAATAATAATTTGTTTTTGTTAGGTTCTAAAGTGTGTGTATTATAAAAATAAATAGAAAAAGACCACCACTGGTTTTAAAATCAGGAAGTGCAAATAGAAAGGGAATTTTTATACGTGTAAATTCATACATCCAGTCTCTACCGGGACATATTGGGCCTTTCTGGTAAGTTATGGACAATTGAATAAAAATAAAAAACAAAATTTCTGAAAGGATTGAAGGGAGAAAGAGTTTGCCTTTGTAACTCGTGCAGCAACAACATTAAACTTGTTGATTTTGTAATTTGTGTGTTTCAGTGCGAGAATTTTGGTTTTTGTTGAGCGGGACTCTGATTTTGTGATTTAGCTTTAAAACCAGAATTCAATAAAAATTTAAATCCATCATATTATACTTTCAATCCATAATTTATATATAGTTTTTGATTCCCGGCAAAACCATTGGAAAATAGGGGTTTTTTAAATTACCTTTATTGAATGAACACAGAAATGCAAAAACAAACCGCGTGAAATTCCGGACAAAAACGAATCAGCGAAAAACTCGGCGCCCTCGAATGTCTCGGATGGACCACACCGGGCCCATAGCGTTAGTATTACTGAGGCAATCACTGAACGAAGTAGAGTTCCCAGTGTTTTGAAAACTAATTTTTAGTCTACATTGCACAGAATAACTGGCCTCCAGTTTCCTATCCTCTAAAGAGTTTCAAATTTGAATGAATTCTTCAATGAACTACTCCGAATTCAACAAATATTGTTTAAAATGCAGTAAGCAGTTCGCTTTTCGACCGAATTGCTAGTTACCACAACAAAAAGGTGATCATTAAACATACACACTTCATAAGTGACATTAACGAAGAATCTTAGAAGACTACACGAGACGTAAAGTCTATCTATATTCGAACCCGTAAAGCTTCCATGGACATTTTGGGAAAGCCTTGTGTATGACCTAGTCGTTGCTATGTTTTACTAGGCTCAACAATCCAGCGGCGTTCATTGAATTCCACTCAATCGAGAATGACGATCGAATTAAGAATCTAATGTGGAGTTGAAGTCAAACCCAGGTTTACATCACCACCGAACTTTGTAATATGCGACAGGATTGAGTGTAACACCTGTCTTGCAGTATCCTAGTCATGCGGCAGGTACACGTTTACTACTCTTAGAGTTTTGTCCTACAATACGAAATATGAATATACGCGAAACCTATGTAGATGTATGTGTATGTAGGAGATATCAGTGTAACGCTGTAGGACAAAGCAATCGCCAAACCGGAACCGAACTGTGTAGCCCTTGTCTAGATTTGAATTTCGTTACTGACGTGTGAAAATGCCTTGTAAAAATATTACTTCTGTATAAGTGCAATGTGCGTGTTCCATTGTCTTATATCCTCAAAAATATTGTGTAATTGAGTTAGTGCAATAAAGCCCCCTGCATCGATTGATGTTGTCCTACACATTTAAGAAGCCGCAAGAGCTCTTACGATGGCTTTACGATTCAAATAAGGCAGAATCCTGTCTAGGTGGAGATGCTCGAAGTTTTTCAAGACCTCATTGAATAGGTGCTCGCTGTCGACACATTATTATATTTGGCGTTCTTCTTGGCCTCTACCATCAGGAGTTTCAGTTAGAGGCAGGATCTTGGCTGGATCCTCTAACTCTTCTTTAAGAGTGGTCAGGATCTTATCTGAACTCTTCTTCGTCAGAACCTCCACCAAAATAGGATCCATCTCAAAACGGCTACCAATCAATGTGGACTTACGTACGTTCTGTAACCGCTCTGAGTCGGACCGGCCATCTCCAGAGCAGCGACCACCTCTACTATCAGTGACATCCACTAGAAGTGCAAGGTATAGCATCCTCCCCCGAGACCGTCCTAGTGCTCAATGCCTTCTTCGATTGACAACACCAGCTGGTCAGACTAATGATGATGACTTCCTCGTCCTAAGTTTCTACCTTTTTCTGTGTTGGATTGCCACCATTTATAGCCGGTGTCGGATTTGCTTCAGAGAGTGGTTCCTCAGATACCTTAGTGGCAGGTTTCTCCAAGAGGGCAGACGCAGCACCGGATGAAGTCACTGATTTGTAAATCTCTGCTGGGGAAGGTGTCTCCTGCACAGTGACCACAGCCTAATTCCCTTGAAATCCCACATAACAGCATCACTTTCTTTCATGTATATAAAAATCATGAATTCGAAGTGCTTCGAGCCGGTTAATTTTTTTAATCTCTTGCTTTTAACATTGTTGTAGACAACCCATTTCTTGTTCCCAGTGACGATTCGCTTAAAAATTGGATCATTTTCTTGACGTTTGATTTGCAAATCACAGACGTCAATGCGGCGAAGCACATTTCTTTCTGTAAGAACATGTGGAACCCATATGTTGAGTTTTGAAATTACACCAAGGCGTTTTGCGTGATCATGAACGGTCAAATTCGCTAAATATAATCTCTCGGTGATCTCGCTAGTTGTTATTCAGCAGCTTTTATCAATCTTTGCTTTTATTTTGTCTTCACCAGCTTCAACTCGCCGTCCAGAACACGGTGCATCTTCAACATTGAAATTACCGGAACGAAATTTTACAAATCAGTTTTGGCACTGGCGGTCTGTTAACACATCTTTTCTATACACCATCAAATAATTTTTTTTGGTTGAACAGTATTTTTATCTTTCCGGTAGTAAAAAAAGTATAATGTATGTAGTATATGCCGAATATGCTGCATTCGACTCTCTATATTTGATAGGTCACCAATCAAAAACTATTGCGCGGAATCAAATAAAATTTTCACAAATGTTATATCAGCTGTCAAAATATGTAATGACAGTGCGGCTTAAGTGTGAAGTTGGTTGTGAAAATATACAATTAGGTCTTCTGTTGGGAAGAGACGAAATTACTTTCCGAACAACGCACTGACTCTTTCTATACTTGATTATTACTTACTATACTATACTTGATTAACCATCGACATACGAACGGTATGCCAAAATTACCCCATTCTAAGCCTTTTCGGCCTTTCGCCCTTCTAACTCAGAAGGCGCACTACTAAGGCCTAAAGAACATAAATAATCAAAACTAGACTACGCAGCCATATAACAATCAGGAGTGCACAGAGAACCGAGATCGTTTAATTGAATCTGAGAGATCGATCTTGACAGATCGAAAACAGTGCACATATTGACGGCTCTACACATGCGATTTATGGGCTCATGCATACCATAATTGCACCGAGAGTGAACGACATGTAGAAAAGGCAGTCTCCTAAAGCTAAAGAGAATCTATGTTCGAGTGCGATTCTCATAAGGAGGAAGTCTTATTGGATCATTCCACGGGAGGTCTCTTAGTGCGAACCTAACAAAGTTCCGCTGTACCGACTCAATGCGTCCAGAATGAACAGGATAGCAAGGTGACCAGACCTGAGATGCATGCTCGAGGATTAGTCTAACCAAAGAAAAAAATAAATGAATTAACGTCTGACTTCTCTTTGAGACTTAACTGATCCGCCACTTTTACAGGTAAAAATCCAAATATATTATTATCGCATAGATAAAAGTGTCTTTCCATAGATACCTTAAACGTGTTTACGCGATCCCCCGTTTACCAGCAATAGCAAAAGAAAATTTATACTTTAAAGCTTCGCCCACAAAAGTGTAAGGCTCTGATAGGCAATAAAAGAGTACCATCTTATCAGCATTAGTATTGTATATAGGTAATTTAAAAAAATTATGTTGATTCCTTTTTGACATAGTTTTATACTTTTCCTACTGAACCCCATTTTCCACATCGAAATCGGTTCGGTAGATCCTGAGAAATTTTTATATCAGCTAAACTATTGATTTGTTTCGCAACTACGTCGTCATTGAAGCAGAAGGAAGCGTCGTCAGGTTACTAAAATTGCTGAAGTTAATTTCACAATTATTACCAAGGAAGGCAGTAATAAAAAATTCACCAGATTCGCAATCACTCGCAGTGACCCTTTGAATCATTGAAATCCCCGTGCATGATAGCCATCATCGATTTGAAAAATTATCCGATATAATTGACTGAAATTGAAATATTTGAAATTGAATCAAAAATCTGTGGATTGATGTTTCCATTAAAATAAACTGATTTGTCCACGTTTGCATGCATTTTAAATTTGTTAAGCGACTCCATTGCCGTATTAATCTAATTTTTACTCAAAAATGAATTAGTCGAGTTTTAAACTCTGGGGTCTCAATTAATGGGAATGTATCCATTTGTTCAGTAAATATTTTAGTAATACTTTTAGGGTAACATAAAATAGAGTGAAATTTTCGCTTCAAAAGGCAAAAAAATTAGGTCATTCTTTAGAAGGGGGCTCCTGGCATACAGTGGTGTGAGAATTAATTAGACGCTAAAAACAACCTTTAATATTATATTTAGCAAAATACATCAATCGCTTACCGCTCATCGCACACCACTCACCGCTTATCGGTCTTCAATGTGTACGCGGCTTTAGCCTTGCAAAGCCATGTGCCGCTCCTCCTTCGACTCTCACCCTAAGCCACAATTTCTGGCAGGATATTACTGGAGCAAGATACTCTATTCAGCAACAAACGAATAGCCCAAGTCCGTATACGCGATACGAAATGAGGCTTTACTCTTCCCCCTACCCATCCCCCTCACACAACTCTTCCACCTAAATTTCAATTTTGTTTTTCATATAGAATTAATTGCGAATCATACTGTTTACAACAAAAAAAGAATTATCCAAATCGATCTACGCGTTACGAAGCTGCTTCCGCCTCCACTCCCTTCTCCAAAATTGTTGACATGACACCAATGAGGAAACAAGCATTCGACACCGTAATCATCGTCTGCTATTTTTATCCTACTTCCCAAAAACAAAGAGGTTCTAAGTTCGTCGCGTATTTTTTTTTTGTTTTTTTTTTTTATTTATTTTTATTTTTTTTTATGTCTGACCGGTATGTATGTTCTCCGATTGGTACCATGTAAAAAAAATTTTTGGTAGGGTGGGGGCGGAGGGTGGGGGTGAAACCTAACTTTGTAAGGCGTGGTCCGATTTGGATGGTTCTTTTTTTGTTGTACAGAGTATGATCCCCCATTGCTAATAGGAGAAAACAATTTGACCTAGGGTGGGGGGAGGGGGGAGGGATAGGCTAACTTTGTAAGGCGTGGACCGATTTGGATAATTCTTTTTCTGTTGGGTAGAGTATGTTCCGTTGTTGATACCAGGAGAAAAAAAATTTGGAGGAATGGGGTGGGGGGTGGGGGTGGAACCTAACTTTGTAACGCGTGGTCCGATTTCGATGGTTCCCTTTCTGTTGTATAGAGTATGATCCCCGAATGCTAATAGGAGAATAATGTGGTCCTATGGTGAAAGGTGTTGGCGGTGGGGGGGGGGGGAGGGGTAGTCTAACTTCGTAACGCGTGGACCGATTTGGATAATTCTTTTTCTATTGGGTAGAATATGATGCTTGGTTGATACTACGAGAAAACAAATGTTGCGGGGGGGTGGAACCTAACTTTGTAACACGTGGACCGATTTGGATGGTTCTTTTGCTGTTGTATAGAGTGTGATCACCCATTGCTAATAGAATAATAATTTGGCCCATGGTAGGAGGTTGGGCGATGGGAGGAGTAGTCTAACATCGTAACGTGTGGACCGATTTGGATATTTCTTTTTCTGTTGGGTAGAGTATTCTCCCTGGTTGATACCACGAGAAAAAAAATTGTTGGTGTGGTTGGGGTGGGAGAAGGGGGTTGGAACCTATCTTTGTAACGCGTGGACCGATTTGGATGGTTCTTTTGCTGTTGTATAGAGTGTGATCCCCATTCTTCTTTCTTCGTTGTATAGAGTCGAAGACACTAAAAAGTGAAAAATAAAATAGTTTTAAAAAAAAGTTGAACCGACTTCACAAAAAGCGCTAAGAAGCATAAAATAATTTTTAATTTTATATCTATTACGACATTTTGAAGTCGCTGCAAATTAAACAAATAAAACAACTACAGCACCACAATTGAAAATAATACATAATACTAACTGAACGTTTATGTACGGGATCATAAGAAATGACGATTAAATATTTTTGTTGTAGTTGTTTGGTTTGTTTAATTTGCACCGACTTCAAAATGTCGTAATAGATATAAAATTAAAAATTATTTTATGCTTTTTAGCTCTTTTTGTGAAGTGGGTTTAACTTTTTTTTTAAAACTATTTTATTTAAAGTTATAATTGGCTTAATTTTTTCCATACAAGCAAGCTGTAAGTGTCGTCTCCACAATGCCTGAATGATTGCTATCAATCAGTATATTTGATTGATGTGCGATCTAGTGTTCTCCGGGTTCCTGCTGGTGTTCTACAAAGCTCCATTCTCGGCCCACTTTTGTTCTCGATGTTCGTTAACGACCTTCGGAATGTTGTAGAACTCTGCAAACTGAACCTTTATGCCGACTATGATGAATTGCTTATTGTGAGACTATAAGGATTGAATGAAGATTCAATTGATTCAATGAATAATAATCTCTCCTCGACTTATGCTTGGACTATTAATGAAAAGCTAAGTTTCAGTCGGCACTAGTGAGCTCTCGCCAGTAGAAGTTAGTGGCATACTGATTCCCTGTGTTGATATATATTATATATTTGAAAGAGCGTCTCTCAAACATTACTAGGTCGACCTTTTAAAATATTTAAAAATATTCTAATACTATATTTTGAATTTGATATATTGATCTAGTACATTTTGAGTTTTATATTTTCGAATAGCATTCTGGACCATATGAAAAATTAGTACCCGCATATTGGGATGCAGAATAAACCTTGCGGGGTTATTGGTGTTCCAAGGCGCCATAATGGCCAGGCTCAAAACCACAGCTCGAAAAAACAGCCTAATGCACATATACCTATAAGTAATATTACTTGGTAGGAAAACACCTCATTCCGTTTGTTTCAAAACATCGAGGAAATTGAACTGATTATGGCCATGGAGAGGAACTATGAAACAACTAGAAAGGATTCTACTATAAATTTTTAGCTATTGTATGTAAAACTTGGATAAAAACGTTTGCAACATTAATCTGCTTGTATTAATTCTAAAATGTTGTATCTATATCAAAAATTCAATAAAAACCGAGCAGAGCCGCCGACGCAATGAACGATTCTATATGGATCTTGTTTATGTTCATATTCAAATTCTTTATTACTTTATTGAAAATTATATTTTTTCATAAATATTTTAAGAGGCTTTTTTCACATAACGAATTGTTAAAACTTGTTATGATCTTCTAAAAATCCTCAAGATTTATAACTTGAAGCACCCATCGTTGGCATTTAGATTACAAGAGCAGTCAAAACTTTTTACCAAACTTAGCATAAAAATATTTTGTTGTTAATCAATAATAGTTAATTACTCTTGTTAATGATTTACGCCTTAATAATTACAATAAAGAAATATTCTCACATTTAAAATTAAAAAATTCAAATTGACTTACCCAACAAAACCTATAGAAGCAATTTTCGCTCACACACGAAAAAACGCGAATATTACTATATTTCACCATCTCTAATTGTTTATTTTACGGAATAATGATCATAGAATACAAAAATTCATTTATTATTAAAATCTACATCAAATAACAGCGAAAATTAATATAAAATTGCAACAAATTGCGGAGCAGATAAGAAACTAACGAGCCCGACGTACGCCATTACGGAAATGTCATTTTCATGTACATAATTCGTGCCAGTTTAACGATAGTTGAGTTAGGACACAAACCGAACTATATCATGTACGCATAAAATTATTCTCCTGGAGAACTGTCGGTAAGTTATGTCAACGTGCGTAATGTGCTCAGTACGATTAATCCTTGTCATTTTGTTTGTGCCTTAACTATCGTTAAATACGTGAAAATGACATTTCCGTAATGGCGTCCGTGGTGTTCGTAAGTTTTTAATTTTCTGCGCAATTTTTTACAATTTTACATTAATTTTCGCTGTTATTCGATGTAATTTTTACTAATAAATGAATTTTTGTGTTCTTTGATCATTATTCCGTAAAATAAACAATTAGAGATGGTGAAATATAGTAATATTCGCATCTTTTCGTGTGTGAGTGAAAATTGCTTCTATAGGTTTTGCTGGGTAAGTCAATTTGGATTTATGAATTTTAAATGTGAGAATATTTCTTAATTGTAATTAGTAAGGTGTAAATCATTAATAAGAATTATTAAATATTATTGCATAACAACAAAATATACTGAGAAAACGTTTTTATGGTAATTTTGGTAAAAAGTGTTGTCTGCTGTTTTGTGTTCCACATGCCAACGGAGGTATTGCGTGCTTCCAGTAAGAAATCTTGAGGATCGAGGGAAGATCACGAGAGGTTTTAACAATTTGTCATGTAAAAAGTAAGCCCACTAAAATATTAAAAAAAAACATGTAATTTTCAATAAATTAATAACAAATTTGAATTTACATGTGGTGAACTTACACAAGATCCACATAAAATCGGCCATTGCTGCGGCGACCCTGCGTTTGCGTTTGTGCTTTTATTTTCAATATTGAACATTTACATTTGTTACAGAAGTTAAGATTATCGCCTTCTGGAGAAATAAAAAAAGAGTCCCTTCAAAAACCGACTACTTTATTACGAGTTCAATTACAAACTGAATAATTTTTAAAAATCTAACTTAAGAAATTTATGTGCTTATTTCACAATAATGCTAACGAAGGAAAAGCTGAATATCAAAAACATTACATTTAATTTTAATGGAATCAAATAAATTGCAACTCGTATCCGATATTGTTATTTGTTGGTCAGTCAACGTGACTTGCCTATTCGACATATCCGCGTTTGCAATTTATTTGCTTTAACAATTTTGAGAATTGTTACTATGGCTTAATATTAACTCCTCCCCGTGCAAAGGTCCAAGTCCCGTGGACTCAGAAATTGAAACTGAAACTATTCGTTTTGTTTTTTCTTGTCTTTTTTTCTTTTTGTTTTCTTTTTATTCTTTTTTATTTGGTCTGACCCTTTTTGTTGCCGCTATTACTATTTATTTTTATTTAATTTATTGACTCATTTCTTGTATACGATCTGACCGTCATCCTACTCTTGACCATTTTTTCACGTTTTACCTGTCTGTTTTTGATAGTCGTTCAACTGTGTTGTCTTTTCTTTATTTCTTGTTTGCCTTCTCCGCTTCTCTGCTGTCCTGAATCTGTTTGCTGTCTGCTTTCGCTCTTTTCTTTATTTGTCTTCTTCTCTTCATTTTTACCACTTGACTATCTTTTTATCGACTGACTTTGTTCCCTACTTTAACTTTATTTCTCATTTTTGTTTCATTTTTATTCTCCATCTTTATTTTCTCTTTGTTATTTTGTATTTATTTTTTCCTTATATCTAAGTGTGGGGCTTGTGCGTTGGAGATTGTCCGTGATGGAGTGGCTTATGATGGTGTCTGTGGCCACTTTTTCCATGCTACATGTCTGAAGCGAGAAACTTAATCATCTCTTTGTTCCAACTGCGCTGAGTGTACATGTAGACATAAAGCCTTGCCATGTCCTGAAGTTGGTGAAGGGCATGATGAAAGTCCCATCTTACGACATTGCTCTGGTTGCTGACAAGGTTGGCCCCTTCTCCTCCCGCTGGGGTGACCTGCAGCTTTTGTCCGAGTATACCGGCATCATTACTACTAAAGTGTACAAGTTGCTGAACGTTGCTGGTGTTCTGGAATACAACTCTTGCCCCCTCTTGAACCGCTCGAACGAGTTGGCCTCTAAAGCCTCTGTGATTTCCGATTCACTCGCCGATGTTCAGGTTGCAGTTGTTGACCTTGATCCCGGCCTGGCTTCATCGTTGGGCTCCCCACCGGTGTTGCCGTTGGTTGAAGACATTCGCCGTATTGTCAGGCAGGTAAAGCTTGATGTCGCTGCTTGGTCTGCATCAGTTTTGGCTAACGGAGACTTAACTGACTCTATTGCTGCCGACGTGAGGGCCCTTTCTACTTGCGGTGAGGCTTCCTCCGGGCCACCGGCTGTCCACGGCTGTCTCCGAGCCCTCGGTTATTAGTTCGCCTGCATTTCATGAGGGGCATGCCGGTAGTATGCTTGCCTCCCATGATGTTGTCCGGAGCATAAACCATCGTTCCCGCACTGCCCGCCGTTCGGGAATCCATGCTGCCACTGCTCCGCTGACTGTATCAACAAATGTCGACAATCATGGTTCAGGCGCAAGCTCTGTGCGGGCTGAGTTGGGCGACTGTCCGCCTCACCCTGGTGTCAGCCCGGCAGCGGCTCATGGCCATGGTTCACCCCTAGGGCCCGATCAGCTCTGGCTTCGTTGCCAAAAAAACTTGCCAGCCGGATCTCTTTCCATTACGCCAACGTGACCGGGTTGCGATCTAAAACCGCGCTGTTCTTCTCCTCTTCCTGTGCGTCCGATACCGATGTTATCTGCCTGACTGAGACTTCTCTGACTCTGAGCTTTCGGTCCCGAGTTTTAGGTTTTTCGCAGGGATCGACACCTTTCCGACCTTTGTTCTCCAGTCGGTGGTGGGGTCCCGTGTGCGATCAGGGGGGTATCTCGTACTCGATCGTCGACATTTCCTACTCCCGCGACCTCGATCTATTCTGCGTTGTCTTGAGATTCCTTGCTTCCCTCGGAGGACATCGTGCTCTTTGGTGTCTTCAATTTTCCCGGCATCGGTTGGGCTCACTCTCTTGATGCTGATGGCTTTATTCCTTCACTAACGTCTGTTCCCCAATACGCTTTGTTCTTTTTGGACTCTGCAGAATTTTCAATGCTGTGATGTTCCTAATGATTCAGGTAGGTTTCTTGAATTGGTGTTTTCCTCTGACCCAGTTGGTACGATTGTGAGGAAATGCCTGATTCCTCTGGTTCCTGAATCGAATCAGGAAAGCATCCTGGTTGTTATTTGCTTCGACGCTACCGTTGCATCTCCTTCCTTACTCGGTGACTTTAAGCACGCTGACTTCTCGTGCATTGATGACTGGTTACTTTTTTGTGATCATTCGGCCGTGCTGGGACAGCGCGACGTCGATCTGGCCGTGAGCGTTTTTTTTTCCTATTAGAATTTCTAGGTCCTTTTCCCCTGATCGGTTCCGTCCCTGGCTTGATGGTACCTCACGACATCTGAGGAACTTGAAGGGTAAAGCGTAGAAGAGGTTTTGGGCCTCAGGAAGCCGTGATGACTATTTGCGACCCCAAATTGTTCAGGCGATTTATTAACTCGAAGCGTAAATGTGATGCCTATCCTTCCTCTTTGAGGTATCGTGACTGTGAAATTGACGATGCTCCCACAATCTCTGCTTTTTTCGCGTATTTTTTCCGAACGTCTTTCTGTGATATTTTCACTTCTGATTTTACCCACTTGACGCGGCGCCTGCCTACCTCCCTTGAGCCTTACGATTTAGTATTCGACGATGCACATGTTGCTGAACATTTATCTAATTTGGCGGAGGGCTTCACAGGTGGTCCCGACGATATATCCGCTGCCTTTCTGAAGACATGCTTACTATCTCTTGCTAGTATTCTTTGTCACTTGTTCAATCTGTTTCTACAAACACATTGACGGTTAAGTGTCTTTTAATAACTTTTAGGTTTAAAGGATAAAACAACACCTTTGGGCCTATATTTTAGTCTGCCCAAACGTGCTATACATTAGTAGACTTCTTCGGAAGTAACAGACTCGACAAATGTTGTGTATGCACGACACATATTCAAACCAAATCTATCAATATCTCAATTTTTAATAAAATGTTGTATATATTGGGTTGTTCGGAAAGTAATTTGGTTTTTTTTTAAATGAAAGACGACTTTCGTATAGTGTATGTATTTTATTGAATTTTATGTTTTCCATTTTAGTCCAATACCTTTTGCCATCTCTCTGGCAGTAGCATGATTCCACGCCCATAAAACTTCTCTGATCTTTGCTGACCAAAACTGATGTAAGTCATTTCTGACTTCTTCATTTGAAGTAAATGTTTTGCAACCTAAAAAATTTTAAGAGACCGGATATGTAGTATATGGGGTGGGTACCCATCCTAGTGGTAAAATCATTTGGCGAGTTACCAAACTTGTATGAGATATCTTGGTGGAACACTATACCTTTTCTATTGATCAAGTCTGGTCTTTTCCTTTTGAATGAATCATTCAACTTCTCCAGTTGATGACAGTTCACTTCAGAATTGATCCTGGTATTTTCCGGTAGAACCTCAAAAAAAACAAAACCATTCCCTTGAAATTCCACCTAAAAGCATCACTTTCTTTCATGTATATAAAACTTATGAATTCAAAGTGCTTTGATCCGGTTCATTTTTGTTATCTCTTGCGTTTTACATTGTTTTACACAACCCATTTCTTGTTCCCAATGACGATTCGCTTAAAAATTAGATCATTTTCTTGACATTTGATTAGCAAATCACAGACGTCAATGCGGCGAAGTACATTTCTTTCTGTAAGAACATGTGGAACCCATATATTGAGCTTTGAAATTAAACCAAGGCGTTTTCCGTGATCATGAACGGTTAAATTCGCTAAATATAATCTCTCGGTAATCTCGCTAGTTGTTATTCAGCGGTTTTTATCAATCAATGCTTTTATTTTGTCTTCATCAGCTTCAATTCGCCGTCCAGAACACGGTTCATCTTCAACATTGAAATTACCGGAACGAAATTTTACAAATCAGTTTTGGCACTGGCGGTCTGTTAACACATCTTTTCTATACACCATCAAATAATTTTTTTTGGTTGAACAGTATTTTTATATTTCCGGTAGTAAAAAAAGTATAATGTATGTAGTATATGCCGAATATGCTATCTATACTTGATAATAACTTACTGTACTATACTATACTTGATTAACCATCGATATACGAACGGTATGCCAAAATAACCCGATTCTAAGCCTTTTCGGCCTTTCGGCCTTCTAACTCAGAAGGCGCACTTCTAAGGCCGAAAGAGCCTAGAATTAGTTCACCCACTCACCAGAATATAACAATATATTGAGGTGAATGAGGCTCCCACACCAACATACAAAAAACATAAATAATCAAAACTAGACTACGCAACCATATAAAAATCTGGAGTGCGCAGAGAACAGAGATCGTTTAATTGAATCTTCAGTAAGAGACAAATCGAAAACAGGGCACATATTAACGGCTCTACACATGCGATTTATGGGCTCATGCATACCATAATTGCACCGAGAGTGAACGACATGTAGTAAAGGTACTCTCCCAAAGCTATACGGGGTATGTCCATAAGAAACCTTACCTGCGAGTGCACGAGAATCTTTGTTCGAGTTCAAA
The DNA here is from genome assembly GCA_964036015.1 of Leptarthrus brevirostris. NCBI lineage: Eukaryota > Metazoa > Arthropoda > Insecta > Diptera > Asilidae > Leptarthrus > Leptarthrus brevirostris. The sequence goes on along the minus strand of OZ038376.1, from coordinate 17,618,639 downwards.
AGCTGCTGAATAAAGACAGAGGCGATTCTTATAAGGAGGAAGCCTTATTGGATCATTCCACGGGAGGTCTCTTAGTGTGAACCTAACAGAGTGCCGCTGTACCGACTCAATGCGTAGGATAGTAAGGTGACCAAACCTGAGATGCATGTTCGAGGATTAGTCTAACCAAAGAAAAAAATAAATGAATTAACGTCTGACTTCTCTTTGAGACTTAACTGATCCGCCACTTTTACAGGCAAAAATCCAAATATATTTTTATCGCATAGATAAAAGTGTCTTTCTATAGATACCTTAAACGTGTTTACCCGTCCCCCGTTTACCAGCAATAGCAAAAGAAAATTTATACTTTAAAGCTTCGCCCACAAAAGTGTAAGACTTCGATAGGCAAAAATATATAAAATTACCATCTGATCAGCAATAGTATTGCTTATAGGTAATTTAAAAAAATTATGTTGAATCCTTTTTGACATAGTTTTATACTTTTCCTACTCAACTCCATTTTCCACATCGAAATCGGTTCGGTAGATCCTGAGAAATTTTTATATCAGCTAAACTATTGATTTGTTTCGCAACTACGTCGTCATTGAAGCAGAAGGAAGCGTCGTCAGGTTACTAAAATTGCTGAAGTTAATTTCACAGTTATTACCACGGAAGGCAGTAATAAAAAATTCACCAGATTCGCAATCACTCGCAGTGACCCTTTGAATCATTGAAATCCCCGTGCATGATAACCATCATCGATTTGAAAAATTATCCGATATAATTGACTGAAATTGAAATATTTGAAATTGAATCAAAAATCTGTAAATTGATGTTTACATTAAAATAAACTGATTTGTCCAATCTGACGATAGACGCGGTAGAGTGCGATAGTTCGTTATCTATCGGTAAGCCTGTTTGTTTCGCTGCATGAAAATTGCAGAAGTAGTGTAGAGTGTAATCGATGTGACGTCTGAAGTGTAGGAATTTGCACTACAAAACGTAAGCGAAACAAACATTTTATTATAATTTTCTGTCAATAATATTTAACAAAATGTGTTTTGGTTAATACAATTTTTTTATATCACAAATAAAACGGAAAATAATATATTACCGACTTTAATGCAAGAAATTTTATGTGAGTCGTCTGATAATTAATTAAAATCACTTCAATTAAGACCGACTTTGTTTGACAATTGCCTGACAAATGTCAAATATCTGTCTTCACTCACTGCACTTCATGCAAAGCAAGTGCAGAGATTTCCACTTTTTTGTAGCGAAACAAACGTTTTGCAGTTGCAATAAGTTTACACCGAGAGCGAAACAAACGCCGTTTGACGTCAATTTTGCACAAAGTGCAGGCAGTGCAGAAAAAGTGGAGCGAAACAAACAGACCTGGTGCATGCTACATTCGATCGCTCTATCGCGCAGTTCAAAATAGAGAACTTTACGCTATGGAGCTGAATGTTGATGTTAAGTGAAAACAAATTTAAGTTTTGTGTTCATATTTCTGTTTTATTATTTTCTGTCTTTAATATTATTGAATCCAAAATCAAAATCATCAAAATCGCGTGATGCAGTTCGGTTCTCCTACCCAATCACATAGATCTTTGTCCCAATCAAGAAACATCCCAACAAGAACATAATTGTACTAATGGGTGCACGTGTTACGAAGTTGGCTATCTCTCCCTTCCCCCACCGTGGGACCAAAGTTTTCCTCATAATAGCTATGTTGGATCATTACTCTATACAAAAAAAAAGGTAATCCAAGTCTGCCTGCGCAGGAAGAAGTTGAATTCCGTCAGCTGTGTGTAATGTGTGTGTGCGCGGTATATGCAACGTGAAGTTGCCGCGTGATGTCCATGTGGCACGCCTAGCTGGCAGCACGTGCATAGCTCGTCGGTTTGGGGTCTAGCTCATTGGACATCAGTCACACACCACAACAGTATATCGCGTGCCTGCGGCGAGAGAAGGTTGTGGAATCCTTCTCCCAGGTCTGCCACGAAAAAAAACGAAAGACAGATAGACGAGAGAGAGGCAGGATTGGTGACTCGTGACTCTCCCGGCCACGCTGAACCATCATGAAATCAACAACTGAAAAATTATCCACTAGTTGACGGTTCAGCCAACTACCCACACCTACCCTGCACCTGGCTAGGGTGCAGGCCCAACCAGGCGGTGCTTTTACGGTACTGTTCCGTAAAAATTGCCTATGAACACATGTGTGAAGGAATCGTAAATTATTGAATGTTATTTTTGTTTTATTGGAAATCAGACTTACGAGTGTGGGAACACACAGTAGTTCGGATTATGGTTTCAAGAATTTTTGAAACATTTATAATGTTTGTTTTCATTTTAGGTTTCGTTCGTTCAAAATACGTTTCCTATTCACTTGTTGTAAAGGTTATCTAAGTAGGTTGAAATAATTGTGTATGAATTTTGTTATATTTTATTTAAGTCAAAAAAATATGCTTAAAAAACTAATCAGTTCAATTCAGGTCTTCAACCGCAATAGATGTAACTTATAAAAAATTAAAATAAATATCTCTCTCGATTAGTTAACGGAATTCTTTTTTATTATTTGCAATATTTCTTGGCAACCATTTGGTTGGTTGATGTGGACGAAGTATTGTGACCCAACCGAGACGAAAAATATTTAAGGAAAATATTAGAAGGAAGTTTATCAATTCAGTCGAGCGTTGATTGGACGTAGAGCTTAGCGACTACGAAAGAACACGAATCTCTACTCATTGGTAGATGGTGACGTTCAACATCAACAGAGAACAGTCATCATCACTAAATTGGTGATCCCGACGTGATCTTCGAAGCTGTAACATATACCTTTGATAGACGTGCCCCCCACCAGTGGTAAGGCACGTGTTTATCAAACTCCGTATATCATAGTTACAGCACTAAAGTGCAATAGAGGTGCCCCCCACCAGTGGTAAGGCACGCTCTTATAAACAACATTACAAAACTCCTCGTTGACAACGCAAAAAGTTTTACAGAGGTACCCCCCACCAGTGGTAAGGCACTCTCTAACAAAGCCATACTCTCGCTTTATGTATAGGTACCCCCCCACCAGTGGTAAGGTACCTATTAACATCACTAAATTGGAGACCCCGTAAAACCCAAGATTACAGCTTTTCAACCCAACACGCACGGTGAATTAACTGGAAGCTGTCAAGAACACATCAATTCAAATAAAAGGAAGCAGCAGAGAATACAGCACTTCAAAGAAACCAAAATTCAACAGAAAGCAGCCTAGAACACAAGACGTCAGAAATTTGTGAATACATAAAAAGATAACTTTATTTAAGATTTACCTTTTTTTTATTAATTTATTATATTTAAAATAAAATTTTATTAAATTTGTTAAAACCTCACATTGTTAAAACCTTTCCAACAACTGATTAGCAATGAACGAGCTTAGCGATTTATTTGGGGAAACAACCAATAAGCCATGCGTTTCTAACCCGGGTCAATTGGCTGTTCCACTTTTCTCCTCTGCTTCGTTGTCGATAAATGCGGTGTCTGTGAAAACCATACCATTTTGGCGGTCAAACCCGCAAGCATGGTTACTCCAGCTAGAATCACAGTTCGTGCTAGCAAATATTTCATCGGAAGAAACAAAATTTCACCATCTATTAAGTGCGTTAGATGAGAATATTTTTAAAGAAATCAGCGATATCATATATAATCCTCCAACATGTAATAAATACACAAAATTTAAGGAGATGTTAATTGCGCGCCTTTCTACCTCCGAGCACGTTAAACTTAAGCAACTCTTAAATGAGTTGACTTTAGGAGATTCTCGTCCTTCATATTTATTACGGGAAATGAAGACGTTGAACTCAGGCAAAATCTCGGAGGAAATATCAAAATCTTTATGGCTGCAAAGGTTACCTGGAAACATTCAAGCCATAATAGCTTGTAGTTTAAGTACATTAGACGAGTTGTCCATTATGGCCGATAAGATTTTGGAAGCAACTAGTCGAAATGAGGTGTATTCGGTTTCAACCGAATCAAAGCCAGAGGTTTCAGCTATAGCGTTGTTACAAAACCAGGTCAACGAACTGGCAGAACATGTCAAAAGAATTTCTCGTCCATCATTTCGACCTACTTATAATAATAATATGGAAAGGTCAAAATCTCGAACCCAATCTCGTAATCGTAGCCGTTCTAAAGGTAAAGAGTGGTGCTGGTACCATTATAAATTTGGTACAAATGGGGAACTGGACATACTCAAAAGTTGCTTACACATTTTTGATAAATCCACCAACAAACATTTTTTGATTGATACCGGTTCAGATGTTTCCGTCATCCCAAAATTCAAAACACAATTCATTAACCCTGATGGTATGAAACTTTTGGCAGCAAACGGATCAGTTATAAACACATTTGGTAGAAAATTACTAACCATCGATTTAGGTTTGCGTCGAAATTTTCAGTGGGAATTTATAATAGCTGATGTTTCCATACCCATAATCGGTGCTGATTTTTTACGAAAGTATGGATTATTAGTTGACTTGAAGAACAGGGTACTCATTGATCCCCTAACTTCAATTCAGTCAATCGCTAAAACAATTAGAGGAGTTTCAGAATCACTAGAAATTTATTCTGACCCTGCTATCAATCAACAAGTACAGAAACTGCTCAACAATTTTATTTCCATTTCAACAGAAAGCAATTTCACAACCCAAACTTAACACGATGTACTGCATTATATACCCACTGAAGGGCATCCAATAACTTCTAAGGTTCGTCGCTTAACAGCTGAAAAGCTCACCGCAGCCAAGAAGGAATTCCGATTCCTATTGGAGAAAGGAATCTGTCGGCCGTCCGATAGCCCTTGGTCATCTCCGCTTCACTTGGTGAGGAAAAAGAATGGTGAATGGAGACCATGTGTAGATTATAGAAGGCTTAACGCCAGAACAACTTCTGACAGATATCCTATTCCTCATAACCAAGACTTCGCAAATCAATTGGAGGGCAGTATGATCTTTTCAACAATTGATTTAATCAAAGCGTATCATCAAATTCCTGTCGCAACTTCCGACATACCCAAAACAGCAATTTGTACCCCTTTTGGCCTCTTCGAATTTACCAGAATGACTTTCGGATTGTGTAATGCCGCACAAACTTTCCAAAGGTTTATCCATTCGGTTTTGCGTAAATTACCATTTTGCTTTGTGTATCTGGATGATGTTCTAGTAGGCTCTAAATCTGAAGTAGAGCATTTAGAACACCTTAAACAAATTTTTTCAAAATTCGATGAATATGGTTTATCCATCAACTTAGAGAAATGTAATTTCATGGAAAAGGAGGTAAAATTTTTAGGACACTCTGTTTCAATTAATGGAATTAAACCACTGCCAGAACGTGTTGAAGCCATAAATTCAATGAAACTCCCAGAATCGGTGAAAGAGTTAAGACGTTTCCTTGGAATGGTAAATTTTTACCGGAAATTCTTAAAGAACGCTGCGTCCATCCAAATGCCGTTAAACAAATTTTTAACAGTCAACAAAAAGGACGGCAAGAAAAAGATAAACTGGACAGAGGAAGCGGTCAGGGCTTTCGAAGCAACTAAGAAACAATTATGTGAGTCTACCTGACTAGCATTCCAATCTGGTAGCGTTCCATTGGCCTTAGTTGTTGATGCTTCAGTTATATGTAGGTATTGGTGCTGTCGTACAACAAAAATGTAACGACATTTGGCAACCATTAGGTTTTTTCTCCTCAAAAGTATCTACCGCACAATCAAAATACAGTACGTATGACCACGAACTTCTGGCAATATACTATAGCATTAAACATTTTAGATTCTTGTTAGAAGGAACGACCTTTACAATATTTACCGATCATAAACCATTGGTATTTGCTTTTGACCAAAACTCTGACAAAGGCAGACAAGACACCTAGATTTCATAGGTCAATTCTCCACCGATATAAGACATATTTCAGGTAAAGATAATGTCGTGGCCGACACACTATCCAGGCTCAATAAAATTGGTATAACGGGAGCCATAGATTTTGAAGCGGTAGATGACGCACAAAATAATTATTCGGAACTTCAATATCTGATTCAATATTCTTCTCCTAAAATAATTAAAGTAAAATTAATTAATTCAGATAAAGAAATTTTCTGTGATGTCTCTGGAAGCAGAATGCGTCCATATATTCCGAAAATTTTTCGTAAAAACATTTTCGAGGCAATACACAACTTAAGCCACCCCGGAAGTAAAGCATCAGTTAAACTTTTAACCAATTGAGTCATTTGGCCATCGATTAAAAAGGATACCAACTAATGGAGCAAAAATTGTATAGCTTGCCAAAGAGCCAAAATCTCAAGGCATGTAAATGCTCCATTGTCCGACTTCCAACATGAAACAGAACGTTTCAACACAATCCACATCGATTTAACCGGCCCTTTACCAAGCTCTGAAGGTTTTAAATATTGTCTCATTACAGACCAAGGCACACAATTCGAATCATTATTGTTCAAAGAAATTTCAAAATTATTAGGTATTAAACGTTGTCGTACAACGGCGTACCACCCGCAGACAAATGGTTTTATCGAACGTTGGCATAGGTTGCTCAAAGCATCCCTAATGTGCTATGAAAATTTTCAGTGAACAAAATACTTACCACTTGTTCTCTTAGGTTTCAGAGCAATCAGTAGTGACGAGTTCCAATTTTCTCCCGCAAAGCTGGTATATGGAGAAAATTTGCGTTTACCAGGAGATTTCTTTAACAAATCAAATGGTTTAAATAATCAATCGGAATTCATAAAAAATCTGGAACAACAATTCGAAAACATTCAACCATCACCAGTAGGCAGTACTCGACCATGCTTACAACCTCCATACGAGGGACCATATCAAGTGTTAGAAAGAAACGGAAAATTTTTTAAACTTCTTGTAAAAGGTAAAGAGATTAACGTTTCCATAAACAGATTAAAGCCTACATTTCTTAGCTCGTATCTTAATAAATCTCAAAGCACTTCAACTAACTCAAATGAACATTCTCCTACTATAACACAAAGATCAAGTTTGCTAGCGCAAAATAATCTTTTACCAGACAATCGAATGAGTATTTGTCCGAAGCCAGTGCAAGGAAACAACCCAAATTCGACACGCAATCACTGGCCGAATTCCACTTTAACACAGGATTCATCATCAGCAAACGATAGACCACACCAGACTACAAGGTCGTTAGAGCCAGTGCAAAATGATCAGACACAACCAGTCCGAATCTATAAAAGGGTGTCTTTTCATCCAGTGCTGGAGAACCCAATACCTTCGGCAAACTCAAACAAAAATGAAACAGACATAAAAAGAAATAAGACAAAAAAAATAACATTTACAGAAGACGGAAACACATTGTTCCCTTACAGAAAAACAAGAGCTGAACGAACCATTAAACCTCCAAAACGTTTCGCTTAATCCTAAGGATACGCTGGCGGATGATTTTTACTAAAATTCTAATTTTTACTAAAAAAAGTCATTTATAACGTTTTATAAATTAGGTTGCGTTTGATAATTTACGTTCATGATATACTTGTTGAATTGGTTAACCGAGTAGGTCCTAACAATTTTGTTTTGTATTTCATTACTATATAAGTCAGAAAATTTGTAAAACCAGTTCATTTGAGTTCTGAGCTTCAACGTATTAAATCAATTTTAAAAAGAATAAAAACATTATCAAAATTAAAATAAATTTTATTAAAGCGCAATTTTTTCAATAATCACCTCGATTATTTTAAATATAAAAGTCCTTTGAGAAAAAGCAAAATTTTTAACTCCTTGGGAGCTTGCTGCTCTTAAGGCAATTACAGATCCTGTAGGCCCACAGAAGTCGATGACCAGACCTAAACAGACTGCTACCTGTAAGAAGCTGTTAAGCAATACCTGCATATCGGCGTAGGAAGTACTGAAAACATACTTCTACATTAGGAAGTACTGACGACATACTTCGACACATCAAACCGTCCTGGACAACGTATAACTTATAAAAGAAATTATTAACTACACAACATTTAAAATCTTAATATTTTTTTAGACAGAGTCGGAGACTACCATGCCATGGGTCCCCGGTTCTAAACCAGGTCTCCCCGAGAGCTTTTATTAAAAAATAAAAATAATCCACTCCATCTGTGCATGCTAACGCAGCAATGGGTTGTCCCCTAGGATTTGGCTACATCAAACTAATCAAACTAATATTATAAAGAGGAAAGATATGTATTTTTGTATTGTTGTGTGTGTGTATGTTTGTAACGAATAAACTCAAAAACTACTGTGCCGATTTAAAAAATTCTTTCACCGTTAGAAAGCTACATTCAGCCTGAGTAACATAGGCTATATTTATTGCTAGAAAAGATTTTAAGGATCCCTACTAAAACTTTAGTAACGTAACGTAAGGTGTAAAAAAATTCCATTAAACGTCTTTCGTAGCATGCGCTGCGGAAACTATTGATGATAGAACAAAAGCTTGTTCTACAATATTAAAGAACATATCAATAATTACAAAAAACTTCGCGATGCTATATGTCCAACTATTATCGTTATGTCACAATAACCACTTTTTACATTTTAAAAGTTGAAATACCGACCAAAATTAGACCATGTTATTCATACTTCTGTTTAAATCCTTATCCAAATAAATCATATTGTTTTCAAGACTGTTTCAGTTCATGTAGATTACTTTTTGAATTGTTCAAATCAGCTATTCTATTATATTAGAAATAGAAAAAATAAACGCTGTCGCGTTGTGCATGTTATTCATACCTTTTTATTAATCCTTATCCAAATAAATTATTTTGTATTCAAAATTGTTTCGATACCTGTAGATTACTTTTTGAATTTTTCAAATCATATACATATTCCACTCAAAAGATATTACGAATTTAAAAAGTCATAGATACAGAAAAGGCGCCGCCGCGCCGTGTTTTGGCTAGCCAGGCATTGCAGCGGTGCGGGAGAGGGGCGCGCACATCTATGAAATAGGTAGCTGCGCGGCTCATTCGCGCGGTCGGCTTCCTACGCAGCGGAAATTACAATGACTTAGAAAAACTCTTTTAAATAAATACACACACCTAAAACAACAGAAAAAGTAAAAATTTAAAAAAACAAAAAAATATATAAATAAAAAATGTAAATATATAAAAAACTTAGGAAATTTAATAAGGTAGGATCAGATAAAAATGTAAAATGTTGTAAAAATGTAAATAAAAAAATACTAAGAAATATGTCTCACTTAAGATTAAATAAGTTACTTAAATAAAAAAACGATGAACAAATTCGCATTGTAAGTATACATAGATAATGTGATACTGCGTTTGAAAAAATATAGAACTGAAACAAAAAAAAAATATAAATAAAAGGTAAAAATATAAAAGAAATCGTGTCCAACCGTACGAAGCCGGGACGGGCCGCTAGTCGTATATAAAACAAAGACTGTTCGGACAAATGCAAGTACCTCACTTCCTTCTGAATCAGAAACAGAGTTAAGTTCTTCGCTCGTCATACCGTTCTTTACCTCAACTCCTAGGAAACTGTCCGATTCGTCATCGATGTCATCAGAGGCTGCTATTGTTGGATTCTTATCCAAAACATTTTAATATCGATGCACTCTTAAATTTCTCAAATTTTCAATACTAAACTCTAGAAAAAATTTGGAGACGTTACTACAAATTAGATTAGTTTGTGCATAAGACTGCATTAAACGCGTGTGGTCCAGTTCCCCAAAAAGAAGTTAGTCCATTTCGTCAACACAAAAATTTCAAATTATCAATTGTTAATTCATTTTCAATTCTGTTGTTGTTTTTTAATTCTTTTCATTTGAAATTCTAGTCTGGACGTTTATCATTGTAATGATTGGTTGCGTTTTATTGAGTTCGGGAAAGTGTTGGATTTGTATCCCGAAAAGTGTTAGTGATTTTAAATCGTGCTTTATACAACAAAATAATTAATTAAAGTATAAAAATTGCTTGAAATTTTAAACTCTTTGGTTTCAGGTCTACGACAATTAATTTTGTGTACTGGAGTAACCTTTCATAGTATTATGTAATTTTAAAGTAGTAAATTGCTAGCATTATGAAAGGCAACCCCATTATATGTGATCATCACTGCTGGTTTTCTTACCTAAATAGAGTTAAGTTAAAATTATAAAATAATTAAATGTTGCAGTATATAAGTAATTTTAGAATAAATGTTCAACAAGTGAACGGAAATACATGATATATGTAGATATATCGTTTCTTGGTGTGGGATACTGTTTACGTACTATTCTATGTATAACAGTGAGTACACGGTATCTCATATTAAGCGTCGATAAATGGGATCTTCCAGTTGCTCCATAGAAATAGAAATATTGTGAGAAATAGCATTACAATAGTTTGAACAATTGGTTTCAGGTCGTCGTTAATTTACTTTTTATTACACATATTATTAGGGATGGGGGATCGAACTGAGAAAATCGATTCAGTACGGATCGATCTATAATTTTATTCCGAATTCAAAGATCGATTAATCGCTCCAAAAAGATCGATATTCAAGGATCGATTCCATTGATTTTCACATCTCAATTTTGTGAATTGACCCTCGTTCATGAGTGCGATTCGTCGCATGCGACTGTAATTTGATTGGCTGAAGCAACACCATCTTGATAACTACAGGCCGTAAGGTAGAAACGATGACGTCAGCTTATGAGGAAACAAAATCAGCGCCATCTGTACGACCAAATGAAAAGTTGTTATCAGCTGTTCAAGTGACAGCTTAGAAAAAATCTTATCCAACTTTTCTATTGCATAATTTATTAATATATGTATCGCCATTTACCAACAAATTGTAAGAATTGAAAATCACTGTTTTCACATATTCTCCCGAATACATTTTTAAATCAGATCACTTCATATTTATTGTACAATTTGTAGTATAATGAAAGCAATTAGAGAAAAATCTAAGCCAACTCTTCAAATGTAAAAGTTGTCAATAGATTTGTCCCCATTTACCAACAAAACTCGAATCACTAGTACCACATATTCTCACAACATCACAAAACTATTATATTATTACTTATAATAAAGTTAAACGTAATTTCTTTCACTTTTTAATACAATTGAGAGTTGTTTACATCCGCTAGGTTGAAGAGCAGACATCATTACTTCCCTCCATTTGACATTTCTTTTAGATATTGCCAATATATTTTGACCGGCGATAACTCACACATAATTAAATAGATCTAAACGAAACTTTTATCACGACATTATCTCACAAGTTAATTTTATCATACACTAATTATTTCACTTAAATAATGTCTGAATCTCACACAATATTACTTTAAAATCCAAGGCGAATTAGCCGAAATTTTCACTTTAACTAAAAAATATATACACTTCGCCACTTGAATGTCACAAAATTTTTACCGCAAATTGCTCCTTATACGATTCACTATTAGTTTTTGGTTAGATCGATCTTAAAAGTTAATCACACTTCTTATAATTAAACAAAACTTCGAGTGACAGAATTTCGACTTTTTCACGTTTTTCCTCATAGTGTGATGTCACGGGTCAAAACTGGCTCTACTTTACGGCCTGTAGTTATCAAGATGGCGTTGGCTGAAGTCATATACCTGTTACTTGACATGCTGGCTTTGTTTAATGTTGCTGCGATTGTAAAAATAATCGCAGCAATGCTCTTGATTTGATGCGATTGTTGAACATAACCGAACATAATTGGTTTGTTAACCTTTTTAAAAAGTGAAATATAATATGTATGTAATATGTGTTATTAGATATAAAAATACATTTTTATTATTTTGGAGCAAATGAGGAAATAACAATAAAACAAATATTCCCTTTTTTTCTTTAAAAAAAACTATTAACAACTTAACTTAAATTTGCGTTCCCGATTCACTGTTAATATTTCTTTTTGGAATGATATATATTACTAAAAGCACTAATTATGTGCCAATTCAAATGTAAACAACAAATTTACGTTCGTCAACCTTGTGAACGGGCATACGATGGAAAATAATCGCAGACTGAAACAAAAGTATTCAAAAAGTGAGATAAACGAAAAACTCGCATGGAGTCGCATCGCGCTTATGAACAAGCCCTTGATCTCACCACTGTCCTTTTCCGTGGAATAACGTCGCAATATGAAAATGATTTTTGAAAATCTTAATGGTGCTCCAAATAGTTTCTGTAATCCCCAGGAATTTTAAAAATGAATATTTGATATTTACTTAAATACTTCTTTTTTCCTTGATCCAGAATCACCAAACCAGAAATAAAGGACAAACCAAAGATCACTTACTAATAGATAAACAGTTTCGAACAAAGTAAAGAAAAAATTGTGGTTGCTTTTATATATTTCCCGCATCGGTTAACCCTGCATTCAGGACTAAAAATTTGTTTTTCGGGAGAGTTTATGGATAAAAGGCACGGATACTTTTCTTATTGTACATTTACAAATGTTAAATGTACTTTAATCATTAAAAGATCGGAATCCATTGAAAGTTTGAAAGTTTCTTGCGATACCTTTTTGACAGGAACCTGTAATTCTTTCCGGATGAGAACAAAATTTTGACTGCAGTAAGTGATTCTCTCAAATAATTTTGACAGGAGTAAATGACCGCACACTACCTGTACTCTTTATTTGCATGTATATTCTTATGACTTTAAACGCTGGATATATTTCGTTTTACTGTGGTGCCAGTGTTACTTTTTCAAGACTACATAGCTGGGTAATTTAGGGAGTCGGTTATCTAGTACATAGTAGATAATCTTTGGGATAAACACCCAGTGATGATTACAAAATCACAAAATCATGGTACTCACAGATAACACTAAGATATTAAAGAGATCCGAAATGCATTTATCTAACATTAACAAGTTTTTAGATATTTTAAATTTGCAGGATTATTGCACGAATTAATGATGATGCAAAAAAAATCCACGTGAACTTACTCAGTTTTATTTAAGCGCGTTTTGTCTTGTCTTAAATGGATGAGAATCGGAAATAAATAAATCGATTCGAGCTGAATCGGTCCAGTGAAAAATCGATTCAAAAATCGGCAGATCGAAGGCTAAAAGATCGATCCAAAATACTAAATTGTTACTATCCTAGAGGTACTTCAAATAAAAATCTTAATTTTTATTTTGTAATTTGTAAATTTGTAATAAAATTTTTTGCAAAATTGGACAAATTAAGCACATCCACTGCTAAAATGGCTCAACTACAAAATCCGAAATTTTGGATTTCTATATGATTTTAGCTGTAGGTCAGGAATAAATTACTGGCTTCTCGACAGCACTTTTGGTTACAGCGGAAATGAAAAAAGTTGCTGGAAATTTAAAAAAAAACGAATTCTTACTTTTGTTTCCTCGGTAGTATTACAATTTTCTTATTTGCGATAAAACCGTAATTGTTATGAAGTCACCAGTAACATATTTCTGATCTACAACTAAAATTATATGTAAATCCCAAATTTGCGAATTTTTGGTTGAGCCATATTCGCAGTGGGCGTGTTTAAGTTGTTCAGGGGGCTTAAGCAACCACTTAAAAATGTGATATGAGACTCCAATTTTGCAAGAATTTTTAATTTATAGAATATGAACTTTTACGCAACAGGAACGAAAAAATTAAATGTTCGATTTTTTAAGCACCCTAATCTTTACTTCAGTGAGGTTCTCTACCTTCTATATAATTAGAGTTATTTTTTATATTTGTTAAGATGTTATAATAAAAAGTTTTTTATCGATTTTTTTGTACTCTGAATCTACTGTTTAATGACGACGTATCCAAAGCTACTAGGACTGATGGGTTTTGTTTTAAAATGCTACGCCTCTGCCCTTGCTAAGCCCCTGCGCAAACTTAATGTTCTGTTATACTCCACAGGAGTGTCTTCGTTTGCATGAAAACTTGTTCATGTTCCGCGAATGCCTTAAAAAGGAAATGCATGTGGCCTCTCTAACTTTAGCTCAATAGCACTAAATTCGGTCTTATCTGAAGCTTTTTACTCTTAACTATCAGTTGATGAAATATTTAGAAAATAACCATTTTATTAAAGATTGCTAGTACTGTTCCCAGGCTAGTTGAAAACCGGAGACTTACTAGCTACTCAAAGGGAGCGTTGCCTACCTTAGGGTGGCAGAGCGTCTTTTGCAGTAGTGAAGTTCTGGCACAAAAGACCTTCTTGGTCGTTGTGCGTAGGCCGACCATATGGGTGACCCCCCTTTAAATAAAAAAGACCAAAACAGAACGTTGGAATCATTGTCGCAACAAATTTGGTGAGACCGAAATTGTCACTATTGTCAGATGAGGAAATCATAACAAAATAAGTTGACAAGCAAATGAGGCCGCCAAGGGCTGAAGGAAGAATCTTGAGAAGGTAATGGACAACAGCAGCCCAATGAGCAAAAAACTCAGCGGACCTGGCAAGAAACGGTTAAAAAAACTGCTGTCACAGGGACACGACCCAAAAGCAGCTAGAGTACTAGCGATGGTAGTGGCACCGGACAGCGTTAAACGGAACCCGACGGAGGACTCTTGCCCTGGACCAACTAAGGCTAAAAGGAGGGGAACTCCAAAAACTTCAACGGAGGCTAAGCAGGACTCACCCGCAGAGAGAAGCAAGACTCCTACAGGCTTATCATACAAGGAAGCCGTGGCAGTAGTGCGCATGGGTATCCTACCAGAAAAATTCCCTGAAACCGCGCTCTCGACCGAGCAGCTTGTGCTCGTTCAAAGGGCGATCCTCAAAAAAATCCGGAAGAACAGCGAAGTCAAACCCGCATTCCTTGGCACTGGACACAGGCCAGGCTGTTTGATCATCAACTGCGCTGATAAGGCCACCTCAGAGTGACTTAAACAGTCTGCGGTCGAGCTTCAGCCATGGGAGGGGGCACAGCTAAGGGCGGTCGAGGAGGAGGAGCTTCCTCGTTCCAAAGTCCTGGTAGGCTACTTCCCGGGAAGCCTAGAATTGAAGAATGAGGAGATCCTTGATCAAGTTGAGGGTCAAAATCACCAATTACGGGTCCCGGCCTGCAGGATACTGAAGAGGGAGACAGAGGGAACTGCCACTATAATAGTCCTCTCAGTAGCTGACTTCTCGGCTGAGACTCTCAAGAAGATCTCATTCAAGGTAAACTACACGTTCGGGCAGGTGCAGCTCAGGCCCAAAAGTGGTTTTGCTAATGCCCAGTCTTCTAGCTCCAAAGAAGCTTATAACCCGACGAAGCGGGCTACAAAACCGCAACTGGTGCAAAGCAACCAGCGGAGTAGACAGCTCTGGTTTCCTCAATTTCAAGGGGCCAAAAAGTGGGATGTTCTGCGGCCGCAACAGGCACGGGGTTGCACTCACTCTGGCTGGAGGGGCTGGATGTGGCTCTTATACAGGAACCTTGGGTTCATGGAAGGCTGATAAGGGGATTAACTTTATCCCAGGCTAGATGTTTAGGTGAATTCATTATCAATAATCGTCCATTTTCACGACAAGGCGGTACTCATGGTCTATAGATAAGTTGGGGTAGTGGAGGTCAACCATGGTGGAGCTCTTTACCAAGGTAAGTCCGAAATTACTTCTTGAGGTGGACAGGTATGAAGGAGGCTCCGTTCGAATTCAGCTAGATGCCCCCCGTGGCAAACTATCCAATGAACAAGTAAACGTTCAACACGCTGGACTAGGGAAATGTAAACAAGAGAATAACTGTCTTTCCGTCCGACATCATTATCCAGTCTAGAATATACTTCATGACTGTTTCCAGCCGAACCACGGAAAGGGAGAACCCGGACTTCCCGCAATAATTACAGTTACGGCACACTCACAAGTTATTGTTAACGTCTGAAGGCATGCGACCGTGCCCGTCATAACTGTAACTACTGTAGGAAGTCCGACTAGTAGGGGGTTACTACGTAAGACGGAAGGTCTTAATTTAAATTTGGGCATTGTTTAAAAAGGTAAAGCAATGCTTGGGACTCTTTTCCACACCACCCTTTCGTTGAGGTAGAGTCCATGGCGCGTTTTTTTTTTATCGTGGTTTCCCCAAGAGGCCTAATCCACGGTCTGTCATCATCGCTCTTGAGAAGCAGTTGACACCATTGAGTTTTTATTCTAGTGATTGAATTTATATTCTCCGGCTGACTTAATTAATTCGTTGGACAATTTTCTTGACAATATTTCTTCACTATATTACGTTTCACTTTAATAATTAACACTTGTCACTTCACTGGTTAAAATATAACTGACTTACTAGGCTGCTACTCAGCCCTATTTATATTACTTAGCTTAATTCTAGAAAGTTCAGCAACTTAGTTCTAGCAACTTCCGTTATTCATTTTCACTACACCAATTCACCACAGGTTCGAGTCGGCCTTGACTTCATACGGCATCTGACGTTTTCCTGGTTTCCGAAATTCGGGACATGCGGGTCAGCATAGGGAACTTACCCTTTAACCTGAAATAAAATCAAAAGTTAGAAATTTTCACTTACAAATAAGTTAAAAAAGTAAATAAAATCATGTTGAAATACATACCTGTTCTGGGCTTCCCCACTCACGTCGAAACACACAATCTCCGAGAAGATCGAAGGGGTTTTAGATTTTTTTAATAATTTAGAAAAGAAAAAAAAGTACACCCAAAAGTTGGGTACCTCTACCGATGGTGAGAAAGCATTTGCGCCCAGAAGTTATAAAACAGACAACTGAAAACAGGGTGCTTCCTAACCTTAGCTGATCTGTCGAATCATTACCAGCGGGCACCCACGAGGAGGGGTAGGTAGAGGATTTTGCCCACCAAAAAAAAAAAATTTTATAAAAATGTAAATATTATCTTTGTCGTTGAGACTGATTTAATATTTTGTGTTTTAAATAGATTGTCGCGCGAATTGTAAATAAAATACATACACTCAGTCACGAAAGTCTTCCTGCATCCTCTAAACATTTCATTTAACAAAACCTTCATAAAAACATTATTACTTTATTAAAGAATTTTCTTCATAAAAGCCCTCGTACAGTACTTAGAGACACTATTAAATCACTACTTATTACTAAAGAACTAAAACGGATCGGTCCTTCCTGTGCGTCTGGAATGGTTTGTAGTCTATCTGTACTAATAAATTGGAACCTACAATATTTAAACGAAAATGTTTTTCCGCTACCTGTACTCTTCGTTACAGAAAGTCTTAGTCATTCGTCACTTCCGTTCAATTGTTCCGAAATTTTGCATGCTATCCAATATTCATAGCTCTTTTCGCACTCTAAAACTGATAATCAGACATACTTTATTCTGGTATATCTTCATCGTCTTTTATTTCACGCTGTGCTTCTGTATCTAGTATTTCGAAAGCTGAATCTTATTGTCTGTCACGTTCCCTATAAAGCTCCAATCGTTTATAAGTATTTCTTGCTAAGAAAGCTTCTATGGCTACATGACTTTTTAGGGTTTCGCGGTTGCTCAAATTCATTTATTAATATTTACGGACTAGCCGCGTTAATCGTATCTAACTTATATGAGTGCTGATATTAATACTAACCCCGAACGGGAAACTGCCTGAAGCTGTTTGTTATGGGACAGGGATAATAACGAGGAGCAATTAAATAAAAATGCTTTCCTGCCGTACATAAGAGGCATTACTGACAGAGTAGGAAACATTTTAAAACGATATGGCGTTAAGTTGATCTATTTATCACCTAATAAAATAGTTTTTAAAAAAAAGTTGAACCGACTTCACAAAAAGCGCTAAAAAGCATAAAATAATTTTTAATTTTATATCTATTACGACATTTTGAAGTCGGTGCAAATCAAACAAACCAAACAACTACAACAAAAGTATTTAATCGTCCTTCCTTTTGATCCCGTGAGCTTAAACGTTCAGGTAGAATTACGTAAATTTTCAATTGTGGTTCTGTAGTTGTTTTATTTGTTAAATTTGCACTGACTTCAAAATGTCGTAATAGATATAAAATTAAAAATTATTTTATGCTTTTTAGCGCTTTTTGTGAAGTCGGTTCAACTTTTTTTTAAAAAACTATTTTATTTTTCACTTTTTAGTGTCTTCGACTCTATACAATGAAAAGAACCATCCAAATCGGTCCACGAGTTAAAATTTAGTTATAACCCCCTACCCCACCCCCATTCCAATAAACTTTTTTTCTCATGGTATCAATCAATTAACATACTCTACTGAACAGAAAAGGATTCATCGAAATCGGTCCACGCATTACGAAGTTACTACCCCTCCCCCAACACCCCCATAGGACCAAATTATTCTCCTATTAGCAATGGGGGATCACACTATACAACAGCAAAAGAACCATCCAAATCGGTCCACGTGTTAAAAAGTTAGGTTCCTACCTCCCCCCCCCAGCAACATTTGTTTTCTCGTAGTATCAACCAAGCATCATATTCTACCCAATAGAAAAAGAATTATCCAAATCGGTCCACGCGTTACGAAGTTAGACAACCCCTGCCCCTCACCCACACCTTTCTCCATAGGACCAAATTATCATACTCTATACAACAGAAAAAGAACCATCGAAATCGGACCACGCGTTACAAAGTTAGGTTCCACCCCACCCCCCACCACCATCCCTCCAAAATTTTTTTCTCCTGGTATCAACCAAGGAACATACTCTACCCAACAGAAAAAGAATTATTCAAATCGGTCGACTCGTTACAAAGTTAGCCTACCCGTCCCCCCCTCCACCCACCCTAGGCCAAATTTTTTTCTCCTATTAGCAATGGGGGATCATACTCTGTACAACAAAAAAAGAACCATCCAAATCGGACCACGCGTTACAAAGTTAGGTTTCACCCCCACCCCCCACCCCCACCCTACCAAAAATTTTTATTGACATGGTACCAATCGGTGAACATACTCTACCCAACAAAAAAAGAATCATCAAATCGGTCGACGCGTTACGAAGTTATGCCCGGTCAGACATAAAAAAAAATACGCGTCGAACTTAGAACCTCTGTGTTTTTGGGAAGTCGGTTAAAAAGTAAAAAATAACCTCCAATCACCTAAAGATTGCTTTCCACTCCAAAAGTGTACGCAGTCCTTTGTAGCTGCGGGTCATCGTACACAAAGAAGTAATGCAACCCGTCTGAGAGAACACATAAATGCGGTCAGGAAAAATCAGCGGGAAAGATCAGCAACCACCAAGCACATACTGGACCCTCCAAAAGAACATAATAGGATTCATTTTGAACAATTTCAGTCCTGTTAATTAACGTAATCGATATTTGTTGGTGGAATTCCATTTTTAATATTAACACAAAACCGAAAATTTTAAATTTTCTATTCTACTAATTTACCTTACTAGGTAATCACTCCCCTAGGCAGTCGGTCTGAAGATACCTACGGTAGTGAGGCGAAACTGCGGTAGCCTAGTAAGGTAAATTAGTGGAATAGACAATTTAAAATTTTCGGTTTTGTGTTAATATTAATTTCAGTCCTGTCTCGCGAATATCGTTATCCTCCGTGTCTTGTCCGTGAGGCGACAAAACTTCAATCGCGGCAATAGTTTTCCGCTTTCACGGACATGGAATCCTCTTCTTAGCACCTCGATGCAATTAATCCTAAATGATTTATACTCAAAAAGTAACGTAGTATGTTTTGTTTACCTTCAACAACACTCTGCACCACAGCAGCAATAACAGCAAGTGCATCAGCGAATGACTTATAACTATGGACCAGAGATGCCAGACGGTATGGAGCAAAAGTAGCCGAGCCGTGGCGCTGAAGTCGCCCAAAGTCGCCGTGCCATTATTTGAAATCGCCCAAAAATCGCCTTTTGATTTTATAATCAATCAAGTCTTTCCAATTGTTGTTTGTACAACTTTAATGTAATATTTATTACAGTAATCACAGTAACAGATACAAGTAACACATATTTAAAATTGTGGTAGAGGCGTCGTGAAGAACAAAAAATATATAAAAAGTATTTAATAATGGAAGTGACTATTTGCACTTACGTGTATTTACGTGTACTTTTGAATTCGGTTTTACATACTTTATGTACTACTTTACAAATAAATTCCCTGGGGAGAGGGGGGGGGGGGTGGGGGGTTACCCCGCTTTAATTAAAGCAATTACAATTCTGATTAATACACCTCTTCCTCAGAGAAAGTTTAATAAATTTTTGACGTACATAAATAAAAGTTAGTACACGTAAATACACGTAAGTGCAAATAGTCACAACCTTTAATAATTCACCCAGTCGCTTCCAACTATTTATTACGCACATTTTAATCCTTTAGGAATTAATATATATACAAAGGATAGCAAAAGCAACTTCAGGGACGACAGAAAAAAATTTTGAAGTCGGCTGTATTAGAATCAGATATCCACGACGTGACGACGGCATTGAGCATAATATTATGTTTGAGCGAAAAATTCCATTGCGATAAACGTCTGTTTGGACTCGTTTGAGATGACTCGACAGCCAAAATTTTTCTACTGTCACGTCGGGTTATATGATTTCGATTAGCCAATATGAACAGTTGCTGTAGGCTGCCGTGCATTATGATTGAGCCAATAGCCCAAAAGCGCCCAGCAAGAATTAAAAAGTCGCCCAAAAGCGCCCAGAACGAATTGAAAAATCGCCCAAAAACTGATGGCTCAAGTAGCCCAATCGGCGAGAAATCGCCCGAATTGGCAACTCTGCTATGGACGGATAGTTTATTTTTAATTAGCGCACAATGAATTTAACGTACTTAAATTAACAACACGCTTAGTTATTCACTATTTAAAATTCAAATTCAGATTCAAATAAATTTATTATATCTAACGATTAGTTACATATAATAATTAATGCTTATGCGCATTAGGGTGCCTGCCCATAAGCGCCTAGAGTAAACTTACTTCCTAATATTTATGTTTACATGTGTCTTATCTTATTTGAATATTTTTACATTTTATTTGTTGTATTATATTTAGTTTTAATAGTTTTATTTTTAATTACTTTATATTTATTTTTATTTTTAGGTCACAACAACACTTTTTTCTGTAATTTTTACATAACAAATTTCCTTTCTGTATGTTTTACATTTCCTTTATATTTTTAGTTTTTTCATTTTATACATCTATGTTAAGCATAACTCATTTATATTTAAATTTTTAAATTTTTCTATCTTTTAACATTTTTATTCCTACATGTAACGTTATTGTATTTTCCATTTCAGTTTTGTAACATTTTATATTTTTACATTTAATTCTGTTTCTTTTCTTATTTATCTTATCTTTAACAATTTTATTTTAATATTTAGGTATTTCAATATTTTAACATAATTATTTATTATTTCAATTCTTGTTTTAATCATATAATGCAAATTTATTTATTTATTATTTGACATAGTCCAGTTTAGTTTCTGGCAGTTATTTTTGCTACATTTAACATTTTTAATTTTTATTGATTTTAAATTCTTACTTTTATGTAAATCTTTTCTTTATAGGTTCTTACATTTCCTTGTCTAATATATTTTTTTAAACTTATGTATTTCAGGTTTTACTTATTCCTAGCATTTACTATATTTCTTAGAGAGGTTTTTAAAAGAAAGATATTATTTAGTTGAATATTTGACAGTTTAAAAATTCAAACTAAGCTTTATGTATTTAACATTTAAAATTCAGGTCGGTTACAATTTATTTAATTTCATGGAAAGTTTTTAGGGAGGAAGAATTGGTCGAAGGGTAGAATATTCCCTCCAGATTGCTCCTTGACTTGAGCATTCTGTAAGGATATATCGTATGGTCAATTGTCTCTGGCGAGATGAGCATTCTGGTGGCGATGAATGATTGAATAAGTAACTGTGTGTTAAGTTTGTGTGGCCCATTCTGATCTTTATCAGCTTTGACGTATCTTTCTTTGGCATGCTGGCATGATATTCTGCGGGCGGGGTTTTAATCCTGACGGATCCAAGGAATGTTTCAGTCCTGCTCCACATTGTTTCCTTCCTTTTTTCTATTACTTGTTTGGTTATTCTCTCAATGAAGGATTGAGGTGGTGGTACATAGATCGGGTTTCTTTTGAGGACAACTTTCTTGGCTTGCTCGTCGGCCTCTTCATTTCTTTTGATCATTTGGTGATCTAGGATCCATTCGAGCTTTATTTTTTCATATTTGAATAGGATGATCAATTCAATTATTTGCTCTCGGTTGTTATAATCTTTTACAGCCTTCACGTTTGTGTGGGCTTGTGTCTGCCTGTGTTAATATCTAATGTAGGAAGGGTGTTTTGGTATAGGGATAATTGGGGCATTAAGGCTTAGGGCGGTACATATTGTATCTTTCATCCTGTCCGATATTATCTTTTCGCCTATACTTATTGCGTCCACAATCCGCCCTAGGTGCTTTCGATGAGCGATTCTATGGTTAATGATATGCCTTAATGTGAATGATGTTTGAGCTTTTGTAATTTCATCTTTTTAACTTCGTTGCCTGTTTATATTAACATTGCCTGAATCGGAGTTGTCTAGCTTAGTCCTGTTACCGTTCTCGCAATTTTGTTTTTCTGAGTCTGTAGTTGTATGTAGTCTGTAGGGCGGCGGTGCAGAGATGGTAGCTTCGAACGAGTTGGCTGTCTCCGCGATGCACGCACCAATAGAAGATGCAGACCTGCCTTCCGAAGGGTTAGCTGCGGTTTATGCGGAGAAAGTTACTGGTCCTGGCTCTGGAAAAAGTGAAGATTGCAATTAACGCATGAAACAAGAAGGAACACTGCAGACGGTGGGACAGCATGGATTCCTGCAGATAGGCTAGGATGCTAGCAGTGACCCAGGAAAGCGATGTAAGTGGCGGCAGTGGGAAATTGGACGCTCAGTTGCCCTCACTAAAGAAGACTGGTAGGGGATGAAAAGGGACCCGATTCTATGTGGTCTGTTTCGGATAATTCCCAGAGAAGCGTTTTTAGTGAGTAAGAAACTCACACTACCGAAAAGCCTGTGGCTGTCCAGTGTCTTTTGGAAGATTTTCAGCTCTTCCGCTAAAAAAAGGAGGATGTCTGCGTCAGGTGGGGTGGTTCATCGGTATGCCTTGCGATGTTGACGTTCCGACAATTTTTCTCATTATTGCAGCCTCTTGATTGGTGTTAGTTGCTTTATGTTTTTCGGAATATAAATTTGCGGTGACTTTCTGGAACTGGTCCTAGAGTTCGCTTGTTCTTCTTCGAACAGACTTATTGGCCTGACTATGGGTGTAGCCCTATTTACTGTTGTGTCGTTTATCCAATCTGAAACCCTGCAGCTCCGATTTCGGTCCACACAACCCCAAATGGGGATGTGTGCATTGAAATCTCCACCAAAGATCGCAGATTCCGGGAATTGGCCAGAATGCCGCTCAAGATCTGTCTGAGTTATATCCCGATTGCACTCAACATACAGAGAGGAAACGGTTATGCATGGCTTTATTTGTACGTTTGCCGTACAGCAGGTTATTTTCGTATCTGATACAATTTCCTCATAGGTCAGATTCGTGTGTATCAGAATGGCAGCACCGCCATGCTGAGTTTCCCTAGGGTTGTTTGTCCGCATGTAAGTATAATCCGATAGCCGAATCCTGTCAGGATTTTTCCCTGTAGCTGTACTAGTTAGATGAGGATTATGTAGGCCTCATTTATATTACATTGAAGAATATAAATATCCTCCAGGGACGAATGGAGCGTCAGCGAAAATTCAATATTTAATCGAATTGGATGATATCATGCACGATATTTTAGAGGGGATTATAATTTACGCATTGACCCATTCATTAAAGTATTTCATTTTTGAAAAAAATACATTCTTAATCATGGAAATTCTTAATTACCTAATACAAAATTTTTATTATATAGAAGTAGAAACAAGAAATCGTTGTCGTCGAAATTTAAACTGAACACATAAAAAAGTACAGGGTAAATACTTCTGCTCGAAAAATATCTGGTCTTTTGCAGTATTTAACAATTTTTATTTATGATTAAATTCCTATAGGAGATTTTGTGTGGCAATATGTTTGTTCAAAGACTGATTGAATTTGCATCTAAAGATCATTTTACGAAACTTGATATAAACATTTTAAGAGAAAATTATTTTTAGGAAAATTTAATACCAAAACATGATTTATTTACACACTGCCCCTTTATAATAGAAAAGTCAGGCCCTATTATATCTTTATGGAGTATAAGATTCGAAGCTAACATAAAGAAGAAAATAATTACAAATCTCTCTTGCAAAAAACTGAAGTATGAAATTTGCTTACACGACTTTAAAAAATTAAGATCTTCGAAAAGTCATAATCGATTATTTCACGGATTTCAAAACAATCTTTTAAGATCAATTTTCCCTGAATACTGTCACCTTCATTGGTATATTATAAAGGTACGTTCTACAGAACTTCATATTTAATTATGAATATATTTACAAGATCGAAATAACATTTTGTCATAGAGGGGGAGTTTATTTCATAGTGCGAAGAATAATATGTTTACCACATATAATTAATAGTGTCGATGTTTCCAACTCGAAAATCATCTGTATTTTTTTAAAGCATAATTTACCCGTAATACCTTTTTATTTACACTCCGCACCTTGCGGTACTAAGGTTTTAAGTAATAGTTCCTGTAACGAGGTTTAAAGAGTCCTATCTATTTATTTTCCATTATAAACCCTTTTATATTAAAACTATAATAATATTCTATCTGTATAAATATGCACATGTAGTAATACTTAATGTTTATTTAAAAGATGTAATAAAATTAAGTATATGTAGTTATTAAGGAGTAATTTTATTTTGTGATACTTCTTTAAGTACAAAGAGTTATTTTTATGTCAACTTTGTTGTGTAATATATAAGTTAAATACACGTTTAGTTTTAGTTATAAGGTAAATGTCCAATATTCCGGCCTAGTACAATATTACGGTCTATAATTTTGAAAGCTATTAAATATTCCGCGAAATAAAATAGCGCGACGTTATCTCTGAAATTCTGAGAATAGGACAATTTGGTTTTCTGAACGGAATTTTCAATTTGCAAATTATAAAGTCGTTTTGATCTGCAAGTCTACACCAGCATGTTATGTGAGTCAGTTTTGCAGTGTGAAACGAGTTGTGATCGTGTTGACAAGGTCATAATAATTGGCGAGTAATTAATTCTCGAATCAAAAAGCGTACCCTCTCATACTTTGTTGCTAAAAAGTTGCTTATTAGTTGCAGAAAAAAAATTCTTGTTTTATATATATTTTTTTTTAAATGGGGTGTTTTGGTAAGTTCAGCTCAAGTTAGCAGGACACCTTCATGAAAAATGAATTTACAGAATCGGGACGATACCTATATCATTCAGTGAATTTGTTGCTAATTAGTTGTGCAAAAATGGTGAACCACTGCATCAACAGGGGGTGTTTTGACAGAGATATCGAAAAAGTGATCGTTACTGGGATTTGGGTTTTTTGCCTTGCGAAAAATTTCTATATACAGTAAAAGCTGTATAATTCGGAATTCTTTAGTTTGGAAAGCTTGTTTATTGGGAAATTAAGAAATTGTCCGAATTAGAGAGAGTTGATCAAATTAAAAAGGCAACAATTTTTTCACAATTTTTTTCGGAACTAGGATACAAAAAGTGGATAAAAAAGTATTTAATCATCAAATATAATAGCGAAATTTTCCGCACTGCAAAAAACGTCAGAATCCCAGTAATGATCATTTTTTCGTGATCAAGTTTAATCTTGGGACATAATAACGTTTTACGGTTTTGTATTTTTTATACGGTAAAGTTATGTCCTGGTTATATTTTCGTACTAAACTGCCCAGCTGCTCCGGGAAACCAGGGTCGTAATTAACACCGATATAATTTTTTGGTTTCTGTATAGCCTAGGTCATCCTAATATTGTTCAAAACCGTAACGTCACTCATGCGATTATTCTTTTGTTTGTGTTTATTGATTAACCTTTTAATGATCTTATACGGAAACCCGTTTGTCTAAATAAAGTGTTGTTTCAGTGATAACAGAGCGTTCTTCTTAAGGAATCTAATATTACTCAGTTCAAAGACCCTTTTGATAAAATTACCAGTAATGTTCATGGTGTCTTGGATGGTATGACATATAGCGGAAGCAGTCAGGTTTCTGTTTCAATCCAATCCAATTATCTTCTCTAATAGTACCAAATACGGTAGTTTCCATTCTCTTCAACTTCCACTCTAAACTGTAATGTTTAAAAAGCCCAATGTAGTTTGAACATGTTCCTGTGGCAAAATCGCGGAAATATCGTCAACATACTTTGTTGTAAGTTTCAGAGCGAAAGGTTATTTGTTTAATGTAGTAGAAAGCAACTCTTCCATAACAACTACTGCCAAAACCGGTGAGAGAGGGCTTCCCATCGGTAACCCAAATGTTTGTCGATATACTGTTCCTCCAAACATAAAATAATTATTTTCGTATGTGCAATGTCTGAATGTATCGAAAAATAATCTTTTGGGCATTTTTGTAAAGTTACTGATTTCAACCAATGTTTTTCTAAACTGTGATATGCACGGACTGTATTAAATTCCAGAATGAAAGAACCGCTACATAATCATAATTAGATACTTTCTACATCATTACTAATACTCTCTATTAGTTACAAATTAATCTCAAAGTGTCCAAAGCCTTAATAGTCCGGAATATGGGACATTTATCTTACCTTTATTTTCAACTCAAAAAAGTTTGGAAAAACACAATATCAAAACTATTTCAGTGTATAATGTAATCCACTTACGTATAATATATGTATATCCTTTTCAGGGAAATTTGCTTATTTGTACTAGAGTGACCTAAGGTTTTTAGAAATCTATTTCTTAAATAATTAATGAGTGTAAAGAAGCTATAAAATACGAAAAACTATTTAGGCTTTAATTGCTTAATTCAAGCAATGTTTCATTAATTTAGGGTGTTATATGCTTCCTTTGAGCAAATAAATAATTCGCTAGCTCAATGGAGAAAGGGGTGAGTGTAATAAAAAAATATTGGGCGCCACGTGGTTATGCGAGTCCACGAACTCTTTTTCCACCAGTCGACAATGTCAACAAAACAAAAATATAAATAAAATAGAGAGGCTTCCACTTTCACTTAAATTTTATTATAGAACATTCTATTTCATATCGTTACTTCTCTCTAAACCTCTAGGCCGCACATAAATGAGAATGAAAACAAAACAATCTTTAAATGAATAATGCAACCTTTTTCCCGCATCATCAGCATTTGCCACAAAAAGGAAATCAAACCAACAAATAGAAAGCGAAAATAAAACAAAATAAAACTTAACTTTTTATCCTTTCCTTCCTTTCGTTGTCAATCCCTGCACTTTAGTAATAGTCTCCTTTTGGTTCCTCACTAATTTTGGGTCCTCACGAACTTCAATTTTCCTTTTTCCAGCTGCCTCAGAATTCTTCAAATTCACT
The DNA here is from genome assembly GCA_964036015.1 of Leptarthrus brevirostris. Lineage (NCBI taxonomy): Eukaryota > Metazoa > Arthropoda > Insecta > Diptera > Asilidae > Leptarthrus > Leptarthrus brevirostris. Next base: position 17,591,249 of record OZ038376.1, on the reverse strand, counting down.
ACTTCACAAACTTTGTTTTTCTTGAAAATTTTTGTTAAACGTTTTCTCCTCGAAAGTTTTCTCACTGGACTGCCCGCTTCGCCTACCAAAGCAGTTGGTTATATAGAAATTTGACCCCTATTATGTCCTTTTCCGTAAAATCTCCATATTTTCTTCCAAATCGGTTGACATTTCTTTGAATCGGTTCATTTTGTAAATATTAAATTCGATATTTTTGGTTTAATTTTATCTTCAGGATAAGGATTTTGTTTTCTGCATATCAGAAAAATTCTTTTCGGCTCCATAACTTTTAATTTTCCTCAAAAAGTTTCTGTTGACATTTCGTTTCACGTGTTTTGAAACTTTTAAATACAGATTTCTTTGCCTCCGAATTAATAACCAACATATGCTTTGGGTTACGGACAACCCAGACAAATCGCTTATTTTATCCGGCAATTAAAGTTAGTGACAATTTTTTTCGCTTCCGTCTCGGTGAGGTTAAGTACTGTGTTTTGTGTGTTTTTTCGTTTCGATCAGGAGAAGATTCAAAAAAGGTAAGTTGTTCCAAATATGTTAAGATATTTTGTAAATGTGACAAATGCTAACCGCCACTTATTTTCAGGTATTCAAAAGCAAAACACCCTATGCGAAAGCCCGTTGGATTTTACATCTTTTCAACCACAAGTAAGTATCTTAGAACTAGTTTTGTTTCATTTCTTACAGTCTATAAAATAATTCATTATCTTCCTTATTTAATTCTTAATTTCAGCAACCTAATTCATATTAACTTCAACTTCATTTTCCTTAACCTAATCCTCAATTTCAACAATTGTCTAACTTAACTTAAAATAAGCCTACCCTACCTTACAATATATAATATAATTCAATATATATACTTCCTTATTTAATTCCTAACTTATAATAATAACTTCAGCTTCATTTTCCTTAATCTAATAATCCTTAATTTCGACTACTTATCCCACTAGATGTCTAACTTAACTTAAAATAATGTAATGTAATTCAAATCTTTATACTAATATTCCTTACTTATTGCATCGAAATAAAATAAAATTAAGTTGAGCTAATGTTATTCTATCTTTCAGGTCTTATTCTAGTCAGCACGTTAATCGCAGGGACATATCGTTGCCAATCAATCCGGCTGGTTAATAATTCGACTTAGGCTTTTTATTTATCCATTTACCTTCGTTAGGTCTCAACATGCGTGTCTTCGTGTGTCCACCAAATATTCATATTTCTTCATATTTCCGGTAAGTTACTAAGTTGGCTCATATTTATGCTGTTACAATTTCATTGCAGATTTAATAAATTTTAATTTCAGGAAAGTGTCATCAAAGTTGGAGTTTCCTTAAACTAGGGTTCGCTATCCCCATGGACCCAGGATTTGTGTTCCCCTCAGGTTAGTACCACAATAAAAATTCAATTCTGTAATAAAAAAAAATCTTTGCAGCTTCCTACTTATATACTCAGAGGACAGACACAGGTAACATAAAATAATAGTTTGATTTCCTTCCTAACTACTCTATTTTCAGACCGCAGCATGGAGATCGCGTATGCAAGCATAACAAGGGAAAACTACTGCTTGGCTTTGTTTCATTGTTATATTTTCTTGTTCCAAGCAAGTTTTCTAACAATGTAAGAAAGTTTTTTATCTAGTGAAGCCATCCAATAGTTCAATAGGGATCAAGAATATTTAACCGAGATTACCTAATTTTTTCGCTTTGATGAATTTGTCTGAAATTCTAGCTAGACTTAGTGTATTTCGTTAATTTGCTGTCACAACTCTTTTTAAGTCCGAAGACGTTGTAACTCTGCAACGTCTTACCCTGTTCTGTTGTCTGTTTGGGGGAATCTTATTCTATAATAGGAATAGCTTCCAGTGTTGGGTAATCTAGGTCTAGCTCCGTGTATCCTTTGCTTTTTTTCACTAGGACCTCAACACCGACCGTGAAGCCGGTGCCTCTTTAGTGTAGTGTATTAATTCCTAAGTAGAACGATATTGTATATTCCTAAACGGTAATGCTTAACTTATTTTTGTTTATCTATTTTGTTAATTATGTCTTATTTAGTAAATTGTTTGTCTAGGTATATTTTTAAATTTATTTGTTGGGTGTCGTCCGTTTTTTTAGGTTTAATTTTTTTATGTAATTAAGGCACTTTATTTGGCGCAAACGTAACAATTTAAAAAATATAAAATTCCTATAATAAGAGACACTATAGCTTACCATTAAAATGTATATAAAGAATCGAATAAGATACAATAACATTATCAAAAACAAGAACACAGACTTAGAAGAACAAATCAACGATATACGGCAAAATCAAAAGGAATAAAAGGATATAAAAGATCAACAAAAAATTTAGAAGACCACCCGGTAAGTGGCAGCTCTAGGAAGAGTTCCTTGCAGTTTTGAAAATACCTTTAAATTCAACCTAAACTAACGGAAAAAGAGCCGACAATTTTGGATAAGTAAAACACTAAACACTGAGTGTTCCTGGGGATAGACGCAGCACCGTCCGAAGACACTGCATCGAGAACCGATGCTTGCTTGCAAGCAGAAACCCCTTTTTACCGTAGGGACACTCAGCACTTTTCTACTCCCACGAAACACTCAGCACAAAGTCCTCTAGATGAACACACAAGAATTTTGAACGCGATAAAGTCCCGCGGGACCAGTCTGCTCAGACGTGGACATCTGCAATATGACCCCATCATCCTCTCATTTCTTCTCTTCCAACGGGAGACTCACCTTTCCCGTAGCAATTGCAGTAAATCCAAAGGGGATAGAAGCGTCTATTGTCACCAGTGAAAATTAAAACTACCATTCAGGACCAACGCTAAATGCTGCCAAGTACAGTTGAATGTGTTTGCCTTCATTGCGAAGAACTCGAGATGGAGTCGTTTACTCAGCCTGAAAACTAATTGGCTTTTAAGTGCACGTGTGTGTATCTGTGGGTAAGTGGTCTGTCGCCATTTTCGACCAGCATGCTGTACAGATGAATTGTTGATTTAACAAGTGTAAGAACAAAACGAATTAAACATTTCAACTGGTTCGTCTGTGTGTGACAGCTGATTTGGATGCACGAGGCTATGATGATGCACTTTGAATGAGACTGTAATTAGACAGATAAATGTAGACTACTCTGCTGGTCACTCCTCCGATTACTCCTAACTCTACCCCAAGGTGTGCGCGCCATCTATTAACACCTCAGTGTTCCACAGGTATCACAACTGCAAAGAGATCGAGCAGTCAAAGTATTGTAAGTGTGCTGAATGGCGTGTGCTGCGGTTGATTCATCACGAAAGTGTACACCACCTCTGTGCCAGGTTCGCTGGTACTAATTTGTCCTGTGTCGGCCGTTACAAGTCGAGCATTACCGAAAAACGAATCCACTAATTCAGGATTCAACCTTATCAAAATTTCTAAAAAGTGGCAGTACCGAATTTTCACCATTGCAAATGGAAAGCCGGAGAAGAGATCCTGACACCAGTCATGCGAGTAGCACCAGTCATGCGTGAACTGAAAGCAGATATTAATGCTGGAACTTACCCACAGCTGAGAAATCAAGCTGTCTTCATATCGGAACACTCGCTGGAAGCTCTAGCCTGAAGGTAACAGATTTAACGACCATGTCGACAGAGCGTGCTTTCAGTGACCCATCATCTTCCCCCCTAAAAGGCATCAACCACTTTTGCCTGCAAAAGTTCCACTTGAGCAGATGGACGAGGTAATCAGGTAATTGAATACGACAGCACGTCCTTTCAGCGAAAGGTGGTACACTCTAGTCCGCCACAAATTTACTGCACCGAATAGTTTCTACAGAGCCATGCGGCTATTACGTTTTTCCGTCGAGCTCGATTTATGTACCTAAATACTTCAGGCAAGTATTTCTATCCCGAGGGGAGAATCTGCAACGAAAATTGAACATCTGGCGTAAATGGAAAGAAGGCAAAACCGTTTACGCAGCGATATAGAATAAAAGTTGGATGGTAGCAGCGGGAGGATAATAGTGTGAGTGTATACTGCCGGCAGCGGAGGAGATTGGCGAGAAGAGTTAGTGAGTCTAGAGTCTGGAGGGAATCGATTAAGTTTGATTAGTGGTCGCGGCAACCTGAAATGAATTATCATTTTTCCCCTTAAGTTAAGGGGACATTTACATCGGTTGGGACCAAAAAATTCATTTTTTTTATTGGCTTAATCGATGGATATATCGATCAAAAATAATGTGCCGAAATTCCAAATTGATATCTTGAGTAGTTTCCGAGTTACAGGTCATTAAAGAGGCGTGCTTCCCGTCGAGCGCCCAACTGCTTTCTAAGCGAAAGCGAAGTCGACTGAAATGTTTAAGGCCAAATATCTCAGCTTGTCAAATTTTTTCCTCTCGGCAGCGTTTCTGAGCAAACGGCTACTGCGATTTTTCACAAAAGCGTTCTAATTATTCATTTCATATGTCATTGTAGTATAGACCTCAATTTTTTATTTTGATTGTTTTTTTCAAAAGTTAATAAAAAAAAGTACCAAAAAAATTACCAAAAAAACGAGGTTTTTTTTCAAATGGCCGCCATTTTGTTTTTTATTGGAATTTTGGCTTGCCAAACGTCTATACCACGCATTATGGTATAAACTTTAAAAAAATGTTGACTTTTTGTTTTTAGGTCACGTGTGTACCCAGGAAATCTGCCGAGAACACGACGTGTCCGCCGAGAACGGCAATCTTTGACTGCGTGGAGGGGGGTTGGACTTGGGGGGGGGGATGAATCGGCGACGTAGCAAATGTTACTTAAAAAATGTACAAAAATAATAAAAAAAAGTTCAATTGATTAGCATTGTTCATTCATGAGATATACGGTCTCAAAAAATCATGAAATTTTGGTCCAACTGATGTAAATGTCCCCTTAATACTGAATATTAGAAGTTTTTGATTTAAAAAAAAGTGCTTTTGGGGGCTTTAAATCGGATTCCAAAGAGATAAATATTTTTCTTATCAATTTCAAAAAGAATTTATCTGATTTGAGCGGCTGTAAATTAAATCGCTGTGGCTCCGTGTAGTGTTTAATTGCTTCATAAGTGAACAAATTCGTAACAAAAACTTGAAATATAAGTCAGTTGGAAATTATTTTCTTGAGCGGTTTTGGGGATTTTTAAGTTAACGAAAAAGATTCAATATGGGTAAATTCCTCAATAGTAGCTGTGAGATTGGCGCAGAGTTTCTTTAAGTCAGTCTGTAGGGAATGAAGAGTGTGTTGGAAGTTTGACGTGTGTTGATGTTAAAGCGGTTCAGTTTTTGGCTTGGTATCTTAGCGTTGTTTGGTGGTTCTCTTAAAAGTAATAATAATTGTGAGTGGAGTAATTGATATAAACAGGGTGCGAACACTATACAGCCAGTGGATTTGTGTGAAAATTAGAAAGTAGAAACAAAATAAAAAATACAACAAATTTGAAAAAGTGAACTTAAAACCAAATGCTGTGAAATAATAAAAAAAAAAATACAAACAAAACAAAAGATACAACAAATTTGAAAAAGTGAACTTAAAACCAAATGCTGTGAAATAATAAAAAAAAATACAAACAAAACAAAAGATACGACAAATTTAAAAAGTGAATTAAAACGAAAATCGTATGAAAGTTAAAACAAAGCAAGAGATACGAAAATTAGAAAGTGAATAAAAACCAAATGCTGTGAAATAATAAAAAAAAATACAAACAAAACAAAAGATACAACAAATTTGAAAAAGTGAACTTAAAACCAAATGCTGTGAAATAATAAAAAAAAATACAAACAAAACAAAAGATACGACAAATTTAAAAAGTGAATTAAAACGAAAATCGTATGAAAGTTAAAACAAAGCAAGAGATACGAAAATTAGAAAGTGAATAAAAACCAAATGCTGTGAAATAATAAAAAAAATACAAACAAAACAAAAGATACAACAAATTTGAAAAAGTGAACTTAAAACCAAATGCTGTGAAATAATAAAAACAAATACAAACAAAACAAAAGATACGACAAATTTAAAAAGTGAATTAAAACGAAAATCGTATGAAAGTTAAAACAAAGCAAGAGATACGAAAATTAGAAAGTGAATAAAAACCAAATGCTGTGAAATAATAAAAAAAAATACAAACAAAACAAAAGATACAACAAATTTGAAAAAGTGAACTTAAAACCAAATGCTGTGAAATAATAAAAAAAAATACAAACAAAACAAAAGATACGACAAATTTAAAAAGTGAATTAAAACGAAAATCGTATGAAAGTTAAAACAAAGCAAGAGATACGAAAATTAGAAAGTGAATAAAAACCAAATGCTGTGAAATAATAAAAAAAATACAAACAAAACAAAAGATACAACAAATTTGAAAAAGTGAACTTAAAACCAAATGCTGTGAAATAATAAAAACAAATACAAACAAAACAAAAGATACGACAAATTTAAAAAGTGAATTAAAACGAAAATCGTATGAAAGTTAAAACAAAGCAAGAGATACGAAAATTAGAAAGTGAATAAAAACCAAATGCTGTGAAATAATAAAAATAAATACAAACAAAACAAAAGATACAACAAATTTGAAAAAGTGAACTTAAAACGAAAATCGTATGAAAGTTAAAACAAAGCAAGAGATACGAAAACTGAAAAGTGAATAAAAACCAAATGCTGTGAAATAATAAAAAAGTACAAACAAAACAAAAGATACGACAAATTTAAAAAGTGAATTAAAACGAAAATCGTATGAAAGTTAAAACAAAGCAAGAGATACGAAAATTAGAAAGTTAATAAAAACCAAATGCTGTGAAATAATAAAAATAAATACAAACAAAACAAAAGATACAACAAATTTGAAAAAGTGAACTTAAAACGAAAATCGTATGAAAGTTAAAACAAAGCAAGAGATACGAAAATTGAAAAGTGAATAAAAACCAAATGCTGTGAAATAATAAAAAAGTACAAACAAAACAAAAGATACGACAAATTTAAAAAGTGAATTAAAACGAAAATCGTATGAAAGTTAAAACAAAGCAAGAGATACGAAAATTAGAAAGTGAATAAAAACCAAATGCTGTGAAATAATAAAAATAAATACAAACAAAACAAAAGATACAACAAATTTGAAAAAGTGAACTTAAAACGAAAATCGTATGAAAGTTAAAACAAAGCAAGAGATACGAAAATTGAAAAGTGAATAAAAACCAAATGCTGTGAAATAATAAAAAAGTACAAACAAAACAAAAGATACGACAAATTTAAAAAGTGAATTAAAACGAAAATCGTATGAAAGTTAAAACAAAGCAAGAGATACGAAAATTAGAAAGTTAATAAAAACCAAATGCTGTGAAATAATAAAAATAAATACAAACAAAACAAAAGATACAACAAATTTGAAAAAGTGAACTTAAAACGAAAATCGTATGAAAGTTAAAACAAAGCAAGAGATACGAAAATTGAAAAGTGAATAAAAACCAAATGCTGTGAAATAATAAAAAAGTACAAACAAAACAAAAGATACGACAAATTTAAAAAGTGAATTAAAACGAAAATCGTATGAAAGTTAAAACAAAGCAAGAGATACGAAAATTAGAAAGTGAATAAAAACCAAATGCTGTGAAATAATAAAAATAAATACAAACAAAACAAAAGATACAACAAATTTGAAAAAGTGAACTTAAAACGAAAATCGTATGAAAGTTAAAACAAAGCAAGAGATACGAAAATTAGAAAGTGAATAAAAACCAAATGCTGTGAAATAATAAAAAAAAATACAAACAAAACAAAAGATACAACAGATTTGAAAAAGTGAACTTAAAACCAAATGCTGTGAAATAATAAAAAAAATACAAACAAAACAAAAGATAGGACAAATTTAAAAAGTGAATTAAAACGAAAATCGTATGAAAGTTAAAACAAAGCAAGAGATACGAAAATTAGAAAGTGAATAAAAACCAAATGCTGTGAAATAATAAAAAAAAATACAAACAAAACAAAAGATACAACAAATTTGAAAAAAGTGAACTTAAAACCAAATGCTGTGAAATAATAAAAAAAAATACAAACAAAACAAAAGATACGACAAATTTAAAAAGTGAATTAAAACGAAAATCGTATGAAAGTTAAAACAAAGCAAGAGATACGAAAATTAGAAAGTGAATAAAAACCAAATGCTGTGAAATAATAAAAAAAAAAATACAAACAAAACAAAAGATACAACAAATTTGAAAAAGCGAACTTAAAACCAAATGCTGTGAAATAATAAAAAAAAATACAAACAAAACAAAAGATACGACAAATTTAAAAAGTGAATTAAAACGAAAATCGTATGAAAGTTAAAACAAAGCAAGAGATACGAAAATTAGAAAGTGAATAAAAACCAAATGCTGTGAAATAATAAAAAAAAATACAAACAAAACAAAAGATACGACAAATTTAAAAAGTGAATTAAAACGAAAATCGTATGAAAGTTAAAACAAAGCAAGAGATACGAAAATTAAAAAGTGAATAAAAACCAAATGCTGTGAAATAATAAAAAAGTACAAACAAAACAAAAGATACGACAAATTTAAAAAGTGAATTAAAACGAAAATCGTATGAAAGTTAAAACAAAGCAAGAGATACGAAAATTAGAAAGTGAATAAAAACCAAATGCTGTGAAATAATAAAAATAAATACAAACAAAACAAAAGATACAACAAATTTGAAAAAGTGAACTTAAAACGAAAATCGTATGAAAGTTAAAACAAAGCAAGAGATACGAAAATTGAAAAGTGAATAAAAACCAAATGCTGTGAAATAATAAAAAAGTACAAACAAAACAAAAGATACGACAAATTTAAAAAGTGAATTAAAACGAAAATCGTATGAAAGTTAAAACAAAGCAAGAGATACGAAAATTAGAAAGTTAATAAAAACCAAATGCTGTGAAATAATAAAAATAAATACAAACAAAACAAAAGATACAACAAATTTGAAAAAGTGAACTTAAAACGAAAATCGTATGAAAGTTAAAACAAAGCAAGAGATACGAAAATTAGAAAGTGAATAAAAACCAAATGCTGTGAAATAATAAAAAAAAAATACAAACAAAACAAAAGATACAACAAATTTGAAAAAGTGAACTTAAAACCAAATGCTGTGAAATAATAAAAAAAATACAAACAAAACAAAAGATAGGACAAATTTAAAAAGTGAATTAAAACGAAAATCGTATGAAAGTTAAAACAAAGCAAGAGATACGAAAATTAGAAAGTGAATAAAAACCAAATGCTGTGAAATAATAAAAATAAATACAAACAAAACAATAGATACAACAAATTTGAAAAAGTGAACTTAAAACGAAAATCGTATGAAAGTTAAAACAAAGCAAGAGATACGAAAATTGAAAAGTGAATAAAAACCAAATGCTGTGAAATAATAAAAAAGTACAAACAAAACAAAAGATACGACAAATTTAAAAAGTGAATTAAAACGAAAATCGTATGAAAGTTAAAACAAAGCAAGAGATACGAAAATTAGAAAGTGAATAAAAACCAAATGCTGTGAAATAATAAAAATAAATACAAACAAAACAAAAGATACAACAAATTTGAAAAAGTGAACTTAAAACGAAAATCGTATGAAAGTTAAAACAAAGCAAGAGATACGAAAATTGAAAAGTGAATAAAAACCAAATGCTGTGAAATAATAAAAAAGTACAAACAAAACAAAAGATACGACAAATTTAAAAAGTGAATTAAAACGAAAATCGTATGAAAGTTAAAACAAAGCAAGAGATACGAAAATTAGAAAGTGAATAAAAACCAAATGCTGTGAAATAATAAAAATAAATACAAACAAAACAAAAGATACAACAAATTTGAAAAAGTGAACTTAAAACGAAAATCGTATGAAAGTTAAAACAAAGCAAGAGATACGAAAATTAGAAAGTGAATAAAAACCAAATGCTGTGAAATAATAAAAAAAAAATACAAACAAAACAAAAGATACAACAAATTTGAAAAAGTGAACTTAAAACCAAATGCTGTGAAATAATAAAAAAAATACAAACAAAACAAAAGATAGGACAAATTTAAAAAGTGAATTAAAACGAAAATCGTATGAAAGTTAAAACAAAGCAAGAGATACGAAAATTAGAAAGTGAATAAAAACCAAATGCTGTGAAATAATAAAAAAAAATACAAACAAAACAAAAGATACAACAAATTTGAAAAAAGTGAACTTAAAACCAAATGCTGTGAAATAATAAAAAAAAATACAAACAAAACAAAAGATACGACAAATTTAAAAAGTGAATTAAAACGAAAATCGTATGAAAGTTAAAACAAAGCAAGAGATACGAAAATTAGAAAGTGAATAAAAACCAAATGCTGTGAAATAATAAAAAAAAAATACAAACAAAACAAAAGATACAACAAATTTGAAAAAGTGAACTTAAAACGAAAATCGTATGAAAGTTAAAACAAAGCAAGAGATACGAAAATTAGAAAGTGAATAAAAACCAAATGCTGTGAAATAATAAAAAAAAAATACAAACAAAACAAAAGATACAACAAATTTGAAAAAGTGAACTTAAAACCAAATGCTGTGAAATAATAAAAAAAATACAAACAAAACAAAAGATAGGACAAATTTAAAAAGTGAATTAAAACGAAAATCGTATGAAAGTTAAAACAAAGCAAGAGATACGAAAATTAGAAAGTTAATAAAAACCAAATGCTGTGAAATAATAAAAATAAATACAAACAAAACAAAAGATACAACAAATTTGAAAAAGTGAACTTAAAACGAAAATCGTATGAAAGTTAAAACAAAGCAAGAGATACGAAAATTGAAAAGTGAATAAAAACCAAATGCTGTGAAATAATAAAAAAGTACAAACAAAACAAAAGATACGACAAATTTAAAAAGTGAATTAAAACGAAAATCGTATGAAAGTTAAAACAAAGCAAGAGATACGAAAATTAGAAAGTGAATAAAAACCAAATGCTGTGAAATAATAAAAAAAAATACAAACAAAACAAAAGATACAACAAATTTGAAAAAAGTGAATTAAAACGAAAATCGTATGAAAGTTAAAACAAAGCAAGAGATACGAAAATTGAAAAGTGAATAAAAACCAAATGCTGTGAAATAATAAAAAAGTACAAACAAAACAAAAGATACGACAAATTTAAAAAGTGAATTAAAACGAAAATCGTATGAAAGTTAAAACAAAGCAAGAGATACGAAAATTAGAAAGTGAATAAAAACCAAATGCTGTGAAATAATAAAAAAAAATACAAACAAAACAAAAGATACAACAAATTTGAAAAAAGTGAACTTAAAACCAAATGCTGTGAAATAATAAAAAAAAATACAAACAAAACAAAAGATACGACAAATTTAAAAAGTGAATTAAAACGAAAATCGTATGAAAGTTAAAACAAAGCAAGAGATACGAAAATTAGAAAGTGAATAAAAACCAAATGCTGTGAAATAATAAAAAAAAAATACAAACAAAACAAAAGATACAACAAATTTGAAAAAGTGAACTTAAAACGAAAATCGTATGAAAGTTAAAACAAAGCAAGAGATACGAAAATTAGAAAGTGAATAAAAACCAAATGCTGTGAAATAATAAAAAAAAAATACAAACAAAACAAAAGATACAACAAATTTGAAAAAGTGAACTTAAAACCAAATGCTGTGAAATAATAAAAAAAATACAAACAAAACAAAAGATAGGACAAATTTAAAAAGTGAATTAAAACGAAAATCGTATGAAAGTTAAAACAAAGCAAGAGATACGAAAATTAGAAAGTGAATAAAAACCAAATGCTGTGAAATAATAAAAAAAAAATACAAACAAAACAAAAGATACAACAAATTTGAAAAAGTGAACTTAAAACGAAAATCGTATGAAAGTTAAAACAAAGCAAGAGATACGAAAATTGAAAAGTGAATAAAAACCAAATGCTGTGAAATAATAAAAAAGTACAAACAAAACAAAAGTTACGACAAATTTAAAAAGTGAATTAAAACGAAAATCGTATGAAAGTTAAAACAAAGCAAGAGATACGAAAATTGAAAAGTGAATAAAAACCAAATGCTGTGAAATAATAAAAAAGTACAAACAAAACAAAAGATACGACAAATTTAAAAAGTGAATTAAAACGAAAATCGTATGAAAGTTAAAACAAAGCAAGAGATACGAAAATTAGAAAGTTAATAAAAACCAAATGCTGTGAAATAATAAAAATAAATACAAACAAAACAAAAGATACAACAAATTTGAAAAAGTGAACTTAAAACGAAAATCGTATGAAAGTTAAAACAAAGCAAGAGATACGAAAATTGAAAAGTGAATAAAAACCAAATGCTGTGAAATAATAAAAAAGTACAAACAAAACAAAAGTTACGACAAATTTAAAAAGTGAATTAAAACGAAAATCGTATGAAAGTTAAAACAAAGCAAGAGATACGAAAATTGAAAAGTGAATAAAAACCAAATGCTGTGAAATAATAAAAAAGTACAAACAAAACAAAAGATACGACAAATTTAAAAAGTGAATTAAAACGAAAATCGTATGAAAGTTAAAACAAAGCAAGAGATACGAAAATTAGAAAGTGAATAAAAACCAAATGCTGTGAAATAATAAAAATAAATACAAACAAAACAAAAGATACAACAAATTTGAAAAAGTGAACTTAAAACGAAAATCGTATGAAAGTTAAAACAAAGCAAGAGATACGAAAATTAGAAAGTGAATAAAAACCAAATGCTGTGAAATAATAAAAAAAAAATACAAACAAAACAAAAGATACAACAAATTTGAAAAAGTGAACTTAAAACCAAATGCTGTGAAATAATAAAAAAAATACAAACAAAACAAAAGATAGGACAAATTTAAAAAGTGAATTAAAACGAAAATCGTATGAAAGTTAAAACAAAGCAAGAGATACGAAAATTAGAAAGTGAATAAAAACCAAATGCTGTGAAATAATAAAAATAAATACAAACAAAACAAAAGATACAACAAATTTGAAAAAGTGAACTTAAAACGAAAATCGTATGAAAGTTAAAACAAAGCAAGAGATACGAAAATTGAAAAGTGAATAAAAACCAAATGCTGTGAAATAATAAAAAAGTACAAACAAAACAAAAGGTACGACAAATTTAAAAAGTGAATTAAAACGAAAATCGTATGAAAGTTAAAACAAAGCAAGAGATACGAAAATTAGAAAGTGAATAAAAACCAAATGCTGTGAAATAATAAAAATAAATACAAACAAAACAAAAGATACAACAAATTTGAAAAAGTGAACTTAAAACGAAAATCGTATGAAAGTTAAAACAAAGCAAGAGATACGAAAATTGAAAAGTGAATAAAAACCAAATGCTGTGAAATAATAAAAAAGTACAAACAAAACAAAAGATACGACAAATTTAAAAAGTGAATTAAAACGAAAATCGTATGAAAGTTAAAACAAAGCAAGAGATACGAAAATTGAAAAGTGAATAAAAACCAAATGCTGTGAAATAATAAAAAAGTACAAACAAAACAAAAGATACGACAAATTTAAAAAGTGAATTAAAACGAAAATCGTATGAAAGTTAAAACAAAGCAAGAGATACGAAAATTAGAAAGTTAATAAAAACCAAATGCTGTGAAATAATAAAAATAAATACAAACAAAACAAAAGATACAACAAATTTGAAAAAGTGAACTTAAAACGAAAATCGTATGAAAGTTAAAACAAAGCAAGAGATACGAAAATTGAAAAGTGAATAAAAACCAAATGCTGTGAAATAATAAAAAAGTACAAACAAAACAAAAGATACGACAAATTTAAAAAGTGAATTAAAACGAAAATCGTATGAAAGTTAAAACAAAGCAAGAGATACGAAAATTAGAAAGTGAATAAAAACCAAATGCTGTGAAATAATAAAAATAAATACAAACAAAACAAAAGATACAACAAATTTGAAAAAGTGAACTTAAAACGAAAATCGTATGAAAGTTAAAACAAAGCAAGAGATACGAAAATTAGAAAGTGAATAAAAACCAAATGCTGTGAAATAATAAAAAAAAATACAAACAAAACAAAAGATACAACAAATTTGAAAAAGTGAACTTAAAACCAAATGCTGTGAAATAATAAAAAAAATACAAACAAAACAAAAGATAGGACAAATTTAAAAAGTGAATTAAAACGAAAATCGTATGAAAGTTAAAACAAAGCAAGAGATACGAAAATTAGAAAGTGAATAAAAACCAAATGCTGTGAAATAATAAAAAAAAAATACAAACAAAACAAAAGATACAACAAATTTGAAAAAGTGAACTTAAAACCAAATGCTGTGAAATAATAAAAAAAATACAAACAAAACAAAAGATAGGACAAATTTAAAAAGTGAATTAAAACGAAAATCGTATGAAAGTTAAAACAAAGCAAGAGATACGAAAATTAGAAAGTGAATAAAAACCAAATGCTGTGTAATAATAAAAAAAAATACAAACAAAACAAAAGATACAACAAATTTGAAAAAAGTGAACTTAAAACCAAATGCTGTGAAATAATAAAAAAAATACAAACAAAACAAAAGATACGACAAATTTAAAAAGTGAATTAAAACGAAAATCGTATGAAAGTTAAAACAAAGCAAGAGATACGAAAATTAGAAAGTGAATAAAAACCAAATGCTGTGAAATAATAAAAAAAAAATACAAACAAAACAAAAGATACAACAAATTTGAAAAAGTGAACTTAAAACCAAATGCTGTGAAATAATAAAAAAAAATACAAACAAAACAAAAGATACGACAAATTTAAAAAGTGAATTAAAACGAAAATCGTATGAAAGTTAAAACAAAGCAAGAGATACGAAAATTAGAAAGTGAATAAAAACCAAATGCTGTGTAATAATAAAAAAAAATACAAACAAAACAAAAGATACAACAAATTTGAAAAAAGTGAACTTAAAACCAAATGCTGTGAAATAATAAAAAAAATACAAACAAAACAAAAGATACGACAAATTTAAAAAGTGAATTAAAACGAAAATCGTATGAAAGTTAAAACAAAGCAAGAGATACGAAAATTAGAAAGTGAATAAAAACCAAATGCTGTGAAATAATAAAAAAAAAATACAAACAAAACAAAAGATACAACAAATTTGAAAAAGTGAACTTAAAACCAAATGCTGTGAAATAATAAAAAAAAATACAAACAAAACAAAAGATACGACAAATTTAAAAAGTGAATTAAAACGAAAATCGTATGAAAGTTAAAACAAAGCAAGAGATACGAAAATTAGAAAGTGAATAAAAACCAAATGCTGTGAAATAATAAAAAAAAATACAAACAAAACAAAAGATACGACAAATTTAAAAAGTGAATTAAAACGAAAATCGTATGAAAGTTAAAACAAAGCAAGAGATACGAAAATTAAAAAGTGAATAAAAACCAAATGCTGTGAAATAATAAAAAAGTACAAACAAAACAAAAGATACGACAAATTTAAAAAGTGAATTTGAAACCAACTGCTGTGAAATAATAAAAAAGTACAAACAAAACAAAAGATACGACAAATTTACAAAGTGATATTAAAACGAAAATGGTATGAAAGTTAAAACAAAGCAAGAGATACGAAAATTTAAAAGTGAACGAAGACAAAATGCTTTGAAATAATAAAAAAGTAGAAACAAAACAAAAGATAGGACAATTTTAAAAAGTGAATTTAAAACCAAATGCTGTGAAATAATAAAAAGGTACAAACAAAACAAAAGATACGACAAATTTACAAAGTGAAATTAAAACAAAAATTGTATGAAAGTTAAACATAGAAACAAAGCAAGAGATACGAAAATTAAAAAGTGAATGAAAACAAAATGCTGTGAAAATTAGAAAGTGTAACAAAGTCATGAACAAAAAGAATTTAAATGAAAAGTGAAAATAAAACTAGTGAAACATAGAAACAAAACAAAGGATACGACAAATGTTAAAGCCAACGAAAACAAAAGGCTGTGAAATAATTAAAAATAAAATATAAGTGAAACAAAACTACGACAAAGTGAACGCTACAAAAAGTGAAAATCAAACAGTAAAAGAAAGAAAAATTTAAAAGACAAGGAAAAAGTGAAAATAAAAAGTAAAAGAAAGTGAAATTTTAAAAGACGAAAGAGAAAAGTAAATTTAAAAAGTAAAAGAAAGTGAAATTTTAAAAGAGAAAAGAGAAAAGTGAATATAAAAAGTAAAAGAAAGTGAAATTTTAAAAGACAAAGGAGCAAAATAAAAAGTAAAAGAAAGTGAAATTTTAAAAGGACAACCGGAAAAAAGTGAATTTAAAAAAATTCAAAGAAAGTGAAAATTAAAAAAGACAAAAGAGAAAAGTGAATTTAAAAAGTAAAAAAAAGGAAAATTTAAAGGACAAAGAGAAAAGTGAAAATGAAAAGTAAAAGAAAGTTAAAATTTAAAAAGAAAAAAAAAAGAAAAACAAGTGAAAATTAAACAGTAAAAGAAAGTAAAAATTAAAAAGACGAAGAAACAAAGGAAAAAGGTGAACATTAAAAAGAAAAAAGAGGAAGCAAAAAAAAGAAGAAAGTGAAAACGCAAAAGCCACAGAAGGGGGAGGAATTGCAGATGAACGAAGTTGGTGAGTCCGCTCCTTTAAAATATATTTTAAAATAACATCGAGAAAGGGACCCGAGTTACGGTTTTACTGAGATCGCACGAGAAATATTAAACGACTAAAATTATTTAGTATCGACTAAGCATAATTCTCATTTTCAAATTTATTCTATATGAAAAAGTTATACACAATTTATTATAATATTAGAGAAGAAAAAAAAACCAAATGTGATACTCAATTTAAAATAATTGCATAGAGATTAACTCTTAAACCTTTTAGGATTTCTTTAAGAAACATTTTTTTTGTTTAAATTATTCTGTGAAAGCTCTAAGGTTACTTTAGTCCTTGTGTTTTAAAAAAAAAAAAAAAAGATTTATATAGTTTTTTTGGATTATTTCGAATTCATTTGAGAGTAGATTTATAATTTTTTTCAAAAATTTATACAGATTTTATGTGTTGGCATCAAAAAAAAAATTTTTAACCCACAGGAAGGAAATGCGCATTTCTAGACCCTGGAAAATATATATGTCCAACTGAGTTAGCTATTTTAAATTTATCCATCTTATATCCTATGTATATTGAATTGTATCTTTTCGTTGTATCTAGCCCTATTGCAAAGGGGTCAAAAGGCCCTAGCCTTAGGCTAGGAGGGGGTATCTCTGTTTTTTACAATAAATAAGTTTTTATATGAGCTCTAAGTAAGCCTCTGTTCTCTCTCTCTCTCTCCTCGTCGTCCTTCTCTAGGGCATCTACATCATCGCTACGTCGGTGGGCGGGGTCCTAACAATGAGCCGATAGCCGGTAAGTCGGACAACGCCTGCCTGCATCCTTTCTCCTCCTGTTTTGTTAATTTTTTTTGTTTTTTTTAATTTGAAATTTTCCTCAAGTTTTTCCTTGTTTTCGCGGTGTTTTTTCCTTTCATTTTTTTTTTCGGTTCGTCACATCCTTTCCCATCCTCGGCATGATTATCTGCTTTTGTGCGCGACCGCAGGCGGAGATGGCATCCCCTTTTTGAACCCCCCCTCTCTATCGCAAAGCTAGCGTTTCCAGCATGCCATCCTCCAACTTTGCCTAAGCAACTGCTGACAGATGAATGTCCAGCGGAGGCCATGATCCTGGCTGACATCAGCTGACTGACAGTTGATGTCATCCAGAATCATAGCTTGCCTTGGGCAATCATCCAGCAGCAGTGTCGGTCCCAGCGCGCAACAGAACCAATCTTTTCATGATAGGCGAAAGGATGCTTTACTACGGCGGTGTTTTTTTTTATATGATGTGGCCAAATCCTAGGAGACAACCCTTTGATGCGTTAGTATGGTTTTGGCCGAAAGGGAATTAGGGTAAGGGAAGTCAGGAAACTTGAGTCTTGTTTTTGCATTGCTGCGAGCTCGACAACAGCACAGAGGCGCAGAGGATTATTTTCATTTCTTAATAAAAGCTCACGGGGTCATCTGGTCTCGAACCCGGGATCCATGGCATGTTGGTCTTGGCGCTCAACGTATTGATCTCTGAACTCTGTCTCCAATAAATAGTACGACCTGGAATGCAGTAGGACTGGTTCGGTTGTATTAATATATTCTCTACAGTAAATTAAGAATCATCCAAATCAGTTGTGTTATGAAGTTTGTGAAATCCCTTACCTTATAGTATCCCAGACAAATCAATCCAAAGTAGGCGTACTTTATTTTTATCGCTACAGTGAAGAGTTTTCTATATACATAATATCTAAAAAAAGTAATAATGAAAATTTGTACAATTACCATAATTCTAATTTTTCACCTGATCAGTTGTCTTAGATATATCAATTGATTTGTTGTTTGTTATTCGTTAATTGTTTCATTATTTTATCCGTTCCTTCACTTCTTCATTAATTTCGTCATTCGGCTCATTTCGTTATTTTAATTCCCTTTGAGTTCTTCGATACTTTATTTGTCCAACATCAAATTTTCTTTCAACTATAAAAAAAAATTTCCTTCAAATTCTAACAATTTAAAAAACATTTTCTTTTTACCTGACTAGGTGGTTGCTTCCATTATGAAGATACTTTATTCAATTCTTGACTCCTCGTTCCTTCATTGCTTCATTTCCTAAATTACTGTATTTCTTAATGAGGTAACGTGCACGAAGTTGGTCATGAAAACGGAGATAGAGAGTTATCAACGAACTGTAAGCTCATTTGTTGACTCATGAATACGAAAATTCGGTACTGCCTACCATACTCATAGGCCAAAAAAACAATCGAATATAAAGAATAAAGAGTATGAACTATTGTAATGGAAAATAAATGTCTTAATTAATCTGTCAACATTGGAAAGCTCTAACTACGTTACAATTAAAGAAGCTAAAATACTAATAAGTGGCCTTTAAAGTAAAGTGTGATTGTGAAAACAAAGTGAAATAGCGCGATCAATCTAAGGTAACTTGAAGCCATGCAAGATTAAGGGAAGAATTCAGAAACTTTTATTTTTGAAGATGAGCTTGAAGAAGACGCAGATACTTCAAGCATGAAAAATCTCTTGAATACTCTAATGGTGCTTAAATTTTCTTCTATAAAAAAACAGAAATAGTCGATGTCATTAGCTGCGTTATAAATAGAAAGAACAGAAGTCATCAGTAGCCGAACTTAAAGTCGCGGTTGAAGAGGTAAAAGCTGAGATATTCGTTGATAAAATACGTTCGCGATTTTAATATAACGCCGTTTCCATTGGGCAAAATTTCACGTTTTTCTTGAATAGCAGCATCGAGTCTTGTTAAATGCTCACAGTAGTTGTTCGCCGCGTGGGAGTAGCCCGTAATGAATAATTCCCTTGGAAATCCTACCAAACACTCAGCAAACCAGATTTTGAGACGGGTTCTGCACATTCATCATAATTTTTTTTCGTGGACGTTTTTCGCTGTACGTTGTCGTACAGGAACCATTTTTTATCGCCTATAAAAAGTTAGCCACGGCCAAGCAATGCGGTAGCCATGTATCCAAACTTCTTTAAATGAAGAAAAGCGGTAAGGTGTCGGTATTCATCCTCTCAGAAATATCTCACCTTGTAACATTTAAGTTATTTTCCATCAAAGCACGTACAATGTCCCAAGGCCGTCCAGAGCGGTGTTGATCTTTCAAATTAAAATCACCATTTCAAAATCTACCAAACTGCGTTTGTAAGTTTGCACAGTGTGAACATTCACGCCTTTCCGAAACTTGTACATACATCTTTTAGTTCTACATTTTGGGAAATTTCTTAAGCACTCAAGCTGACTTATCTAAAAGATGTCTGACCCTTAATTAATTCATAACATCGTCATTTATTCAGTGCATGCAACATAAAGAAAAACTCAGCAGTCTGCCTTTTAGTGAAGTAGGCGCCATTTATCAAAACCAGGTACGAACTTATGCACTAACTTATCACCCTATAGATATTTCTGCGCGAAAGCAGTCTGAGACTCTGGGAGCAACTGTAGTGAAGAAACTGGAGAACATAAAAAACTATATGAAGGAACAAAATATTAAACTCGAAAGCCGTAGGGAAAAACAAATGAGAGGCCTAAAGTTGGACAGAGGGAAACGATTTGAAGATGTGCAAATGTATTTCCGGGCAGGTTAGTTTTAAGGCAGCTGAATCTAAAATGGAACTGATGGAATAATTCGGAATTAAGTACAGAGCGGCAAGAAGCGGTCTGCGGCGTGATTGTAAAAAGCAAACTTATCCTTCAACTTTTCACGGTGAAACGCCCTGGCAGGCATACAGACTCTAGTTCGAGAGAGTAGTAGCAATGAATTTGTGCACCGACCAGAGATTGCTGACCACTCTAATCTTGATACTTAGAGGCGGGGAAGCAGAATTGGTAGAAATTATCCGGCCGAAGCAAGGACACAGCCACTCATCCCCACTTAGAACACTAGAAGGGTCCATTGTGCCCAATAGATTCATGTTTTATCTGGCCTTACTTCAGCTGCTGCTCTATAACCATGCTGCTTCCTTAAGAAATCTCAGTAAGGTTTTCATCTCGGGCATAGACCTATAGCTGCACAACTCCTGCAAAAAAGTAACTATTCAGTAGCCAGCTTCTTCTTGACGCTAGTTGCAGGGCACTTGCAGAGCACATGTCGAACTAACCACTCCACCCAACCTTCTGGCATGGTTACCCGTGATCCAATGTCTCGCTTAAACCTCTACCAGATTCCTGGTGTCGGCTCTGCTATTCTTAAGGAGTAGTTAAGATTTCCTTTTATTGTACTCAAGCCACAGTTGTCTGGTAATGCAACATGTGTCTCCGTTTATCCACCAATGACTTACCTTAAGAGTGCTGGTTGAAATTTTCACATAGGTGATCACGTCAGAGCTATCCATATTAGCACCCTTTGCCAATTCATCCGCTCTCTCATTGCCTGGGATATTCTTGTTTTCGGACACTCAGCATAGGGTCAACTACGACATCTGGAAATCACGTTTAGAATACTCTTGCACAATTTCACTAGCCTCGATTTTACCACCCTAGCTTCCAACGCCTTAATGGTCGCCTGACTGTCAGTATGTAAGGGGATGTCCATATTGGATTACGCATAGATACTAGTAAAATCGCTAGGTGAATCATAGGTATTTCCGCCTGATAGATACTGCATTTATCTGCCAGTCTACATGTTCCCTCCATAAACATTTCATGTAAAGTAGGTTGTCAAGACTCAAAAGCTCATAACGCTTTCACTCTTAAAAAGTTACCAGATCTCATGTATAGTCAAGCCCCTTACTCTATAAGGTTAAACTCTACAAGCCTTACATCTTGGTAAAAAAAAATGGCTTTGCCGTTTCATGTAACTATTGCGTGACACAACATTAAGGACCAGTAACTTAATTTCTTACCATAAGTCCATGGGAATGTCTGTGCTACGGCCACGAAACAGCCAAGCCATACTTTTTGACCCCGAAGAGTTAGAGTTAGGACTTGTAGACTTAGGGACTTGGTCTGATAATTTTTTAATGAGACATGAGATCTGATAATTTTTTAATGGCGTTATGAGCTTCTGATTCTTGGCAACCTACTTTACATGAAATATTTCTGGTGTTTAGATTTGGTCGGGTTTAGTTTGAGGGGGTTATTTGCAGTCCAAGTATTAATGCTTTGCAGGTCATTAATTAATCGTACAAGTTCAAGTTAATCTTTAAATTCCGTCCGATCTTGAATCTATTAGGTAGTTTATCAAACAGTTTTCGGTGGTTAAGGCTATCAAAGGCCTTAGTGTAATTTAGACAGGCCAAATATCAGATTTCTCGTTTATCTAGCGCACACCGTATATCAGTTGCAATCTTCAGTAAGGCTGTCTAACATCTATTATGTGCATGATAACCTGCACATCTCCTATCAATAGCTTGCCCAGCAGCTTGCTTCTTAGGAGGTGCAGAAGGAAAAAAATTCAAAACCGCAAAAGCCAGGATTGGCTGAGTAGAATCACCTTCTTAGCCCAACACTGGGCAGATGCAGACACTCAATTCCAGACTACCCCAACGGAAGGGGGTCAAGATGCTTAGACTGCGCACGGGTCACAATAGGTTGACCCATGTGCACCTATTCACCAGGCCTCCCAGACCAGGGTGTCTGCAATGTCAGACGGAAATGACAATTAAGCACATACTGACGGACTACACGCGGACAATACGGACGAACGACGGAAATCCTCTCCCATCCATCCAAAACCTACCATCCTACGAAAATCCAGATCTTGTCTCATCATTACTTACTTAGTTAGAGATGATAAGGGTAATCTAGGAGGACAGGTTAAACAGAACAGATATATGAGAGACAGATTTAAAAAAAAGTGTACGGGTACTCGTAAGAGACTGAGTAATACCCTCAAAAACGAAAACAAATTGTAAATGTACGGATTTTATAACCAAAATTTATATCTAACTTACAAAATTAAGGATACAATCACAAATTGAATTATAATTTGAACTATAAATATATAAACACAAACATTAAAATCTATAACTTAAACATTATCGTACACTAAGCTAAATATAAGTAGAATAATAAATTAAATAGTTTTTAGAAAAAAAAGTTGAACCGTTTTCACAAAATTTAGCTAAAGCAGCCTAAAATGGTTTTTTATTTGATATCTATTACGACATTTTGAAGTCCGTGCAAAAACAAACCAAACAACTACAACAAAAGTATTTAATCGTCCTTCCGTATGATCCCGTGAGCTGAAACGTTCAGGTAGTTTTATGTATTATCTTTAATTGCGGTTGGATAGTTGCTTTGCTTGTTTCATTTTCATCGACTTCAAAATGTCCTAATATCCACAAATAATTAAAAATTATTTTAGGCTTTTTAGCGGTTTTTGTGAAGTCGGTTCAACTTTTTTTTTTTAAAACTATTTCATTTTTCACTTTTTAGTGTCTTCATAAATCGAAGAATGCCGCTAGTAAGAATAAAGCAATTTCAAAAGTTGCACAGGTAGTGCATTCTAAAGAATGGAAACAGAATTATCCAAATCCGGCAACATATCACGAAATTAGTGAGGGTCGCCCTTTCATACCCTCACCTTAAAAAATTCTGAACATGACAGTGTGCCTGTCCTCTATACAACAAGAGAGAATTATCGTAATCAGAGAATCATCGTAGTCACTCTAGGTACAAAATTGTTATCATTTATCAATCTAGAAACGTATTCTGTACAACAGAATCAAAATCGCTCTATGCCTTACGAAGCTAGATGCCGCCCATCCTAATACTCTCACCGCAAGGCACAATTTTTGTCAGAATACAAATAGATAATCTACGTGTTCAGAATTATCTTAATCAGTCCACGCCTGACAAAGTTAGGTTACCCTTACTTCCACCCCAACCCTAGGTCAACACTTTTCCATATAGTAGCATCATATCATATCGTATCATACTGCACACAACAAAAAATAATCTTCCAAATAGGTGTGTGAATTAAGAAATTTGGTAACGCCCCCTCCGCACACCACCCCCACCCCATAAATTTGTGTCGTTGTTTCAGTGGGGAAACATATTATACACATCAACAGAAGAATCAATCAAATCGGTTCACACGTTACGAAGTTAGCCTCCCAGTCTCCCTACCTACACCACCCTAGGACCAAATTTTTTTCATTATTATAAATGGGATATCAGACTCTATACAACCAAAAGGAAATTATTCAAAGCGGTCCTCACATTACGAAGTGGGGTTTCACCCCTTACACCCACCCCAAACCCATTAAAATTTTTTGACATGGTACCAATCGGGGCACGTACTGTACCCAACAAAGAGAAAATTATGGAAATCGGTCCTCGCGTTACGAAGCTATACTACATCCACCCTCCCCACCCTACCCTGGGATGAAATTGTTGTCATTACTAGCAATGGGGGAAGATACTCTTTACAACAAACAAGAATTACCCACGCGTTACAAAGTTAGGTTTCAGCCCCCGCCACACAACACTAACACTTGACAACAAAATGTATTTAAATAGAAGATAAATCGCAAACAGGTAGGGAAAAGGAATAACCACAGCTAGACAGGATAGACAAGAGCGCGTATGGCATACTAGTCCGAAGCGCAAAGAGGATAGCTGTAAGAATTAATTCTTTATCCAATCGAAGTAAATAAATATTCTTTTTTTACTGAACTTTCTGTACTCACTTGGCGAAACATATTTCTATTAATTTGCAGAGCAAAATTAAAAACATTTGTTTTAGTTTCACAAATCTTATCTTTATTAATCGATCCTTCTCAAAAACAAATCGAGAACCGACGCGTTTCGTCTTGTTAAGACAATATCAGGGCAACGATGAACGATCTTTTGAATAAAATAGTTTTTAAAAAACTACGTTACAAAGTTAGGTTCCACCCCCCCCACCAGCATCCCTCCAAAAAATTTTTCTCCTGGTATCAACCACGGAACATACTCTACCCAACAGAAAAGGAATTATCCAAATCGGTCCACTCGTTACAAAGTTAGCCTACCCCTTCCCCCCTCCCCCACCCTAGGCCAAATTTTTTTCTCCTATTAGCAATGGGGAATCATACTCTGTACAACAAAAAAAGAACCATCCAAATCGGACCACGTCTTACAAAGTTAGGTTTCACCCCCACCCCCCACCACCACCCTACCAAAAATGTTTTTGACATGGTACCAATCGGTGAACATACTCTACCCAACAAAAAAAGAATCATGAAAATCGGTCGACGCGTTACGAAGTTATGCCCGGTCAGACATAAAAAAAAAAAAAATACGCATCGAACTTAGAACCTCTGTGTTTTTGGGAAGTCGGTTAAAAAGGTGGATTAATAAAGATAAAATTTGTGAAACTTATACCAGTTTTTTAATTTTGCTCTGCAAATGGATAATATTCTCTCATTCTTGGCACCACGGTCCTTACTTCATCCGAGGGGGTGACGACTCCTCCGTATGCCGAAGACGTTAGGTATTTTGCTCCTAACGAATACGTAACTTCTTACCTTACCCGTTTAGTACAGGAAACGAAGCACGAAAAAATAGGGTTCCTTCGAAAAATTACCTACAGGAATTTGACTTGATAAATCGTTAGGGGGGCATAAAGAAAGCTTAACTGTAGATTTCCGAATTTTCCCCCCCCCCTGTTTTTGAGAAAATCCAAAAAAATTTTGAAATGCGTTTTTCATAATAATGTAAATGGGAAAGTTGTTCGTCACAAAAATACCTACATTTTTTATTTAAACAATTTGTTTGTAAAACTTACCGTTCTCGAGCTGGAGCTTGCCAAAGTGTGAAAATTGTACTTTATGGCCGCGCTGAGTCGCGTATTCCATATGGAATAAAGTACAATTTTCACACTTTGGCAAGCTCCAGCTCGAGAACGGTAAGTTTTACAAAAAAATTGTTTAAATAAAAAATGTAGGTATTTTTGTGACGAACAACTTTCCCATTTACATTATTATGAAAAACGCATTTCAAAATTTTTTTGGATTTTCTCAAAAACAGGGGGGGGGGGGGGGGGGGAAATTCGGAAATCTAGAGTTAAGCTTTCTTTATGCCCCCCTAACGATTTATCAAGTCAAATTCCTGTAGGTAATTTTTCGAAGTGTAATTCTTTTATTTCCTGTACTAGTTGGTTAACTATAAAATAGTCTAAATTGCTGCGACCCCTACTCTTGAACCTTGGTTTTATTAATAATGCGGGGCAGTAGGAGGTTTACTGTAGTGGCTTTACTATGGTGCAGGTGAATTCGGAAATTTTTTTTGCGTGTCCACCTCCTCCTCCACCTCTTCTGATTCCTCAGATTCAGACAGGTTTCTCTTAAGCAGTGTGAGCAATACTTCCCCGATTCCGAAGTGAAGCCTACCTTGCCTTTTTCTTAAAATGGGGATCGAGCGTTCATGCAAAAGGATCAGGACTCCTCTACTCCCGTTCTTCGGTTCCTCAACAGTCAAAATCTCCCACTCTCTGATAGGTATTTTTGGGTTTTGTGCTTGTAGCACCTGCAGAAGGTTTTTCTTATTCAACTGCAATTCTGGGATAAATACCCTACCTTTCGGCCTCTTTGGGATTTCGTGTAATGGCACGAGCTTCAATTTAGCACCTTCCCATGGTGCTTTCATCCCCGAGATCGCCTCGATGGCAAAGTCATGTGTAGCCTGATCTTTGCAGCTCAGAACTCTCACACCATGCTTCCATCTCGACCTATTAAACACTGGCGCTGTCAATGAAGGGTTTTTGAGGACGTGGTCAATAACGATGTTCGACAATAGCTTCTCCACCATATTCCACTGTTCCTCTGAATAGCGCCCGTATTGATTACTTTTGTCAATCAATGCTAGCTTAAGTCTATCCATTGATGCTTCATTGAAAGGCCTCTTGGCCATTTCCATCTGGTGCCTGCTGATACCAAAATCAGGCTCTGTATCCTTCAAGCCTGATTTACTGGAACTCGGTTTGTTGGCCACTGGTTTAATAGGGCCTGGTTTTAACCTCTTAGGTTCGATGCCCGCCTGCTCAGTTGAACTGCCCCTCTTCTTCTTCTTCAACTCTTTGTGTTTGCTCGTCACACAACCGCTCGCTCCAACAACGGAGCTATCGGATGTCCTCGCATCCTTATTGGAGGATTTTGCACTTCCCGTTATTGAAGGCTGCTTACTCTTGGTAGTCTCCTTAGCGAAGTCGCTACCGTGAACAGGCTCTTTCTTTTCAGTTATGTTTGATGCGTCTTCTACTACTTCTACTTCTACGTCTACTTCCCTTGCCCCTGCCAAATTATCATTCTCTTTCTTCATGAGCGTTTCCGGTGTTTTAGATGGAACACCATCCGTTGCTTGCCCCTTTTTTAGTATTTCCATGTATATATACTTTAATTAAATTTATTTTACAAAACTAATTATGCAGAGTTGTTACATCATATTTTAGCTTGATTTTATCAAAATTTAAAAAATAATAATTTTTAAAAAAGTTATCCCCATATTTGTTGTACTTCCTAGGCTAAATAAATGCACTCTTTTAATACATTATACAAATTTCATTATCGAATTCAAAAAATACCATTTGAATATAACGCCTCGGTTAGTAGGTGGGTCTGCGCTGGTGTAGAAATTTCAAAAATGGGCCGTCTGAAACAGAAGAATTTTAAATTTTTAGACTGAGCTAGAATTTTTGATGTACATGCAAAAATAACAAAATGGCCGCGAAAAAAGGAAGATGAAAAATTGCATGATTTCTCACTACTTTTTGCATTAAAAAATTGTAAAAATTGTAAAAATAAAAATTCTTAAACAATTCTATTTCAGTCGGTTGCTACACGGGTGCAGAATATGTGGTTAAAATTTGATAACAATCGGTTCAGTAGTTTCGGAAATTTTAGCACCAAACGGTGTAGAAAAGTAGTTTTGAGATATTTTAAGTCATCTTCAATCATAGTTTAAGAAAATTCCAAAAAACAAAAATGGATTTTTTGAAAATTCTAAATAGACCTAACCCCTTAAGAGAGTATCCTTCTCTCCGCCCGACTACAATTTGCCAGCATCCCTGGCAGATACATGACCGTGCCAGGAGTCTGTTTCCAGCCGCCACCACGAGGAGGTAGTAGTCGCACTTCCATCAGTGTACACAGTTACGGCACATGCACACAGTTACGGCACGTACACAAATGTGTTACATGTTATTCCCCCTATATGCATATGGGCTGTGTACCTGACGGCTGACGGCCGCGATTTTAACATACACTGCCAAAAGCGTGCTAAACATTTGCATATTACAGAAGCACAAATTTTTCTGGGCTTCTACGTTCACATAGCTAGTAGATCCAATGACCTCATATGCTTATCGATATTACTATTAATCGTAGCAACCGTAATAGTATTCCATAACAATACTCAGAGAGGCGAAAACGTCACACCAAACAAAGAGGTATTTCCGGCCAAGGATCAGGCTGTAGACCCTTTCAAGAGGATTTCTGTACTACCCAGGACACCGCCCCCAGTGGCAATGTAAAAAACGCCGCAGAGAGACAAGGAGACGAAGGGACAGACACAGCCGGAGGAAGAAACAACAGAAATAAAAAACTCTCAGAATATAAAATGGAAGACACCATAATCATAAGCGGCTTAACACCGTATACCTTTCAGAGGAAAAGCTACATCGCGAAGATGAGAAAAGACGAGGAAGAGGTAACACGAAAATGCAAGAAAATTATCGCGAAGTTGAATGGCGCGGTACAGAAGCAATGGATGTCAAAATCGGACTGCAGGAACTTGAAGCGGCACTCGATGTGATCAAATATTACAGATCAAGCTGGAAAAAGGCAGAAGAGGAAGTATATGCTAGGGTATCTCGGAAGAAAGATATATCCCTTCGAGGAGAGAAACTAGCGGCGGATAGCCCAACGAAAACGTCCTAGGAGAAAGCGTCACAGTATAAAGGCTGGAACCTAAGGAGACCCTCGAAATACGAGACTTGGTCAGCCTTACCACCTCAGAGGAGGTGACAGAGGCGATAAAGAAGATGGGCGGAGAGCTGATCGAAGAGCCAAAGGTGTCTCTCACCAGAGGAAACTGATGAGACTGAAGGTTGCAATTTTCGAACTAAGCCCCAGAGGAGCGGAAGAGCTGCTACAACCCCAGCGTATTAAGATTGGATCAGTTAATTTTAGGGTGTGACGAAGGTCGGTGATACCACGCTGCTATGCATGCTTTGGTTATGGCCACCGGCAGGACGAATGCAAGGTACCGCAAAGACGACAGCTAGCGATGTGCATCTGATATGGCGCTGAAGGGCATAAGAAGACCTAAGAAAAATGCTTCCTATGCGCAGAAAAGAAAATAGCGCCAAAGCTATTGGGACATGTACCGGACTCGGGCACCTGCTTTACATTTAGGCAAGCGCTTGAAGAAGCCAAAAAGTCCAAAAGGGCATGAAGTTCCTCCAAGGAAATTTGCACAGAAGCAGAATCGCTGATGACCTTCTTGCTCAAATCACACGAGACGTCGAAGCGAAAGTGAAGAGTACAACGGAAGTGAAGGTTCTGAAGGTCTTCAGAAAGAAAGAGAAGGAGAGACAGAACACTGCCGGTGAACAAATGGGTGGAACACTATAAAACTAAACCGCGAAGCTCTTATCGTAGTGATAGAGGAAGGAGCGATCGATGCACCTGATGAATCGAGCCCTGCAGAGCACTTGGTTGATGACACAATGAGACGAATACGGCAGGCCTGCGATGCTTTCATGCCCCGCCGAAGAAAAGTGCCAAGAAAAAAACCAGTATATTGGTGGAATGCGGATATAGGGGCCTTGAAGATTTCTTAAGAGAAAACAAAATGTCAAGATGTATATCATTTTGTCTCCTGGAGTCCAAGCACATAAGCCTTACTTTAGCAGCATTGCTCCTAAGTCCCACTTTACGACCTTTTGCACTAGGGCTTCGAAGTTCTGGGCCACGCGACATGCATGGCCCGCATTCTCCAGGTGGTAATGTGTTTAAAATGTTCCAGTCCCTTGCGATGGCTGTTTATCTATAGCGCTGCACAACACGTAATTAATGACAATTAAGAAAAGCCAACGCAACAGTACGTATTCTTGTGTAACTCCATTCAGCACTTGCATGAGTTTTCTGTGGCTTGTAAGTATAATTTCTTGAGTCTGTTAATAATTTTTATCTCGGTTGCGTATCATACGTTAAGCTGCCCTCTTATTCCACAAAAATCTTAATTTAAAGATAAAGCAATGCTTTGACTCTTTTCCACACCACCCTTTGAGGTAGAGTCCAAGGCGCGCTTTTTTTATCGTGGTTTCCCCAAGAGGCCTAATCCACGGTTTGCCCTCATCGCTCCTGAAAAGTCGTTGACAAAATTGCGTTTTTATTCTAGTGATTTAGTTTAGCTTTATATTCTCCGGCTGTGCCCTGGAATTGAAAGATGTAACAAAAGAAAAAGAAAACCAAAGTTATTCTTATTTACCTGTGTAGGGTGTTGTCCTAAAACGCCAATACTGAAATGGTGTTGCAAATGGTCTTTGTTTAATTACAGAAGAATAAAGTTGAAATAGGGACATTAGGCTCCAATTGCAGTGGCAAAGATCCCAGTTCGGAGCGTTATGCCCACACCCATTTTATTTACGCGCTGATATTATTATAATGAAGGCTTTAGGAGATGCTAGATTGAATTAATGATGTTGATTTTCATTACTCGCCTGCTTAAAACATCACACTTGAGCCGTAAAATATACTGAAATTATAGTACCGACCGATGTGGACTAAAGTACTTACCGGCATGGATTAACCCTAGGCTACTTCTAATAACACTTTCATCTTCAGCTTTTAGGATTATCTAACAGAAAATGTTAAGAATTATTATTATAAAGAAGTTACGAATTTTTTTTTTCACTCATCTACGTTCCCTGGATCTCTCTGATTCTGAATTGGATACTGCAGATAATTGACATTAATCGGTTATTGTAATTTGGATAAATGTAATTATTAGCATAGTTATTGTAATTTGAGTACAACATTTGGTTTTGATAATATATTTAAATGAAGTAAAGCAAGTGACCCAGGAAGGAAAACAACGTAAGCAGTTATATATTTATTTACCTTAAGGTATGATATAAAGACAAAACGGGTCAGTGCAGAAACTTATTCTTTAACCTGAAATAAGGTCAAAAGTTAGAAATTTTCAATTACAAATTAGTTAAAAAGTAGATGTTGAAATACTTACCTGTTCTGGGCTTCCTGACTCACGTCGGAAACACACAATCTCCGAGGAGATCGAAGGGGTTTCAGATTTTTTTAAAATAATTTAGAAAAGAAAAAAAAGTACGCTAATAAGTTGGGAACCTCTACCGATGGTGAGGAAGTATTTGCGCCCACAAGCTATAAAACAGACAACTGAAAACAGGGTGCTTTCTAACCTTAGCTGATTCGTGTCCACAGGAGACCATCTGTTGAATCATTACCAGCGGGCACCCACGAGGAGGGGTAGGTAGAGTATTTCGCCCGCCAAAAATAAATAAATAAAAATAAAAAAATTTATCGCTGAGAATGTTTTAATATTTTGTGTTCAATTATTTATTTTTAAAAAGATTGCCGCGAGAATGGTAAATAAAATACATACACTCAGGCACGAAAGTCTTCCTACATCCAATGAAATACCACATTCATCAACAAACCTGACTTAGCACTGATCTACAAGTCCCACATTAGGCCTAGACTTGAATATATTTCCCATATTTGGGCAGGGGCCGGACACACCGCACTGTCCGCGTTAGATAAAGTCCAGCGTAGAGGTGTTAAGCTTATTGGCGATCCCTCAATCTCTGAGGGTCTTGACTCTCTGGAGCATCAACGGAATGTCGGTTGTCTCTCACTCTTCTATCGTTATTTCCATGGCCGTTGTTCTAACGAAATTGCTAGCCTGATTCCTTGTAGACTCATGACAACGCGCGATACAAGATCAACAAGTCGCTCCCACCCCTATACTCTCCAAGTCAAATTTGGACGTACCGCCAAATTTCGGGAATCTTTTCTAAGCAGAACAACACGAATGTGGAACAGTTTACCATCTTCTGTTTTTCCCTCCCTCGTCTTATCAGCCTGAAACTTTCAAACGGGGCGTATATCGACACCTCCTTCACCCAAACTCCTAACCCATTTCCCTCATCCTTAATTCCTTTCCTGCCAAGGCTGTGCTTAAGCATCATAGGGCATCCCCTGATCTTTGGCATCATCATATATAAAAAAAAAAAAAGCATTTAATTTTACAAAACCTGAATAAAAACATTATTTACTTTATTTAAATAAAACTTTATTTTTAAGCAAAAACTTTCTATAAATTAAGGAATTTAGTTAACAGAATTAAATTCACAAAATCCCTGGTACACTACCTAGAGACACTATTGAATCATTACTTATTACCAAAGATTTAAAACCGGATCAGTTTATAATGGTTTGTAGTCTATATGGTATTGACTCGACTAAATTTGTTGTACAATTTGATGGGATATTTCAGTGTAATTTTATGCTTACTTTCTTCTTAATTTCGTCCCACAAATGTTCTATGTTCTATGAGGAATAGAGTTGAGGGACATTGTAAACCAACCGGCGCCGTATTCGGTTTTGTCCAGACTTTAAATCTTTCATCGGTTCCGAACAAGTTGTAGTTGTTCTCGTCGCAAAATAGTACGCGATTCCAAAACTCAGAGGGGGAGTCTTCAGCTTCTTTCAATTTTTCTTAGCGAATTCAATCCTTTTCTTCCTGTTGACTTCGCTTACAAAATGTTCTTTTCGCGTCCCTGGATTTAAGGGGGGAAGTACGTACATGAAGACGTTTTCAAAAATCGATTTTTTTTATTGTCTTAATCGATAAGTATATGCTCTAAGAATATAATTCCAAAATTCCAAAAGCCTATCTCGAAAATTGTGAAAGATATGCCACTTGAAAGTGGTCGGCGCCGATCCGGCCCAGCGCGCCTGGGATCGAGGATCTCTGCTGCGCGCGTTATTCCGCTTACCGGATTTTTTTTCTGCTCTGGAATTTAGAGTGATGAATGCGACTCTGTTAAAGAGCGTTCTCGACGTTTTCAGTCCAAATACCGATTTTTCTGAGAATACCCCTCCCCTCTTACCTTCTCCTTATCTGCATCTTTTTCGTCAGTTTTTCGGGACAAACTTTAAACGGCGTTTTCTCAAAACCATGTTTTCCAAATTGGCGTAAAAGATTACAAAAAAACTAGTGAACCGATTTCCTTCATCCAGCACTCATTTTAAAGGGCATGAAAAACTACTCTAGATAAACTACGGACATAGCAAAAAAATCATTTTAAGACCATTTTTGACGCGAAAATAATCAAAATTTTTGCAAAAAAAGCCAACTTTTTTTTCATGCCCGATTTTTATAGTTAATGTTCGAATTTCGAAAAGATCGTAGTCTATCTAGAATAAACAACCCCCTCCAGTATAAAAATGTTTGGTTTTTTGATTTCAGCTGAAAATTACGGCCAGGAGAATTTACGCCGATTTCGATGTCAGCCGCGACACGAGTTACGAAACCCACCAAAAGTTGAATAATTTTCTATTTTTCAAAATGTAAAAAATGTTTTTTCGCTTCTTAAAATATTGCCCTAAATACATATAATATCGATTTCATGTTGACCTTTTTCATTTTCCCAAAAATAAATCCCAAAAAAGTCTTTTTTTCGGCCTCTTCATGTACTTCCCCCCTTAAGTAAAAACAGGTTTTTGTGGTGTGTACAAAAACTTTCCCAATCATTCACTGTCGAATGAAATTAATTGGTACCTAATTCTATTAACATTTTAAGTGACAAATTAAACAAAAATATGCTTCCGGTACCTGCAGTCTCCGTTACAGAATGTCTTAGGCATTCATCACTTCCGTTCAATTGATCCGAAATGTTGCGTGCTTTCCAACATTCATACCTCTGTGGGCACTCTAAAACTGATTATCACGCATAAGTTATTCTATATAGTATACTTCATTATCATCTATTTCATTTTGTACGTAGTCTACTATGGCATAGCCTCTTACCATGGAATGTCCAAACTTGCTCCTTGAGGTGGACAGGTGTCAACGAGCTCCGTTAGAATACAGCTAGATCAAACCACCTGCAAACTATCCAGTAAGCACGTAAACACTTAACACCCTGGATAAGAGAGGGGAGTTTAATCAAGAGAGTAATTGTCTCTCCGCCCGACATCATTATCCAATCTAGAATATACCTAATTCATGACTGTTTCCAGCCGTCCCACGGGAAGGTTGATGTCGGACTTCCTTCAGTACACACAGTTACGGTACGCTCTCAAGTGATAACTATTTTGCTGAGGACTACAGGAAAGTCAGTGATGGAAATAAAAAGAAAAGCAGAAAATGGGAATAAAAAGAAGGAATCCTGAAGACATCAAAATGAGTTGAGGACAGGGAAACTAAGTAGTCATTTCAGACGGAATTGGATCAATGCGTTAAGCGGCAAGACCAACATGCCATGGGTCCCGGGTTCGAGCCCAGATGACCGTGAGCTTTTATTAAGAAATTAAAATAATCCACTCCGTCTCTGGGCTGTTGTCTAGCTCGCAGCAATGCAAAACAAGACTCAAGTTTCCTCACTTCCCTTACCCTAATTCCCTTCCGGCCAAAACCATGCTAACGCATCAAAGGGTTGTTCCCTAAGATGTGGCCACATCGTATAAAAAAAAAAATTATATGAGTGAAGTTATCTTGTTTGCTTTTCTTGTTCTTTTTTTGGCATTTTTGTAAATTTAAAGCACTTGCTCTGCGTAAACCAATTTTGAGAGTTTCAGTGTTCGCCAGAAGGGTGTTTTGATTAAAATGTAATATCTATTATTACAGAGCAAATTAGTACTACGTAAGGAACTTTATTGGATTTATGATTTCTAAATATATAACAGTTTTGTTAATGAAACAATTGTTTCTATAAATTTTGTTTTAGCCACATGTGCGTACGTGGACTCTAAAACCGTGTGGCGCTTGACAAATCTTTGCATCCCTAACGCTTCCTCCATAGAGCTGGTGTAACGTAAATATGCTTAACGGAAGCATATAATAATGCGCATGTCCGAAATTTCGGAAATCAGAAAAACATCAAATGCTGTCAAGGCCGCATTTATGAAATGTAACGATTTTTCACTCGAAAATGGTTAGGTTTACAGAAAAATTGCAAAGGGGAAAAAGTGCCTTGATTTCTTTTGAAAAGTTTTTTATGCAAAATTTTCCAAAAAAAATTTTTTATCCAAAATTTTCTAAAAAAAATTCTCACAAAATTTGGTCAGGTCAGAACTCAAACATCCTTTAATCACTTCGACCAAGATCATCTTTTGTGACTTGATCCTAGTTCAGACTTAGGCCACCCAGCCAAGGTTTATTTCCTTAATTAGACATAAAATCTCTTTGGGGGCTGCCTTAGCTATATCTGGATGTGTTCCGCTGTCTCCTCCTCTTCCAAACAGAAGTGACAGGTCTTCTTCAGCTAGCCCCAACTTTTTTAGGCAGTAGCCCAAGGGGCAGTGGCCAGTTAGAAGTCCTGTTATGAGCCTTAAATCTGGTCTGCTGATTGAGTAGGTTATAAACCTCTTTGCCTGTCTTAACCCTGGAATATTTGTTCAGTGTGAGTGCTTGCGTTCGTTTTACCATGACCTGATACCCATTGCTAGTCGGCTTTTCGACTAGCTACAGAATGGCTCGGGTCCGATAAACTGAGAATACGCACCTTTTTTCGCCAAGTGATCCGCCTTCTCATTGCCTTCAATGCCCTCGTGCCCTGGTACCCAGGCCAGCGCGATGCTGTTGCCCTGAGCCAGTTCTTTAAGAGCAATGGGACAGTCCCAGGCGATTCTAGACTCAAAGGTGAAGGACCCCAGAGCCTTGAGTGCCGCCTGACTGTCGGACATTATGTATATTTTAGCACCGCGTATCATTAAATGTCGGCCTTTGGTATCAATAAATGTCGGCCACCGAAACGAAAAAATTTTAATTTTAAATTTTTTTGATCCAATGTTTAGTTTTCGAAATATTTCCGTGTTTTCAGATAAATTGAACACCCAGCGCAGCCAGATCAGCCCATTGGTATTAAGCCATTAAAGAGGTAATATGTAGATGCAAGAGCTTTTTTTATACGATGTTGCCAAAACCTAGGGAACAACCCTTTGATGCGTTGGCACGGTTTTGGCCGGAAGGGAATTAGGGTAAGGAAAGTGAGGAAACTTAAATGTCTTGTTTTGCATTCCTGCCAGCTAGAAAACAGGATAGAGACGGAGTGGATTATTTTAATTTGTCACAGAGAGACTTAGTTTCGAATCCGGGACCTATGTCATGTTGGTCATGCCGCTCAACGAATTTTTTTTTTTATACGATGTGGCCAAATCCTAGGGGACAACCCTTTGATGCGTTAGCATGGTTTTGGCCGGAAGGGAATTAGGGTAATGGAAGTGAGGAAACTTGAGTCTTGTTTTTGCATTGCTGCGAGCTAGACAACAGCCCAGAGATGGAGTGGATTTTTTTTTTAATTTCTTAATAAAAGCTCACGGGGTCATCTGGTCTCGAACCCGGGACCCATGTCATGTTGGTCTTGCCGCTCAACGTATTGATCCAACTCCGTCTTATTTGTGATTGGAAATTAGTGTCTTGATTAATTTGTGTCGTGCGCACGTGATTGTAAAGGCAAAGGACAAATTAGTCCAATAAATTTAAATATAGACCACCAATTGGGGGATTTACGTGACCAAGATTTGAAGGGGGAATTAAGTAGGCACTCCCTATTAACAGCTGGAAATAAATGTGCGCTGGTACCGTTTTTACGAGAAGCGAAAAGAAAGATCCAGAAACCTAGTCATACACATACAGTATAACGTGCACGACAGCGTCGAGAAAAGTGAGAACCATCCGAACGTAGTACGTCACTTGAGTAATCTTATGAACAGGGGACTCGTCCGCAATACGAGCGTACCAACTTTAGACTGAAGATCGCTTATTTCCAAAGAAAATAAAGGAATAAGCTCAACATTACTATTGACGGCCAATGACCATGAGCCCATACCAACTTTAAACTTCCTTACGTTGCGACGTATGTCATCGCAGATCGAGAGAACAGGACTGAAAGCAGAATTGAGTGAAGTTTTGAGAGGTAGACCAAGTCAGCGTCTTTGCGCCTCTAATTGAATCTATAGAAGGTCTGCAACACTTTTGGGATAAAAAATCTAACGCAATGGCTTAGGGATTTAAAATGAGAGTGATCAAAAATCTTAGAAAAGTAGCGGACAAATATCAACAGAACTAGAACCAACCATTCATCACTTGACATGATAGTTACTCCTTATAGTTGTTTATCTGCAAAATTGAAAATAAAGTGTCTTAATTAATCTGTCGAGGCTAGAAAACCCGGTCTACGTTACAATATTAACTCAGATCTAAAAAAATCCGCTCGAATATCCCGAAAAAAAAGTAAAAATGATAATAAATATATATAATAATAAAATAAATACATCAAATCAGTCCTACTGCATATATTCTAATTTTATTTCTGATTTGATGATGAAATTATAAAGCAGTGAAATTATAAAGCAAATTATGAATGAATGATAGTATGTAGTAAATGAAAATTGTGAACTTTTGTGATTGAAAATAAATGTTTTAACTTACTTAACTTTAACTTAATACATTTAAATCAGTCCTATACTAATCGAACTAGATCTAATTTATATCTGAATTGATATGATAATACCTGAGTAGTAATGCTGCGTATCTATTCAGATCTTACTAGACCTGACCGAAATTTCTAGGGATAACTAAAAAAAACTAAAGTAAACTAAAACTTATTTTAATATAAGAGACCCACCCTGTTCGTGCCTGTCTCTGATAAAAACCGCATAGATCGTCATACTTAACACTAAAGTACAACTTTCTCAAGGATCTTATTCAAGCAATGACAATATCGGAATTTCCCATCCTATCTTCCAACTTCTAGTATTCCAAATTCAAACCTGATGCCTTCCAATATCATGTTCCGTTGTATCTGGGCAGAAGTAAAGAGAAAAGACATATACTCTTACGTTACGTTATTTTACGATATGATTCCTATATAAAAATGTTTGGTAAATTATAAATTCTAAATGTTTACACCTGTTTTTATACTATTGACGGATTACCTGAAGTATTTACATATGGCTTCAAAATTCAACTTGTACTTTCAATCTACGCGGAAATCTTCTTGGACAAACTGAATCTGTCTTGCAAGCTAAACCTGGACAAATCAAGCTTTTTATACCAGACCGAAATGTTAGCGCTAATACAAGTCTCAGACCACTTAGTGGAAGGTAAATTTCAACAGATAAAGATAAGGATAACGTAGATACACAATAATACACAGTAATAATAATAATAAATCAATCTAGGCAGTACGAAATTAGGTTCTTCACCCGTCAGTTAAAAAGAATCGTCAAAACCGGTTCATAAAATACGAAGTTAGGTTAAACCCCTTCTTTGCCCCACCACCACAATAACCCTAAGTATAAAATTTGTCTCCTGTTACCAATGGAGCGATATACTCTATGCAACAACAAATGAATCATCTACTTCGATTCACGCATAAGAAAGTTAGCTGTCGCCTCTCCCTCACACTCACCCTAGGACCAAAATTTCTAATAAAGTACAAATGGGGAGACATACTCTATACAAATTGGACTACGCACTACGAAGTAATGGAATGGTTTTGGGAATTCGATTAAAAAATTTAGGTGTGTATAAGTTTTAAAATTACTAACCCTTACTTTATAGTACAACAGATAAATCCATCCAAAGTAGGAGTGCTTTATTCCTTCATTTCTGCATTCCTTAGTTGTTTCATTATTTCATTCCTTTACTCTTAAATCAGCTAATTTCGGTATTATTGCCTTCTTTGATTCTGTTTTCAGTTCTTTATTATTTAATTCGTCCAACATTACATGGAAGCTCAACAAATTCATTTTCAACTATAAAAAAAAAAGTTTCTAAAAATTGTATTATACAATTTTACAAACCAAATTTTTTACCTGACGACTTGGTGGACACTTGAATACGGTCAATTTACTTTCTACCCTTTATTTCAATGCTTCACTACTATTGCCTTCTTTGATTCTGTTTTCAGTTCTTCATTATTTAATTCGTCCAACATTACATGGAAGCTCAACAAATTCATTTTCAACTATAAAAAAAAAAGTTTCTAAAAATTGTATTATACAATTTTACAAACCAATTTTTTTACCTGACGACTTGGTGGACTCTTGAATACGGTCAACTTACTTTCTTCCCTTTATTTCAATGCTTCACTGCTATTGTGTTTTTCGATTCTGCTTTCAGTTCTTCATTATTTAATTCGTCCAACATTACATGGAAGCTCAACACATTCATTTTCAACTATAAAAAAAGATTCGTAAAATTGTATGATACAATTTTACAAACCAAATTTTTTACCTGACGACTTGGTGGACACTTGAATACGGTCAATTTACTTTCTACCCTTTATTTCAATGCTTTACTACTATTGCCTTCTTTGATTCTGTTTTCAGTTCTTCATTATTTAATTCGTCCAACATTACATGGAAGCTCAACAAATTCATTTTCAACTATAAAAAAAAAAGTTTCTAAAAATTGTATTATACAATTTTACAAACCAATTTTTTTACCTGACGACTTGGTGGACACTTGAATACGGTCAATTTACTTTTTACCCTTTATTTCAATGCTTTACTGCTTCATTCCTTATTCCGGCATTCCTTTATTTTAGTAGAGAGATATGTAATGCGCTCGACCTATGTGGCCAAGGAAAAGAATTCTCAAATGTTGTAAAAAGTTGAGTAAGGTTCGACTTTGCGATTGTTAAAAGAAGAAATGGAAACACCTACAACTAAGTGACTGAAGTTTCTAGAATTAGGCTAAATGTTTTTAAGGATTAAGTAAAACCCCAGCCAATTCAATCGTGATATAATCAATAAAGAGCTTCTAATCAAAATACTTAAAAAAAAAATGTTAACCGACTTCACAAAAACCCTAAAAAGCATAAAATAATTTTTAATATTATATCTATTACGACATTTTGATGTCGGTGCAAATTAAATGTAGAATTAAATGTTAAATTAACCCTTCTAACACATAAGACGCACTTCTTTGGAAAGGAGCCAGGAATCACTTCACCTATTCTATCAAAGTGATGAAATCAGGCTCCTACACCACCATGCAGAGGAAAAAATAACAAAAAAAATAAAGTATTAGGAAGAAAACAAGTAAGGAAAATAGAGAGTTCTTAAACAACACCTTACTAAGAGTTAAATCAAAATTAGGACATGCATTAACAGCCCTACATAAACGATTAATTGGTTCATGCATGCCATAGTTTGATCTGGATGGTTCAACATGCAATAAAGACAGTCTTCGAAGGTTATGTTGGAACTGTCTGAAGGAAACCTTACTAACAAGCGAACCTGAATTTATATTAGAGTTCAAGAGCGGGTGAATAAAGAAAAAATCAGAGACTGCGCCTTTTCTCAAGCGAGGGCAAACCGAGCAACCGGTGGCGGTCGGTGTAGGGCAGGAGTCTAAGTGGATCGTCCCATGGGAGCCTTCTAAGCGCAAATCTAGGAAAATTACGCTGCACCGATTCGATACGCTTGGAATGAACAGCGTAGTAGGGCGACCTTGTTACAGCAAGGAGGTGCAAGACCTTAGAAAAGACTCGTCCAACTTTTATGAATGTGTCCAAAATTTAGTTGCACTTGAATATAGGCAAATAAGCCTTATCTCATTCACACTGAAAAGTCTAGAAAGACTGGTGTAATGGGAGTTAAGGAAACAGATGAGTAGAAACCAACTATCAAATATCCAGTCTGTATATGAGAAAGAAAGATCAGTTGTGTCCGCCTTACATAGCTTATCACACTATATGGAGAAAACATTGATGTTCACGGAAGTAGCGTTCGGCTGCTTTATTGACATAGAAGCTCCCTTTAACAATTTCAAAATCGATTATTATTAGATTAGATTATCAGCAGAGAGGAAGAAAAGGGGGAAGACCAAAACATAATTAGCTGGAAAATAGCCAGGATGGAAGACCGCGTCATTAGAACAAGTGTCGGAAATTAAAAATTGATAGCGTTGGTGAGATTCTTTCTTATGGCT
The DNA here is from genome assembly GCA_964036015.1 of Leptarthrus brevirostris. NCBI lineage: Eukaryota > Metazoa > Arthropoda > Insecta > Diptera > Asilidae > Leptarthrus > Leptarthrus brevirostris. The sequence continues at coordinate 17,550,507 of OZ038376.1, read as the reverse complement.
TATATTGATTGAAAAACTGCTTGAAACCTTGGCAAATAAAGATCTCCACCAAAATTAACGTGCATTTACAACGTCAGATTAACAATAAGAATTGAGACCAAATTTATGGGTGTGTTGTTAGTCGGAAAACCAAATTGGGCCACTTAAAACTCACAGTGAAATGCCAGGAGTTAAGAAATAACTAGCAATATGATATCCAGGCGTACGTTTAAGTATTTACAAATGTAAACAGATCCTTATGAAGTTAGGGCGACAAAACGATATGACCTTAGTGTACGTGCTAGAGCACTGCGGAATACCAGAATATGTTAATGTCAATGAACTAGCGCAGAAAGTCGCATATGAAAAACTCCAATAATGCTCAATCTGAACATCCCTATCCAGTAAGTTAAGAAGGAAAATCCTGAAATGAATAACGAGCTGGAAAACAAAACCGCAAAGAAAATTGGGAGCTATCAGACATAGCTTGGCGTACAAAGCGTTCCGAATCAGCATCTCAGCTCTCTTCCCTTCCAGTCCCCGTAACCCCTTGTAGGGCATTGGGTTGGCTAAGAACTGCATCCGATTCCAGGCAACAATTGCAAGTGGACCTATAACCTCAAGTAGATTCCGAACCACTGGCATTTTCTCTGAAACCCCTATAGCATTTTTATCGTAATCTGTTGTCAGCAGAAAACAACCAGGAAGTATGCGGGGAAAAAACGAGACCGTTTTACACGTAAATAGTGAAGAGTATGTGCTACCCCAAATCGGGAACATAAGGCAGTAGCAGCCGAGGTAGTTACGAATTGAAGACTGGTGTTCATCATGAACTCAATTCCGAGCATAACGGGACTTGGAATCTGAAACTATTTCCGAAATCTTTGGAATCGAAAGGGCCGGACAACACCACTTACTATACACATAATCTGACAGAATAGTTGAGTGATTTGGAGGAGCAGTAATCAAGCATCAGAGAAAAGCATAATTAGAATACCTACACTCCTGCATTTCTAGCAGTTTAATGAATTTCTGAAGAGGCTTTATAAAGGAAAGCGAATGAAAGTGTGTAGTGAATAAAAACTGTGAATATTTGTGTTTGAAAATAAGTGTTTTAATTAATCCGTCAAGTCTAGAAAACCTCGTCTAAGTTACAATATTTATTCAGATCTAAGTAGATATGTACGCACTTCCTGGAAAAAGTAAATATAATAATAAATATAAATAATAATAAAATAAAAAGATCAAATCAGTCCTACTATATTCTAATATTATTTCTGATTTGACAATATAAGATCTAACAAAGTGAAATTATAAAGCAAATTATAAATGAATGAAAGCGTGTAGTAAATAAAAATTGTGAAGTTTTGTAATTGAGGATAAATATCTTAACTTACCGGAAAAAATAATCAGATCAAGTCAAAGAAGTCACTATAAAAAAGAAGACGGTGCTCATGTGGCATCATGACCCTAAGGAAGGAATGTCGTAAGCTTTTTAACCAAGCGAAAAGAACTAATGTCTGGACTTCTTAATAAGAATGCCTCGAAAAATTTAAGAAACTGATCAGGAAAGCAAAACGATCCTCGTGGGAGAGCTTTTGTAATAAAATCGAAAGCACCTCTTAAGCAAGTCGGTTGCGGAAAATCCTCTGAACAACGCCCATCACCCCAAGCCTCTTGACCAAAAGTGATGGTAGCTGGACCTCATCCAGTCTTGAGTCGCTGGAGTTACTTGTCAACACACACTTTCCGGTTATTCCAAGCGGACATGAACTGGTCCGCAAGATTATTGACAAGAGAAAACTGAAATGGGCGAAATTTCAATGCCTTTAAATCACCGGGATTAGATGGCATCGTCCCAGCTGAACTACAATTAGCTTCCGAGATACTGATTCCGTGGCTAATGGTCATTTACGAGGCTTGCCTTATTCACACCTATATTCCATCCTCATGGACGAAGGTTGAGGTGGTCTTTATTCCAAAAGAAGGAAGAGCCTCCCACTATAAGCCCAACGATTATAGGCCCATCAGCCTCTTCTCCTTTCTGCTCAAAACACTGGAGAGACTCTTAGATATCTATATTAAAGAGACAATCAGTGTTTCCAAGCTGTCTCTCTCTCGCAACATGCCTACACTAAAGGTAAGTCCGTAGAGACAGCCCTGCATGAACTTACCACAGTTATAGAGCATTCGCTACTGCAAAAAGAATACTCACTTGCAGCTTTCCTCGATATTGAGGGTACTTTTAACAATATCAGGTCAGAGGCGATAATGGTATCCTTGAGGAGGTTTGAACTCGATGATCCTCTCATCAAACTTATTGACCTCATGTTAAAAAGCAGATAGGATCTAATATCCAAAGAGCGGTTACTCGAGGTACCCCTCAAGGAGGAATCCTCTCGCCACTCCTATGTAACATAACTCTGGATGAGTTACTCAAAGATCTGGAGTTGTCTGGTCACAAGGTTATCGCCTATGCCGACGACATTGCCCTGATATGTTCAGGAAAGCACTCAAACACACTGGACGAAGTGTTACAATTCGTCCTCTCCTAAATATCATCATGGAGTGAGGGGTGTGGTCTAGGCATAAACCCGAACAAAACAGAGTTAATACTCTTTTTTCGGAAACATAAAATACCTCATGTGAATTGCCCTACACTAGACGGAGTTAGGCTGAAACCGTGTAATCAAGTTAAATATCTAGGTCAAGTCCTAGATAGAAAACTTACCTGGAAACCTAATATCCAGGAAAGAGTAGAAGGCAACAGTAGCGCTGTACTTGTGTAGGAAGGCAATAGGAAAAAGATGGTGTATGGAGCCACGCATTGTGCATTGGCTCCACACGAGTGTCATACGACCTATACTTACATATAGGGAATTGGTCTGGTGGCCGGCACTAAATATATTAACCCATCACGAAACAATTGATAAAGTTCAGAGGATGGCAACACTGCTGATAACAGGCGCCCTGAGAACTACACCTTCCAAAGCCCTAAACACTATTCTCCACATTCAACCGTTAGATCTCTTTGGTAAGCAAACCGCATTCTCAGCCGCCGTTAGGCTTAACACAATCCAGACCTGAAAAGGAACTCACTTCGGTCACTCCAAAATCCTGAATAGAAGAACTGCCAGCAATATCGATTATACCTCGCCCAAGCCTTTCTTTGGAAATAAATTCGACTCCTTCTTTCCCACCAGATCGGAATGGGAAGAAGGTCCTCCTCCCCAATGGGAGGAGACAGTGCGAATTAGAGGGCAAATTATGTGGAGGTATCTTCTTGGAACAATTGGACCTCGATATCTCATTCCTCTTACCTGACTACTGCAGCATGTTTCAGGCGGAAATCAGGGCTGTAAAGCTAGCCGCCGCGGACGACCTGATGCATTTAACGCTGACGAGGGACAATATTTGTATTCTCACAGATAGTCAGGCCGCTTTTAAATCCCTCACGGGAGTATACACCACCTCCAAAACAGTTATAACATGTCACTAAATGATATAGCTGAACACCTGAAAGAACGGCTCATCTGGGTGCCTGGACATAGTAATATTACGGGTACCTGTAAAGCCGAGTAACGAGAATCAGTACCACTCGTCCTGATTCAGACATCAACCACCAGTTGGTCAAACCGCTGGCCACTTGCAAACTGGAACTCTTACAGGAATCTCTCAGGATTGCTAATATTAATTGGCAGGTGGAACACACCTGCCTGATTACCCTACATAGATGACCAAAACTTGACCCCAAACGGTCAAGAGAGCTCATCCTTCTCGGACGCAAAGCAATTAGCAGTACCGTAGCCGTTACTACGTGACACTACCTCATAGGTAGAGACATCGATAGATTAGGCGCACTTCGAACGACTTCTGTAGGAATTGCCATGACGAAGAGACAGAGGTAACCATACTCCACCTCCTCGGAAACTGCCCGGCCCTAGGAAACGTAGGAACCGGCTTTTGAGCTCTCCCTTCTTGGAAGAGCTAACCGAATTAGGGCTTCACTCACGTCAGAGACCTAGCTCGATTTATCAGGAGTTCCAAATTGTTCCCAACGACAGGTTAAGGCTGAACATTCTTCCCATTCTAGCCAAATTACTTTGGCTGCCCGTGATCTGGCTCCACTCCCTTTCATACGTCCGAAGTGGCGGGCCCCGTTTCTATGCTGCGTCCACACGGCAAACATGGCGCGAGCAGCTGCTATGCTACATCCTCCTCTATCGCATTAGATATAAAATAGTTTTTAAAAAAAAAGTTTAACCGACTTCACAAAAAGCGCTAAAAAGCAAAATAATTTTTAATTTTATATCTATTACGACATTTTGAAGTCGGTGCAAATCAAAAAAACCAAACAACTACAACAAAAATATTTAATCGTCATTTCTTATGATCCCGTAAACTGAAACGTTCAGGTAGTTTAAGGTATTATTTTCAATTGTGGTACTGTAGTTGTTTTATTTGTTTAATTTGCACCGACTTCAAAATGTAATAGATATAAAATTAAAAATAATTTTATGCTTTTAAGCGCTTTTTGTGAAGTCGGTTCAACTTTTTTTTAAAAACTATTTTATTTTTCAGTTTTTAGTGTCTTCTTCTCTATACAACGAAGAAAGAACCATCCAAATCGGTCCACGCGTTAAAAGTTAGTTTTAACCCCCTACCTCACCCCCATTCCACTAAACTTTTTTTCTCATGGTATCAATCAAGGAACATACTCTACCGAACATAAAAGGAATCATCGAAATCGGTCCACGCGTTACGAAGTTACTACCCCTCCCCCTCTCCCACCATACCATAGGACCAAATTATTCTCCTATTAGCAATGGGGGATCACACTCTTTACAACAGCAAAAGAACCATCCAAATCGATCCACGCGTTACAAAGTTAGGTTCCACCCCCCTTCACCCACCCCAACCACATCCACAATTTTTTTTCTCGTGGTATCAACCAGGGAGCATACTCTACCCAAAAGAAAAAGAATTATCCAATTCGGTCCACGCGTTACGAAGTTAGACTACTCCTCCCCCCACCTAACCCCCCGCCATGGGCTAAATTATTATTCTATTAGCAATGGGTTTTCACACTTTATACAACAGAAAAAGAACCATCCAAATCGGTCCACGTGTTACAAAGTTAGGTTCCACCCCCCCCCCCCCACCCCACCAACATTTGTTTTCTCGTAGTATCAACTAAGGACCATATTTTACCCAATAGAAAAAGAATTATCCAAATCGGTTCAAGCGTTACGAAGTTAGACTACCCCTCCCCCCACCATCACTTTTCACCATAGGACCAAATTATTCTCCTCTTAGCAATAGGGGATCATACTCTATACAACAGAAAAACAACCATCGAAATCGGACCACGCGTTACAAAGTTACAAAGTTTTTTTCTCATGGTATCAATCAAGGAACATACTCTACCGAACATAAAAAGAATCATCAAAATCGGTCTACGCGTTACGAAGTTATGCCCGGTCAGACATAAAAAAAAAAAAAATATATACGCGTCGAACTTAGAACCTCTTTGTTTTTGGGAAGTCGGTTAAAAATAGGTTTCATTTGGTTACTTGATCGGTGAAGTTCATTTTACGGATCCTGTACTAATTCTCACATTTCACAAAATTAAGATGTAAGCCATTGTGTTGGCACCAACCCAGGAACGTGTCTTAGACCTCTTGAAAGAGGACGGCACCACCACTAGTCTTTACATAGAAGTAGATCGTTATTTCATCAAAAGATTAGAATGCGAGATCATATGAAAATGTCATCAATGACAAGAAAGAATAGTATAGGGCTACCTTGTGGCACATCAGGTGAAGCCCTGAAAATTCTTGAGGTAGAGCCATGAAACGACACTCGATATGTCTCTTAGATACGAAGAATTACTGTAGAAACGCAAAGGGGGAAGGGGGAGTTTAAATATATGTAATTACGTAGTGAGGAAGTTCATCACAGGCTTTATGAAAATCCGTGTATACATATTCCGTCTGCATGCCTCGTTGAGATCCGTAAAAGTTGAGGTAAATTCCAAAAAATTATTAGTTGTCATAATTTAAATAATACGGAATTAATTAGTCAACGACTTTAAAGATTTTACTTTTAATATAAAAAGATAGAAGTCGATATCGGTAGCAGTGGAATGAAAAATCATTTTTAACTTTAGCTTTTTTAAATTCAATTCAGTTAATCAAATTTACATTTTCAATTATCTCGAAAGTAATTAAATGTAAATGATGTTTTAGATATTTAATAATATGATTAGGTTCATCTTAATAATTAACAAATTACTAAACAGAACGTACAAACGGTGCCATTTCCATTGTATTTATCTCAGTGGGAGAAACTTATCATTAGCGAAACTCTACACTTGTATTTTCTAACCACATATTGCGTATAATGATGTGTTTACTTATGTTGAGCGATAACATAGAAGTTTCTTTAATCCATTTGTCTCTTCCGGATTCAAATATCCCAGGAACAGAAAAATAGATGTAAAGAACCTTCTAAAAGGATGTACGTTTTCGAATATTAACCACCATATGCATACATACATAGATTTTTTCGTCAATAAAAGAAAATTTATTACAGGAAAAAATGGAGACCTTTCCATTTTTATTAAATGGTTTTATTTAGATTCACTTTCATATATTTGTTTGTTTGTTTGTTCGTTTCAAATCTTACAACTGACTTTACACCCACTTCTAATTGTTGAAATTGTGTAGACTTATTCAATTCCGGTAGACTTATTCACTTCCGGTAGACCTATTCACTTCCAGAAGAGAAGAGTGGTGCTTGTTGATGGGCGGGGGGGGGGAGGAGGTGACATGTACCGAACTCATGTTTTTCGGGTTTAGTTCCGATGCCGCTAAATAATTTGGTGATAAGACACTCCTAGGAATGGGTGTGGGAAGAGAGTGCGTCTGTAACTTCATCAAATCTCATCCAATCCGCGTAAACATTATAGCGTTGGAAAGAGGACAAAGTTACCTTATAATATTTAATATATGCAGATCGGATAAAAATAGATGGATAGATGGGTAAATAACTGAGGAAAGTGCGAAAGTGGTTTTTTGAGAATATCTCAAAAACGATTTTTAAGGAAAAAAAATTGTTTGCCATTTTTGGAATTTAAATAAAAAAAATTCTATGAGAAACCAGATCTTTTTTGGTGTAAACTAGTGTTATTTCTGTTCCAGGTTATTAAAATGAAAAATAAGTATCACAGCTTAGCATATCATCTATCACTTTGATTCTTCATATCTTCGAAACTATTGTATGTATGCTCAACTTGAAATTTTTTTGTGATTTATATAATTTGCGGACCTCAGGCGAAAAAACGATATTTTTGTAATTTTGGCTTTTATAAAAGTTTGCTGACATCCTTTATTTATCTGCTAAATTTCATAAAATTTGGGACTCGAAAGTTAAAGGATGAAATTTACACAGATATTTTTATATACCTCCCATTATGTAGAGATAAAGATAAATTAAAAGATAAACACATAAAAAATCGATCATATCTAAGTAATTCAGTCTGTGGCAAACTTTTAAAGTGGAAATAGAATAAAGCTTTTTAAAAGTTAAGAAATTAAATAAGAAAAAGAACCAATAAAGTAAGTAATATCGTTAATGTTAAAAAAAAAACAAAAATCATTTCTTCCAAAACGTTGCAAATTTCGTGTCAGACATATAGGATCTGATGTCATAGTATCATATATTTTGCAAAAACTAAACTAGGCGGAATATCATTGCTGGAAAGGATTTTAAGCAGTTTAAAAGTTACAATCAGAAGTCTTTGTAAAAAAAAATTTTGTAGAAAAAAAGGCTAATTCTTGGTGGCATCAAGAAACTCGTACGTTGCCTGATATTGTGATTCAAGTGGTTACTAGTAATTTTTAAACAGTAACAGGCCTGGTATGCTACGAATTAAAGATGCTGAAGCCGACAGCTTCAAAACTAAACTACGTAGCGTCAAACACCTTGTTGAATCGACAAGTCAATGCAATTTTAATAGACAAGAAAAAAAAATAGATTCACCATCAATAGTAAAGCAGCTTTCTATTGTTTTTCTTATAGGATTCACTATTATCAAAAAATCCGTAAGTCCTTATTTTGAAAAGAACCAGAACTATCAGAAGATCAAGCGCTTGTACTAATGATTGACGCAAACATTTCAACGAATCAGTACAATATTATACGCCAACAAGCTTATTTACATATTACAGGGTTATTCTTCAAAAATAGCGACAGAGAAATTTCAGCTGAAATATAGCTCCAATTACAATTATCTACAGTACAAAAGGACGTTTTCAAAACTTTACTCTTATCGAATGTAAATTTAAATATAATAAAAAGAGGCTGTAATGGTGCCGAACAAAACAAATACTGACAAAAATTTCAAAGTTGGCCATACAAATTTCTACCTCAGAAAATATTTTTGATATTGTATAATGGCTAGATATTGTTACTTCTAGTATTCGTAGAATAAGGCAATTATCTGCAGAGGCCAAAGAGGCAATTAATAAACAAAATCGAAAATATAGAGGGCTTTTTACTAGAAAAACATCTAGAAATAAAATATAATATAATATAGATCTACTATAAAAATTACTAACAACTTCGGATGACCTAATTGCAAATCTAGTCCAGCCCCGAAAGCTAAACGTAGACAAATCAATCATGAAGTATGTAAACTGTTGGAGCAATCCTCAGCTAATCTATACAGATAAGAAAATTAATCAGTACCGACGTCGACTCTGAATAAATTTAAAAACTATATATTTACTTTAAGTACTTGCTTAATAATATTAAATAAAGATGTAAACAGGATTGCTTATTTGTTTCACTGTAAAAAACAAAACTGGAAAAAGTCAAATTAGGATGCCAATAATTTTTCCCTGCTACATTGGGAAAATTTCATACTATGCGGTTCGTGGAATGCAGCGTTTTAACATGATAAAGGAACTAAACTGTTAAAATTAATTTACTATCTTTAATAAAATAGTTTTTAAAAAAAAAGTTGAACCGACTTCACAAAAAGCCCTTAAAAGCATAAAATAATTTTTAATTTTATATCTATTACGACATTTTGAAGTCGGTGCAAATCAAACAAACCAAACAACTACAACAAAAATATTTAATCGTCATTTCTTATGATCCCGTAAACTGAAACGTTCAGTTAGTATTAGGTATTATTTTCAATTGTGGTACTGTAGTTGTTCTATTTGTTTAATTTGCACCGACTTCAAAATGTCGTAATAGATATAAAATTAAAAATTATTTTATGCTTTTTAGCGCTTTTTGTGAAGTCGGTTCAACTTTTTTTTTAAAAACTATTTTATTTTTCACTTTTTAGTGTCTTTTACTTTATACAACGAAGAAAGAACCATCCAAATCGGTCCACGCGTTAAAAGTTAGTTCTAACCCCCTACCTCACCCTCATTCCCCTAAACTTTTTTTCTCATGGTATCAATCAAGGAACATACTCTACCGAACATAAAAGGAATCATCGAAATCGGTCCACGCGTTACAAAGTTACTACCCCTCCCCCTCCCCCACCAACACCATAGGACCAAATTATGCTCCTATTAGCAATGGGGGATGAACCTCTATACAACAGCAAAAGAACCATCCAAATCGATCCACGCGTTACAAAGTTAGGTTCCACCCCCCTTCTCGCTCCCCACCCAACCAACATTTGTTTTCTCGTAGTATCAACCAAGGATCATATTCTACCCAGTAGAAAAAGAATTATCCAAATCGGTCCACGCGTTACGAAGTTAGACTAACCCCCCCCCCCCACCCACACCTTTCACCATAGGACTAAATTATTCTCCTATTAGCAATGGGGGATCATACTCTATACAACAGAAAAAGAACCATCGAAATCGGACCACGCGTTACAAAGTAAGGTTCGACCCCCACCCCCACCCCCATCCCCCCAAAATTTTTTTCACCTGGTATCAACTACGGAACATACTCTACCCAACAGAAAAAGAATTATCCAAATCGGTCTACGCGTTACAAAGTTAGACTACCCCTCCCCCTCCCCCCCCCCCCCCCCCGCCAAGACCAAATTTTTTTCTCCTATTAGCAATGGGGGATCATACTCTGTACAACAAAAAGAGAACCATCTAAATCGGACCACGCGTTACAAAGTTAGGTTTGACCCCCACCCCCCACCACCACCCTAGCAAGAATTTTTTTGACATGGTACCAATCGGTGAACATACTCTACCCAACAAAAAAAAATCATCAAAATCGGTCGACGCGTTAAAAAGTTATGCCCAGTCAGACATAAAAAAAATAAAGAAAAAAAAATAAAAATTAAAAAAAAATACGCGTCGAACTTAGAACCTCTTTGTTTTTGGGAAGTCGGTTAAAAAAAGGGCTTCACGCACTTTACATAGCAAACCACTCAGTGCAGCCACCTTGGTCCATTGATTTTTATCCTCACAATAAATGATGTTGAATGTGTCATCAAACACTCAGAGTTGTCCATCTATGCCGATGACATGAAAATAATCAAACATATCTCCTCCACTACCGACTCTCTTCTCCTGCAAGAAGACCTCGATTCATTCATCACATGGTGCATGAAAAACTTTCTGGAGCTCAATGTCTCCAAATGCCAGTCCATCTCTTATTCCCGCAAGCGTCTTACCACCACCCCGAGAGTCTATATGTTAACCGACGTACCAGTCCCTATCGTTACCTCTTTGTGTGACTTAGGAATAATCTGTGATAGTGAACTCAATTTCCGTTCCCACATTGACAGCATAATTAACAGAGCTAACTCCGCGCTAGGGTTTGTGAAGCGCTGGTCTAGAGAGTTCTCCAATCCTTATGTTTCCAAATCTCTCTACGTCTCCTTCGTTAGACCTCTCCTTGAATATGCCAGCCAGGTATGGTCCCCTACACAAACAACTCACATTAATAGGATTGAATCTGTCCAGCGTACGTGATCTTCCGTGGGTTGACAGATTCAACCTTCCTCCCTATGAAAACCGTCTGAAACTGATCGACTTACAACCGCTAAGCAAACGTCGTGATGTTTCCGACATTCTCTTCATTTACCAATTATTAACTGGTACCATAGACTGCCCCTCCAGCCTGCAATCTTTACCCATCTATACCAATCCCCGTAACCTTAGGTCCACTCCCCTTTTCCGACTCGACCGACATCGCACAAACTACGGTCAAAGCGAGCCAATTACCAGGATGTTACGAAAAGTCAACGACCTTTCCTCTTTTGACTTCCATATGAGTAAATCATCACTCCACAAAGCCCTATATCTTGACCCCGCCCATCTTGATCCTGATCGCCTACTTTAACTCTTCTTCCTTACGCCCTCTACCATTAATCAATATATATAGCTCATATTGTAGCTTATACCTTTTATGTATTTATTCTTATTATTCATTTATTACAGTCTGTTGAATTAGTATTAAGTTATAGCTTGTATTTTATTTTTTATTTTTGTATTTTTTTACGTAATAGCTTGTATTAAGCTTAAATAAATAAATAAGTAAAGAAAATAAAAAATTATTTTTCCTTGATTTAAGTGAATTATAAGGGTTTTTTTTTACTATTTATCCACGAAATGAATTAAAACAAATTTAAGTGTATAACTGATTTTTTTATTGTAATGCAATATACATATGTCTTTTAATTGGATGACTACTATTTTTATTTTTTCCGCACACGATTAGTTCCGCAGTTATACCTAGCCATTTACCAAAATCGTATTAAATCATAATTTAAAAAATTTAAAAAATATATCTATACCAATCTCTTTCAGTGATCTGATTTTATTTTTTATATTGAAATATATGTTGAGCTGAACTAAATACACCACCAAAAAACAATTGCACTATAAGAAAATATTGCACTTTGGCTAAATTTTAAGATCCACAGATACCAATCCGAACGCTTTGAAAAACCGACCAAATATGTTCTCGCTATTACTAACTCTCAGTCTCTAACAAGTTTCCGATTCCAATAAACAAGCGATATACTTCTCTTCGCGGATGTGCGAACAGTATATTATGCAAGAACCTCAAGAACTTTTTTTTTAAATTTTTTTTTTTATTATTATCTCGACCCCATCCATACCTTAGAAGCCAACCAAATATAAGGTCATCCCAAAAGGCGCGAAAATACTTATTTAGGACCTCGAGATATAAGGTCTTAAAAATTGGGCTTCCCACAAAATGATTGGGATATTCTGTCCTTATGTAGGGTAAACACTTGGAAAATGGATAAAAAGAATACAACAGATAAAAAGACCTTCAGTATAGCCATTATCCACCTGTCATGTTTCGAGCTATGCTTACTTAGAACAATTTAGGAAATGAATATGTGTCGGTTCTAGCCAAAGTACAATTCAAAGCAATACCGCGAAAATTCAAAAAGACTACAAATTTAAAAGGAATTTTACCAAAAGAATTCTTCTACATACCACGCTCTATAAACTTAGCGCTTTTTTATATGATTCTTCTAGTCACAGAATTCAAATATTTACTTTACCGCGACCACAACGATTTGATGTGACTACTACAGCTAACGCTAGCTACACTATCTACATATTTCACTACAATATAGTTTCCGTAGGACCTCTGGACTGATTTATATCTTGCTTCTAAATTTAATAAAAAACCTAGTACAGTGGTTTTTATTCAGAGTCAGTAGCACATTAATTTTTTCTGACCCTTTTTTGTAAAGATCTTCTACCACTTGCACCAGTCAGAAAATTTTCTACTCTTAAATTTTTCTTTTCTTCAATAAGTTTCCGATTTCAACACACAAGCTATATACTTATCTTCGCGGATGCGCCTATAATACATACATACATATATACATATGTAGACCTCCCCTTAATAAAATTTCAGAACCAATAAAATCACGTTCATGCATATGTATATAACTGATTTTTTCAAAATGGTTCTATCTTATAGTTTCGCAAATAAAAAGTTGTAGATTATTTTTTTTACAGAAATTAACAAAAAATATATATTTTAAAAAAAGCGAAAATTTTCTGTATTGTAATCTCGGCCTTCCAGAGCTTAGAAGCCAGCCAGATTTAAGGTCTTCAGAATAGGCAGGAAATGCAAAAACCATCTTACCAAATCGATCTGTAAGGTCTTAATAAAGTGGTACAAAAACTAAAGGAACCAAAGGAATAGACGCAAAAAGTTAAATTATTTCCGAGTGCATTAAAAAACTGGGCATTCCAAAAAAATCATTTACATTGTACTTAGCAAAGGAATACATTGTTAGCAAAGGGATACAAAGCCTTTCAGAATATACATAAAGAAAGTAAGATAGATTCGTCGATACCCATTTAAAAACATAGGAAAGGAATAGACCTAAGTTCTAACCAAAGTATTATTGAAGTTCTGAATAAAAAGGCAAGACCGCAAAACTTCAAGAAGGATCCAAATTTTACAGGAATTTTACCAAAACAATTCTTGTACTTAACTTGCTCTATAAATTTAGCGCATCTTCTTACATATTTCTTCTATTCTTGATAATATTCGGAGTGCATATATAAAGTCTGCCTAAACAAAATAGCTTTGATAATTTTCCCGGCGGTAAACAAACGGATTTCGACACTAAACAAAAAGTACTATTTCCACTTGCCCTCGGAAAATTCTTAGATTTCAATACCGAAGAAGATACACGTATGCATCCCACATACGGCGACTACTGACAATCTATAAACAAACTGCTGATAGTATACGCCGAATTTGACTTTCAGGTGCATTACCTTGAAGTGTATACTTTTTTTGTTATATATATATATATATATATATATATATATATATATATATATATATATATATATATATATATATATATATATATATATATATATATATATATGATGCTAAAGCACAGCCTTGGCAGGAAAGGAATTAAGGATGACGGAAATGCGTTGAGAGGTTGAGTAAATGAGGTTTCGATGTACGCCCCGTTTGAAAGTTTCGGGATCATATTATGGGAGAAAAACAGAAGATGGTAAACTGTTCCAGATTAGTGTTGTTCTGCTTAGAAAAGATTCCCGAAATTTGACGGTACGTCCAAATTTGACCTGGAGAGTATAGGGGTGGGAGCGACTTGTAGCTCTTGTATCGTGCGTTTTCATGTGTCTACAAGGAATCAGGCTAGCAATTTCGTAAGAACAATGGCCATGGAGATAGCGATAGAAGAGTGAGATACAACCGACATTCCGTCGATGCTCCAGAGAGTCCAGGCCCTCAGAGATTGACGAATCGCCAATAAGTTAAATAGCCTTACACTGGACTTTGTCTAACGCGTATAATGCGGTGTGTCCGGCCCCTGCCCAAATTTGGGAATTATATTCAAATCTGTGGGACTTGTACATCAGCGCTATGTCAGGTGGGTTGAAATATTTCTTACATCTCTGTAGAAAACCCAAACATTTCATCGCACTTTTAGCGATTGCAAATATATGATCAGTCCAGCTAAGATTGCTGGATATCTCAATACCAAGGATGTTTAGGGAGGGTGAATTGGGTATATTCACTCCGTCGACTGAAATTGGTTGGTGGTGAACTGTGCATTTTTAAGGGACATTAAACAGTATTGAGTTTTTAATGCATTAAACGTACCACGATTTGCTCTGCCTCAAGCGAGGACCATAGAAATGTCGTTGTTTAATGATCTAAACATGCGTTTTTCCACTGACTTCTGTAGAATTTCCTCGTGAATTCATTACAATGATACATTCAAATAAGTACGCGAAATCAAGGGTGCTGTCGTAGGCGAAACTATGAATAGGATTGATAGTAAGGGATAAAAGATCATTAATAAAAATAAGAAATAAGCTTGGTGAAAGGACTGAGACCTGAGGTACATCGGCATTTATTTCGTAGGAATCAGATGTAACCACGTAAATTACTTCACGGATTGAACGGTCTGACAAGAAACTCTCTTTCCATTTAATGAGGATAGGGTGCAGGCCAGATGTTTGGAGTTTGGCTAAAAGGGAAACATGCCAGAGCGACGAATTCGGACTCACCGAAGTTATGGAGACAATGATTCCGGAGTTGATGAGCGATTCAAAAACTCTAGATATGATCGAAGTGAGTGCAATTGGTCAGTGGTTAGAGGAGTCGCATGCCTCTCCTTTTTTAAGTATCGGCTGGAAATGAGCAAGCTTTCATGCATTTTTAAACATTCCGGTTGAATCAGGCCCAGTAGCTTTGGACACGTCGAGTTTCGAAAGTACCCTAAAAACTTCCCGAGTGCGAATGTGTAGCGGCTTTTGCCTACTAGTGCACTGTGATGGAGATGGAAGTGGCTGCGATGAAGGTGGCAAGTACGAATTAGCAGCAAAGAGGTTGGTCTTGTTCAATGATTCAGTAAAAATATTCCCATTATAAATGAATGGTGGTGTTGACGAACAGGTGAAATTGTTCTTTACGGTTTTACTAGAGACCAATAGTCCTTCCTACCCTCACTTCCTCCGAAGGGTACAATTTATATGCCTGGAAGGCTGCTTCCTTGTTTTTAATGGCTGCGAAATAGTCATTATTGAACCCTAACCTTTTGGTGGAATTTAAGTTAGTGGTTGTCAGAGAGGAGGTGAAAAATTTGGCGGAGATAAGACAAAGCTCCGAATTGCCCAAGGGAGCAGTTACCGAAACCGAGTACTTGTCTGGATGCAATGTTAAAAATAAATCCAAAAGATGCGCGTTGTGCCCCAAAGTATCAGGAACACGAGTCGGACACTCAACCAGTTGCTGTAAATTAAAAGACTCACTAAATAACTCGACGTGTCTTTCGGGGGTTTGTGGTAGAAGAATGCCTGAGCCACTGTGTGTTGTGGACGTTGAAATCACCAGCAAGTATGATTTCAGAAGAGGAGGATATTTCAAAAATCTTATCGATATCAGAAGACAGCTTATCGAAGGAGCACACAGTGTCAGTGTCAGACATATTCGGGCTGCGGTATAAAAAGCAGAAGTGAATGATGTGCCAAAAAAGCTTAAATATAATCCAGACATAATTAAATTCTGGATTGGTAGAAAAGAATTGAGGAAGATGGGAGAATGGCACATCATTTCTATTATAAGCCGCGATTCCCCTCTGAGTAGAGAAGAGTGGTACTAAATGATATCCAGAAATGTGATACTGATTAATATTAGAATCGGAAATAACCTTGGATTCGCTTAGTGCAAAAACTGTCGGATTTACCGTGATCAAGTGGCAGTAAACCGAAAAATGGTTACTTTTTAAGCCACGAATGTTGCAAAAATTAATTACATATTTTTGCATAGTCCCGGTCTTAATTTTCCCACAACAAAACGAAATGAAAACATACACCGACACAAGGGCTGAAGAATCGGATTCGCAAATGCGAAGCAGTTTCATTATGTTTTACACAATATTTCTGGACGTAAATTTTTGCATTGCTTTGAAAGGTGAAACAGTGCTAAGGACTCTTTTCCACACCACCTTTTGAGGTAGAGTCCAAGGCGCATTTTTTTTATCGTGGTTTCCCCAGAAGGCCTAGTCCACGGTTTGTCGTCATCGATTCTTAGAAGCTCTTGACAACATTGCATAATGAAAAGAACACAAGCTCTAAAGCAATAAAATTGTTATTCAGCAATCCGCATGTCCGAATTTTTGGAATCAAAAAAGCATCACATGCTGTAAAGGCAGAATAGAAGCTGTGGCGAGTTGGTTTGTTGAATAAAAAATAACTGGAATAAAATGAAGTATGGAACGTTGTTATATATATATATATATATATATATATATATATATATATATATATATATATATATATATATATATATATATATATATATATATCTATATATCCTGTTACGAAATCTATTGCCTCGTTTCTAATTCTGCGCAAGGCGAGTACTCACCATACCAAAAGGCCGGAACGCAACCTAAAAGACAACAAAAGAAACAACAGAAAAATTGAAAAAGCAGAAGAAGAGGAAGGATACATGCGGGACATAACCAGCAACTGCTGGGTGAAAGGAAAGGAACAAAAAAATTTGTACAGCAAAAGTGCCCGCTAGACGAAGGGAAGCAATGCCAAAAAAGCAACCGTTTAAAACGTAAAAATTGTTTTTTTTTTCGTCTTCATAATTGTGTACCGGTTGTTGTTAGAAGGAACCAATAAAATTAAAAAGAAAACTACCGGCATTTCCCAGGTTTTATTTCTTTTTACTCGGAAGGAAAAACAGCGGGGAAGTCTCCTTGATCGTCAGTAATTGCACAGGCCTTGGTAAATAAAGGTGGACGAATAGGTAATTCTTTTGTAATACATACCTACCCAGTTTTTCCCTGCGATACAGGAGAGTTCTCTTCACCCAGTCTCCGAACTTTTACAGTGCGTTTCTGTATCTGCACTTTTGGCACTTTCACCTGCGTAATTTTATAAAATTCAAGGAGTTTCCCAGCATTGCTAAAAGTATCTGAGTCAATTGTGCTTCTGAAATACGACAATTGAAACGAGATGCCTTTCGCGTTGCAGCTTCTTGGAACTTTCTTGCCATCCCGACAGTACAAGTTTCACAGCACTCACGTACTACACTTTGTTTGAATCTATATAATTTTCACGGTGGAAGGCGCTGGCAAAAAAAAGCGCACAAGTTCCCGGCACTTCTTTTATCTACACAAGTTCCCGGCACTTCTTTTATCGTTGGATTGGTTTTCGGATGTACACAGAGGAAAACTAAGCGAATTGCGATAACCAAACCACAGCAATTCCCTTTGCTCCCCTAAGGTTACACCAGTATAGCAGTTTTCACCGACACCTTACACTCATTACGCGTATTCACGGCACTTATCTCGTCAGTTGTACATGGCTGGCAATCTCATCGCGTAACGAGTATTTTACCTTAGAAGCGAGACAACCTGACCGATACATAGCTGGTTTTTTTACTTCACGTACGTGCTTAGCTGTGAGGCAGTTAGGGCTTTACCTATTAGTGGGACACACTGGGATATATAATACTGATTGGTGCTCTGAAATTTCTTGAAGAAAATGGTATCACTTTTCGCTAGTTGTCCCTTTCTGTGTAAGCATCCTTTTTTTCAATATGGTTTTCTTAACTGCCAACGTCATGTCGCCTATTAAAAGCTGGCGGTAGAAATAGATGACAATATTCACAATCATTTTATATCTCTTTCTGGGTAAGCATTTTGCAGATTAGAATAACCTTTTTTTGTAATTTTTATTTCAGGAATTCCAATGATTTTTACATTTTCCTTACAACCCTGTAAAAGATTAAAATTAAATATTTCATTTCGTATATATTTTGTTCTTTTATTCAGCTTGGAATAGCTAGAAATTCACAGTAAACATTGGAAATTAAAAATGGTTTTTCTCCACTGAAAGTAAAATTGTACCTTACCTGTAGCTTATAAGTCACTCCATTTTAATACATCTCAGTGGTGGGACATTGTTGAGGGACGTTTTCCTGAGCTGCGTTGGTGATTGGAATCATTTCGCCGTGAGGTTGGTTTCTACGGTTTATGCATTGTAGTCATGACATTATATGAACTCTTATCTGTGTAATGTAGAGTTACTTCCCTACAATTACAATTTTGTAACAATATATATATATATATATAGGGTTGCGTAGCAGAAGCCTGCTGAGTCCGTTCTTATTAAACTATTGAAGAATTACTTTGTAATAACTGAACACAAACGTTATATTTTTAAGAAGGTTGAAAAAGAAACTTTAAAACGAAAAGAAAGCAGAGAACTCTTCAATAAGGCTAAGAAACACCAAAGGGAGGAACTCTGGGAAGAGTACAAAACAGTACTTAGGCAATTTAGCTTCCGAAAAGCCCAGAGGGAATTGTGGAGAGAATTTCCAAGCCAAATTTAATATATAAGTGAAGCAGTATGACCAAAAATAATACTACTTAAGTCGAAAAGCCAAATGGAGCTTATCGGGAAATCCTCCTACATAAACACATTTTTAGAGAATCTGATTATAAAGTACTTCCTATAGAAAGATCGGTTGTCTCCGCTTTACATAGCTTATCACTTCATATGGAAAAGGCATTGATGTCAAAGGAAGTAGCGTTCGGCTGCTTCATTGACATATAAGGTGCCATTAAGAAGTAGTAGGAAGACCAAAACATAATTAGCTGGAAAACAGCCAGTATGGAAGACCGCGTCATGAGAACAAATTTCGAAAATTAAAAATTGACAACGTTGGTGAAATTCTTTCACCACTCTCATGGCTTATATTGATTTAAAAGCTGCTTGAAACCTTGGCAAATAAAGATCTTTGCGTAATCTCCCATGCTTACGAGCTATCTGTAGTAGTTAGAGGTGAGTTTGAAGAAGACCTCTTTCTTCAAAAAGCATATTTACACGACAACTACCTTGGGCGCCAGATTGTGAACTGAAGATTAACTCAGATAAGACGAAACTCTTTTGCTTCACCAGACACCAGCAAAATTAACGTGCATTTACAATGTCAGATTAATAATAAGGAATGAGATCAAATTTCTAGGTGTACTGTTAGTGGGGATACCAATTTGGGCTACTTAAAACTCAATGTTAAATGGCAGGAGTTAAGAAATAACTAACAATATGAAATATCTTTATCACATTTAAACTGTTCCTAGCTGTCAATTCTAGGGCTGGCGATCTCAGGATCGATTAATCGAGGAATCGATATTTTTGGATAGTAAAGATCGATTTGAGCAATGAATCGATCTCAGACACCCTAAAATCGACGCTCGATTCATTTATTTACTGTTTCGTATTATTCAAATAAAACAAAAGAGTAAAGAGTACCAAACCATTAAAATTTAATTAGTAACTTAAACGCAACCTTAAAATTACTATAAACTACTTGAATGCATCCGTAGATTTGACACTTTCTCTTTCTTCGATATACAGTTTCACAGTTTTTTAGTAGATTCTCAATAAGTGCGTGTTTTTTTCTTGGTTGTTTCCAAGTTCCTTGAATTATCTTTGTTTGATTGGTTTATTTTGTGTGTGTTTCCATCTATAATCAGTTCAAGCCTTATGTCGCCTATAAGACGCTGGCGGAGCGATTTGGGTCGAAGAACTCAAAATGCTAGAAACCAGTCTAGTCGGACTGCACAGCAACGTGAACAGCGAAATGAAATTGAAAGGATTCGGATATCACAAACCCGTGCAGCGGGTCATTCAGCTAATAATCTTGATTCAGATTTCGATGGAACTTTCATGGGAAGGTTCAGTAATTTCATAGGCATAGTTTCGGCCTCTAATAGTACCAGAAGGGGGAAGAGAAGGGGTGACATGTATCATGCTGTTGTAATATTAAAAATGGCCGCTCCAATCCATATACTCAAATTTTGATGTGTCCCCAAATTGCGGGAATCTTCCCAAGCACAACAACACTTTCCGGTGCAGTACCTTTAAGTGTATACTTGCCAGTTTCATTATATTTTACTCCGTATTTCTCGACGTAAATCGCTGCATTGTTTTGAAAGGTAAAACAGTGCTTAGGACTCTTTTCCACACCACCTTTCGAGGTAGAGTCCAAGGCGCATTTTTTTTATCGTGGTTTCCCCAGAAGGCCTAGTCCACGGTTTGTCATCATCGCCTCTTAGAAGCTCTTAAAGAATGAAAAGAACACAAGCTCTAAAGCAATAAAATTGTTTTTCAGCAATCCGCATGTCCGAATTTTCGGAATCAAAAAAGCATCAGATGCTGTAAAGCCAGAATAGAGGCTGTGGCGATTTGGTTTGTTGAATAAAGAATAACTGGAATAAAATGAAGTATGGAACAATATATATATATTTATTGTTACGAAATCTTTATTGCCTCGTTTCTAATTCTGCGCCAGGCGAGTACTCACCACGCCAAAAGGCCGGAACGCAACCTAAAAGACAACGAAAGAAACAACAGAGTAATTGGAAAAGGAGAAGAAGAGGAACGGTACATGCGGGACATAAACAGCAACTGGGTGTAAGGAAAGGAACAAAGAATTGTGTACACCATAAGTCACCGCTAGTTGAAGAGAAGCCAAAAAAGCTACCAAAAAAAAAGTTTTAGATTTGTAGCTCGATTCGTGTAAAACTGAAAAATTGTATTTTTCCCGTCTTCATAATTGTGTACCGGTTGTTGTTAGAAGGAAACAATGAAATTAAAAAGAAAACTACCGGCATTTCCCAGGTTTTATTTGTTTTCACTCGGAATTTTGGGCTTTTCATCTAGCCTGTAACCTGCAACGAGGAAGGAAAAACAGCGAGGAAGTCTCCTTGATCGTCAGTAATTGCACAGGCCTTGGTAAATAAAGGTGGACGAATATGTAATTCTTTTGTAATACATACCTACCCAGTTTTTCCCTGCGATACAGGAGAGTTCTCTTCACCCAGTCTCCGAACTTTTACAGTGCGTTTCTGTATCTGCACTTTCACCTGCGTAATTTTATAAAATTCAAGGAGTTTCCCAGCATTACACAAAAGACAAGTCAGTCAATTGTGCTTCTGAAATACGACAATTGAAACGAGATGCCTTTCGCGTTGCAGCTTCTTGGAACTTTCTTGCCATCACGACAGTACAAGTTTCAGCGCTCACGCACTACACTTTGTTCGAATCTATATAATTTTCCCCATTTTCACGGTGGAAGGCGCTGGCAAAAAAAAAGCGATTTTACTAGGTTCCCTTGCCACACAGGTACATAAATTGTCCCTGCATGACACCGTGCCTTCAACTACACAATTTCCCGGCACTTCTTTTATCGTTGGATTGGTTTTCGGATGTACACAGAGGAAAACTAAGCGAATTGCGATAACCAAACCACAGCAATTCCCTTTGCTCCCCTAAGGTTACACCAGTATAGCAGTTTTCACCGACACCTTACACTCATTACGCGTATTCACGGCACTTATCTCGTCAGTTGTACATGGCTGGCAATCTCTTCGCGTAACGAGTATTTTACCTAAGAAGCGAGACGACCTGACCGACACATAGCTGGTTTGTTTACTTCATGCACTATTTCGCCGTACGTGCTTAGCTGTGAGGCAGTTAGGCCTTTACCTATTAGTGGGACACACTGAGATATATAATACTGGAGTGATTGGTGCTCTGAAATTTCTTGAAGAAAATGGTATCACTTTTCGCTAGTTGTCCCTTTCTGTGTAAGCATCTTTTTTTTCAATATGGTATTCTTAATTGCCAACGTCATGTCGCCTATTAAAAGCTGGCGGTAGAAATAGATGACAATATTCACAATCATTTTATATCTCTTTCTGGGTAAGCATTTTGCAGATTAGAATAACCTTTTTTTGTAATTTTTATTTCAGGAATTCCAATGATTTTTACATTTTTCTTACAACCCTGTAAAAGATTAAAATTAAATATTTCATTTCGTATATATTTTGTTCTTTTATTTAGCTTGGAATAACTAGAAATTCACAGTAAACATTGGAAATTAAAAATGGTTTTTCTCCACTGAAAGTAAAATTGTACCTTACCTGTAGCTTATAAGTCACTCCATTTTAATACATCTCAGTGGTGGGACATTGTTGAGGGACGTTTTCCTGAGCTGCGTTGGTGCTTGGAATCATTTCGCCGTGAGGTTGCTTTCTACGGTTTATGCATTGTAGTCATGACATTATATGAACTCTTATCTGTGTAATGTAGAGTTACTTCGCTACAATTACAATTTTGTAACAATATATATATAACTTTCAAATCAACTTTCTATCAACATGAAATTTAAATGTTTATCTCTTTTAAATGCAATACAATTATATTAAATATTAGAAGCAATGCCAAATCGAATAGAATCGGTTATTTCAGCAAAAGGTGGTACTAAGTGGTAAAAATCGTTGAGGTTAATAATTGAAATATCTGCCTTATAACGATTTTAAGGTTTTACATAATAAATAATTTTTTTCCTGCGATACAGGAGAGTTGACATGACAAGATCTGACAGCATATTGTGACGTGTGCAAGGTTGACCACAAAAACGGAAGTGTGGCAGTGACATATGTAATGCGCATGTCCGGTGTGGCGAGAAATCAAGAATGGAAAGTTTAATTGTGATTGGTACCGCGAAGAGTTAGTTCTGATTGAAGCAGTGGACAACGTTTTAATAAATATAGGGAATTTATAAGCCAAATTTTTATAATAATTGACAGAACTTTTGTGATTGGGAATAAGTGAAATACTGCAGGAGCAGTGAATAATGTTATCACAAAATGTAATGGGGTAAGCTTATACGAAGTCTGACTATTATTCCGATATCGAGCCAAGGAAACCGGGAATAATAGGCTTTGGGTCGGGCCTTGACAGTTTACGAGTAACCAATCGGAACTTCACTGAAAGAAAGGCCTGAATCGGTGAAGAGGCTGGACATTCAAAAATATGATATAAGTAACCCTGCAGGCGTAGAAGCTGTTAACGTGAATCGCGCTGGGGAAGATAAGATTGGTAAAAAGAAGAATTCATTCAAAGTTTACTTACTCAGTATCAGCTTACATGGATCTTAATCTAAGCTATAACCAGCTAAAAGAAAAGTATAGCAATATTCAAGATAGGTGCGAAGAGGGGCCTAAGAATAAGGAATTTGAAAAAGGTGAACTTCATCCGACGAGGAACAATTTGTGAAACAGTTAAAATGCAGGCAGTGGTCGCCAGAACGTTTAAAGGTTATATTGTCCCTTCATCAGATCATCAGCATCAAATTACCGAAACCGAAGAAGGATAGGAATCCCAGCGGGAAAATTGTTTGGGATGAATAGTTCTAAACTTGCACGAAGTTGATAAAGCTAAGCCATCAAAAATAGAAACGAAAAATATCTTAGGAAATCATTGAAGATAACTAAGTGACGTAAAAATTAGTTACCGAAATATCCAAAACTGAAGCCGAAGTTTCCAAAATTTAAGCTAAGTTACTTAGCCATGATTTAGACTGTGAAGAGCTTCCATGTGGCCGATACTGCGAAGAGTCAGTTGCGATTTTATCAGTAAAGATCTTAAATAGTGAAGAGTATGTGTGACCCCAAATCAGAAAACTAAGGAAGTAGCAGCCGAGATAGTGATGAATTGAATTTATAGACTGGGCGTTCATCATGAACTTAATTCCGAGTATGACGAGACTTGGATTATGAAAGGTTTGCGACATTTTTGTAATAAGAAAGGAACGGACAACACCACTTACCGTACACACAAACTGACAGAATGGTTGAGCAGTATATCAGATCAGATCAGAAAGTGTGTAGTGAATAAAAACTTTGAACATTTGTGATTGAAAATAAGTGTCTTAATTAATCCGTGGAGTCTAGAAACCTACGTTACAATATTTATTCAGATCTAACTAGATCTGCTCGAATTTCCCGGCAAAAAGTAAAAATAATAATAAATGTATATAATAATAAAATAAACACATCAAATATAACCTACTGTATTCTATGGTTATTTCTGATTTGACAATAGTGTAGTAAATAAAAATTGTGAAGTTTTATAATTGAAAATAAATATCTTAACTTCCCGAAAAAAATAATCAGACCTATAAACATCAAGTCCTATACTAATTGAATTAGATCTAATTTTTATCTGAATTGATATGGATATGGAGTATGGTGCAACTGAAACTCCCGAATCGATAGTGATGTTTCGAGGAAAAGTTGATCAAGTCAATAACAGATGTCCAACCCCAAAGCCAACGTTGTGTCACACTGATTTCTCAAAATTTCTACCACATTTGCTCTAATGAAAGCCGTAGACTTTTAGATGCATCACAAAGCGTTCGAAGTCGCTCCTATCCATGTATTTAAATTTTGATGTGTCCCCAAACTTCGGGAATCTTTCTAAGCACAACAACACGTATATATCCCACACATCGTCAGCTGTCAGGGACACAGGGGGATCAACGTGTAACTAATGGTTTTGCACCGTAACTGTGTGCACTGACAGAAGTGTGACTAAAACCTCCTCATGGTGGCGGATGGTAACGGACTCCTGGTATGGTCATGTCTCTGCCAGGAGTGCTGGCTAATAGTAGTCGGGCGGAGAGAAGAATACTCTCTTAAATAAAATACCCCAGTCCAAGGTGGAACAGCATACGCCGAGGGACTCGTGGCCAAGGGGGAGCTTGGCCGTTAGTATGCGAACTCCGGATACCTGGCGACCTCCGGTTTTAAATAGTCTTGCTGTAATATCGGGGATCTCTGTCACGGTGGACTGTCAATTCTCCCCTACTTGTGGGATACACACGGAAACACCAAACGAAAAAAATACTGAGGGTGGCACCCCTGTAAAAGTGACAACTTCTGAGGATAATTTAAGTCCTTAAATGCCAATGAATCTAGACAATGCAAGTCCTGCCAGGTTGTCTGACCTGTCGCTATTATCCGATGAGGAATTCATTACAAAATCGGCTGACAAACCTGACCAGACCGCCAAGGACTCAAGGAAAAGTCCCGAGGAGGTAATGAGCAAAAAACTCAGCGGAGCTGGTAAAAAACGGTTCAAAAACTGCTGTCACAGAGACCCCAAAGCACACAGATTACTAGCGATGGCGCCAAGGGTAGTGACACCGGACAGCGTTGAACGGAAGGAGGGCTCCCCCCCCACCCCCTGGACCAACTAAGGCCAAAAGGAGGAGAACTTCAAAAATTACAACCGAGGGAAGCAGGATTTACCCGCAGAGGAAAGCAAGACTCCTACAGCTCTCTCATGCAAGGAAGTTGTGGCAGGAGTACGCATGGGCATCCCACCAGAAAAATTTAATCTATTACACAATCCATGTCTAATAGTGCTTCTTGCCCTCTCTAAATATTTATCTTTTAACCAATTGTCCTCTGCCACTATAATTTTGTTAAGCCATTCAACTATTACGTTTTTATCATCTTGCAAAAGGTTAAAGGAAAGATTATGCTTTTCAGCAAGATCACCCCAAACTTCACACCAAAAAATATTTTTTTCGATAATAATGCGCGTTAATTTATGTGGGAGTCTTTCAGAGTCGTACAGAAATAACGTCCGCCAGATAAACCTAAAATGACATTGCAGTGTATAAATGTAAAGATCCTGTAAACCTGTTTCCACAGCAAGAGCATAGTTAGGAGTGAACTGCGTTAAATATAATAACTTTTTAAAAACAAAGCGTTGTAGTTTTTCGACCTCTTCATATTGCAGATACCCCCAGACTTGTGAAGCATAGCACAAAATTGACCTCCTGACAGCGTTAAATAGTTTAACTTTTTTCAGAATGTTTTATCATCCTCTTTCGAAGAAAGGTCCCCCAAGTGCAATTAAGGCTGCCTTTAGCAGAGATCAAACGAAGCTTCAAATGTTCGTTATAGGATAACTTCGGAGTCAACAGTACGCCAAGATAAACGTATTTTTTTACCACATCAATAGCTTCACTTCGAAATGACCATTTCTCGGATGCCTTCCTTCTCCTTCGATCCAGGAGAACAAAATCATTTATTCTTTGGCACCGGACACAGGCCAGGATGGTTGATGATCAACTGCGCTGGTAAGGCCACCTCACAGCGGCTTAAATAGTCTGTGGTCGAGATCTAGCCATGGGAGGGGGGCAAATCAAAGTCCTGGTAGGCTACTTTCCGGTATGCCTAGAACTGAAGAATGAGGAGATCCTTGATCAAAATCACCAATTAAGGCTCTCAGCCTGGAGGATACTGAAGAGGGAGACAGAGGGAATTGCCACTGTAATAGTCCTGTCAGTAGATGACTTCTCAGCTGAGGCTCTCAAGAAGACCTCATTCAAGGTCAACTAGATATTCGGGCAGGTGCAGCTCAGGCCCAAAAGTGGTTTTGCTAAGGCCCAGCCTTCGGCGTGGCCTAGCTTCAAAGGAGCGGGCTACAAATGCAAGTCATAAAGCCTCGAGAGGTGGAGCGACTCCAGTACCGATCAAAACCGGAGCTGGTGCATCGCAACCAGAGGGGCAGACGGCTGTGGTTTCCATAATTTCAAGGGACCAAACAGTGGGATGTTTTGCGACCGCAACAGGCACGAGGCTGCACTCACCCCAAACAGATCTGGTTTCCACAACACCCAAAGATACACTTGCGGTGCCAAGACTCTCCGAGTCCCACATCGAACCTGGCAAAAGTGTGGAATTGGCAGGGAAAAGTACACCAGCCACCGACAAAGCAAAAGACCCTGAAAAAGAGGGGACGACAGGCCGTCGAAAATCCCGAAGGACCAATGTACCCAATGGAAAGGGCCCGTCACACTCTATCAAGGGCAGCCGATAGAGCTACTCTAAAGTTCCTCCAAATCAATCTTCATCATGCCAAGGCTACCTCTGATGTTCTTAGCAGGAGATGCGTGCTGGAGGGGCTGCATGTGGCTCTTATACAGGAACCCTGGGTTCATGAAAGGCTGATAAAGGGACTTCCATCAAGACAAGGTAAGTTGGTCTATGATGATGATAACGGTGCTCCTCGTGCCTCCCTACTGTTCAAACCAACGATTAACTTTCTTCCCATTCCAGAGCTAATCAATAGGGATCTGGTCGCTGCCTTAGTGGATGTGCCGACGAACAGGGGAAAGCAGGGGATTGTGATCGACTCGGGTTATTTCCCTGGAGACTCGGACCAAGCAGCGGGATAAACAGCCGAGGGAAAAGCACCGGGATAAACAGCCGAGGTGAGTACCTATTCGATTATTTCATTAAAAACAATATTGAAATATTAAACAAAGGCAATAAATCTACATTTACTAACATTGTTCCTCAAGAAGTTCTGGATCTTACGAAAGGCAGTCCAAACTTGGAGAACAACATTACTAACTGGCACGTGTTGGATGAGCCCTCTCTATCAGATCACAAACACGAAAGATTTGATATGGAGGCCCCTCGCGTGCAGCTGGAAGCGGTCAGGGTTACCAAGCTAACTAACTGGGAACACATCAGGACGAACATACTAGAACTCGATGAAGCTCCGCTAGATTCCCAGGGGCACCTAGAAAAGGCCTCAACCCAGCTACAATACCTGATCGTCCAAAGCTACGAAAATAGTAATCCTGTTATACACAGAGAGGCAGCCAGAGATGTGCCTTGGTGGAACAGGATATTAAGTAAGCTAAGAGCTAAATCAAGAAAACTCTTCAACAAAGCCAAGAGAAGCCCTCGGCCGTATCAGGCTCAGACATCTCGGTGGGGCTTTCCCATCACCACCAGATATATCTAAGGCAGCTCCCAAAGAGATCTTAGGTCTAATTAAAAAACTAAAGCTTGACTGGGAAGCTTAGATCTAAACCTGGATCACGTCATAAAAGATCATCTTGGTCGAAGTGACTAAAGGATATTGTTAGTCCTCGATCCAATAATAATAATCCCACATACGGCGACTGCTGGTAATCTATAAACAAACTGCTGATAGTATACCCCGAATTTTACCTGCAGGTGCATAACCTTGAAGTGTATACTTGGCAGTTTGGAATATTTGTCCACTTATCTTCGCATTGTTTTGAAAGAAAAACAGTGCTTATGACTCTTTTCCACACCACCTTTTGAGGTAGAGTCCAAGGCGCATTTTTTTTATCGTGGTTTCCCCAGAAGGCCTAGTCCACGGTTAGTCCTCATCGCTTCTTAGAAGCCCTTAACAACATTGAATAATAGAAAAAACATAAGCTCTAAAGCAATAAAATTGCTGAATAACAATTAACTGGAATAAAAATTAACTGGAATAAAATAAAGTGTGGAACGTAGTTAGTATAATTTTTAAAATGCGGCTAGATTGTACATCTATATAGGGCTGAGAAGCAGAAGCCTGTTGAGTCCATTCTTATTAAACTATTGGAGAATTACTTTGTAATAACTGAACACAAACGTTATATTTTGAAGAAGGTTCAAAAAGAAACTTTAAAACGGATTGGACAATGTAATGAATAGGTGCTGTAACCTTTAAATGGATATCAGTGTCTTGATTAATCCGTCGAGTAGAACTGCTTGTAAAGGTAAATGGGCGAAATAGTCCGCGAATCGAAGGACTTGAAGGGGAATAAATTAAGCACTGAAGTCAAACGGCTAGAAATTAATGTACACTAGTAGCGTTTTTACAAGAAACTAAAGAAAATATCCAGAAACGTTTGTTTTTGTGAGCGAGCTTGACACTTAAAACTAAGTTCTTCATTAGAATAACAGAAATCATCAACTGCTTAGTTCAAGAAGTTTTTTTTTTGAAGAAGTCATCGATGGAAAGATCAGTAGCTTAAGGGATTCTCTTGAAGAGTGAAATTTATCAGTAGTGGAAGTGAGGAGCTCTATTAAAGTACGAAAGGGGCGGTTATTACAAACGTCATGAGGTTACTGAAAAGATATTAGCTGAAGTGGAGGTTTCTGAATAGCTCAAAATAAATGAAGCTTAATGTAAAATGGAACTGGCAATGAAGAAAAATTATCTGAAAATTGTCCGGGAAAAGTGAGCACATCTGAACACATCTAATCAGTCCTAATATCTAAATAGATCTAATTTTATATCTGAATTGACATGACAAGATCTGGCAGCATATTGTAACGTGTGCAAGGTTGACCATGAAAACGGACGTATGGCAATGAAGTGTAATGCGCATATCCGGTAATGAGAGATATCAAGGAAACGAAAGTTTAATTGTGATTGGTACCGCGAAGGGTTAGTTGTGATTGAAGCAGTGAACAACATTTTAATAAATAAAGGGAATTTATAAACTAAATTTTTAAAATAATTGACAGAACTTTTGTGAGTGGGAATAAGTGAAATACTGCAGGAGCTGTGAATAATGTTATCACAAAATGAAATGGGGTATGCTTATACGAAGAGGAATCCCAGCGGGAAAATTGTTTGGGACGAATAGTTCTAAACTTGCAGAAAAATATCTTAGGAAATCATTGAAGATAACTAAGTGACGTAAAAATTAGTTACCGAAATATCCAAAACTGAAGCCGAAGTTTCTAAAATTTAAGTAATATAAATAGGGCTGGGTAGCAGCTAAGTTACTTAGCCATGATTTATACTGCGAAGAGCTTCCATGTGGCTGATACTGCGAAGAGTCAGTTGCGATTTTATCAGTAAAGATCTTAAGTCTAAGATCGAACGTAATAAAGACTTCGAGGCGGCGATTGAAAAGAGGTTTCTGAATGATTCCGTTCAGCTGCGCCTCTCGGAGTTTCACTTTGTTGTGGTGAGGAGTCTTAATATTCCCAAGGACTCCCATAGCGATAACGGCGGTAACTTAGATTTTGGTAGATCCAACCATGCCGATAAGGTCTTAGAGGAGGACGAAACCAAGGAAATTCTACCATAGCAAAAAAATGTCTTCGTATGAAATACAACTCGGACGTCCAAACGTCGGTGTGAGCTACAACCACTGGCGGGCCTGGCCTAGCAATATAGCTAGAAACATTGCGTCAGTAGCCGCAACATTAACGATGAACCAAACTATGAGAACTGACAACGAAACGGACTTACGAACAGCGCAAGACTTGCAGGAAATACAAACTAACTTTTCTGGCCCGACTGATGCGAGGAATTTGCCGTCACTTTGGAAGCACAATGGATCGAAGATGAAGTAGTTCAGGAAATGTTGGCTGGCTGGTATGCGTGAAAAACAATTCCGGAGGTCAAGTGATTGTCGGAACCTCCGAGGGAACTATCTCGATCGGATCAACAACCTTCAATCCAAGACAAGGGTGACAAAGGTGTAATTGGATATTTCAGGGTAACGGGTGTGGAAATGAGTACGCTGGAGTACTTCATATCTAACGTTTCAAGAAATAAAGAGCTATGGGTCTTCGCCAACCTAAAAGTAGTTGGTAAAAACGACGTACCTAGATTAAGGAGAATCTCGTTCTGCCTCCCGAAAGAGCTTAGAGTCGAGAGATGGAGCTCGAAAGTTCCAAATGGGAGATTATTGCTCGGGAGTTCAGAGAGAAAGTATCGCTACTAGTATCCAACTAGGTATACGAAAAAAGCCACTTAAAGTACTAGAGAAATCCAGTGGATAATTTTTTTTTCACCTTAACAGACCAATCAAGTTTACCCTTCCGATATCTCGAACGGCAACAGCAGAGAAAAAGCCTCAGAAGGCTGAGGCCGATCGAGGGGAACCGCAGCCAAGCACACTGGCAGCTGCAGCAAAGGGGAACTAGGGTCACTTTACGAAAGTGCAGCCGACAAGAACGTAAATTTGATTTAGCATCGATAGGATATCTATACTCACTGGGTCGAGCAGAAGATATCGAGGAGGTAGAATTGGAGGACATGTCGAATATCTCACAGGAGGTGTAAGACGTATATTAAACAGTGCTACCAATGAAACGTAAAGAAAAGATCCCCAGTCAGTAAGAGATCCTAACGATAACTGGAATGGATGAACCTAGGACCTCCACTAAAACAAATAAAGAATAACCAACAAAAAGTGGTTAGTCCAGACAAAACTACAAAGTAGTTTCGTGGATACAGCTGCACTAGCCAAAATTATGTTAAAGAAAGATGTCAAGTTAGCTCTTAGTCAGGAAACATCCACATTTGAAGGAAACGTCTGCGAACTGGATATCTAAAGTATTTGCTTTTTTCTATACCCTGAATAAAGGTAGGCCATGGGCTTACATAATTGCTAAAAAGGAAATACACGCTATTTCACAGATAAGCGACCGAAATTGTGTAGCTGTCAAATGAGAAGTCGGCAAAGGATGTGACCATCAGACGCTACTAGTGTGGGGCAGCGTTGACAATAATAACAGGGGTAAGTCCTAACGTTTTATTACAAATAACGATGAGAAGCCAACTTTTAACAGAAAGCAGGTTATAAACATTACCCTTGCGAACAGAAAGATAATCGATGAGATTTAGTATTGATCAGATGAAGTATCATTCTCGGGTTATCGATGGATACCCTCTGCGCTAAGTGTCAATGTCATGAATAACAACTCATTGACCTATAAAAATCCAAGGACAACTAACTGGGATAAAGTTAAGGAGATAATGAACTCAGAATTGAGTAAAAGTAATGCCTCTGTGCAGTACGCACAGGGAATCGATGACGAAATTGCTAGCATTGAAAATGCTACCCGAATCGCATTCAAGGTAGCTTGTACAGAGAAACGATTTGAAAACAGTATGGAAGCAGACATAAATAAACTCTCGGCTTATTTTTATGAGAAAAGGAAGCAGAGAACTCTTCAATAAGGCTAAGAAACACCAAAGGGAGGAACTCTGGGAAGAGTACAAAACAGTACTTAGGCAATTTAGGTGCCGGGAATCGTGGAGAGAATTTTCTAGCCAAATTGAAAATATAAGTGAAGCAGTATAACCAAAAATAATACAATCGATGGAGTAATCCCTCGGAGATCCAAAGTAGGCATGGAAGAGGTGGATGCGAAGAAATAGTTCATGACAAACAAGGTGGGCAGTCAAATCGGTAAGCCCGTATAAACCGCCGGACAAAGATGGGATTTCCCCAATCCTGTTACAGGAAGTAGGTGAAAGACCTCGAAATAAACTCGCCCAACATCTAAGAACGTGTCCAAAGTTTCGTTGCACTCCCATATATTTTAAAGTGACAAAGATAATATCTCTACCCAACCTCAACAAGACCGACTATAGCACAGCAAATGAATATAGGCCAATAAGTCTTATCTCATTCACACTGAAAAGTCTAGAAAGATTGGTGGAATGGGAGTTAAGAAAACAGAAAAGTAGAAAGCAACTATCAAATATCAAGTTTGCATATAAGAAAGAAAGATCGGTTGTCTCCGCTTTACATAGCTTATCACTCCATATGGAAAAGGCATTGATGTTAAAGGAAGTAGCGTTCCGCTGCTTGATTGACATAGAAGGTGCCTTTAAGAAGTGGGAAGACCAAAACATAATTAGCTAGAAAACAGCCAGTATGGAAGACCGCGTCATTACAACAAGTTTTGAAAATTAAAAATTCAGAACGTTGGTGAAATTCTTTCACCACTCTCATGGCTTATGTTAATTGAAAATATGCTGGAAACCTTGGCAAATAAAGATCTTTGCGTTATCTCCCATGCTTACGAGCTATCTTTAGTAGTTAGAAGTGAGTTTGAAGAAGACCTCTTACTTGAAAAAGCATATTAACACGGAAACCCCCTTGAGCGCCAGATTGTGAAATGAAGATTAACTCAGATAAGACAAAACTTTTTTGCTTCATCAGACACACAAAAATTAACGTGCATTTACAATGTAAGATTAACAATAAGGGATAAGACCAAATTTCTAGGTATACTGTTAGTCGGGAAACCAAATTGGGCCACTTAAAACTCAATATGAAATGGCAGGAGTTAAGAAATAACTAACAATATGATATCCAGGCGTATATTAAAGTATTTACAAATGTAAAAGTTAGGGCGACAAAACGATATGACCTTAGTGTACGTGTTAAAACACTTTGGAATACCAGAATATGTAAGGGCAAATGAACTGGCGCAGAAAAGCGCAAATGAGGAAACTCCAATAATGCTCAACCTGAACATCCCCATCCAGTAAGTCGAAATGGAAATGCTGGAATGGGTAACGAGGTGGGAGCTATCAGACATAGCTCACTACCTCAAGTAGATTCCGAACCACTGGCATTTTCTCTGAAACCCCTATGGTATTTTTATCGTAATCTGTTGTCAGCATAAAACAACCATGAAGTATGCCTGGAGAAAACAAGACCGCTTTACACGTAAATAGTGAAGAGTATGTGTGGCCCCAAATCAGGAAAATAAGGCAGAAGCAGCCGAGTTTGTGACGAATTTAATCTATAGACTTGTTCTTCATCATGAATTCAATTCCGAGCATTACGAGACTTGAAATCTGAAAGGTTTGCGAATTTTTTGGAATCGAAAGGGACGGACAACACCACTGACTATACACATAATCTGACAGAATGGTTGAGTGATTTGGAAGAGCAGTAATCAAGCACCTCACTCCTGCATTTCTAGCAGTTTAACGAATTTCTGAAGAGACTTTATTAAGGAAAGCGAATGAAAATGTGTACTGAATAAAAACTGTGAATATTTGTGATTGAAAATAAGTGTCTTAATTAATCCGCGGAGTCTAGAAAACCCCGTCTACGTTACAATATTTATTCAGATCTAAGTAGATTCGCTCGAATTTCCCGGCAACAGTAAAAATAATAATAAATATAAATAATAATAAAATAAAAAGATCAAATTAGTTCTACTATATTCTAATCTTATTTCTGATTTGATAATATGAGATCTAGCAAAGTGAAATTATAAAGCAAATTATGAATGAATGAAAGTGTGTAGTAAATAAAAATTGTGAATTTTAGTAATCTATATAAATAAAAATGAATAGCTAAATGTGTTGCTAAGCGCAAAACTCGAGAACGGCTGGACCAATTCGGCTAATTTTTTTCCAAATATTCTTTGATGTCGGGGGAAGATTCTTATGAAGAGATTGAAAAAATTGCACGGAAAAACGTAAAAACCACATTTTTCCTTATCACATTCAAACTGTTCCTAGCTGTCAATTCTAGGGATGGCGATTAATCAAGGAATCGATATTTTTGGATAGTAAAGATCGATTTGAGCAATGAATCGATCTCAGACACCCTAAAATCGACGCTCGATTCATTTATTTACTGTTTCGTATTATTCAAATAAAACAAAAGAGTAAAGAGTACCAAACCATTAAAATTTAATTAGTAACTTAAACGCAACCTTAAAATTACTATAAACTACTTGAATGCATCCGTAGATTTCACACTTTCTCTTTCTACGATATACAGTTTCACAGTTTTTCAGTAGATTCTCAATAAGTGCGTGTTTTTTTCTTGGTTGTTTTCAAGTTCCTTGAATTATCTTTGCTTGATTGGTTTATTTTGTGTGTATTTCCATCTATAATCAGTTCAAGCCTTATGCCGCCTATAAGACGCTGGCGGAGCGATTTGGGTCAAAGAACTCGAAATGCTAGAAGGCAGTCTAGTCGGACTGCGCAGCAACGTGAACAACGAAATGAAATTGAAAGGATTCGGATATCACAAACCCGTGCAGCGCATCATTCAGCTAATAATCTTGATTCAGATTTCGATGGGACTTTCATGGGAAGGTTCAGTAATTTCATAGGCATAGTTTCGGCTTCTAATTGTACCAGGAGGGGGAAGAGAAGGGGTGACATGTATCATGCTGTTGTAATATTAAAAATGGCCACTCCAATCCATATACTCAAATTTTGATGTGTCCCAAAATTGCGGGAATCTTCCTAAACACAACAACACTTTCCGGTGCATTACCTTGAAGTGTATACTTGGCAGTTAAATTTTTTTTTACTCCGTATTTCTCAACGTAAATCGTTGCATTGTTTTGAAAGGTAAAACAGTGCTTAGGACTCTTTTCCACACCACCTTTTGAGGTAGAGTCCAAGGCGCATTTTTTTTTATCGTGGTTTCCCCAGAAGGCCTAGTCCACGGTTTGTCATCATCGATTCTTAGAAGCTCTTGACAACATTGCATAATGAAAAGAACACAAGCTCTAAAGCAATAAAATTGTTTTTCAGCAATCCGCATGTCCGAATTTTCGGACTCAAAAAAGCATCACATGCTGTAAAAGCAGAATAGAAGCTGTGGCGATTTGGTTTGTTGAATAAAAAATAACTGGAATAAATAAAATGAAGTATGGAACGTTGTTATATATATATATATATATATATATATATATATATATATATATATATATAGATATATATATATATATATATATATATATATATATATATATATATATGTATATCCTGTTACGAAATCTATTGCCTCGTTTCTTATTCTGCACAAGGCGAGTACTCACCATACCAAAAGGCAAAAAGGAGAAGAAGAGGAAGGATACATGCGGGACATAACCAGCAACTGCTGGGTGAAAGGAAAGGAAACAAAAAAAATTGTACGGGAAAAGTGACCGCTAGACGAAGGGAAGCAATGCCAAAAAAGCAACCGTTTAAAACGTAAAATTTGTATTTTTTTCCGTCTTCATAATTGTGTACCGGTTGTTGTTAGAAGGAACCAATAAAATTAAAAAGAAAACTACCCAGGTTTTATTTCTTTTTACTCGGAAGGAAAAACAGCGGGGAAGTCTCCTTGATCGTCAGTAATTGCACAGGCCTTGGTAAATAAAGGTGGACGAATAGGTAATTCTTTTGTAATACATACCTACCCAGTTTTTCCCTGCGATACAGGAGAGTTCTCTTCACCCAGTCTCCGAACTTTTACAGTGCGTTTCTGTATCTGCACTTTTGGCACTTTCACCTGCGTAATTTTATAAAATTCAAGGAGTTTCCCAGCATTGCACAAAAGATATCTCAGTCAATTGTGCTTCTGAAATACGACAATTGAAACGAGATGCCTTTCGCGTTGCAGCTTCTTGGAACTTTCTTGCCATCCCGACAGTACAAGTTTCACAGCACTCACGCACTACACTTTGTTTGAATCTATATAATTTTCCCCATTTTCACGGTGGAAGGCGCTGGCAAAAAAAAGCGCACAAGTTCCCGGCACTTCTTTTATCTACACAAGTTCCCGGCACTTCTTTTATCGTTGGAGGGGTTTTCGGATGTACACAGAGGAAAACTAAGCGAATTGCGATAACCAAACCACAGCAATTCCCTTTGCCCACCCATGGTTACACCGGTACAGCATTTTTCACCGACACCTTACACTCATTACGCGTATTCACGGCACTTATCTCGTCAGTTGTACATGGCTGGCAATCTCTTCGCGTAACGAGTATTTTACCTTAGAAGCGAGACAACCTGACCGACACATAGCTGGTTTGTTTACTTCACGCACTATTTCGCCGTACGTGCTTAGCTGTGAGGCATTTAGTCCTTTATATATTAGTGGGACATTGTTGAGGGACGTTTGCCTGAGCTGCGTTGGTGCTTGGAATCATTTCGCCGTGAGGTTGGTTTCTACGGTTTATGCATTGCAGTCATGACATTATATGAACTCTTATCTGTGTAATGTAGAGTTACTTCGCTACAATTACAATTTTGTAACTATATATATATATATATATATATATATATATATATATATATATATATATATAACGTATTTTTTGAACCACCTATATTTTTTTAGCAAATCTCGTAGAAAATGTATTTCTGAGCATGACATTTGAAAAAAATATTATGTATGGTTAATTATCGATTGTTTAAACAACTTTAAGTATAGAATGATTATATTCAGGACACTTAGAAATAATGTATCTTTCAGCGCCAAGTCTCCGAACTATACTTTCTCTATTGATTTACTTCTGTCCTCTAAAAATACTTTGATCTCTTAATTTTTATGTGCTGTATATTTCGGGTACACAACACTTACCACTAGAATCAAATAGGGGGGGTGGAACCTAACTTTGTAACGCGTGGACCGATTTGGATGAATCTTCTTTTGTTTTACAGAGTATGATCCCCCATTGCTAATAGGAGAAAACAATTTGCCCTAGGGTGGGGGAAGGGGGCTGGGAGTAGTTTAACTTCGTAACGCGTGGACCGATGTAGATAATTCTTTTTCTGTTAAGTAGAGTATGTACTCTGGTTGATACCACGAGAAAAAAATTGTTGTGGGGTGGGGGTGGGGGAAGGGGGTGGAACCTTACTTTGTAATACGTGGTCCGATTTCGATAGTTCTTTTTCTGTGGTATAAAGTGTGATCCCCCATCACTAATAGGAAATAATTGGATCCTAAGGTGAGGGGTAGGGGTGGGGGGAGTAGTTTAACTTCGTAACGCGTGGACCAATTTGGATAATTCTTTTTCTGTTGGGTAGAGTATGCTTTTGGTGGAGTGAGTGAGGGGGATAAGGGAGGGTGTAACCTAACTTCGTAATGCGTGGACCGATTTGGATGGTTCTTTTAATGTTGTATAGTGTGATCCCCCAATGTTAATAGAAGAATCCTATGGGAGTGGTGGGGGAGAAGGAGGGGTAGTAACTTCGTAACCCGCGGACCGATTTCGATGATTCCCTTTCTGTTCGGTAGAGTATGTTCCTTTATTGATACCATGAGAAAAAAATTTTAGTGGAATGGTGGTGGGGTAGGGGGTTAAACGTAACTATTTAACGCGTGGACTGATTTGGATGGTTCTTTCTTGGTTGTATAGAGTAGAAGACAATAAAAAGTGAAAAATAAAATAGTTTTTTAAAGAAAAGTTGAACCGACTTCACAAAAAGCGCTAAAAAACGTAAAATAATTTTTAATTTTACGTCTATTACGACATTTTGAAGTCGGTGCAAATTAAACAAATAAAACAACTACGGAACCACAATTGAAAATAATACATAATACTAACTGAACGTTTCAGCTCATAAGAAATGATTTGTGTTGTAGTTGTTAAGTTTGTTTGATTTGCACCGACTTCAGAATGTCGTAATAGATATAAAATTAAAAATTATTTTATGCTTTTTAGCGCTTTTTGTGAAGTCGGTTCAACTTTTTTTTAAAAAACTATTTTATTATATAAATAGAAATAGTGTTTTTCCTATTATTTGCTAAATGATTGAACACTTTTTAACTGATTTCTATTCGATACTATTTAGAAGCGACTTCTATCAATAGACCTTTTTTCAAATTAAATCTAATTCAATTACAGAAATTTTTATTTATTTAGTCTGTTATCTATTAATCTATTATAATTAAGTTTTTTTCAGCACATTATATTTTACAATGACATATTTGCATTGTTGCAGAATGGCAATTTAGGTAATTTGTGTAAATTACCAATAGATATATATCCATTTATTCATCCTCTTTAAAATTGGTGTAGCTAAAATTAAAATAGTATTATAAAAAAAAAGTTTCCTTAAAAAAAAGTTTTTTCCTTACTAGAATGGTTTTTCAAAGTACTTGGAGTTGGGTTATCATAATCAGGTAAATCATATACAATATAATCAGGCACGTCATTACCGTATGAGTAGACAAATCACCATTTCCGTCCTCTACTGGATGAATAGATGTAAGATATAAACAAAATAGGTAGATAATATATATAAACTAGCTAGGTAATACAAAATATAAACTAGAGAAATCAATAAACGATATAAAATGATATAAAATAGAAAAACTATTTTGGTTAATTGATATTATTTATTAGGCAACCCTTTTTTATTTTTAGATTCATATGCTTGGTGCCTCTGTGATTGTCTTCGCTGGTTGTCAATCCATGTTTTAAGTTTTTCTGGCGTCCTTATTTTCAGTACATTATATTTTATAATGGCATCTTTGCATTGTTGCAGAGGCGGCAATTCACGTAATTTGTATAAATTACCAAAATGTTTATAAATAGCTTCTTTTCCATTTTTTTTCATTTTTTTCAAAATTGGTGTAGCTAAAATTTAAATAATATTATCCCAAAAAAAGTTTCTTTAAGGAAAAAGTTGTATCCTTGCTGGAATAGTTTTTCGAAGTACTTGGAATTGGGTTATCATAATTAGGTGAATCATAATCAGGTAAAAAGTGTCATCAGACAAGTCAGTAACGTTATGATTAAATAAATCATTAACGTTATCATTGAGATTAATAGTTTCTTCATCAGAAGAGTCACTATTTTCGTCTTCACTAGGATTTTTCTCTTCCTGAGGATCCTCAGAATCTTCCGGATCATCAACACCAATGGCCGCAGTTAACATTTTAGAAACTGATGTAATTTCTGTTAATGGCACAGGAACTCTATAACTGCTTTTATGTATCTCTTTGCTATGCCCCATGAAATGTGCCAGTCGGTCAACATCACTTTCTTTCACATTTAAAATTGCATCATCATTTACTCCAGCTTCTTTTCTGATTTGTAAAAGAATGTCGAAACAGGCTATATCAAAAGGACTAAGCAAAATTGAAACTTCCCGTCCTAATTTTCCTCGAAGAACCAATCTTTGAAACTGTTAAGTGAAATCAATTGAAGATTCTGATAAACTTTTAAACTGATTTTTATCGATGAGGTCTTCAATTGTTTGCTTATTTGCAAAACTCCTTAATTTTAGGCGTTCCAGCTTGCCTGCTCTTCGTCGAGTGAAAATTTGAACCGATATCAATGTACATTTATTCAGATGCTTCCAAGCATTCAAATCAAACGCATCATGTAATGTATCTAGACAAATACTGCACTCTTTTCTCAAAAAATCGTTTAATAATTTGATATCTGTTTGTGTTGGGAGAACTTGTTTTTTTGTACGTTTTTTATCAATTTGATCTTCACCACTGAGATATATAATACTGGAGTGACTGGTGCCATGAAATTACTTCAAGAAAATGGTATCACTTTTCGCTAGTTGTCCCTTTCTGGGTAAGCATCTTTTTTTTCAACATGGTTTTCTTAATTGCGAACTTCATGTCGCCTATTAAATGCTGGCGTTAGAAATAGATGACAATATTTACAATCATCTTACATCTCTTTCTGCGTAAGCATTATCCAGACTAAAACAACCTTTTATTTATAATTTGTATTCCAGTAATTCCAATGATTTTTACATTTTCCTTACAACAATATAGAAGACTAAAATTAAATATGTCTCTTCGTATATATTTGGTTATTATATTCTACTCTGAATGGCTGCAAATTCACAGTAAACATTGGAGATTAAAAATTGTTTTCCTCCACTGAAAGTAAAATTGTACCCATATGAGATAGCTTATAAGTCAGTCCAGTTTAATACATGTCAGTGATCTTCACGTGCCTTTTTTATAAATTTGAATCGGAATTTCTTCGTCCCACACCTTCAAGAAATATTCGACGTTATCGTGTTTCTCAAACATTTTTTGTTTAATGTATTCAACGAAAGTTTACGAGCAGATTTTTTTAATAAAGTTGTCGCAGTATGAGCATTTCCTGGTGTGTCAAATGTCATTGTATCGGAGTTCCAATCAGCTACTTTCCTTATAGCAATCATTAGGCTATCGAAACTTTCAGGCTTAAATACATTTTTAAAGTCTTCGAATTCCGTACTTAATTTGAGTAGTTCTAATTTTGTTGTACCTAGTATTCGTAGTTGAGCACGAATATTTTCTAAAGTGTATTTACTGCAAAGTTTATTTCCCATTTTTATAATTAATTCGTCATAGCAGATGCATTTAACGACATCATCATCTCTTAATTTAGGGAATACTTGATCTGCTAGTTTTGGGCAAGCTAGTTTATGAATGTATTTGCACACTTTTCAACCTTCTTGCAATATTGTTTTGGAGCCTTTCTTGTAGGTCTTGCTACATTTGCGATAATGGAAGCGAATCGTACTTTGCGCATTGCATGATGCACAAGCTATATAATCGCTGTGTTTTTCGAACATCCTCTTCCAGACGAAGATACAGGAATGGTTAATTTTCTTATGTCAACAGGATGAAAATCTGCTATTGACGAATGATGAATATACGTCCACACGTCGGTCGGAGCTACATCCACTGGTCGTCCAGGATTAGCTATATGGCTAGAAACATGTCGTCAGTAGCCGCAACATTAACGACGAACCAAATAAAGAAATAGGAGAACGAGACGGACTTACTGTAAGTACAAGCAAACTTTTCTTGCCCGACCGGTGCGAGGAATTTGCCGACACTTTCGAAGCTCAATGGATCGAACAAGAAGTAGTTAAGGAAATTCTGTGGGCTATGGTCGGCGTCAACCTAGAATGAGTTTGTAAAAACGACCTACCTAAGATAAAGAGAATCTCGCTCTGTCTCCCGAATGAGTTTAAGAACGCGAGAAAGATTTTGCGTTTGATGGACAGGTTAAACCGGGAGATGGAGCTGGACAGTTCCAAGCGGCAAATTATCACTCGGAGGGTCAGGGAGAAAGTATCTCCGTCGCTCCAACTAGGAATAGAAGTAAAGCCACTGAAAGTACGGGAGAAAGGCGGTGGATAAATTTTTTTCACCTTAACAGAGAAATAAATTTGACCCTTCCGCAATCTCGAACGGAAACAGCAGATGAAAAGCCCCAAAAGGCTCTATAAATCAACGTGATTTGATGGCATCATCCCAGCTGAACTACAATTAGCTTCCGAGATACTGATTCCGTGACTAATGGTCATTTACGAGGCCTGCCTTAATCTCACCTATATTCCATCTTCATGGACGAAGGTGAAGGTGGTCTTTATTCCAAAAGGAGGAAGAGCCTCACACTATAAGCCCAACGATTATAGGCCCATCAGCCTCTCCTTTTTCCTGCTCAAAACACTGGAGAGACTCTTAAATATCTATATTAAAGAGACAATCAGTCCTTTCAAGCTGTCTCTGTCTCAACATGCTTACACTAAAGGTTAGTCCGTAGAGACAGCCCTACATGAACTCACGACAGTTATAGGGCATTAGGGTGGAACCTAACTTTGTAACACGTTGTCCGATTTGGATGGTTCTTTTGCTATTGTATAGAGTGTGATCACCCATTGCTAATAGAAGAATAATTTGGCCCATGGTTGGGGGTTGGGTGGGGGGAGAAGTAGTCTAACTTCGTAACGCGTAGACCGATTTGGATAATTCTTTTTCTTTTGGGTACAGTATGCTCCCTGGTTGATACCACGGGAAAAAATTGTTGGTGTGGGAGAAGGGTGGAACCTAACTTTGCAACGCGTGGACCGATGTGGATGGTTCTTTAGCTGTTGTATAGAGTGTGATCCCACATTGCTAATAGGAGAATAATTTGGTCCTATGGTGGTGGTGGGGGAGGGGGAGGGGTAATAACTTCGTAATGCGTGGACCGATTTCGGTGATTCCTTTTCTGTTCGGTAGAGTATGTTCCTTGATTGATACCATAAGAAATATGAAGCAACTGCTGGTGAAGCAAGAAGACAGGATAATAAAATACGAGTATATTATGGACTTTTAAAGGAGGTTGATTTTCAAACTTTAACTACTCCACCATCCTGAAGCCTCGGATAAGCCTAAGAGAAAGAAAGCAAAAAAAGATCCTCTTTTTTCGAAAAAATCTAAATCAGATCCGAATGCTCCACCACATGACCGAATTCCGCTCCCAGAACTGAAAGATGCCGATGAACTAGAGAAAATAAAAGCACTTAGGGAATGATTGAAGCGTATTAAATTAGACAGGGACTCTCAGCCATCGGTTTGCTTTTATACTCTTTTGAATTCCGCCAACACGATGACATGCGCCGACATCTGCGAAGACTCAAGCATGTTAGCCGTTGGCTTTGCTGACTCCAGTATTAAAGTTTGGTCTCTTACGCCGTCAAAGCTCCGCGAAATGAAATCCACAGAACAACTAAAAGATATAGACAGGGAGGCTGAAGATGTGATTGTTCGGATGACGGATGATCGTACTGCTGAGACATCTAGAACATTCCACGGTCATTGTGGTCCAGTATACAGATGTTCATTTTCCCCCGATAAGATGCTCATGCTAACATGCTCGGAAGATACGATAATCTGTTTATGGTCCTTATACACATGGACATGTTTTGTTGTTTACAAAGGACATTTATTTCCATTTTGGGATGTTAAGTTTTCACCACATGGGTACTATTTCGCGACTTGTTCACATTACAAAACAGCCAGATTGTGGGCTACGGAGTCACATCAACCATTGCTATTTTTTGTTGGTCATCTTTCTGATGTTGACTACGTTAACTTCCATCCAAACGCAAATTATATTGCAACTGGATCAAGTGATCGAACTGTTCGCCTATGGGACTGCTTAACAGGTCAATTTGTAAGGGTGATAGTAGGTCACAAGGCATCAATTTATAGCCTGGAATTTTCTGTCTGTGGAAGGTATTTAGCCTCCGGATCAGCGGACAATAATGTTTTGATTTGGGATCTTTCACATGCTCAGCTGGTCTCCTGTTTATCAAATCATATTGAAGCAGTACACATGTTGTGTTTTAGTCGAGATGATAATATATTAGCCTCGGGATCTTTATATAGCACACTAAAACTCTGGGACTTTGCAAAGCTTGCGGAAAATTAAGTAGGACTTGGAAGTAGTTCGTACAATTTGGACGTAAGAGACGGTGAACCTTATCTACTCCGTTCTTCTCCAACAAAGTCTTCACCATTCATCTCGCTACATTTTACCAGAAGGAATTTGCTGCTGGCAGTTGGTGTTTACCGAAACTAATTATTTTAAATCATTAAATTAAATTATACCAAATTAATGTCTTTTACTTTTTTTGTAATTTCTGTCTCTTAAGGATCATTTGTACAATTGAAAAAGTATTGAATGCAAAGGTTTCTATCGAATTGCCGTTTCATTAGAGTTCTCAGACCACAAGCTGACACCATCAGACATTAGGACGCAGAGGGAGTCAGTATTCGAGAACTCTCCCTCAGATACCATCTCGGGCCGTCCTTCCCTCTTGGTGCCTTTTTCATGATAGCTTCCGCAGTAGAATCGCTACCTTGGATTGCCGCCTGTTGCCTAGGTTGT
Source organism: Leptarthrus brevirostris (assembly GCA_964036015.1). Taxonomy (NCBI): domain Eukaryota; kingdom Metazoa; phylum Arthropoda; class Insecta; order Diptera; family Asilidae; genus Leptarthrus; species Leptarthrus brevirostris. The sequence continues at coordinate 17,506,160 of OZ038376.1, read as the reverse complement.
GCCTTGGTGTCATTGGCGATGACCTTCTTTGACCACCCTAGGCTAAACTTTCCTTTCTCCGTAACGCTACTAGGATCTTTGGTAGAAAGGTTACCAAATATATGATGTGCCGACCCACACATACGTTTATGGTGCAAGCTTTCGGTAAACCTCCTGCTGACCTTCACCTTATCCACCTTTTCAGTCTCGGTGCTCGTCGACATCGCGTCGGACACCTGATATGTAAGGTGTAGTCCCAGCAGCCTTTTTTTCTATTTCGAATTTCTCTGAAGAACTACCCTTCTTTTCTATCGATGCATTTAAAGGGTCATCATCCACTTTATTTTTGTTTATTTCCTCTACAAGTTGTGCAATAACTGATAGTTACCTGCGGCAGAGCTCCGCACTACCACAGGAAGGCTAGTATTAAACTGGAGGTCGACTGGTATTCACAGCCCGCATACTAACGACTAAACACCCCCTTAGCCGCGAAGCCCTCGGCGTATGCTGTTTCACCTTGGCTTGGGTTTGATCTAGTTTCAGCCTAACTTATCAGTGTCAAACCCACCGACCAGTGGTTTCCAACCCGCACTACGTGGAAGTAGTGGGACCCAATAACATCGGGACATCTTCCATGCTAGTACGAAGTACGGTTAAGCTGAAGTAGTTAGAGAAGTTCAATACTATTGAGGTCTTGGCACATCTAAACTTCAGATGTGTTCATCTGAAGTCCGAAAATTCTCAGGTCTGAAGATCCAAAGTAGAGAAACAGGGTTTTAATACTTTTTCCTCGCTAAAAGGTATTAGTAGTAGTGCTTTTAAAAAAGCTATGGCTAAAAAAACTTTTAAAGTAAGTATTTTTTTTTCGAATAGGTAGTTATAACTTGACCAATAGCAAAATACAGTTACGTTTCAATAAAAAGCGATTTGTAGAAAAAATTCGAAGTGAAATTTGTTACAAACTTCAGGCAAATGATTCCCAAACTATAATTTGTACGGTGTTGTGCGGCCAACGGTCGTGACCGAGCGATCATTGAAAAGGTATTAAGAGTTCTTTCGAAATAATAATCACTAATTGCGAGTTAGTAAGATTGGAGTAGCAATTTGAAGGTTTTTCCGAAAAACATCTCATAGCATTTTACAATGTAGTTGTATATGAAGATAATATATAATTTAAAACGTATACTGAAAGAAAAAGCATTCCAACACGAATCCAACAAGCCCAAAATTTCATTTTGAAGCAAATCAACGTGTCAGTCATCGTGCACTATTTTCTGAGGGCAACCAACTAGCACCAATAGGGGGTTTTGAGCAGATCAGTTGAGTGAATAAAAACTGTTAGTACCTATTTTCAATCAAAGTATTTCACTTCACTGATTACTTCGTTTTACATTTTTCTTTACACTTTTTATTCACAATATGCCGCTTCACTTTACTTATTTACACTCCGCTTCACTGGTTAGAATACAACTAACTCTTGAGAGTATCAGTCGTAATAAACGTGTAAACTAATCACGACTAAACTCACCAGACTGCTACTCAGCCCTATTTATACTACTTAGTTTATTTCTAGAAAATTCAACAACTTGGTTCTAGAAATTTCCGTTATTCATTATCATGCTGAATTTTCCGCCATCTTAGTTTTTATTGTTGAAGTTATGACGTCAACACTATTTTGGTTAATATTGGTGTGGGGCGTGTATAAAAAATCCTCTAAATTACGTTTGTCAAGTAATTCTTCCACATAGAATTAGAAATTAAAAATTTTCGAATTATTTTTTCACTTGCACTATGAGTCCTTCCATCCTTCCAACTTTCAAGATTCTGGTTCATCAGGAAGTACACTGTAGGTTTTTATGTGTCTGTCGGTCAGTCAGTCAGTAAGTTAGTCGAAAGCATGAAAATACTTTTTGAAGGGCAGTATATTTTTATTCCGTTGGATATTTTACATTTTAAATTTTTAAATTTAAATCTGGTTGGTTAAATAGGTATTTTATGTAGGAAAATTGTGTTTGATTAGCGAACAGTTTTCGAATAAACAGTTAAATCGAACCGAATACTTTTCTTTTTATCTTTTAAATACAAATATAACGTAATCGTACCTTTACCTTTAAGATCTGAAATACCTTTCTGATTCTTAATCCTGATGCAAAATAAAGAAATCTGACGAGGCCAAATAAGAGTGAGTTACATATAACAAAAATAATAACACATTCATATGAGACCAAATCCGATTTCATCAGTTTTTCCTGGATCGGATGATTTGGCGGGTAAGTGGCCATCCTAGCATGTGGTGTGGTATAGGGTGCCCAAGGTTGTCATCACAAAATCATTTCGAGGTATCCGAGGCGTTTCGGATAAGCGGGTTATAAAATGACTTAGCTTATCAAAGAAGAAGGACTTCTCCTTAAGGTGTCCTGGAAATCACCGAGAGTCCATTTTTATAGCGCATGTATGTATTCTCTGTACGCCGAAATGTCCTGGATTGCGCGTAAGCTTCCCTCCTCCTTTCTCAACCGGGCTTGGGACCGGCTACGGCGGAGTTATTACTCATATCACAAAATTCAAAATTGAATTCACAACAAAATAAGAATATAAATGTAAATTCTAAGCAAGAAAAATGACAGAAAGAATACAAAAATTATTAAAAGCAAATTTGTTTCATTGTTCTCGAAATGAAAAAAAAACTTATTAGTGGCTATTAGTGCCAGTTCAAGTCGCTGGCGAAAAGAAGTTAACTTTCAATGTCTTTAACTAAACAGACACTGAAAAAATTCAAATTTAATTAAGAGGAGGCGTTCCAAAAAGGTGTTTTCACTACCTACCTTTTCTCGAAGCGTTTCGTCGTATTTTCGAACCCTCATAGCTTCCATTTAATAATTATTCTATGACAACTTTATGAAACTGCGTCAATTTCGAATTCTTAAGGAAAATATAAGGAATTAAATCAAACAGAGACATAACTAAATATGAGGAAAGGGAGGGGAATTTCTTCCATAGCGGTTCAACTGGAAAGAATGAAAATTGATGAGCAAAGTTATGTGGAGACGGAGTTGGATCAATTGGGTCAGTGACAAGATCATCGCGCCATGGTCCCCGTAAGTTTTTCATAAGAAATTAAAAAATCCACTCCATCTCTGGATAGTTGTCTCGCTTGGAGGAATGCAAAATCAACACATTCAAGTTCCCCCATTTCCCCTACCCTAAATTCCCTTTCAGCTAAAGACATGCTAAAACTTTGGCTTAAGCTTTGGCTGCAACGTAAAAAAACTGTGGAGCATTTGCACATTCTAGTAGGAATCGATCGGATAAGTAGAAGTGGGCAAATTGTTCCAAATGCATCCAGTTTGGTCTATTCCCTGATAAGAATGCGGGATGCCGCATGTGCACGAACTTACACATTTTGCGTTCCATAGCGCTTCGTGCAAGGAAAAATGGCGGAGAAAAATCGACGTCACATGTTCCCCTACTGCACGAACTTACCCAAACTTTTTAGCTGGTGCATGATCGGCCATCTTTTCTTGCAAAAGTACAAACAGCTGTTCGGTTTTTTTGTTTAGAAATTGAGGTTAGGTTGAGTGCCTGTTTCATAGTGAATTAGTGAATTGATTGAATAAAGTTATTAATAAAGCAAAAGTTGGTGATTGAAAATTAGTTAGATTAACAAATTATAATTAGAAGTGCGGTTTAAATAAATGCCGTGTCTTCCGTGAATTTTCTTCTTCTTGATTTTTACGAGTTTGCATGAAACATGTTCCCTCGACTTTTAGGTTTATGTACACTTTTTCTCCCACCCTATGAGTAAGTATTTACACGGAAAGTTTGTGCACGAAAATCGGTGGAACAGACCTAATATCACTTCAAATTATGTGATAAAGGGGGATCAACATGATGAAGAAGTATTGTTGAGGGCATGGGCTACCGTAGGTGTGTTACCGATATACGTGACAGGGTTTCCATTGATGATATTAAGCTTAAAGGTTTGCTAGACACAGGAAGTGACGTTAAACTTATTAGGAGACCGTTGTTAGATTCGCCAATTTTTTCAAACGCTACAAGGGCTTAGTATTTTTTTAATTAAATTTGGCCAGAATGAAAAAAAAACTCTCGGCTCAATGGAATATAAAGACTTCCAAATGAGGTTACACGTTATTCATGAAACTTGGCTATTCTATGACATTTTCATCGGCAAGGATTTGAAGAAGGTTGGTTGAAGATGGTGCGGTAATAGTTAAGCTCAGGAAATAATCAGTTATCTAGTAAGAAAGGTTAAAATTAATTTGGTGGAATTATAGAAATAAGGCAGGTCATATGAACTGGACAAGATTACCTGCAAAGAAGCTCGGAAGAATATTTATCGAAAAATACTCCCTGTAGAAACTGAACAATTTAAAAATTTAAATAAATATTTCTTTAGAAGACGAAACACCTGTTTACTAAAAAGCCGGATGATTATCATCCAGGGAAAAGGACTTTGTGACAAACCAAATTCATGAGTGATTAAATGATAATGTTGTTCCTCACAGAACGCAAGTTTTACTAGCCAAGTAGTCTTACCAAAACAAAAGGATCATTCCTGCCAATTATTAAGCACATTGTACTTTAAGTCGTTCTTGTCTTCGCTCCTTTATTTCTATATTAAATAACTTATTTATTTATAATTATTTATTCTTTCATTTGTTCTCGATATTATTGGATCCAGATAGTTTTCTTGTAACCTCTAAGAAGAAATTGTTAAAATATGACATTTAGATTTTTTACCTGATCAAGTATTGAAAGTACAATTGTTGACTCCTTGTGGTATTGCACGCGTGCCAGTTTTTAATAAAAAAACCTTATTTTGTGCCGCAAATATGTTTAGAAGATCTACCGAAATGAGCTATATTTAATAACTCTTAAATACTATAGATAATAGATAAAGGTAAGTAAATTTGATAAGACTTGATTCATTCTATTTTTCCATTTTTCTTTTCTTTGTTTGTGTGATCGGTTTACCGTGAACAAGAGACTTCTCTTAATTTAAAATTTAAAATTTTTTTATTTCATTGACTAGTGATCAGTGAAAAGAGCTGTTCTATTTTTTTATTTCTTCTATAGGACTTCGGCGTATCGTCAAACCCAGATGTTTGGCTGGTAGATCTTTCCCTACTCCTTTCTAAACCGGGCTTGGGACCGGCTACGGCGGAGTTAAAAAATTTTCAGAGCACTTCCAAAATCTGGACAGAGTGCGACAAGGATGCTGTCACTTTTTTTATTCTTGTTCGCCATCAATAACGTAATGTCCAGAGTTCGAAATAAACATTCATCGCGAGAGCTTTACCCAACTGGACTATACCGACGATGTATGTGTTCTAACCAATAAACAGAGTCTTACAGCTCAAATGTCCGAAGCCCTGAGTACATATGGGCGCTGAGCGGCGCTTGAGGTTAATGATTTAAGATAGGATGAAATTTATCTCGAAGGTCAGCGACTACAACGGGTTGATAAATTTTGTTATATGGCAGAGCTGAAGCTTATGAATAGACTCGCTTCAATAATGCTCAAGTTACATTTAATAATTTCGCTGAAATATTGCGCAATGACAACATATTCAGACGCATGAAGAACCGGACATTTATATCGAACGCAAAATCTGTTCTGCTGCACGATTGTTTAACACGGAAAGTGATCTGCTTCTGTAAAGCGGTATCGCTATTACATGCCGGAGATCATTACCAACGAAGATTTACAGAGCTACACAGGCCAAGGCGGAATAGCTATACATATTCGAACACAAAAGTGACAAATCTGGAGCCAAACAACATTGCTTAACAGGTTCTGACACAAGAAAGTCGGCTCCTACTATACTTCCGGCTGGTGGTATTTATCATTTATACCAATGATATATCCACGATATTGTCTCACTTAAATATTCGCTGTTACACTGACGAAACCAATATGTTCCGCAGTGGGTCAAACAAAGCCTCCCCTTAAATTCTGTCTTGAAGGCATTTCAAAACCTTCCACTTAATATCGGCAAGTGCACATCTATATCTTTCTCTCGAAAAAGATCTTCCTTTCATTTTAATTTCAGCATAGATGGTTGTTCTTTACCTAGACTTATATTTAGTCGTCGGCCTTATTTCCCACTTTACTTTCGATAATCATTTTAAAGCCATAGTTAACGGGGCTAATATGATCCTGGGTTTCGTGAAGAGATGGTTAAATTAGTTCGATAACCACTGCATTATGAAGATTCTCTATGGTACTTTGTCAAGCCTATTGTTGGAACTGCGTATTCAGTCAGTCGTCCTTCTATGTGGCACAGCGACTACCAAACAAGGCACTTGCAGTCCCTATCCCTGTAAAGTGGTTTCCGAACCAACTAAATAACATCTGTCCAATGAAACTGCTCAGCTTTCTCAGAAATGAAATTATTGATCGAGTACTTAGTTAAAAGCAATATCTTATCGGTCTGGCCAAATTATGCAAAAGTGTAACCACTTCCAAAATGTGTTTGTGAAGCTATAAAGTGCATGAATTGTAAGAAAAATCTATGGAATAACCCTCCCACCCTATTAGTTACATCTAGTAACAAACTTTTTATAAAAAGCATTGCCAGTTATACATATGCTACATGATTTCTACATATAATAACACGTTTCTAAAAAACCAAGCTATACTTTATTCCTATTTTCAATGAAACAGTTTTTAATATAAAAGTTTTTAAAAAAAAAGTTGAACCGACTTCACAAAAAGCGCTAAAAAGCATAAAATAATTTTTAATTTTATATCTATTACGACATTTTGAAGTCGGTGCAAATCAAACAAACCAAACAACTACAACAAAAGTATTTAGTCGTCATTTCTTATGATCCCGTAAACTGAAACGCTCAGGTAGTATTAGGTATTATTTTCAATTGTGGTACTATAGTTGTTTTATTTGTTTAATTTGCACCGACTTCAAAATGTCGTAATAGATATAAAATTAAAAATTATGTTATGCTTTTTAGCGCTTTTTGTGAAGTCGGTTCAACTTTTTTTTAAAAACTATTTTATTTTTCACTTTTTAGTGTCTTATTCTCTATACAACGAAGAAAGAACCATCCAAATCGGTCCACGCGTTGAAAGTAAGTTTTAACCCCCTACCTCACCCCCATTCCACTAAACTTTTTTTCTCATGGTATCAATCAAGGAACATACTCTACCGAACATAAAAGGAATCATCGAAATCGGTCCACGCGTTACGAAGTTACTACCCCTCCCCCTCCCCCACCTCCACCCTAGGACCAAATTATTCTCCTATTAGCAATGGGGGATCACACTCTATATAACAGCAAAAGAACCGTACAAATCAATCCACGCGTTACAAAGTAAGGTTCCACCCCCCTTCTCCCACCCCCACCCCAGCAACATTTGTTTTCTCGTAGTATTAACCAAGGATCATATTCCATCCAATAGAAGAAGAATTATCCAAATCGGTCCACGCGGTACGAAGTTAGACTACCCCTCCCCCCACCCACACCTTTCACCATAGGACCAAATTATTCTCCTATTAGCAATGGGGGATCATACTCTATACAACAGAAAAAGAACCATCGAAATCGGACCACGCGTTACAAAGTTAGGTTCCACCCTTACCCCCCACCCCCATCCACCCAAAATTTTTTTCACCTGGTATCAACCACGGAACATACTCTACCCAACAGAAAAAGAATTATTCAAATCGGTTCACGCGTTACAAAGTTAGACTATCCCTCCCCCCACCCTAGGCCAAATTTTTTTCTCCTATTAGTAATGGGGGATCATACTCTGTACAACAAAAAAAGAACCATCCAAATCGGAGCACGCGTTACAAAGTTAGGTTTGACCCCCACCCCCCACCCCTCCCTACCAAAAATTTTTTTGACATGGTACCAATCGGTGAACATACTCTACCCAATAAAAAAAGAATCATCAAAATCGGTCGACGCGTTACGAAGTTATGCCCGGTCAGACAAACAAAAAAAAAAAAAAAATTAAAAAAAAAAAAAAATACGCGTCGAACTTAGAACCTCTTTGTTTTTGGGAAGTCGGTTAAAAATAAATTTTACTTCACCTTTTATCCGAAATTTATTTAAAAACCTTTCTTTCAACTTGCAGTAATAAATTCATTAACATTGCTTTCAAGGCATGTATTTTCTAATCAGTTTATGATTAGGGATTATGTTGATTAATAAATGAGAATCTTCAGCGAATATATGGATGACTAGTCGGAGTTGGTCCTTCATCCAAACAATTTGATCATTCAGCTCTACCCCCAAAGTGGTTTTAAATTGTTCCAATCTGCCTTATGTATCCACTGTAAAAGATTTAAGGTTACAACTTAGCACTAGGTTCACATGTTGTAGTTACACATCTGGGACCCTGGGTAAGATTTACAATGGTTTGTGCCAACTGTGGATTAGCTGTTGTTGTCTCTAAATTACAATTTGCATGAAGCTGAAAAAATCTTCACTTGATATTTGGGAAAGTTGATTCGACCTGCCTACGGTGCAAGTTGAAAGTCGTATATATATATGTATAATGGGTACAAGTGTATCCGCTGGATTGGAGCAACAACTGACATAACGACAAAATATTTAATAGGAGCGGCATATCATCAAAAGGAAAGCAATACATACTCTGCAAATTTCTGGAAAGCGGTAAGCCAGAAGTTGCCTGGGTGCTGCTACACTGCATAAGTGGAGCAGTACAGATGAGAATCTAAACTTTAAACTCTCAAGCAGATGCACCTCATGTTATTGAGAAAATTTGGCAACATTACTAGTCACATCGTAAAAACGCCTCGTGCAAGCATTGAAACGGTCCAGTCTCAGTTTGTTGCCTTACTCTTAGCCTTTTACGCCAAACAAAAAAAAAGACGGGAAAAGCTGGTGATGGCATTAGCAGAATAAAAATACTCAACAACGGTCTGCCACCAGATTCGGTACTCGCTCGATTGCTCTTTCACCTATCTGATTTAAATAGGTTAAAGAGCAGTAGAGTGAGTACCACAAGGACCGTTGTTTGGTATTTACCTCTCGGACACAGTCGGCCGTAATCTTATACACGCCGATGACCTAATAATTGCCGTTCAGTATACAAGTTCTTCCAAAGCTGAGAAGATACTTGTCGAAGACCTATAACCTTTAAGCACCTACTTCACAAGCTGGAGACTGAATCCAAGCTATCTAAATAACAAGTAAATAGTAGATTTTCCAGACAGAAGTTGAAGTCAAAGGTACCTACTTTCGACACTGGACAGGTCGCGGACTTTCAAAGAACCCTTAAATGATATCGCTGCTAAGCTTTGGACTCGAAACAACATTCTACACACCGAGAAAAGCGTTTTTTTTTAAATTAATTAAATTGATTTATTTGATGGTTATTTATTTGGCTAAAAACCTACTTATTTAGTACAAGAATTATTTATTTTGTTTAAAAAATGCACCACTGTTCTACGAAATGAGGGATTTACTCAATCTATATTTATATCAACTAAATATAATTTATTTCGCTGAAATAAGTTGATTTAAATAATTAAATTTCAAGTTTTTCTAACAAGATTGAAACTGTCTTTCTTTGAGGTAGAAATCGAAATCAGATCTGTTAATTTCACCCAGAACTTACTTTGTGTGTGGGCTTAAATTATTATTGTTTTGCAATAAATGAAATATATTTGTGAAGAAACTTAGCCTTGTTTCTAACAAATTATTATTGCATGGCTGGGAATTATATAATATTTGAGGACAGAAATTACTTATTTTGCTGAAAGCGATCCCCATAAAATTATTTTCTAGAAAATCTATTGCGCTGTCAGAAAAAGTTAATCACTGACGAAAGCATATATTTCTTGTAAAAGCTACATTTGATTTTGTAGAAAACATATTTCTGGAATTAGTCGTAGAATCGTAGGTTTGTTTCTTACAAATTAATATTGATTGTTTGCAGTTTTCTGTTTCTATGCATATGGTTGGTTTTAAATATTACTGCGCAGAAGTATTTCACTTTAACTATTTAAGCTAGTGTTCAAAATTAATGTTAAACGTAACTTATCGCATAGTGCAAAATATGCAATCAAAAAGTGTTTACTTCTAGTTTAAATAATAGTAACATACAATCCATTTCTGTAGATAAAGTGTTTTCCCCACATTCAGTAGTGCAACAGTTAGACGGTGAGCAAATAATTGTTACTATAGCGGAACCCGTAATACAAACACAAAAAACTGATACATCGACATTGAAAAAATATTGCATCGGAAATGCAATTTTATCGTTAAGTGTTTCTGCACAATCGTTCGCAAAACTATCTTGCTGAATTAATTGTGCATCATTTTCTTAATAATAATCACGGGCTAGTATGTTTTAATTTAATATTATATTGCAAAGTTGTGCGTTTTAGTATTATGGCATGGCCATTTTCGACCCACCCCCCCCCCCCCCCTATAACTTCGTTGTGGATAAAACTAGAAGCCTGAATTTTCAGTAACCAAGCAGGCATTGTATAAACACGGTATATTTCAAATACCATTCAATTTTAACCAGTAGTTTAAGAATTATAACTAATCAAAGTTTCTTAATTTTGTCACTCACTGACTGACCGATCATCAAAACTCTAAGGCACTTCTAGCAGACATAGAAGCTTCAAATTTAGAATACAATTAGTGTTTAGTGTATAAATCAAGGAAAAACTAAAATATTTTGCAATTTCGGTCCAGTTTTCTAGACACACCAACTGCATAAATAACTTTGTAATCCCATATAAATATAGGACCCCAGAGTAATTAATACATTTGCAGTGAATGAATCAGTGTAGTGTAATAAGTGTAGATAGGTACCTAGATATAATTATGTTTAAAGGTCCTTTGTAATAAAATGGTCAAAACTTGTAAAATGGTCAACGGAATGAAAAAGTAAGAATGAGACATAGAAAAATAATGGGTTAAGTAATTTATTAATTTAAAAAAACTTTGAGTGCGGCAGTGAGTGCCGTACATTAGTTCAATTAATCCTCTGTTACGCTTGATGTTGTAATTAATTTTATATGTTTATAGTGAATGAGAGATAACAATTTTACATAAGGATTAACTTTAACCGACGTTTGCTGAGTGCGGCCCTAAATATTACTATTGCAAAAAAAACATTATTTTAAAACAAAGAACACCACGCGGCCGCTCTCGTCTCGTATGTATGATGAGTGTTGCCATGCCAGCTACGTACGTGCGTATTCATATGTGCGTAAGTTAGAATGTAAATGTAAATAAACGCGCTTGGGCTTTGAGAAAAACTGTAGCTGAAGCTCAAGAAGTAGTACCGGAAAAGAAAAAAAGAAAGACTACCTACAAAAAGAAATGAGATGGCATCAAACACATAACCTGTAAAAAAAACCAAGTCTCGCAACTCAGTTCTTCTATCGTAAAAAGTTGTGAGATCCATGTAATACCAAGTCGTTCAATTTATTCAGTCCCTACTTAAGGGTCCTTCTGTCTTAAGTTATTACGTAATTGGCTAAACTAACAACATCTTAAAGTGACCATATCAATATTAAAAATCTTTTATGTTTTAAATAAATAGATTGACGTGGCAATCGCACTAAACACAATTTATCTTTTTTTTTTATTATTTTTTATTAAAACCACAATGTATCTCACAAGTAATATTATATTAAATTAGATTGGCTAACCAATTACGTAATAACTTAAGACAGAAGGACCCTTAAGTAGGGACTGAATAAATTGACCGACTTGGTATTACATGGATCTCACAACTTTTTACGATAGAAGAACTGAGTTGCGAGACTTGGTTTTTTTTACAGGTTATGTTTTTGATGGCATTGATATTTTTCATTAAATGGAAGTATTGCTATTTATTTATTAGACGTCTTCGAAATTAGATTAGAAAAATACATTCGAGGGATAACAAGGTTGGCATTGTAAAAGCAAGACAAGTGGACAAACATAGGAATAAGTGAATTTTTTGCGGAAGGCTAAAGTTTTGCGTTCTCGTTTTCAAACGGAAGACTCGTCAGAAAGTGATACAGAAAATACAGGTAAATACAGTTGAAGGATCAATATTCTGAAATTAACTTAGGATACTTCTTGGTAAGTCTTAAATTATACGAGAGGGTTTTTACCACATGATTGATGAAAACCTGTTTTTTGTTGGTGAGAGAAGTGAGGTAGGAAGAGTGTCATCTGTGAGTGTCAATCACGAATCGTAGGGTTTTCGATTGGGTTTTTCCTTATTTGCTTTAATTTGGGACTATGATTGTCACAATAATATAGTATTATTGTACATATTTTGACAGATCGAAAAATATTTCGCTTTCTTGTATCCAGATAAAATCGACGCACTTTTCCTTAAATTTGAGGAATTTTTTTGAAAATTGCTCAAACTCAAAAGAGTTATCTCCAAACCTCAGATGTTGTTCTGCTTGATTGTCTGGAAACCGCGGCTCTTGGAAATGGTAAAATAATAACTATAGCATTTTTTTTCGAAATAAAAGGGTAACACAAATGTTTCCATAGACACTAAGCATTACCTAATGATAATGTTGCTAGCTGCACTAGTTCCATGTAAATCTCAAAAAGGGGATAACATTTCGGAAGCCATCCATTAGCGAATGCATAGGAAGAATGATTAAAAATACCTTAGCATTTTTTTATATTTTATTTCCATTTATACCCTTTGGGTTCCGATCTTGTACTATGAATATTTTTCATAAATAAGAAACTGTTAAAGTACGGTCAAAACATAAAAACTCACGTTCCCATTGGATTTCCGTATCGGAGCCCAAAGTTATATATTTTAGAGTTTTGTAAATACTAACATATACTTCGTAAGACTCCAGATAAAATTGAGGAATATATGGATAGGAAGTGAGATGAAATACATAAAATTTGCCTTACTGTACAGCCTTATATCATTGTTCACGGCTCATCATTAAAGAATATTGAAAAGTCGTATGTGATCATCAACTCAACATTATTAAAAGCATTAGATGTGTGCTTTACCATGTTAAAGGGACAAAATATTCGCTAGAGGCAGAACATCTTTGGCTTTTGCTGCAATTATCTGTATATGGTACTAAAAAAAAAGAGATGACACTGGCTCGGGTCAGAGAACACGCGGGGATCGAAGGAAATGAGAAAGCAGACGCACTGGAAAAACTAGGGGCTGCTTCGAGTTTCCAAGGTCCGGAGCCATTCACTGCGCTAGGCAGGGGCACGGCACAGGGCCTGTTAGGAAAGTGGGCCACGAGGGAGCACTGGTAACGATAGAACGTCGTGGACTCGTGCATACAGGCTAAGATGGCAATTGCAGCGACCAAAAGTGCCGAACAGAGGAAGGTCCTGGATATGGTTCGTAGGACCTTGAGATGGCTGACAGCACTACTAACAGGACATGGAAACTTCAGGTGTCGTCTAAAGAAAATGAACATTCTCGAGCATGATACCTGCAGGCTATGCCTGAAGGAGCAAGAAACGGTGACACCACTGGATGGAAGAAAGAAGAGTGGCGGAGGTGCATAAGCAAATGCTTGCGCTGACCCGAAGAATCGAAGTGAGGGAAGAAAACTGAATTTGTCCGGATCTTTCTCGCGAGGACGAAAAGAGACCCGGTTTAAGTGGTCCGTTTGGAAAATCCCTAGAGGGGTATTTTATTGAGCAAAATTCTCACACTAGCAGATACAATCGGGTATCCTGGTGTCTTTGGAAGATTTTCACCACTTACGCAAAAACAAAATCCCCAATATAATCGATATTTATAATAAAATAAGTTTGATATAAGTATTCTTAAAAATGTGCTCTGTAAGATTTGCCAAAAATCATATTCACAAAAAAATATTTTTTTAAGTTATTTAAAAGCATTGCATAAACTATCAAATACATTTTCTCGAAGTGCATGTGGTTGTAATAGAAAATTTCATACCATATCTTCTTTAAAGAAACATGTAAACATTCACTGCTCTTCAAAATGCTATAACACAATGTTAAAGGCAACAATTATTATGAAAATACGCCGCAAAATACAATTTTTGTCCTTAAAGAGGATTTAGTCCAGCATTACAGAAATAGTAGCAAACAAGAGGTTCTTAAATTGTTTGATTTATATATTAGTACTTTTGTAATGAAACTGTATTATAAAAATTCAGTGACTACACATGTGGTACAAATAATTGTGGATGATATTACAACCCACATTTCAGAAATATTTGTCACATTAAAAAATGAAATATCAACAAAAAAAATGTGAGTGAGAATTTTGCGAAACTGATGCCGACGTTATCTTATAATCATTTCGAAATTTTTGCAACAGAATATTAGTCCGGGCGCAATGGGGGGGTCATGTACGCAATTTGGTGTCCCCGCGGTAACTTGTCATATTTTTATGTTTTTCGGCACGGAGAATCGATTTTTCGAGGTTACCAGGCTCAAAAATTTGTCCTTTTCGAGATATGGCCCGATTTTAGTCAAAATTGGTGGTTTTTCTGAATTTTCCAAAAAAATAAAAAAAAATTAAATTATTAACCAACTTTATGTGAAAGATCTTTTGATTTTAAACAACTTATGTCTGTAGCATTTTTTTCCTAAAGTCCTTGGTTTAGCTGTCATTTGCAAAAAATGCCTCACATTTCTTATAGAGTATTTTAAATGGGATAACTTATATGGGGCAAAATTCCTCAAGTGTACCAGGTGAAGAAATTCGATGTCTCCGATTTTGTTCAAACTTCACCAAAATATTGTTACTGGTATAAGTAATTATGGTGCTAAAGGATTTAAAAAAAAATTTTTGTGCAAAAGTTATAGGGTTGTAAACTTTTGCATTTTTGCACTTTTTCTCGTGATCATATCTTTTTTGAAAAATCATAACTATCGCCACCATTGCATTAGAACAGTGATCTTTAGTGATTTGTAAAGGTCGTTACATGCCGTTCCGAATAAAAATATAATTTTCTAAAAAACAAAATTTAAAAAAAATAATTTTGACTTTGAAAAATATTTTTTGGTTTTTTACACAATACTTGATCATAAGTTTTTTTCATATTTTTCAACTACAGACAAATTGCACTAACCTCGATCATATCCAAAGTTTTTGAATCACTCATCAACTCTCAGTTGTTGACATATCTAGAAAATAACCATCTTATCAACGATTGCCAGTACGGTTTCCGCGCTGGCCGCTCAACCGGAGACTTACTAACGGCTCTAACGGAGCGTTGGAATCATTGTCTCCATAATTTCGGTGAGTCCGAAATCGTTGCTCTTGATATTTCAAAGGCTTTTGATAGAGTCTGGCATGCTGCCCTTTTAGCCAAACTTCAAACATTTGGTCTGCATCCTACCCTCGTTAAATGGATAGAGAGCTTTTTGTCAGGCCGTTCAATCCGTGTAGTTATTGACGGCGTTACATCTGCATCCCACGAAATAAATGCCGGTGTACCTCAGGGTTCAGTTCTTTCACCAACTTTATTTCTTCTTTTCATCAATGATCTCTTATCCCTTACTCTCAATCCTATTCATAGTTTTGCCGACGACAGCACCCTTGATTTCGCGTACTCATTTGATTCTGTAATGAATTCACGTGGAAATGCTACAGAAGTCAATCGGGAACGCATGTTTAGATCATTAAACAACGACATTTCTAAGGTCCTCGCTTGGGGCAGAGCAAATCGTGTTACGTTTAATGCATCCAAAACTCAATGCTGTTTAATGTCCCTTAAAAAACGCCCAGTCCACCCCCAACCCATTTCAGTCGACGGAGTGAATATACCCAATTCACCCTCCCTAAAGATCTTGGGTATTGAGATATCCAGCAATCTTAGCTGGACTGATCATATATTTGCAATCGCTAAAAGTGCGATGAAATGTTTGGGTTTTCTACAGAGATGTAAGAAATATTTCACCCCACCCGACTTAGCGTTGATCTACAAGTCCCACATTAGGCCTAGACTTGAATATAATTCCCATATTTGGGCAGGGGCAGGACACACCGCATTGTCCGCGTTAGACAAAGTTCAGCGTAAGGCTGTTAAACTTATTGGCGATTCCTCAATCTCTGAGGGCCTTGACTCTCTTGAGCATCGACGGAATGTCGGTTGTCTCTCACTCTTTTATCGCTATTTCCATGGCCATTGTTCTAACGAAATCGCTAGCCTGATTCCTTGTAGACTCATTACAACGCGCGATACAAGATCTACAAGTCGCTCCCACCCCTTTACTCTCCGGGTCAAATTTGGACGTACCGTCAAATTTCGGGAATCTTTTCTTAGCAGAACAACACGAATGTGGAACAGTTTACCATCTTCTGTTTTTCCCTCGTCTTATGAGCCTGAAACTTTCAAACGGGGCGTACATCGACACCTCCTTCACTCAACCTCCTAACCCATTTCCCTCATCCTTAATTCCTTTTCTGCCAAGGCTGTGCTTTAGCATCATAGGGCATCCCCTGAGCTTTGGCAACATCATATATAAAAAAAAAAAAAAAAAAAAAAAACTGAAAGTGTCATCTCAGCTTTAAAATCATCTATCATTTAGAGTGGCAAAGCAATGTTAGGTGTAAATTTTTGATTTTTGAAAGCCCGCGCACGCCGTTTTTTGCTTGTTTGTTGCTTAGAACAGATGAACATAACATAACATAAGAAAATGTAGATGGCGCGTTAAAGAGTATTCTCACAGTCAGTATACAGTCAGTAAATATACAGTTAGATATCGCCACAAATAGTCAAACTGCCAGACAAGTTGAAAGATATAAAGTATTGTTGCAATCTTTTAAAAGTGAAATCATACATCATAATCAAATCCTTTGAAAGTGAAATCATACGTGGAAAAACAAGGGTATAAGAAGAGTGACTTCACAAATTCATAAACAGTTTCTGACCCTTCCTGTCATCATAAAAGTGCAGAAACAAAGTGCAAGTAAGTTTGACTTAATTTTTTATGATAATGGGGAAACAGTGAGAAATTGACTCCCGCTCTCTAAAAAACTACGAGATATGTAATGCTTAAATTGTAGAATAAGGAAAAATATTCGATACGTATTTGGTTGTTTGTATTTCCAAATTGGACGAGATGCAGTGCTTTGATATTCACCGCCAGGTGATGTCATTTCCACGGATAGTACATCTATATATTGTAATCTTGAAGCTAGAATATCTCAGAAATTAACGACTTTTGGGGCAAATGAAAAAATACACCTATAAAATATCTTTTCATTTACTTTTTTATGTATCTCGTACTTTTTTAGAGACCGGTAGTCGATTTCCCACTGTATCCCCATTATCATAAAAAATTAAGTCAAACTTACATCGGGCACTCGTTCTGTGTCATCACCCCCAGATGAAATTGCACGTTCTTCTTCAGAAATCACTTTCACTTTGTTTCTGCATGATCCACATACTTTTGTGATGACAGGAAGGGTCAGTAACTGTTTACGAATTTGTGAAGTCACTTTTCTCATACCCTTGTTTTTCCACGTATGATTCTTCACTTTCAAAGGATTTGATTATGATGTATGATTTCACTTTTAAAAGATTGCAACAATACTTTATATCTCTCAACTTGTCTGGCATTTTGACTATTTGTGGCGATATCTAACTGTATACTTACTGACTGTATACTGACTGTGAGAATACTCTTTAACGCGCCATCTACATTTTCTTATGTTATGTTATGTTCATCTGTTCTAAGCAACAAACAAGCAAAAAAAGGCGTGCGCGGGCTTTCAAAAATCAAAAATTTACACTTAACATTGCTTTGCCACTCTAAATGATAGATGATTTTAAAGCTGAGATGACACTTTCAGTTGAAAAATATGAAAAAAACTTATGATCAAGTATTGTGTAAAAAACCAAAAAATATTTTTCAAAGTCAAAATTATTTTTTTTAAATTTTGTTTTTTAGAAAATTATATTTTTATTCGGAACGGCATGTGAACGACCTTTACAAATCACTAAAGATCACTTTTCTACTGCAATGGTGGCGATAGTTATGATTTTTCAAAAATATGATCACGAGAAAAAGTGCAAAAATGCAAAAGTTTACAACCCTTAAAACTTTTGCACAAAAATTTTTTTTTAAATCCTTTAGCACCATAATTACTTATACCAGTAACAATATTTTGGTGAAGTTTGAACAAAATCGGAGACATCGAATTTCTTCACCTGGTACACTTGAGGAATTTTGCCCCATATAAGTTATCCCATTTAAAATACTCTATAAGAAATGTGAGGCATTTTTTGCAAATGACAGCTAAACCAAGGACTTTAGGAAAAAAATGCTACAGACATAAGTTGTTTAAAATCAAAAGATCTTTCACATAAAGTTGGTTAATAATTTAATTTTTTTTTATTTTTTTGGAAAATTCAGAAAAACCACCAATTTTGACTAAAATCGGGCCATATCTCGAAAACGACAAATTTTTGAGCCTGGTAACCTCGAAAAATCGATTCTCCGTGCCGAAAAACATAAAAATATGACAAGTTACCGCGGGGACCCCAAATTGCATACATGACCCCCCCCCCATTGCGCCCGGACTATATAAAAGATGGAAATATTTGAATATTTCATAACGCCAGAGTCTTTTTATATTGGTAGCATGCCCAATGATTGCAGAACGAATAGCAAACTTTCTTTGCGAATAAAAAAATCTGAAGGACAAATTATACCAATAAAAACGTTTTAAAATTATACCTAGAAATACCTAATAAGTATTACATCTACTGCAATACATCGAGAAAAAAATCTTAAATGATCATTGCATTTCTAGTATTTTTAATACAAAGTTATGCAAGTCAGTCAAATCCAAAACCAAATTTAAAAATAATGTTGTAATACCCTTGCTAATTTATTTTAATGACTATGGAACTGGAAACCCACTGGGATTTATGCGGGAACGCACAAACTTGGCGCAGGAGGAATTCTATCTCAATTTTCTTCTCGCCTGGAAAATATCTTATATTATAATGTCCGAATCAGAAATGTTTTCATTTGTTACATATTTTAGTCTTTTAGTAGATGACTTAGTTCTAGATGATGAAGAAATCTGGAATTATTACTCACTCATATATGAAATGTTATATTTAGTTAATTTGAGAAAAAAAAATATTGAAGGAATTGAAAATTTCATACGTTTAATAAAAGAGCAAAATTCGTTATATTTAAAGTTACTTAATGGAAAATTAAAACCAAAACACCATTTGCTGATCCATTACCTCAAAATAATAACAGAGATTGGTCCATTAGGGTATCTTTCAACTATAAGGTTTGAAGCGTTTCATAAAATTGGCAATCTTCTAGTCAAGTTGTGACCTCTAGGAAAAATATTGCATACACATTAGCTCTTAAATACCAACTAAAACTGTGTTACAAATTACATTCTAAAAGTTAATTGATAGATAGTAAGGAGATAAATAAATATTTTTAAATCCCATCGACTTTTTTTAAAAAATAGTAGTATTATTATTATTAAAGAAGATAAATTCGGTGAGCCAGTATTTGGTGGAATAAAATACATTTTATGTAATTCAGAAGAAAATGTATGTTTTGTTAGCAAACCGATAGAGAGAATAGGTATAGACAGACACATTAAGGCATATGAAGTTCAAATATCAAGCAATAAAAGGTATTGTGGTATGAATTTTGATCATATTATTTCGAATGAAATATTTCCAACAAAATTTCATTTATTATCAGACGGCAGAACCGTTATCAGTACCGCCAATATTGAATAACATAATATAAAACCTATAATAACTCCGCATAAAATACTTTGAAAAGCCACAATTAAACTAATAATTTCATTCATTCATTCACTCATTTTTAAAATAGGTAATTGATAATATTTTCCTTAACAAATAATTTAGATTGTTTAATGAAACCACTTGAAATAAACTGATTTTTTAATAAAAATTTTCAACACTTTTCTAATAACATACCCATTCATTTATTGAAATATAAAAACACAAATAATATGAATAAAAAAAAGGATTCCTAGGATCACCAAACAGTTCCTTGAACAGCTGACCGGGAACTTGTTACAAAATAAGTAAATATCCATAAGCAACTATTTTTGGAGGACAAACAGGATTTATATAGGTTAAAGAGCAGTGGAGTGAGTACTGAACCTTGTGTGCGTACTTAACCTTGTGGGACACAGTCGGCCGTAATCTTATATACGCCGATACTTGCCGAAGACCTAAAAACTTTAAACACCTACTTCCGAAACTGGAGGTTAAAGCCAAGACATCTAAATAAAAAGTTTCATCTAAATAGCAGATTTCATCTTTACAGTGGATTTTCCATACAGAAACTGAGAGTACACATCAAAGGTGCTTACTTTCGACACAACGATACACCAAAATATTTAGGAATCGCATTAGACAGAACGCTGAATTTCAAAGAACTATTAAATGATAGCGCTGATAAGCTTTGGACTTGAAACAAGGTTTTACAGATGCTCTGCGATACACCCTGGTGCTCGAACGATCACACACTTTCTCGAAACCATATTATATCCGCAAAAGTTTGATCTAATAAGCAATATATAGCAATAATAGGTACAACTAAAGTCATATTTTTCGGCCATATAAATTGTAATATTTATTGAAATATAAAAATACAAATAATATAAATAAGATAAATGATTAGACATTTCCCTAGAAATATATTTTAGCAATTTCTAATAACACTCATCCAGATCGGGTGTAACAGAAACAATTGAAGGATTCCTAGGATCACAAACAGTTCCTTGAACAGCTGACCGGGAACTTGCTCTCAAAATAGTAAAGTTGATGTCATCAAAATTCAACATAGAGTAAAGAAAAATTGGCAATCGATTGCTAACGACCCATACACCTTGATCTTGCTCTTGGTCTACTTTTAAATCATTAGGGAATATCAATTCGGTCTGATTATGAGCCACAACACCTAAGTTACTTCGTGTGTACGGTTTATTAATATCCCAACAGCCAATAGCATCTTGATGAACTAAAGTGTAGAACATAATTCGATCGCGATCGATCCCAGCTGTTGATGATTGTCCCTTAAGGCCCCGATTTCCTATTGGTATAAAGGCCTTCGGTGCACCGGTACCTTGCCAAATTGACTCATCTTGAAGAATCGCTGTTGATACCATAAATTCCTAGAATAATTTTTTTAATACATATATTATATATTTAACTTGAAAATATTATAATTTACCTTGTAACTAGCCATAGGATGAAAAAAAAGTATCCTATCATTGCGGTTCGTAATTGGTGAAAGACTCATTCCAAAAACTCCATCCAACCACTGAAAATTCAATCCATAGAGATTGAAATCAGCTGCTTGTGGATTGGGAGAGAACAAATGATTTGTGGCTCTCCAGCTACGTTTCTTCTCCAGACTGAAAACAACAATTCCAAATCTCCATACATCAGTCACATAAACATAGGCATTATCACACTGGCCCCTTCGAACGTCCACAATAATATTTGAGTGCAGAGAATCTTCCTTGACCTATCAAAGGATTTTAAAAAATTGTAAGAAAAGAAAGAAAAATATTATTTAAAATTCATTACCTGATCAGGAGGGAATTCATACGCTAAAATTCGCTTATTACTCTTCAAGTCATAAGCAACTATTTTTGGAGGGCAAACAGGATTAAGTTTTACCGTTGCGTTGACTATCCCTGAATCAATAACCCATAATCGATTGCACTGATCAATAGATAAACGATAAACGGACATTAGCTTAGTACAGTCTGGATTATAAGGATCGCCATGTTCTTCCCAATTCGGATAGGGTTTTAATGGTGGACTCAACTCTTCTGGCGGAAATGATAGCCAACTTAAACTTGCAGGAACTCCGTCTTTCCAGCGTGGAGTAGTTAGAAATATCCGGTCTCCAGCAATTTCAATACCCAACGGAAGATTGCTTTGTGGATCGAATTCACTGTATTAATGTAGTAATTAATTAGTATTTATGTTAAAAAATAAAGCAAACAAACTTACTTATTGTAGAGGGCTGCCTGTCGCCTTTCGTAAGTTGGGTATTCAAAATCCAGGTAGCGCCACTGATACAACACTTTAAAAGGATTTGTTATTTCAGAATATTCCGGTCCAGTTGAACTTCCAATTCCTGCGATCGATTCAACTTGATCTATTACCTGGATAGCTAAGACATTTTCCTGTTGCTTATATGGAAATTCAGATGCTGTTAAGGTGAAATATGTTAAGAGAATGATAACTTTCGACGTCATGATGTGAATGAATGCCTAAAAGGTAATAGTTTTAATTTGAATTTTGTTTAAAAAGATGCAATTCTTTAAGGCTGTGTGTCAATTTATTCGGAATACTGAGTGTTTCTGCTACTTTTAGATTGATAATCTTATTGTAAGTTGCATATTTAGTAAGAGTATTTAAAATATCATTACAAGGCCTGCTATGAATATATATATATATATATATATATATATAGGACTCAAAAAGTAGGTACTGTCCGCCTGAAAAAGGTAACACAAATAGAAGATATTTACTGCCGGGCCAATGCATCGGCAAATCGAAGTCGTTTTACATGCAGCCAGAATGGTCATCTCCAGCGAGATTGCTGGAAGCAAAGAAGATCAATTTTTCCAGGATATGGCATTCGGAAGACTGACTGTGAAAAGTGCGGAAAAAGAGAACAAGAAGAATTTGGATTAAAGAGAGGTACGGACAGGTCATCTGGAGAGTGATGATAGAAGGAAGAACCACTTATCAGAGGACTTCGGCCCAACTGAAGGTGCCCGAAGCGATGGAGCTTTTCAAAAGGACGTCGATGGCGAAGAACTAATGAAGATCAACGAAAGAAAAAGGAAATGCTGCAAAATCAAAACGAGTTAAGAACGTGCTGGAAATTCCAAGTTCAAGAACAGTTTGGGCATGTAAATAATGAAAATGCTTCACCAGACGAGAAAAATTTTTTATGATGTAGCCAAAATCCAGGGAAAAACCCTATGATGTGTTCTCTAGCATGACTTTGGCCAGAATGTAATTAAGAAGAAGAATAAAGGAAATTTAATATCGAACAACGAGCTGGATGAGATGGAGTAATTTTGTAATTTTTTATTTAAAACCCACGTGGAGACCAAAGATCAAACCCTGAAACCATGGCGAGGCCACTCTACCAAGATTGATTGAACTTACACGAAGACGGACTGTCTCGCCGACATCGAGTCAAGGAAAGCGGAAGCTGCAAACTGTGGATCAAAAATTGCAAGATTTTGTGAAGCATGCGGAAACTCCACTGGAAGAAAGGACTGAATCGATGAAGAAGCTAGAAGTTCAAGCCAATTAATATTTCAACAAAAGACGAAATTATCCAACTAAAAATGGAAATTGAGGGAGGCAGGAGAATTCATTAAAAATCTGCGTTCACAAAAGCTACGCGCAAAGAGAGGGCCAACAAAAAGGAATTTAAGATAGGTGACCTTAATTGCTTGTTAAAAAAAATGATGCTCGATGGAAGATTGCAGAAACAAATGAAACCTGAGGAGCAGTTGCCATAAGCTACAAAGGCCAATGTAATGTCAAATGTAAACAGACAAGAATGACTTGATACTGTGGTGAATAAGTGAGGTGAATATATATTTATATATATATATATATATATATATATATATATATATATATGCAATGAGCCATTTATTTTGAAAGTGGGGTAAGTCCACTTGTGAAATCTGCCAAATTTGAGACTTGAGTTAAAAAAAAAATATCTATTATATGGGATAATCCATGTCAAGTGGATCAGAGCTGTGGCCAAAATTGTGTCCAAAAGAATCAATATTTTTAAAGCTTAGGACATAAACTTTCGAATGCCGTGTGCGCCTTCGAAAAATCCAATATGGCGGCTCCAAAATGGCGACCGGAAGTGATAGGAAAATTTTGCAAAAACAGCTTGTTGAAAAAAAATTTTGCAAGCGGTTGGACCGTACTTTGACCCAAATTGTATCTAATGAACGGCTCTGTAAAGCTGGTGCAGTTAGATAAAAAAATTCAAAATGGCGGATCCAAAATGGCGGATCAAAAATGGCGGTCCAAATTACCATTTTTTGGACAAATTCATCAAATCCAACCGTTTTGTACCAAATCTTGTACACAGGTGTTTTTGAGGTCGCAGAACCTGAATATGAGATTATATTCAAGAAATTCAAAATGGCGGATGCAAAATGGCGACGGGAAGTGATAGGAAAATTTAAAATTTAGCAAAAAAAGCTTGTAGAAAAAAAATTTGCTAGAGATTGGACCGTACTTTGACTCAAATTGTATCTAATGAACGGCTCTTTAAAGCTGGTGCAGTTAGATAAAAAAATTCAAAATGGCGAACCCAATATGGCGCACAGCTTTTTCAAATTGATTGATTCCCAGAAAAACTGTTCGTCATATAGTATCCGCTATTTCGAATTTTCAAATCTAATTATTAATTCGTGCTCAGCCATATTAGATCCGCCATTTTGAATTTTGCAAATCTAATTTCGTATTCATTTCTAGCCTCCCCGGAAACTCCCGTATATCAAATTTGGTGCAAATCGATTGATTTTCGAATAAAACGACATATTGGATCCTCCATATTGAATTTTGCAAATCTAATTTTTTATTCATGTTTAGCCTCTCCGAAAACCCCCGTTTATAAAATTTGGGGCAAATCGATTAATTAAAAAAAAAAAATTCCCACCATATTGGATCCGCCATTTTGATTTTTGCATTTATATCTAGCCTCCCTGCAATCCCCCATTTACCCAATTTGGTGCAAATCGATTGATTTTCGAAAAATTAAATTTTCGTTGCGTTCAGGACATCGGTGGTTAATTTCCAACAGTCCTTTTTAGGATAGTTGATTATAGTTTTCCACCAATTTTATTAGCACTTGATACTCAGTTGCGGTAGTCCTGTTTAGAATAGTCGTTTTCTGAGGTTCTTGGATCTCACATCATCGTCCTGTTTTCAGTAACAGTCCTTCTCAGGATAGTTATTGAGATTTGGTTTTTCGTTGCGTTCAGGACATCGATGGTTAATTTCCAACATTCCTTTTTAAGATAATTGGTTAGTTTTTCACCAATTTTTTTAGCGCTTTATTGTCAGTTGCGGTAGTCCTTTTCGTTTTCATAGTCATCTCACATCAACGGCGTTTTATCTGTAACAGTCCCCGGGATAATTTTTGTGTCTACTCACTTAAATACAATATTTCAAAACCGAAACGATATGGCGGGTGAAAAGAAAGTAAAAGTACATTCTAGAAGATGTTGCAACCCATTTGAGTTGGAAGGGCATGTCGGCAAGGACTTACGCACTATCTGTCTTACAAACATTTCCAACGTTACCTCCAACATCAAAAATATGTAAAAAATGTAGAAATATAAATTACAATAATGAAAAGGGTGCTTCTAATGAAAGTAATGACTATGGTGCTGCTGACGACATACGTAGTGACACTGAATTATCACATGATCTAAGTTTGCCGGCTGCCAAGAAGCTTCGCATTCCTAGAGAGACAGCTTTAGAAGAGCTTTTGAATGGATCAAAGGATAAATTCAATAGTTTAGCGGAAGGGGACCCTATGCGTAAAAGTATACTGACTATTGCACCAGACTCTTGGACTATACGTGAAATCGTAAACGAATTTTGTTGTTCTTTTAGAATTACACATGAATCGAGGAACTTGAAAAGATCGGGTGGTGTATTAGCAGTTCCACCTTTTAAGAAAGGAAAAAATTTAGATGAAAGAACAGTGACAAAAGTAATCGAATTCTATGAATCTGAGGAAATTGGTCGGATCATGCCTAACAAAAAGGATACAGTTACTATAAGATATGATGGGAAAAAGGAAAGAAAGCAGAAGCATTTGCTTCTTCACGATGTAAAGATTTTGCATAGAATGTTCAAGGAAAAATATCCAGAGTATCCTTTGGGTTTGTCTAAATTTGCCGAGCTTCGGCCTAAATGGTGTGTGCTTGCTGGAAGTTCAGGTACGCATAGTGTCTGTGTCTGTACTATTCATCAGAATTTTAAAACTATGTTTGATGCTGTGAACCTGAATATCTTAACGAAAAATTCTGAAATTAAGCTAAATGATTATAAGGATTGCATAAATTACGTTTTATACAGAACGCCGACCCATGATTGCTATTTGCGATATTGCTCAAAATGTTCTAGTACTGAAAAATTTTCTGATTTAATATTGAATTTGTTGGAAAGGAATAAATGTCAACAAATAATATTCAGTAATTGGACTTCAACGGACAGATGTACTCTTGTGCAAGAATGTTTGCCTGCAGAAGATTTGGTTGAAGAATTATGTAATCGTTTAGAAAAACTTATACCACATCACTTCATATCTCAAGCTCAAACAGAATTTTTATCTAAAAAGAAAGAAAATTTACGAGAAGATGAGGTATTGGTTTACTGTGATTTTTCGGAAAATTTCGCGTATGTTGTACAAGATGCTGCACAAGCTTTCCACTATAATAACGATCAATGCACAGTCTTTCCTGTTGTATTTTACTATCGTTCCAAAACTGGGGTACACAATAAAAGCATTATTTTACTTTCAGATAGCACAAAACATGATGCAGCAGCTGTGTATATGATGCAAGAAAAGGTAATACCAGAAATAAAAGAAGTGTCCTGAAGTAAAGAAAATATATTATGCTTCCGATGGGGCGAAACAACATTTTAAGAACAAAACGCAAATGAGCTATTTAATGAATCATAAACTTGATTTTGGTATAGAGGCAGAATGGCACTGTAGTGCAACGTCGCATGGAAAATGCGCTTGTGATGGTATTGGGGCATGTTTAAAAAGTTAAGCAACGCGTTACAGTTTGCAGGTCAAGCCAAACGACGCTATTTTAAATTCACGCTCACTTTTTGATGGGGCGAGATCTAAGTTAAAAAATATCAAGTTCTTTCATTATTCCAAAGAAGAACATGGAAAAATAATGACCAAACTCAACAGACGTTTTCCCAAACCACTTGCTGTCCCCGAAATTTATTTCTAAATATTTGGACGTTAATTCGAAATAGCGGATACTATATTACGAACAGTTTTTCTGGGAATCAATCGATTTGAAAAACCTGTCCTCCATATTGGATCCGCCATTTGGAATTTCGAAAAGCTGGGTTTATATTCGTGGTCAGCGACCCCAAAAACCCCCGTATACCATATTTGGTGAAAATCGGTTGATTTACAAAAAAACGTCCGCCCAAAAAATTTGAACCGCCATATTGGAGGACCATTTTAAATTTTTTTATCTAACTGCACCAGCTTTAAAGAGCCGTTCATTAGATACAATTTGAGTCAAAGTACGGTCCAATCTCTAGCAAATTTTTTTTTCTACAAGTTTTTTTTGCAAAATTTTAAATTTTCCTGTCACTTCCCGTCGCCATTTTGGATCCGCCATTCTGAATTTCTTGAATATAATCTCGTATTCAGGTTCAGCGACCCCAAAAACATCTGTGTACAAGATTTGGTACAAAACGGTTGGATTTGATGAATTTGTCCACAAAATGGTAATCCAATCGCTTGCAAAATTTTTTTTCTGCAAGCTTTTTTTGCAAAATTTTCAATTTTCCTATCACTTCTGGTCGCCATTTTGGAGCCGCCATTTTGGAGCCGCCATATTGATTTTTTTGGGCACTTACAATTTTGGCCACAGCTCTGATCCACTTGACATGAATTATCCCATATATATGTATATAATTTATCAAAACCGAACAAAACGAAAAAGATAATCAAAACCGAAATAAAGCAAGGAATAATATAAATCAGATCAAATCAACTTTAATAAATTTTCTACTAAAGCCGTCCTGAATACATCGAGGCCGACTGTCCAAAGTGGAACAGCCTGAAAAAAAGGTGGAACTATCAACGAGAGTTTTGAACCTAGCTAAAAGAATATCATAGCGACGTTGCGAATAAAGAAACACGATCAACGGGCAGAGGGGCCCTCACTGTAAATGATTTTATGGAGAAAGCATAATAATCTTATGTTTGTGTAGCTTAAATGGCACCCAGCAATAGCAGACGGATATTATGAAATAGGATCACTGCGATGCATTCCATGAACGAACCGAAGACAATCATTAAAAGCGACATTAATCATACCAGCACAGGCTAGAAATTGCCATTGAAGATAACTCAGAAATCCCTTTACTTTTTGACTCTAACCTGATTCTGTATGCAAGTTACTGTAAAGGTGGAGTGATGAAGGGTTGTAGCTCAAGAGGGACCAATAGTTTAGAATGATTAAGTGAAGGCAAATTGTCTCCTGACTATGCAAAAACGCGATCCAAAGCTAGGCACATATTTCTGATGTGAGTGTGAATGCTGATAACAGGGCCCACTAATGTACAACTGGCAATCATCGGTGTATAAAGGAATTTGCGGACGCAGTATTACAGAAGACAAGTCGGTGATGTATAAGCAAAATAATAGTAAATCAAAAGACCAACCTCCGTCTTAACCTGCTGAGTTCTAGAAATAATTTCGATAACTTAATTAATTTAATCGATAATTTATGTATGTAGCAATATATCTTGATACTATCAAAAGCTTAAGAGAACTTTAGAGCAACTAGATGACCGATATCTTCCCTATTTAACGCAGCTCTTAAGTCCATTGATACCTGTTGCAAAGCAGTTTTGCAGTGTTTTCGACTGCCATTTAGAAAGGTAAGAGAACCGATTAAGATGGTCAATAAGTTTGTTACAGATAAGTTTCTCGAACACCTTCGCCAGAAACATAATACATTAGAAAGTGTGATTGTGAAATTAAAGTGAAATAGTGTATATAATCTAAATATGGTGGCATGTTTAATATTTGAGAAGCAAATTATGTAAACGTTCCCTACCAACAATTCGAAATAAAATTACTACAAGAAGCTATGGAACCCAGAGGAAAGGATCCAGAGCTTTTTTTTGACGACGAGCTAGAAGAAGAAGAAACCACTCTACACATGACAGATTGTTTCAGTGCCCTCTTGAACCTTAACTCTTTATTGGAAGAAGAGAAATCATCGATGGAAGGGTCCATAAATAAGTTAAAAGTATCAAAGGTAGAACAGAAATCATCGACGGCCAAATTAAAAGCATCAATGAAAGAACAGCAAGCATCGAGGGTAGAATAGAAATCGTCGACGGCCGAGTTGGAATCATCGATGGAAGGGTCAGTTGGTGAGGTCAAAGTAGCAATGGAAGAACACATTAATAGTAGCTGAGCTTAAGGTATATGGGGAAAAAGTGAAAGCTGAAATGGAAATTTCTATGCAAAATAAATTTTGAAAAAGAAAATCGGAGAACTTAAGGCGCATACATATATACATACCCACATATATATATATATATATAGTCGGATATAAATTAAAGAAGAAAGAACAGTTTAAAGATGATGTGGATGCAATTTATCTACGGACATGACTGTAAACGACTTCATCCTCCAACTTTTGATTGTCAAACTGCCCGGCAAACATCCAGACTATAGTTTTACACAGCAGCGGCAGTAGACTTCTGAACTGACGAGGAGAAAGCCAAATCTTTATTAATCTTGGCATTTAGAGGCGCAACAGCAACAAACAATTCTGGTGGAGCAAATATACAGTTACCTATTTCCCATACAAGCATTAGAGTTGCGGTACGTAAACCAGCCCACGCAAGAGGTTTAACGTCTCCAGCTACGGATTAATTAAGAGCCTTATATTCAATCACAAATGTTCAGAGATTGGAAGATCATAATATGAATAAATTCAAAGAGGTCACATATAAGCTACGCATTACAATCATACTGCGATGATCCGCAAAAATAAGTGGTATGACTTAGGGTATTTCAAAGCTAGGAAAATTTTATTAAGATTCTGTATCGGAGAAATAACTCACAAATGATAACAAACAGGTCTCTCTCGACAAGAACTAGTTCAGGTTACGGATATAAAAGAATGGTGGGCAATAGTTAGTCAACTGAAGCAAAAGAAGTTCATATGTAGAAGCGATGTGTTTATGACTTGCAGAAAATTTTACACGATTGCTGAACCCGAATCTTACGCATTAGGCTGACCTATACATACAAGATTAGATTTTAGATGTACCCATTACTGTAGAAGAAATACAGTCGGTCCTGGTGAAAGCAAAAGATTGTAAATAGTACATAGTAGTAAATAGTACTGTAAATAGTACATAGTAGTAAATAGTACAGTAAATATAGCAGATACCCTCCGAAAAATGACCTACCGGAATTTGACTTGATAACTCGTTAGGGGGGCATAAAAAAAACTTAATGCTAGATTTCCGAATTGACCCCCCCCCCTGTTTTTGATAAAATCCAAAAAAAACTTTGGAATGCGTTTTTCTCGGAATCTATGGGTTTTAGAGAAAAGTTTATTTAACAAAAAATGTTCAGGACATTGTTAACTACATTTTTTGTCATGACTTAAATTACAAAAGGTAGGTGGCGCTAAAGTATCAAAAAAGTGGTTTTTTGGCATTTTCGTTAAGAATAAATAATTTTTTCATATTAATGTAAATGGGAAAATTGTTCGTCATAAAAATATCTACATTTTTTATTTAGACAATTTTTTTGTAAAACACCGTTCTTTTTGTTAAATAAACTTTTCTCTAAAACCCATAGATTCCGAGAAAAACGCATTCCAAAGTTTTTTTTGGATTTTCTCAAAAACAGGGGGGGGGGGGTCAATTCGGAAATCTAGCATTAAGCTTTTTTTATGCCCCCTTAACGAGTTATCAAGTCAAATTCCGGTAGGTCATTTTTCGGAGCAACCCTATTTTTTCGTGCTATATTGACTGTACTAAAAGCTCATTAGATCGGATATATGTTGCATTTAATAGACTGTCACTTACGAAACGAACTAGCGAACAAATTAAATAAGTTTTATATGGACGCTTATGTATCTGCGTCTTTTAGAAATGTCATAATTTACTCTTTGTATAAAAGGGTAATACTAAAAATGCCTCTAGTTACAGGGGGATATCGAGGATTCAGACTGTAAGGTATTTACGGGAATATTACTATTTAGACTCAATAAGTGGTCCGAGGAAAATAATAAAACAAAAGAATGTCAAGGCAGTTTGTGTAAAAACTACTCAAATGTAGATAATATGTTCAGCCTAAATAGTACCGTTCACTTAAGTCTTCACCCTCACCTCTAATCTGTGTAATAATAGACGGAGTTATAGCTGATCTCTACGAAATCAATGCCGGTGTACCTCAGGGTTCGGTTCTCTTACCAACCTTACTTCTTCTTTTATCAATAATCTTGCATCTCTCACTTACAATCCTCTAAATGGTTTCGCCGATGACAGCACCCTTGATCTCATGTACTCTTTTCATTCTGTAATGAATTCTTGTGGGAATTCTGGATTGGGGCAGAGCAAACTGTGTTATGTTTAATGCATTCAAATCTCAATGCTGTTTATTGTCCTTTAAAAATGCTCAAACCACCCTAAACCTATTTCATTCGACGGAGTGAATATACCCGATTCGCCCTCTTTAAACACCTTGGGTAATGATATATACAATAACCTTTGCTGGGCCGACCATATATTTTATTTCATCAAAAATGCGATGAAATGTTTGGGTTTTTTTACGGAGATGTAAGAAATGCTTCAGCCCGTCTCACCCCGTGTCACACCATGTTGACCGTGTAAGACAAAGTACAACGTAAGGCTATTAAAC
Organism: Leptarthrus brevirostris; assembly: GCA_964036015.1. Taxonomy (NCBI): domain Eukaryota; kingdom Metazoa; phylum Arthropoda; class Insecta; order Diptera; family Asilidae; genus Leptarthrus; species Leptarthrus brevirostris. The sequence goes on along the minus strand of OZ038376.1, from coordinate 17,474,480 downwards.
TCATTGGCGATCCCTCAATCTCTGATAGCATTGACACTCTTCTATCGCTATTTCCACTGGCATTGTTCTAACTTAATTGATAGTCTGATTCGTTGCAGACACATCACAATGCGCGAGATACAACAGCATCAAGTCACCCCCTCCCCTATATACCAATCATATCAAATTTGAACGTATTCTCACCAGAACAACACGAATGTGAAACAGTTTCCCATCTTCTGTTTTTCCCTCGTCTATTGAGCCCGGAAATTTCGAGCGAGGCATACATCGACACCTCTTTCACTCAATTCTTGAACCCCAAATTCCTTTCCTTAATTCCAGTTAAGAAAAACGTCTATGTGTTTTTCGTAGATTTAAAAGCGGTTTTTGACAGGTCTGCTCCCATATGGAATGGAAGACGTTTATCACTGTTCATTTGAAACGAAGACGGGGGTATGGCAAGAAGATCTTCCAAATCTAGGTCTATGACCTAGAGAAATTTTTGAAAGAAGGTATCAGAGTAGGTGACATTCCTGTGAGCCTGCTGATGTATTCAGATGATATTGTTAAATTGACTGATGATCCTGCTAAGTTACAGAGAATGATGTATATTAGAGATGTATCGTAACAGGTGAAATGTCCTCAAAGAAGGACACCCTAGCGAAGAACAGTATTAAAGTTAAACCGAATAAGTTTCTAAGGAGGACTGATGTCGAGCTTTGAGATTAATATGTATAAGATATTGCTGCATTAACGCGATCATTCGTTTGTTATGGAGCGCAGATGTGGGTTTATAATGAGTACAAAATGAAATTGTTTCGTCTACCAAATACTACGCCAAACTATATGATATACCTTGAAAGTGGCCTTAATAAAATTGCCCTATACACTGTAAAATTGCACCTTAATTATTTTATTAAAACACTAAATTTAGACCAAAGGATATTGCCCAAAAAAAATAACTATTCAGTGCATAAGTTATCAGTTAGTTGGGTGCAGGAACTTTTGAAGTATAACCAGTAAATAGGAGGTAGTATAAATTTGACAGTCACAACAGTATAGATTGGATAAAGATAAAAATAGAAATAGTAAAAGGAGCAATTTATAGCGCAAGCGTTCTGACGTACGAATGGATTAATAGATATTTTAAAGATGAGTTTCCAGTAGGCATTATGAAAATATTATTTGAAACGCGTGGTGTACTTACTTGATCTCAATACTAAAGCATGGAAAAAGAACATATTTGAATTCTGTTCAATGTACAATAGAGATGAGATAGAGAACCCTTTTGATCATTCGGTAACCTTAATCCTCGTGAGAAAATTCAGCCCTATGAGTCCATGATAGAGGCGAGTCGAAAAAGGCTGCCTATGCGCGTAAATGTAAAGCTGAATAAGTTTGCACAATACATTAAATATCTTGAACTGAAATTGTTACAGTCATGTTGTTTTGTTTTGGTTTTTTTAAGCCATTCTCATTCGAAAAAAGGCAAAACTATCTAAAATATTTATTAATTCAGATAATGCGAATTTACTTTATTTACTAAAACTACCTAAATTCTATGTCTCCCGAAGATCTAATTTTATAACGATCGACACTTACATTTTAGGTAAAAATTAACCGCAAAATAATAAGTTTTCGTTTCTCTCGTATTTCAAAGTGCTATTGCAAAATATCTTGAAAAAATCAAGAACTGGCATTGCGTACGAGAAATATTTACTACAACTTTTGTCATAATAAGACATGATACACCTGCTCTAATTACTTGTTTAGTGGGAGGAACGTATGCAGCAAAATATTATTTAATTCCAAGGTAATTAACTAACTCGGAAAATAATGTTCAACTGATTGCAATCTAAAAGTGCAATTGATTACGAAATTAAATAAAGAATACTGTACGATATAAGAAATTATTTTTAATAGACAAAAACCGGCCTTCGCGTTTATAATTAACTTCAATTTACCTGTTTACATCGAATTCATGAAAGAATTCCTGCTGCTTTGCTTCACAACTTTTATTGGTTTTTTATTTAGAAAAAAAAAATTGACACTATACACATTCGTTCAATAACTACGCGTGCATCTCAACAGTTTGAATTAGACTGACCAAATGAGTAGCACTCACCTGAATATACTGCTTGCCAGGTGGAAGATATACAGAGCACCGTTAAGAAGACAAGGTTTAAAGCAGCAAAAATCCGATGGGGGAGGGGGAGTAATAGCTACAAGAAGGGGAAATTTCACTTTTCCACATCAAATATTATGATTCCAATGTAACCTCTTTCTGGTTCTTTATATCGCAATCAATTTCTTCGATTTGCGATGATTTGAATTGAAAAATTTCATAACGCTTATGGTAAATGACATTTTGTAAATACTGACCAGATTATGCATCAACTTTGTTCATACCTAGATGTGAGCTTAATTAGATTCTTACTTTTATGACTATTATAAAGTCATAAATAGAATAGTATTTATAACAGATGGCATAAGCTAAACTTACTTGCCGTATCTAGTGAAGCGAGGATCATCTCCTATCGCAATCGTAGGGTTCATTCGAAAATAACTTATTTTCGGACATTTTTTTGTTTTTAGAATTCCATACCTTAAAAGGTAAAAACAAAAACCGTATACGATGATCCTTGTGTCCGTCCGTCTGTCTCTCACAGAGGTTTTTTTATCGAAAACAACGTGACGTAAGATTTTAAATTAGGCAAAAGTTAGGTCTTCTAAAGTGCGGAGGTGGTCGGGTCCTGAAAAAAACTTCTTTGTTTTGTTTCCAAAAGCTCAAAATGTGCGAAAAACATCGCCCTTGACCACGACCTTCTATGTTTCTAATGCTAAAATTTCGATATGATTATGGTTAGTAGGGGAGTGCGTGGTTAGGGGGGTAGTTACCAACTTATAAATATAATCGCTACTAACAAAATAAAGAGAGTATGAGTTTTTTCACGTCTTTCATTCGCCAGATTTATTGTCTTGTGTCGTCAAACAAACCCTTCGGAAATGAAGAACAGAAACAATTTGCATCTTCTCAGCCATTTTCACGAGAGTACCATCAGGACTAGTCGAAAAAATAATTGATAACTCCAGATGGAGTTGGCAAATATCAAAGGGTCAAAAATATGCAATAAAAAAGCAAGTCGGGTTATATGGCAAATCGGTTTTGATATAATACACTTATATGAAACTCGTTATAACAGGTTTAAATCCCACCGGCGATGACCCATTGATCTTTTCTGCTGACAATAGATTACGATTAAAATGACCATTGGGGGTTGTAGAGATAATGGCGGCGGTTCTTAATTCAATATAAATTGTAGGACAACTTGCAATTATTGTTTCGAATTGAGGGAAGCTCTTCTCCCGCCCCATGCCCAACAAGGGGTTACAAGAATTAGAGAGAGAGAGAAAGATATGGAATTTTCGGTGACACATTTTTTGAATTTGCGGCCAAGCCCGATCTTCAAAAGAACTTACGAACTCCAAATATCTGGGCTAACTATATATAGCTCGAAAAGTGAAAAAAATACGATTGCTTAAGAGCGTGGTGGGCACGCAAAGATTGCGTTGAGTTATTTCTAAGATTTTCATAGACTTGTTCTGCTTTAGAGAGTTTAAAAATTAGAAGGGGGATACTTTATTTATTTATTATTCGCAAAATTTATCAGGCCTGAAATAAAAAAAAAATTCAGTACAAAGGCCTCTTAAATGAGAATGAACAAAATAAAAATAAAAGAGTTAATAATTTTCTCAGATCAATACAATTATGTACAATTTCAAATACAATTGAAAATCCGGAAAAAAAACTACTGCAATAAATACTGGGGCCTAAAAAAACTTTAACGCAGCTGATTCTCGCTTTAGATTTAGAAAGATTAAAATCAAGGCAAGAAATTGATAATAACAGCTCATTGAAACCATTGTGTGGGGAAGAGAAGCCTGGAGAAAGTCCCTATGTCAAACAGAACGAACAACAGTTCCGGTGTGCCAACGAAATTCTGTAAGATAAAAGAAGTCCAAGATCTATTGCGCCTATCCGCTAGCGTGTCCAAATAGAGCAGCCCAAGCCTGTTCTTATAGGTAGAATCATAAGCTTATTCCATGGAAGGCCACGGAATGCAAATCTGGGGAATATACGCTGAACAGCCTCAGTACGAGCAATGTGTACCGCATAGGTAGAAGGCCAAACAGGACAGGCATACTCCAATGTGAATCAAAAACAACACCAAGATCCTTTATTCAGTCAGGTCTGGTTAGCAAGTTGCCACTAACAGAATAAGCATAAATCAATGGATCATTTCTTCTAACATACGAAACAAACATACACTTATCAACGTTCAGAGGCATAATGAACGTAATAGACTAAGAATTAAATGACTGAAGATCAGAATTCAGTGCAAAGCAATCATTAATGTCGGAGACTACACGAAAAGTCTTAGCATGTTCATTCGAGATAGCCAACATGGAACTCATGTCATTGATTAAAATAATAAACAGAAACGGGCTCAAACAATTGCCCTGGGATACGCCAGAAGTTATTGATAATTCTAGAGAGCGAAACCCCAAGAACAGAACACACTGTGTTCGGTTAGAGAGGTAGAAAGAAGAATAAGATTGAACGAAAGGAGAAGGAAACACATGGAAAGGCAGATTGGAAATGGGTCTATATTGGGAGATATCGCCTTCTTTAACGTTCCACAATTTAAGAAAAATACCACAGGATATAGAAGAGTTAAATAAATAAGCAAAGAAGGAGCATAAGATATGTGGAAGATATGGATGTGACGGAGGATATGTGTTCAGATTAATAAACTCACCCAAACTAATATGTCGGTACTCCGGTTATTGAACCTCATTGTATAGGGGTAGCCACCACTCGTGAGCTTACGATTAATGAAACTCCGGAACTCGCTAGCCCTCAGTAAGTCACGATAGGGAAGTTTGCACTCATAAGTGTAACGGCCACGCTGATCAAAATAAACAAGAAAATCGTTGTCACTCCGAGAGGGCCAAAACCTTTTAGGATTTTTTAAGATCAGATTTATTAATCCAAGGACGCAAAGATTAAGGGTCCCAAAATACTGAACGGGCAAAACATATAAACTTTAAGTCCTAAAATAATTCTATAGTACTATCATGACTTTGAAACCAATTATTTCGTAAAGGCTAAAATTAAAAGGTCCTAAAACATGTTTAGGGGACCAAACAAACAAAAAATTTTATGACAGGGGGGGGGGGGGGGACAATCTCCACCGTTTGTGAGTTACAGGGTGATTCATAAATTTCAGTTTGTCATGGCATGTACCCTTTTAGTTATATCCCTTTTATTTTTATCTCTTGATCTACCCAAAGAAGCCACATTAAACAAACGCTAAAAACAACTATCCTAATGACCTTTTCAACACTACTGATCTAGCTCCAACCATTGTACGTACAGGCACTTACAAAAGTGAAAAAAATGGTTTGCTATTACCTAAAATTCAGCATTTTCCCAAATTTTCTCCGAAATTCATGTAATTAGTACACTACTTTTTTATTTTTATTGGATTCCCAATCTTATTATCTACCTTTCCAAAAAGGTGCAACATGGCAAGGTAGACACAGGATTACAAAAACGGCATCCTTAGAACTCCATGAGTACCTTATTATTTTATTGCAGGTAGGAAATTCTTTAAACAAACAAAATTAACTTTTGGTAGCCAGAATTCACACCCTTGTATCCTGGCGTTCTGTTACTCGTACCGGGTTTTTCATCGAGGGGATTACGTCCATATAATCAGCACCCAGCCCAAGGACTACTGGAAGGAAATTCTGAAAAAAAGCTGAAATTTAGCACATGGCTTCTGGAACGCGACATTGACTACAAAGCGTTTCAGGACCAAATTATGTGGACGGATGCATTTCCATTCACCAGAGATGGTATAACGAACTTCTATAACCTCCATACCTGGTCGAACACTATTCACACCGATTCCTTGGCCTGCTTGATCTTTAGACCTTACCCAATTGCACTTTTTTTTATGGGGAACAATGAAGGATGAAGTTTATTCAAGCCCAGTTAACAATAGGGAGGATTTAGTTAGCCGACTTGGGAATGCAGCGACGAAAATACGGGAGAGGCTGGCTGCAATACGCCTTAAACAGGGACTTAGAAGGAGATGGCTGGCATGCATCCAATCACGGGTATGGGCAATCTAATAAAAATAAATAAGGGGTGTACTAATTACATGAATTTCGGAGAAAATTTGGGAAAATGTTGAACTTTAGGTAATCGCAAACCATTTTTTTCAATTTTGGAAGTGACTGTACCTGTAATGGCAGGAGTTAGATCAACATTGTGGATAATTTTGGAAAGGCCATTGGGATAGTAGTATTTTAACGTTTGTTTGATATGGCTATTTTGGGTAGATCAAAAGATAAAAATAAAAGAGTAATGTGCATACCATGAAAAACTGAAATTTATGAATCACCCTGTAACTTCCAAACGCTTGAGATTGCCCCCCCCCCATTCCCATACAATTTTTTGTTTGCCTAGTTGGGATCTATCACCCTACTCATTTTGACACGTCAGATCTGAAACACCCTGTACATATATATCAGTAAAAGTCCCATTGCAATTGGTTTAGCCGTCCGAGAAATTATCTCGAACAAACAAACAGACACCCAGACAAAAACTGCAATTCAACCTACAATTTAAAGTGAATATCGAACTACCGATATAACTCTACAAACCCACCCTTCCCCCACAATACCTTCTAGAGGTATTAAAAAACAAACCCGTGTCACCGCCGTGTGGTACAACATATTATTATAATACAATCCTTACTAAATCCAATTTTGAAGTAGGTAAATAAGAAAACCCAGGAATGATGAACATTTTAATGCCATAAACCAGTACCCCTAATATAGAACGAGAATACACGATGACCTGAAATCAAAGTATTTTTATACTCCAAGCACCTTTTGTTCATACTTAATTAATTTAATTAATAAAACACGATTAAAAAGGATAATAACATCTTAGCATACAAATCGAACATAAGAGGAAATTTTTCCGAATTCATTAAAATGCAAGAAAGTAGAATGAATAAAGTGCGGACTGGAATTTCAAATGAAAATGAGCGAAATGGAAAAAGACAGAAAATAGTCGTAGTGAAAGTCAACAATAAGTCGTGACTGAAAATATTTGCGAATAATCATATGGTATATTATGTTTTGGCGAACTCCCAAATAAACCATTTGACTAATTTGTTTTTTTTTTTTTTGGGGCACCGGAATTTCTTCTGCTTTACCACAGGTATTTGATTCCCACTGGATGACGTCAGTATCTAAATTTATTACATAGAACTGATCTGCAGCAATTGATTCCAAATAAAATCAATGTCACTTTAAAATCAGGTAGTGAATAAAGTAGAAGACGACACTGAATCTCACATCAGTTATGTTCCTAATGTTTTCTACTGTGTAATTTACATTTGCGGCTGGTTTTTTACGGACACTTTACCCTACATCCGAAACAACTCTTCATTTGAACCCTACATAACTCACCACTGTATATCTGCCCAATTTGTTGTGTTTTTTGGTACGGTATGATTTTCGATTTCAAATTTGAAAGTTTTATATTTAGTCTCTCACACACCGATTCGATACTCCTAGTGGTACGGAATTTGACATGTATATCGCAATTGATTTTTTACCTGCTAGTGTGTTTCTAGTTTTGAACAACAACAAAAATTTTAAATTAGAAAATTGCCTTCCCTCCCACAATGTTAACCCGCTGCCGCCTTAAATTACTACCAGCACTTTATCACCGGTGCCTATTCAAATTCTTACATAAATAATTTTTAATAAGAAAAAATAAATTAAGGTGAAAGTAACCTATTTAAGTTAAATAATTTTATTGTATAATACAATCGATGTTAGTATAACCTGGAAATTATGAATTCCCGGGTGATGTATATATTTTCCATATATCCAGATACTTCAATGATATCTTCCTGACTTGAAAACCTTCGAAGCATGTTGCAAATTATTTTACTTCTTAAAGAGAATTTGATGTACCAGAAATTGAACTTGCGATGGGGACCACAATTTCTCTTGGATTGTGATTCGTACTTCAAATTAGAACTAGTAAAATATAAGCAAAACATAGAATTTCTCATGGAATATAATTCGTACTGGAAATTAGAAGTGAAAATAAGCACAACAGACAGGGAAAGATTAACCCAAAGATTATTTGAATCTTTCCGCTTAATTTTATTGCAACTGGTTTTTTCTTCAATTATCCAGTACTAGTACAATTGCGCAAGGGTAGGTTCGTCCACTTGTCAAAACTACTTCCAAAACAGATACCAGTGGTCAGTCAGTAGGTGAGTTAGTAGGACGAACTACGGGCATTGGTGTGCTGCTTAGGAACGGCTCAGGAAATTAGTATCGGCCTGTAATTAAGTAGGCTAGGCTTAAGTACGTAAAGGGCTGTTGGTTGTTAGGGCTTTGTAAACAAATTGAGATGGAAAAACCTAAGGGATTTAGAATGTATTCGTAAATCGTATGCATGCGCGTTAAGCTGAAAAGCCCTAAAAGAGTTGAAGAAGTTAAGCTGTAAAATATTAATAAAGCGTTGTCCATCGTATTAGACTGTAGAGCACTATCAAGTTGGACTGTTTAGTTTTACAAAATTTTTACTACAAAAAATCCTGAATATTATCCATTACTTTTTAGGCCCTAAAGTTTAGGGTAATCTGGCAATGGGATATTTCTGACAAACTGGATACAGACAGTGCTAAACAGCAGGGTCATCAATGCCAGTTTAGGGGATTTTTCCATTAGGAGAACAGTTCACAGAGGTACACCACAGGGGGGAGTATTGTCACCCCTGTTTTGGAACATCTTTCAAACAAAATCCTGAAATCTCTCGTCAACAAAAAATTTAAAAACGGTAGCGTACGCAGACGACATAGTCTTGCTGACAAAAGGAAAGTTCCTACAAACGGACAGTGACGTCATGAGCTCTGCCTAGACAGACATATCAAAATGGGCAGAGGACAACGGTCTTATGATAAACCCCCGTAAGACAGAATTGGTCCTGTTCACAAGGAAATACAAACTACCTATTTGGAAACCACCAAAACTTAAAGATAGTGTCCTAAAACTCTCCTCGGAAGCCAAGTTTCTGGGCGTCATATTCGATTCCAAATTGAATTAGAGACGGAATATGGAAGCAAGGATGAAGAACAGCAGGTGCAATAAAATCCACACCACAAGCTGGTTTGGAAGCCATTTTACACCTTCAAACCATAGAACTTCATAGGAAAAGAATGGCAGCTCTGAGACTCAGAGAAAACAGCCAATGGACACCACAGAATTTTGGACATGCAGTCATACTGAACTTCTTTAACCAAAATGGGTTGCACCCCTAAACGGATTATATGAAGCCACAATATGACTTTAGAAAACCCTTTTCCGTTATTATACCTAACAGACAAGATTGGAAGCACTCTGAAAACATAATTAAAGGAACTGCCATCTTCACAGATGGATCGAAAGTGGATTGGAGCTGAAGTTTTCTCGGAAGCGCTGCAAATAAGTTAGTCGTATAGACTCACCAACGAATGCAGCATCTTCCAAGCGGAAATATACGCTTTAATGAAAGCTGCAGCTGAGATCACTATTTGTGTGGACAGTCAAGCAGCACTCAAGGCGCTGAACTCCAACGTGATAAAGTCAGAATGCGTGAAAGACTGTATCAGAGCCCTAAGAAATATTTCACACCATACGCTTAGGCTCTGCTGGGTTCCAGGACATGTCGGTGTAGAGGGTAACGAAAAATCCGAAGAACTGGCCAAAATTGGTTTGAGTACAGACATAGACATTCCGGTGGAAAAGGTATACCCTCCCCTTAACACAGCAAAAAGTCAAATTGATAGACATTACTCCAACATGACTTCGGAACGGTGGAAAAATATCAGTTACTGCTTCATAACACAAAGTATCTGGCCGGAGCTGATTCATAGCAGAACTTCAAATATCTTATCCTTCTATAGAAAGCGCATTCGAACACTCGTCGGCGTCATCACCGGACACTGCCCCATAGGAGATATGGCCATTAGACTCGGCGTACCATCGAATGAGTTCTGTAGAAGCTGCAGAGATGAAGAAGTAACTGAGTCCATAGTGCACCTGCTCTGCGAATGTCCGACTCTAAAAAATTACGACTGGCCTGACCTTACGCTTTTGGAGTATTCTTACTTTGTTCGTACTATTCGTGCTTGGAGTCATTTAACTGCTGATGCGCAAATTTAGGGAATTAGCAACGCAATGCTTTATTATTATAGAGGAAGGAGTTACACCACCTTAAGATTTTTAAAAAATCAAAATTTTTTTTGGCTGGATAATTTTCTTATAATATAAGATAATAGACTCGCATCAGAGTCAGCGACCAGACAGATGCTAGCGGATAAAGTCTGGCAGTAGATATTGTTGAATATACTTTTATATAATATCTTTGACCGATGCATGTTTAGTGCACTACTGTATGGGTAATATAAAAGAATATTTGATTTAAATACGCTAACCTTGTACTTTATTCGGTCAAAATCGGTCCACGTGTTACGAAATTATGCCGTGTCATACTCGGCAAAAAAAAAATTTAAAATACATGTCGCAGTTAGAACCTTATTCTTTTTGGGAGGTCGGTTGCTATCGACTCGAAATTTGGAATAGTTTTACATAGTGCTTGCCAATCTTTATTGGAAATGAAAACATTTCAGAAATATTTTTATTTTTATTGCAAAAGTGTCGAAAGACGGTGGGGGGGGGTCACAATTTTAATGTGAGGTTTTTCTAGGTCAGGCAGGGTATCATGTGAGAGAGCTTCATTTGGAAATTGGCATTGGAAAATATATTTTCATTTCCTCTTATGCCGCATAACTTTCGACTTCTGATGAAAAATGTCTAACAACATACCATCCCCCCCCCCCCCTATTTCTTAACTTTAAGCACTTTTGATGCTTTCATTACTTTTCCGAACTTACTAAAATTCACCAAGGTACGATAAACAACGTGCAGGCTTGAATCTCAAATAAAAGTAAGCGGGCCGATCTCTTGCTGAATTAGAATTACTAAGAGCTCTAAATGCAACTTAATTTTCATTATGATGCGAGTTTAAACGAAATTAGAAAAAACGGTAAAATGTTTTCAGTAAGAGTTGGAGAGTTAAATCAATTGGTCGAGCAGCACGGTCACCACGTCATAGCTTTCGGGTTCGAGACTAGGTCTCCCCGTGGGTTTTTAAAACAGAATCTAAAAAAAATACACCCCGTCTTTGGGCTATTGTCTACCTCGTAGCAAAGCAAAAACAAGGCATTCAAGTTTCCTTAGTTCCCGTCCCTAATTCCCTTCCTGCAAAAACCATGCTAACGCATCAACGGGTTATCCCGTAGGCTTTAGCCACATCCTAAATAAAAAGTTTAGTTTATACATTTATTACATAATTACATAACCGAATATTTCATTAAAAATATATACACAATAGAGGCCCACGAGGTGTCGATGTATGCGCCGTTTAAAAGTATCAGGCTTATCAGACGAGGAAAAAACAGAAGTTGATAAACTGTTCCACATTCGTGTTGTTCTGCTTAAAAAAGATTCCCGAAATTTCACGGTACGTCCAAATTTGACCTGGAGAGTATAGGGGTGAGAGCGACTTGTACATAGATCCTGTATCCTGTATCTACAAGGAATCAGGCTAGCAATTCCGTTAGAACAATGGCGATGGAAATAGCGATAGAAGAGTGAGGGACAACCGACATTCCGTCGATGCTCCAGAGAGTCAACACCCTCAGAGATTGAGGAATCGCCAATAAGTTTAATAGCCTTACGCTGGACTTTGTATAACGCGGACAATGCGGTGTGTCCGACCCCTGCCAAAATATGAGAATTATATTCAAGTCTAGGCCTAATGAGGGACTTGTAGATCAGCGCTAAGTCAGGTGGGGTGAAATATTTCTTACATATCTGTAGAAACCCCAAACATTTCATCGCATTTTTAGCGATTGCAAATATATGATCAGTCCAGCTAAGATTACTGGATATCTGAATACCCAAGATGTTTAGGGAGGCGAATTGGGTTTATTCACTATGTCGACTGAAATGGGTTGAGGGTGAACTGGGCGTTTTTTAAGGGACATTAAATAGTATTGAGTTTTGGATGCATTAAACGTAACACGATTTGCTTTGCCCCATGCGAGGACTATAGAAATGTCGTTGTTTAATGATCTAAACATGCGTTCCCGATGACTTCTGTAGCATTTCCACGTGATTTTATTACAGAATCAAATGAATATGCAAAATCAAGGGTGCTGTCGTCGGCGAAATTATGAAAAGGATTGAGAGTAAGGGATAAAAGATCATTAATAAAAAGAAGAAAGAAGGTTGGTGAAAGGACTGAACCCTGAGGTACACCGGCATTTATTTCGTAGGAATCAGATGTAACTCCTTCAATTACTACACGGATTGAAAACTCTCTATCCATTTAACGAAGGTAGGGTGCAGACCAAATGTTTGAAGTTTTACTAAAAGAGCAGCATGCCAGACTCTATCAAAAGCCTTTAAGATATCAAGAGCGACGATTTCGGACTCACCAAAATTATGGAGACAATGATTCCAACGCTCCGTTAGAGCTGTTAGTAAGTCTCCGGTTAAGCGGCCAGCGCGGAAACCGTACAGGCAATCGTTGATAAGATGGTTATTTTCTAGATATTTCAACAACTGAGAGTTGATGAGTGATTCAAAAACTTTAGATATGATCGAGGTTAGTGCAATTGGTCTGTAGTTTACATGCGATTGATGTTATGAAGATTTAGTTTTGTTTTAATCAGTGAAGTGATAAGTTTAAATAAGTAAAGTGAAGCGGTGTATTGTGAAGACTAATTGAAAAGATAATTGTAAAACGAACTAATCTGTGAAGTGAATAAAACCTGTGCAGATTTTTCATTGAAACTAAGTGTCTCAATTAATCCGCCGAGCCCAGAGAGCCCCAGCTACCTTACATTATGTATATTCACTCCGTCGACGAAAATGGGTTGAGAATGCGCAATGGGAGTTGTTCGAGGAACAATAAACAGCACCTAGTTTTGAATGCACTACACATGACATAATTTGCTTTGACCCAATCGAAGATCATAAAACTGTTGTTGTTTAATGATACAAATATACGTTCTCGCTTGAGAAGGGTATGCGAAATCAAGGTGAAGCTAAGAAGACGAAGCCACTCATGTGGAGCATGACAGGTCATAAGTTTGAGCAGGGCAGAGGCGTAGCATTTTAAAACAAAACCATCAGGTCTAGTAGCTTTGGATACGACGAAATTAGAGAGCAGATTCAGAGTACAAAAAATCGATAAAAAAATTTATTATAATATCTTAACAATAAAAAAAATTTCAGATTTTGAAGCTGAGCCATTTTAGTTGTGACCTAGTAGTAGACCTCTTAAAGGTGTGCTATGAAACTCCAATTTCGCAAGAATTTTTACTACAAATTAAAAAATTACAAAATAAGAACTTCGATTTTTTTAAGTACCTTTAGGATAGTAGCAATTAAGCTTTTCAGATATAATATGTTTAATAAAAAACAAATTAACGACGACCTGAAACCAAGTGTTCAAACTAGTATAATGCTATTTCTCACAACATCATACTATTTCTATGGAGCAATTGGAAGATCACATATATCGACGCTTAAGATAAGACACTGAGTATATACTGTTATACATAGAATAGTACGTAAGCAGTACCTCATCTCAAGAAACGACATGTCTACATATATCATGTATTTCCTTTCACTTGTTGCACATTTTTTCTAAAATTACTTATCAGATTAAAAATAACTTATATTTCTATTTTTTCTAACGTACACACGTTTCATAGTAAAAAAAGTTTAAACAAAATATTATTATCACATGTTGCAAAAATAAAACAATGTATAGAAAACGGAAGACCACATTGAATAAATTTAGGTAGAACTGTAAGCATGCTTAACTATATATGTACATATATATCGCACATATCGACCCCTTCGATCATCAAACCTCTTATTTGCGTTGGTATAAAAAAGCAAATGTAAGGTCTGACGTATTAAGGCATCGATATTCATATGTACATACTACAACATTTCATTGTTTTATAATTTTAACCTTACTCTATTTTAAAGTAGGTAAGTAAGAAAACCAGCAGTGATGATCAGATATAATGGGGCTACTCTTCATAATAAATGTAATTTACTACTTTAAAATAACATTATACTATGAAGGGTTACTCTAGTACACAAAATTAATTTTCGTAGACCTGAAACCAAAGAGTTTAAAATTTCAAGCAATTTTTATACTTTAATTAATTATTTTGTTGTATAAAACACGATTTAAAATTACTAACACTTTTCGGGATACAAATCCAACACTTTCCCGAACTCAATAAAAAGCAACAAAGCATTACAATGAGCAACGTGCTGACTAGAATTTCAAATGAAAATGAATTGTATATGAATTAACAATTGATAATTTGAAATTTTTGTGTGTTGACGAAATGGACTAACTTCTTTTTGGGGAACTGGACCACACGTGTTTAATGCAGTCTTATGCACAAACTAATCCAATATGTAGTAACGTCTCCAAATTTTTTCAAGATTTTAGTATTGAAAATTTGAAAAATTTAAGAGTGCATCGACATTAAAATGTTTTGGATAACAATCCAAAAATAGTAGACAAAGTAGCACTTGTAGACCAGGAAATGAATAAAGTACAAAGCAGTGTAGTAAATGACACAATCTTAAACAAAATGCACAAAATATGCACGAAATATTTACTTGACCCGAGTGAATTCTCTCTCACTCTCTCTTATTCACGTAACCCATTGTTGGTCATGAGGCGTGAGGAGAACTTCGCCCGATTCGAGAAAACGATAGCAAGTGGAACTACAATTTAAAGTGGATTCCAAACCACTGACATTTTCTCTGCAAACCCTATGATCTTTTTATCGTGCTCTACTGTCAGCAGAAAACAACCGTAGATCGCCGCCGGCGGGATTCGAACCTGGGACCTCCGGGTTGGTAGGCCGACATATTGTCACTTAGTGCCACGACGACTAAATCTCGAAAAACTCATGCAACGAAAGAAATATAAAAGCTTCTTAAAACGATCGGCGTTTGTAATAGGGAAAAGTTAAACTCATATTGTGAAAATGTTTTACTGTCGATCAGTGTAAGTGATCATAATTTGATACAGCTGTCTAGACCGTTATTTAGTTTTGTTGGACTAACATCTAGTTTTCGTTTTCTCGTGAAGACGACCGCAGCTAAAGAAAAGATAACCGTTTGGTGCTGCTACGGAGGAAGAGCTAGATTTCTTTATTAAAAAAGTTAGTTCGTATTAAGAAATTTGTTTAACAACTGTTTTGAATTTTGTTTTGACAATCTTAAAATTGTTGTTCTTCTATATTTACGTATTCGTCAAATACTTGACTACTTACAGAGGAAAAGTGAAACAAATTTTCAGAAAACTAGAATAAGTAAGATTACGTTTAGATTTATGTTAAGTGTTAATAAAATAGAATAAGGAAAAAAAGCGAAATTAACCTTAACCTTAGCTAATACCTGATTTGTTCTAGATAAGTGAAAGTCAACAAGTTCACAATGCTTATTTAACAATCGACACATTGAAGTTATAGGCTCATGTATACCATAGTTAGTGCGGCGATAAAGAATATTGAGAAAATTCCGAGTCCTCCAGGAGAGAGACGAAACCGATAAACATAAAGCATCCAACAGTATAGGGAAATTAATCACACCACAGAGGCAGTCAAATGTATAAAAAACGATCGCAAACCTATTTCGACTGGAGTCAAGAGTCTCCAAAGAAAGGAGCATAAGCCGAGCAGCGTATGATGGTAAACGGAGAAGATCGGCTCAGGGAAGGCCACGAAGAGCATACCTCACAAATTTGCGTCGAACAGTCTCAATGCGATAAAGGTGCACCGCATAGAAAGGAGACAAAACTACACTGGCATACTCTAGGATTTGTCTTACAAAAGTGCAATAAAGGAGGTTCGTTATATATGAATCATCAAACTCCTTAGACCATCTTTTCACGAAGTTCAGAGTCGCATTAGCACTACTTCCAAAATCGTCAACATGATCCTCGAAAGAAAATTTAGTATCAAGCACGACACCCCAGTTTCTGGTTTTGCCAAGCCCACTCAATGGGCTACCGTTATAACAGTGCACTTGTTAAAATTCACTGAAAGGGAATTAATTGAGCACCGATTGCGGTCGGCGTCTAAGTCAGAATTTGAAAGTGGCACATTCACTATCGTTTGAGACAATACATGTTGGCAACATCAGCAGAACAGAGAATTCTAGAGTCAGTTAGGAGCAAAGATATATATGATGAAAAGCAAGGGTCCTAGATGGCTACCCTAAGGCACACCTGATAAATTATTAATTTCGTCAGAGAGAATGCACCACGGAGTAAAATACGTTGCGTACAGCCAGAGAAATAAGAAAGCAATGAGAAGAAAGAAAATCACAGAATTGATAACTTATGAATGAGAACCTTGTTGGAGAATTCCAACAAGTCGGTTATGGTAGATTTACCCTTCATAAAGCCACGCTAGAAAGAGCCTAAGAAAAATGTACATGGTTACAGAAATTTTTCTAATAAAACTTAAGGTAGGTAGGTCGATAATTAGGGATTACTCATTTATTGCCTTTGTTATGAAGGGAGATGATTGTAGACAATTTCCAGCATTTACGAAAGACACCAGAAGAAATAGACAGGCTAAAAAAGTGACACAGTACTGGAGCTAAAGATATACCGCAATTCCTCAGAAAGTAAGCAGGAACACATTAAGATCACTCGAGAAACTCTTGGTCAAATTTGAGTTATGCTTTAAAACAGTAGCTTTGTTAAATACTAAGACTTTGAGCTTAGCAAATTACTAATATCATAGTTAGTGTCTAATAATGCGGTCTTAAAAAGTCACCAAAAAATTGGCAATCAAAGGATCATTACTTTCACCGTCACTGAGACGTAACATGGAGGGATATCTGTCACAGCTGCGTCTGAAATTTACAAATTTCCAGAACTGCTTCATTTCAGAACATAGGATCTCCTTAGTTCTTTCTAAATAGTCAATATAAGAGATTTCAAGAGTAGACTGAAACTGACGAAACAACGTGGAATGAACCTAGTATTCAGAATCGCTCCTCGAGGAAGAAAACCTCTTCCAAGTCTAATTTTTCAAGTTCTTTAAGTGCTTCGTACACTTGTTGAGCCAGGGCTGAAGTATACGTGAGTTGTTAGATTTGGAGATGGGAACGCAATTAACAAACCATATAGATAAAATATCAACAAGAGTTGACATACATTCTATTACGGGAGTGCCACAAGCGTCGGAAGAGAACACCAAGTCCAGAAACCTATCAGCATCGCTCATTTCACCATTGACCCAAAAGAGGCAATGCCATCGATAAAGACCAGTATACGCAGCGGAGAAACCGCGATAGATGGTAGAAGATAATCGTCCTACGCGGAGCAACGTGGTCGATGCATACAACCAATCGCTCACAAATGTCGAAGTGCGAGCCTGGTAGAATAATAAGCTGTGACGATGTATAATTTTTTATAAGGTAGTCGCAGAACCATGAAAAGGAACTCCAAGAGATTCGACCCAGGAACATCAAAAATCGCACATGGTAATTCACAACGAACCGCACAAAGAAGACCACCGGAAAGAGGAGCGCCCAGGGCAGAATATCAAGACGTCAGGGCCAGAAGCTCATCATCCGCAATCCTCCCACAAAGCCAAGTCTCAATCAGACATACCACGTCAAAACAAAATCCAGTCGAGCCTACGAGTTACGTGATTCAGTTACGCTGAAGTAATAAAGGGAGATTTAGGTGAACACTTTTTTTTTAGTTTTTCTAGTTTCCAGAGGCTGTGATGAAGCTCAGGCGCATCCTGGGAAGAAACTCATGCACATAGTATTGCTCGGCCAGATATTAGGGCTAACGATATTAAAAATGATGTCGAGCGGCAATCAGTGGTTCCGAGTCTTATTTTTGCAATTATTGTATCGAATCGGGTAAAGTATTTCTCCAGCACCATGCCTCAAAAGAACTAGAGAGAAGCGGTTTACAAACCTACTTATTCTATCTCAGAATAAGGGATGATCGTTCAGGCCTTCTGGAAATAGTAAGACTGGCGCGGGGATTTCCCTCCTCCTTTCTCAACCGGGCTTGGGACCGGCTAGGGCGGAGTTAGGAGCGCAGATCTGGCAACAATAATCTAAATACAACTTCTATCTATTACAAGATCTCTTTTATCAGAAATTCTTTAGGATAAGATTTAGCAGTCGACCTTCCGGATACCTTTGAGCACGCAAATGCTAGAGGGGAAAAAGGAAGTATATAACCGGGAGCATAGGGTTCCCATAATACTCTACAAATTAACTTAGGGTTGATATATAGGCAAAAGTTTGACAACGAATTGGCTCAATCAAGGTTAGTTCATACGCACAATAGGAGAAATCACAACTAGAGAAATCTTAGGGTAGTGAAGCAATATTGCGGGGAACAACAGTTCTTCATATAGAAGATACAAGGAAGTCTTATCTCATCAATTTCACTATAAAAACCAAGAATCTAGACTTGAGACCAGTGAAATCCTTTAGCGAAGCACTACTCGGCCACAGTCAAGTAGCGGGAATATTTCTAGAATCAAGATTTACCTGAAAAACACATGTAGATAAAAACATTAAAGGTCCAACAGGACATTATATCAATATGGGAGGATGTGTGATGGTAGGTAAGGAATCTGGCCAAGGGCCGCATTCTGGATCTACATTGTAATGGTGCTACCCATTATCTCATATACATCGGTAGGCAACCATTATAGAAATGCAAATGGACCTTCACATACTTAAGCGCTCCAGGAAGATCATTTATAAAAATACTGAATAGAGGAGGACCTAGTATAAAACCTTAAGGAACTCCGCGTGTAAGCGGGAGATTTCCCGATATTTTATCTCCCAATTTAGATTCAGACACAAAGTTCCGTATCATAACAATAGCTGATGAAGACCGAAGAGGGACGAAAATTTAAAAAGCAAGATATTTTGACTAGCACTATCAAAATCAAGCAATACTAGAGTACTTATATGTCTCTTATCAAAAACAATACGAAGGTTGTGTGTTACTCTGAGCAAGGCAGTTTTACAGCTGTGTTGGGAAAGGTAAACCGACTGTCATGAACAAAGAATCATATTCTGTTGTCTGTGAACACATCAATCTTTCTATGACATTAGATAGGAAAGAAAAGAGACAAATGGGGCGGAAATAATTTGCTTCATTAAGAGATGCATTCTTAGGTACTTCTAAAACAGTGATCATCTTTCAAATGTGTGAAAATAACGAGGAGATCAAGAAATAATTGAAATGAGGAAGCAGTTGCCGCAGAACAAAGGGCAAAATCATTTTCAAAAAATTATAGGGTGATTACCATCTGCCGTCAGATCGAGAATATAGTCATATACAACTCACCAACCTTAACACAGCGGAACAAAAGTTACATCAAAACACACTTGTTGCCTGTTCAAGGACATCCACTGAAGCTTCACTCGAACCCCATGATGTGAAAAGGGCATTCAAATCAGTCGGATTAGAATTACATAGAGCTTTATTGCCTGCTCCGCCACAAACGCCAGATCACCTGAGACTTTTCCAAAGTCGCTTGGAAGGCAGATCAGGATTTAGTAAATGTTTGAAGTAATGCCTTTTATCTCTCTTAATCACTACAATCACCCGATTACGAGCCAATATGGAGAAGGCTCTACATATATACGGTAGAACTATCTTTCTGCAATAAGAGACAACACTTTAAAGTATATTTTAATAAATTCTGATAAAAAAATATATAAAAGTTCGAGGTCTTTTAAAAACCAAAAGTCCACTAGTGTGAATTATAATATGTCTTAAAAGCAAGTGTGGTACTAGGATCCCATGTTCGAATCCCCGTCTACCCACCTCTTCTTATTTTCTTATTTGGGACCATTTTATGAATTTTCTACTCAAATCTCCATAACTAGTGTCTGTGTGGATGGAGGGCATTATTTCTAAGGTACTTTCGGACTCCAAACCTCTGTTGTACAGTTCTTGGTCAAATAGTATACGAAAACTAATTTTACAATTAATTGGTCTTCATATACTAATTGGACCAAACACTGTGGGTGAGAATAGCCAATGAAGAAAACGAATATGAAAGTACTAACAAGTAATAAACTAAAAAAATTAGTACTAAGCTGAAATAAAATTTTTTCAGTTCATAAATTCAAAAAACCAAAGCCAAATTAATGGGCTGATTTGTTAAAATATCCAATATAAGTTATATATATATATATAAGTGTATACAATCTAATGTGTTATCTATTTTACATGACTCTTTGGTATATGTTAAAACCTATTTTTTACATAAAGTTCCTACTTCATTCAATATTACTAACAATTTTATTGAAAATTTTAATTTATACATATGTACATACTTTATGTTATTATACACAAGATATTCACGTACGATGATCATCCATAAAAAGCTTGTTCACTTATATTGGTTTGACTATAATTTTTTATATTGGAAAAGTCAAACCTAAATAAGCAAACACACTTAATACAGAGTAAACATTTGCGGCGAATTGAAAGCAGAAATTTTCAGCTCCAAACACTTTTTGTTCATGTTTTTATAGTTATTTTAAAAGTATATTTAAAAAAAGCTATTCATGAAACTAAAACAATTGTTCACATATTTCTCTTCCTTTACTTATTTCCTTTAGGTACAACGCGGATTGTGCTCCCGTGAAGCGATTCGCACCTGCACCGCTCTCTTTAAAGACTAGACTAGACTTGCTTCTTTAGAAGCAAAAGTTTATGGCCCACCCTGTATAACACCCACAGCGAAGATAGCCCATATCAGAATTAAAATAATTGTAGATCATAACATTTACTATGAAAAATGTCCGATACGTTTTTTGGAAAAGAAACCATTTTTGCTGTAGAGCGCAATGAAAATATTGATATGCATTTGCATACGGCATAACACAAGGAGAATATTTGACCGCTATCCTCTATTCTCTCCGATATAGTCTAGGCAAATTGGCATTTCTATGAGGAATAGCAATTTTATAGGGGATGTTCGGAGTTGCAGAACACCGAAATTTTGGAGTTGGCCTGTTCGAGAAATCCAACGTCAAAGGGTCAAATTTTCGAAATCGAGAAAAAATTCCAAATGATTCCGATTATGGGGTTTTCGGTGTCGTCCGGTGAGTCCGCAAAATCAGACCGACCTTACTTTTCCAGATATTCAAGGTCAAAGAGTCAAATTTTCTCTTTAAATGAAAAAGGCTTAATCATGGTAAATAACGGGTTTTCGGGTGTAGCAAACACGAATCTCGCAATCTGAATTGACCCCTTCCAGATGACCTGGGCCAAAAAGCTAAAAGAGTGGTATTCTATGCACCTACACAAATTGAATGGAATTTTTTATACAGAAGAAATCAGAATTTTTGACAGTCTTTTCCACACCACCCATGAGGTAGAATGCAAGGCGCTTTTTTTTACATGGTTTCCCCGGGAGGACTAATCCATGATCTTCAATGACTCGACTCAATTTCTCCTTTTTTTTGGCCTTCTGAATCTTCTTCATTATCTTCATTTTCCATTTCGCGAACTATTCAAGCACTATAGGGGACGGAGTTGGATCAATTGGTTGAGCGGCACGACCACCATGCCATGGTTTCCGTATTCGAGATCAGGTTTCCCCGTGATTTTTATGAGACATTCAAGTTTCCTCACTTCCCGGTCACTAATTCCCTTTCGAGCAAAGCCATGCTTACGCATCGAAGGGTTGTCCCCTAGGCTTTCGCCACATCGTATAAACAAGATAAAGTATCATATTAAATATCAGCGTCCTCACTATTCTCATAGTGGAAAATTACTGGTTCTGCAGGCGTTAGAAGATTAATGCCTACTAATGGCATTCGCAAAACTATCCCGGTGCTCTGGTGATATTTCCGAAAATGATCGCAAAAAAAATTGAGCATACCAAACCAAAACATTGCAGTGGAAAGCTCCGGCACTAGGGATAAAAATGTATGGATTGGCTAGAGCCGGCAGACGTCAAGTACATAGGGGAAACAACAATGCGTGCACTGATGATAGAACGACTACAACCTCCTCGTGCGGCGGCTGGAAACAGACTCCTGAAACGGTCATGTCTCTGTCAGAAGGGCTGATTAATTTTAGCCGGGCGGACAGAATGATACTCTCTTATAAAAAAAATACCCCAATTCAAGCCGCCAGACGGACTGCTTTTCTAAGCACAAGCGTGGAACAAAAAATTAAAGTCGAAAATAAAACAAAAAACAAAATGAAGAATTTTGAGGAGACGAAGAAGGCGGAGGAGGGAGGCTGCTGAAGTCGATCGACGACTTGTTGAGTAGCTAGGAGGAGAGGGATGGGGATGGGTGGAAGCTTGAGCTTGGTGAGAAGAACGAACTTCTCAAGTCGATAAGCGAGAGCAAGAAGCAAAAGAAGCACACCCGAAGGGTATAAGGAGAAGGAAGCGCAGGTTTATAACCTACGCAAAACAGAAAGCGGAAAACGGAAGCGCTGCTCTCACTCATAAGACCGGATTTAAAGCTTATAATAAGTCTTTTAACTGATCATTGCCTCCGAACCTACCTAAAAGTGTTGGTATCAGCTGCAGAAGACACCTGCACCTTCTGTTTGGAAGAGGCGGAGGCATATCCTCATTGCGAAGCACTCGTCCGAATTAGGCTCAGAGATCTCTGTAAGGCTTTCCCATCACCGTTAGGCATAGATAAGGCAGCCCCGAAGGAAATTTTAGGTCTAATTAAAGAACTGAAGTTTGATTATACAGCTTAACATTAGTATAGCATCTAGTCATAAAAGTTCAATTT
Organism: Leptarthrus brevirostris; assembly: GCA_964036015.1. NCBI lineage: Eukaryota > Metazoa > Arthropoda > Insecta > Diptera > Asilidae > Leptarthrus > Leptarthrus brevirostris. The sequence continues at coordinate 17,451,476 of OZ038376.1, read as the reverse complement.
GGTCGACTTGACAAAATAGTAATATATGTCCTTAGATCCTTTGATATTGTAGCCAGGCAACAACATTTTTTCTGCAGCTTGGTGAACAAAAAGCTCCTATACCGTCACGACGCAACATTTAATTTAAAAAAAATGCAAAACGACAGCACAAGTATGATTCTTCAATATATAAAAGCCGCATGCTTTTATTTCGTTCCTAGTACATATTAGAAAAAAATAGTTTTTAAAAAAAAATTTGAACCGACTTCACAAAAAGCGCTAAAAAGCATAAAATAATTTTTAATTTTATTTCTATTTTGAAGTCGGTGCAAATCAAACAAACCAAACAACTTGATCCTCTGTAACTGCAATAAGATTCTTGCTATGCCTACTCAGTAGGCCTATTTGAATGTATAAAACATATATGGTCATAACTGAAAAACTAGTGAACAAAGGAATGTTTTACCTTTAAGTGCTCGCAAGGATGCAGTAACTGAAGAATGACAAAAAATTGAAAAATGTCGAAAGTATGCCAAGACGTTCTGTCACTCCCCTCCCCCCCCCACCTATTACTAACTAAATTTCTTAAAATTACCATAGAACGCTTGAACGTCTGACTTTAAATATGAGGGATATTATTATGTTTTATATTTTATAACTGAAGTAGTATTAAATTTCTTCATATGTTTTTACAAAGCCTAACCAAACTCTATTTTTATTTCCTATATTCTTATTCAACTCTTTGTTGGTCAACTTATTTTTATCTAAATTAAGGGATTGAGATGCGGAACGTAATCAGATTCAATTTTTGTTAAAATTGATAAGTACTAATCAGTTGATAACAATTGTTTCGAAGGAAACAATAACCGTGATGAAAAAAACCTTTGGTTCTATTCTATAGAACTGGACTGGAAGAAATTCAGTCAAATCATTAAATCTGAACTCGCAGTCATACCAGATTTAGGCATTGACACAATTCAAAAGATTGAATCTGGGCTACGCGCATTCGATATTTTGTTCCTTAAAATACAGCAAAAATCCTTACCGCCCTGGTAACATGAGGATCTCTCAAATGTTAAGAAGATTAATCGAGACATCTTCAACAACTGCTACAGCCACAATTTCTACGGATCTTACAAGAATTGCTTAAAGATCTATAAAAAAAACCCCATCCGAGAAACTTAGAAGCAGGCTCGGATGGAGGACTGCCATTTACAGCTCTAGGGAATCAGCTAGGCTTAGCAAAATACTGTCCATTGGGCACACCAACCGCTCTTTTTGTGAGAAGTACAGGTGGGGCTTGGACTCACGTTTCCTAGGTGGCAGTGAAGTAACCCAATGCTCAGTAACTAACTGCGCTTCGTTAAACGGGTAAATTCCTTCCAGGATTGTGGAATATCTGTTAACGCAGTAAAGACCGAGCTTATGCTCTTTACCACCAAAACCAGGGTACATAACTTTGCCATGTCCCAATTAAACGGGCATCAACAAGGTAACAGGTGGGTACTGCAGCCTTAAATGAACTTATGGTTGCACAAAGCTAGAGAACTATTTACTGCACGGCCTGATTAGCACTAAACTGTTTAATTGCTACGACACCGTTTTGTTCACCGGCGGTTCGAAGATGGACTGTGGTGTCGGGGTGGGTATTTTCTCCAAAACTTTGAACATATCGAAGCCCTATATTCGGCCAAACAACGCAAGTGTATTCCAAGCAGAAGTGCTTGCGATTCTGAAGGCATGCTTTCTGCTCGGACTAAGTGAAACTCCCATGACGAACGTTGGTATTTTTACGGACAGCCAGGCTGCCATAGAAGCGTTTGACTCACCTACAACCTCCTCAAATCTAGTCTAATTAGCGGAACTTAAAGAATCGGTTGAAGATGTGAAAGCTGAAATAGAAATTTCTGTGCGAACACAGGTTGAGGCTTTAGAATCAGCTGTTGATATGAAAACATATAGAAAAGATTGGAAGAAGGAGACATTTCTGGACAAACGAATATTAAACAAGTTAAATGGAACAGTCAATGAAAAAAAATTTCCAGGAAATCAGGACTGAACTAGATAGTGCCCAGAAACGGCATTCATCGACTTTATCTACAGATGTTACGGTGAACAAAAGACTTCATCCTCCAACATTTGACGGCCAAACGCCCTGGCAAACATTAAGACTCCAATTCGAAACGGCAGCAGCAATAAACTTTTGGAGTGACTGCTCTTATCTTGGCAGTTAGATGTGGTGCAAGAGAATTGTTATAGACTGTCCCGGCGGTGCAAAGGTATAGCTAGTCTCTAATACATACAATCTTTATAATTGCGGTATGGGAACCAGCAGATGCAAGAGGTTTACCATCTGCAGCTACGGAGTCGGACACAGAAGCCTGGAGAGCACTTGCAGCACTTAAGTGCTGATATAGACAGGCTGACACATATGGCTTATCCCACGTCTAGCCAAGACGCAAGAGAAGGATTTATTAATTAGTTTGCAGATCGTAACCTGCAGCAAGCAATACGACTGGCTGGAAAAAACACCAACGCTGAGGTTTTGGCTTACGCTCTGGCAAATGAGGCAACAAAATAAGCTTCAAAGAGTACCGTTCGCTTAAGAGAAGTAACCGAAATAGAAAATACCTACTGTCGGTTCAATACATCGGAAAGGTGGACTCGTTTTAAATTCTGTACGTGCAATAAAGAAGGCCACCTCCAAAGAGATTGCAGAAAGAGGCGAAGATCAAACTCTCCACAAGACGGCAAGATGACAACATCTGGATCTGGCTGTGAAAAGTGCAGAGAAAGAGACCGAGCGAAAGAAAGAAGCGATGGAGCTATAAGCCCTATACCAACTCTACGCTCGCAACAGGGAAACGAGTAAACACCAACTTTGCGGGGCAGAAGTTGGGCAGTAGAATCGACGCCCTTAGAATCATCATCAACATTAAGAAATCGCAACGAAACAATAGCAGCTTAGTAATCAACGCGAGAGTTCAAGAACAAAAATGGACGATTACAGTAGACACAGGTGCTTCCAGGTCTATACTTCGGTGCGATTATGCTAAAGACAACTAACTTAGCAACAAAAAAAAGCTATACATTTTGAGGACAGCTACAAGAGAATCTGGTGGAGTGTATGAGGAAATATTAATGACAATATCCCTCGGCGACAATCGATTTTCACACAGATTTCTTGTCGCAAATACATATAACGGATGAGTGCATAGTTGGCCTCGATTTCTTGGGATCACACAACATTCAACTGGAAGCGGAATCATGAAATACGTTCTTGGTGATCCCGGGAGCTATCGAATTTATCTAATAGAATCAGACCGAATAGAACAAATAAGAAATGTCGCCGTTGGAAAAGATTAATTAAGTGACTATCGATGAAAAGAAAGAAGTTGTGGTACGAATCCCAAATTCCCGTGAAAAAGGTATCAAATTAAAGTAAGGTAAAGACTAAAGAGATCGTGTTAGCGGAATATTCAGACTTAGATGAAACCAAGCGGCCAAAGAAGGACGTTAAAGGCTAACCAAAATTATACCGTAAAGCAAAGAAGTTGTTTGAAGAATTTTCCGATATTTTTGCACTACGACTATGAAAAAACTGATATAGTGCAACATAAAATTGACACCGGAGATGCCCGCCCTATCAAGCAGCCACCAAAAAGATTACTACTAGCCAAGCAAGAAGAAGCAGACGGCATGGTTAAACAATGCGTAAGCAGCAAGATCTAACAGAGATATATGAAGGTGTTTGGGAGAAACTGATGGCATGGACGTCCAGAGTAGCCAAACACACACTGCATGCAGAGAGGCAGTTGCACACTCTACAAAAAGTTGTAATTGAGGCGTGCCGCAAATCCCGCACGGAAGAAGGAGTGCAGGAAGGCTTTCAGCCGCGAATAGAATATGGTCTCAATTGACCCGGTCTCCCGACTCGGACTGGTTCGGGACAGAACGGGAAAGATGTCAGAGACCTGGGACGAAACAAATGAAATCCTGCTGGAAACTCACTTTCCGGGAAGCTACAAATCGGATATGCCGTGGCATATAACGAAACAGGGTGAGAATGGCACGGATCGCTCTAAGGCGGAAAGGATTGTGGCGCTTCTGGGAGATCTACCGAAACGGCACTCCATCAGGTTGTGCGAGTGGCATATCATATGCATCGGTGGTCTGATGGCCAAGCGCTTCAAAGTGCGCCGCGTATGACGATAACAGGGGCCTTTCGAACCACGCCGACAATGGCGTTAGAGACGATACTGGGCTTGCTGCCTTTAGACATATATGTGAAGAGCAAGCTGGTACAGATCTCGTCATAACCAAGGGCATAGCAAAATACTGGAACTTGTCAAAGAAGAGATGCCTGAGGGCATACACCTTAGTATTTTAGGCAGGGATGCTCGCTCTGGTCTATGCACTGGATGACGTGCTAGAGAGTCAGGTGAGGGGCAAGAAGATAGTGGTGATACTCGATATCCAGGCGGTGATCAGGTGAATGGACTGTACAGAGTTCAACACAGCGCTGGCCTTGTAGTGTGTTCGTAAACTAATCGCGTGTACCTCATTAAATGAGATGACACTGGCGTGGATCCGAGGAGACGCAGGTGTCGAAAGAAATAAGAAAGGAGACGTACTGGCAAAACTAGCGGCTGCTTCGAGTTTCCAATATCCGGAGCCGTTCACTGCGCTAGGCAGGGGCACGACAAAGGGCCGGTTAGGAACGTGGACCACGAAGGAGCACTGGGAGCGGTGGAACGTCGTGGATGGCAGAAGAAGAAAGCTGATGGGACACCACTGGATGGAAGACAGAAGAGTGACAGAGGTGTGTTATAAGGAAATTCTTGCGCTGACCCGAGGAATCGAAGTGAGGGAAGAAAACTGAATTAGTCCGGATCTGTCTCGCTGAGACGACAAGGGGTAGGGACGAAAAGGGACCCGGTTAAAGTGGTATAAGTATAAAACTCACACTACCAGAGGCAATCGAATCTCTTGGTGTCTTTGGAAGACTGCTTGATTTCCTATATTTAAGGGTCTAGGAAAGTTATTTTGATATAAAGGCGGTGGCCTATGGTGTTGGTTAAAATGATGTCTATTTTGATCTGAGTTTGGTTCTCTATTATTGTAGTTCATACGATTTTTATTTATTGGTTTGTTACTATTATTATGCTGGGGAGTATTGGTTACCTTTGTTGGTGGTGGATTGAAATAAGCGTATCCACATTCGTAAAGGATATTTACTGCAGCTTCTAAGCTGTCTGGATTTCTACAGTGAAGAATAGATTGCAAAGGCTCTGGCAATTTGTTTTAGAAAATTGTTAATGCTGAAGACTTATTTGACTGTGCTGGGTACATCTTCACCTTCTGTTATCGTTTGTTTTGTTTTTATGTTAAGTCTTCATAGAATTGTCTTGATTTCGTTATAGAAATCAGTACTATTCGTTTTGAATTTGACTGCTCGAAGTGCATCGAATAACTCTTCAATGTTAAGCCTATCACCGAAGTTATTTATTAAGGTGGTTTTAATTTCTGTCCATGATGTTGCATGGGCGTTAATTTGTATAACTTCTCTCGCTTTACCTTTTGATTTAGATTTTTCGTAATCGGAAAAAATACTTTGTCCAAGATCGTCGTATTTTACAAGGATATGGGGTATACTTTGTCTACTAAATCTATAAAGTTTTGGAGGTCCCTATAATCTCCACTGAATTCAGGCAACTTGGAGAGGTACTTGAGAGGGTCGATATTTAGAGACAACATTTTTGGTTTTGAATCAAAGAAGTTATTTACTATTTCTGAAATCACTTCCGGTAATATATTCTTTATATATTATGTAATAACCGCGACGCGCATCCTACCGACTGCGCCATTTATCGATTGCCCTTGCAAATCAAATAAAAAAAGGTAAACAAACAAAAAAAACCAATTAATTTATGAGTTCACTTTATTAAAATTTAATTCACAAAGAGCTGACCTTACGTCCAACCCGAGTTAAGAACAAAACTAAACTGCTCTAATTAGCTCTTGAAAATTTTCATACCTCCTTAATTCTACCTGAATAATTGCAGTCTTGCGGGTTACAAGATAATTCTTAAGAATTGCTTGTCTAAATTTAATATGAAACGTTACATGAAGTGCTGAGAATTATTTGTTAAGATAGATGAATGATCTTTGTTATTTGCAGGTGGCTGTGGGAACACCGGATGATGGAGTAGGGTGTCATGCATGATCGTGGGACAATTGAAAGGTAATTTCTAGGAAAATATCACATGATAGATTTATTTGTAACTATTGGACCCAGGAACATCAAAAATCCTACATGGCAATTCACAACGAACCGCACAAAGAAGACCACCAGAAACAGGAGCGCCCAGGGCAGAATATCAAGACGTCAGGGCCAGAAGCTCATCAATCGCAATCCTACCGCAAAACCAAGTCTCAATCAGATATACCACGTCAAAAAAAGATCCAGTCGAGCCTACGAGTTACGTGATTCAGTTACGTTGAAGTAAAAAAGGGAGATTTAGGTGAACACTTTTTTTTAGTTTTTCGAGTTTCCAGAGGCTGTGATGAAGCTCAGGCGCATCCTGGGAAGAAACTCATGCACATAGAATTGCTCGGCCAGATATTAGGGCTAACGATATTAAAAATGATGTCGAGCGGCAATCAGTGGTTCCGAGTCTTATTTTTGCAATTATTGTCTCGAATCGGGTAAAGTATTTCTCCTGCACCATGCCTCAAAAGAACTAGAGAGAAGCGGTTTACAAACCTACTTATTCTATCTCAGAATAAGGGATGATCGTTCAGGCCTTCTGGAAATAGTAAGACTGGCGCGGGGATTTCCCTCCTCCTTTCTCAACCGGGCTTGGGACCGGCTAGGGCGGAGTTAGGAGCGCAGATCTGGCAAAAATAATCTAAATACAACTTCTACCTATTACAAGATCTCTTTTATCAGAAATTCTTTAGGATAAGATTTAGCAGTCGACCTTCCGAATACCTTTGAGCCAGCAAATGCTAGAGGGGGGAAAGGAAGGATATAACCGGGAGCACAGGGTTCCCATAATACTCTACAAATTAACTTAGGGTTGATGTATGGGAAAAAGCTTATTTTTCGTTGATAGACTACCTTTGACAACGAATTGGCTCAGACCTATTACACTTATGTCCTTTCTGTTAAAATCAATAGAAAAGATTGCGGCTTATTACAACAAAGAGGCGGCGCTCGAGTATAACCATTAAGTAGAAACCAGCACGCGTATTGTCCTGGTAGGTCCATCGAAACAGCGTGGTAGTGCGAGCAGCAGAAGATGAGCTTAATAACAGTGGTAAAGCTATGAACGCCAGAATCAGCAATTATGGCAAAAGGTAAGTTCATACGCACGATAGGAGAAATCACAACTAGAGAAATCTTAGGGTAGTGAAGCAATATTGCGGGGAACAACAGTTCTTCATACAGTAGATACAAGGAAGTCTTATCTCATCAATTTCACTATAAAAACCAAGAATCTAGACTTAAGACCAGTGAAACCTTTAGCGAAGCACTACTCGGCCACAGTCAAGTATCGGGAATATTTCTAGACTCAAGATTTACCTGAAAAACACATGTAGATAAAAACATTAAAGGTCCAACAAGACATTATATCAATATGGGAGGATGTGTGATGGTAGGTAAGGAATCCCGCCAAGGGCCGCATTCTGGATCTACATTGTAGTGGTGCCACCCATTATCTCATATACATCGGTAGTCAACCATTATAGAAATGCAAATGGACCTTCACACACTTAAGCGCTCCAGGAAGATCACTTATAAAAATACTGAATAGAGGAGGTCCTAGTATAAAACCATAAGGAACTCCGCGTGTAAGCGGGAGATTTCCCGATATTTTATCTCCCAATTTAGATTCAGACACAAAGCTCCGTATCATAACGATAGCTGATGAAGACCGATGAGGGACGACAATTTAAAAAGCAAGATATTTTGACTAGCACTATCAAAATCAAGCAATACTAGAGTACTTATATGTCTCTTATCAAAAACAATACCAAGGTTGTGTGTTACTCTGAGCAAGGCAGTTTTACAGCTGTGTTGGGAAAGGTAAACCGACTGTCATGAACAAAGAATCATATTCTGTTGTCTGTGAACACATCAATCTTTCTATGACATTAGATAGGAAAGAAAAGAGACAAATGGGGCGGAAATAATTTGCTTCATTAAGAGATGCATTCTTAGGTACTTCTAAAACAGTGATCATCTTTCAAATGTGTGAAAATAACGAGGAGATCAAGAAATAATTGAAATGAGGAAGCAGTTGCCGCAGAACAAAGGGCAAAATCATTTTCAAAAAATTATAGGGTGATTACCATCTGCCGTCAGATCGAGAATATAGTCATATACAACTCACCAACCTTAACACAGCGGAACAAAAGTTACATCAAAACACACTTGTTGCCTGTTCAAGGACATCAACTGAAGCTTCACTCGAACCCCATGATGTGAAAAGGGCATTCAAATCATTCGGATTATAATTACATAGAGCTTTATTGCCAAAGTCGCTTGGAAGGCAGATCAGGATTTAGTAAATGTTTGAAGTAATGCCGTTTATCTCTCTTAATCACTACAATCACCCGATTGCGAGCCAATATGAAGAAGGCTCTATATATATATATGCGGCAGTGGAACTATCTTTCCGCAATAAGAGACAACACTTTAAAGTATATTTTAATAAATTCTGATAAAAAAATATATAAAAGTTCGAGGTCTTTTTAAAACCAAAAGTCCACTAGTGTGAATTATAATATGTCTTAAAAGCAAGTGTGGTACTAGGATCCCATGTTCGAATCCCCGTCTACCCACCTCTTCTTATTTTCTTATTTGGGACCATTTTATGAATTTTCTACTCAAATCTCCATAACTAGTGTCTGTGTGGATGGAGGGCATTATTTGTAAGGTACTTTCGGACTCCAAACCTCTGTTGTACAGTTCTTGGTCAGATAACACACGAAACCCAATTTTACCATTAATTGATCTCAATGTACTAACTTGACCAAAAACTGTGGGTGAGAATAGCCAATGAAGAAAACGAATATGAAAGTACTAACAAGTAATGAACTAAACAAAATAGTTCCAAGCCAAAATAAAGTTCTTTCAGTTCATAAATTCAAAAAACCATCGATCTAAAATTAATGGGCTGATTTGTTAAAATATCCAATATAAGTTATATATATATATATAAGTGTATACAATCTAATGTGTTATCTATTTTACATGACTCTCTGGTATATGTTTAAACCTCTTTCTAACATTAAGTTCCTACTTCATTCAATATTACTAACAATTTTATTGAAAATTTTAATTTATACATATGTACATACTTTATGTTATTATACACAAGATATTCACGTACGATGATCATCCATAAAAAGCTTGTTCACTTATATTGGTTTGACTATAATTTTTTATATTGGAAAAGTCAAACCTAAATAAGCAAACACACTTAATACAGAGTAAACATTTGCGGCAAATTGAAAGCAGAAATTTTCAGCTCCAAACACTTTTTGTTCATGTTTTTTAGTTATTTTAAAAGTATATTTAAAAAAAACTATTCATAAAACTAAAACATTTGTTTACATATTTCTCTTCCTTTACTTATTTCCTTTAGGCACAACGCGCATTGTGCTCCCGTCAACGAACCGCACATGCACCGCTCTCTTTAAAGACTGGACTGATTCTTTAGAAGCAAAACTTTATGGCCCACCCTGTATAGCACCCACAGCGAAGATAGCCCAGTCATTTCAGATCAGAAATAAAATAATTGTAGATCATAAAATTTACTATGAAAAATGTCCGATACGTTTTTTGAAAAAGAAACCATTTTTGCTGTAGAGCGCAATGAAAATATTGATAGGCATTTGCATACGGCATAACACAAGGAGAATATTTGACCGCTATCCTCTATTCTCTCCGATATAGTCTAGGCAAATTGGCATTTCTATGAGGAATAGCAATTTTATAGGGGATGTTCGGAGTTGGCCTGTTCGAGAAATCCAACGTCAAAGGGTCAAATTTTCGAAATCGAGAAAAAATTCCAAATGATTCCGATTATGGGGTTTTCGGTGTCGTCCGGTGAGTCCGCAAAATCAGACCGACCTAACTTTTCCAGATATTCAAGGTCAAAGAGTCAAATTTTCTCTTTAAATGAAAAAGGCTTAATCATGGTAAATAACGGGTTTTCGGGTGTAGCAAACACGAATCTGGCAATCTGAATTGACCCCTTCCAGATGACCTGGGCCAAAAAGCTAAAAGAGTGGTATTCTATGCACCTACACAAATTGAATGGAATTTTTTATACAGAAGAAATCAGAATTTTTGACAGTCTTTTCCACACCACCCATGAGGTAGAATGCAAGGCGCTTTTTTTTTTACATGGTTTCCCCGGGAGGACTAATCCATGATCTTCAATGACTCGACTCAATTTCTCCAATATACTAAGGAGCGAAGTGCGCAAATTGCAGATGCCCTTAGCAGGAGTGGTGTAAACGGCACCAAAAATATTAAGCCGTTGACGGATCTGGACAAGAGAGTTTTAGTGATAATCAACCTAGTGGCGGTTGACGGAGATGCAGATGTGCAGGAAGTTGAAGTGGAGCCCGATATTTATGTGGTAAGAAATTTTTAATCATGTTGTCGCTTCTGCAGCTGTTAAAATATACATTAACGAAGCTAAAGAAATAACTAATTTAAAAAATTTTACAGGATGTCGTATATCTGGTGCAAGAGGTAGATAACAGCAATCGCGTCGACATCTTCCTTTGGTTGGAAGCCCTGCGACTGCTCATCATACATGTGTTAGTTGCACTCCAAGAGTTCAACGGAGAACCGGCAGAACACAGTCAATGCAGCGACGACGGGGTGTTCCTGCCACAGCGCAAATGCTTCAAGAAAGCGAGCGCTTTTTAACAATAGAGGAGCGAAAATTAAAAGTAGAGGAGGAGAAACTGCTAATCAAAAAGCAGCGTCTTTCTATCGAGAAAGAAAATTCTGAACATTTAAAAACAATTTCTAATAATTTAAAATTATTAATAGATAAGCTTTCCTATAATAATAAATAATTAAAAAAAACTTCAGGAATTTTTTACTTTATTTCCATATTTTCATGTGTAAATATATAATTATTTAGGTAAAAAATATTGATTTAATTTATTTATTTATTTCTCTAGGTTCAAGGTTCAAAATATTTACGTGCGACTCAATCGTAAATATGTTGCGATATTATTGAAACAACGTTTCACCTGACAGCTGTCAAATGAAAATATAGGATTCAGCACTTGCATTCAGCGGAACTTTTCACAAAAGGAACGAGAATCAGCATGCTGATCAAAATGAAAAGTTGCAGTGAAAAGTGGCGGTGAAAACTTCAGTGAAAAAGTTTTTTTTCATTAATTTTTTTAACAGAACGCGAATAGACCCCCTGAACCGAAAGTATTGGCTATTTCGAAATTTGTTAAGAAAGGTGCGGTTGCGACTGAATTATTAAATTAAACCAAAGACTTTTAAAAAACATATTTCTCCATTACTTTATTCGGTATGTGGTGAGATAATAACGTATTATAGTTAGAAAATCGAGATTCGATATACGCAAGATTGACACTTTGTTACATTTTTCTCAAACAAAAAAAAAAGTTTTGGTTTGAAAGAAGAAGAAGAAAGTGATACATTTTTGAGGTCAGTCGTTATTGAGAATAACTAATATTTATTATTTTATATTATTTGATCCTTCCACTAACAGGTAGTTGAACGTAAGAGGAAAAATAGAGGAGGATGTACAACATGAATATTTTTTTTTTTAGTGGGAAGAATAAATGTTACCCTACTATGATTTTGAGAGTCCTTATAATACCTTACTTGAGTTTTACGATCTAATCTTTCAAGAAGTTTTTTTCTTAAATTACAAGTACTTTTAGCACTTTATTCATTTGCTTTGTGTTCGTTATTACTAATATAATTATACATAACTCACAAAAGTACTATTAAGGATTTTACACACGTAAGAGCAGTTTTTTTTGTAATAAATATTATAGTGATGATTAAGCTCAAACCATGTCAGGAGCTATTTTTAAAACATAAAGATAAATGACAACTTTGTAGCAGCCTAGCACTGCACTTTGACACAAAGTGTGAATGAAAATGAAAATTGGGAATACGTACTACGCATTCCACACACTTTAAAAGTAAATTACAGATACAAATCTATGACAAAATTGAACTAATTAAATAGTTGATAATATGAATAATAAATTCATGCATTAATGCTTTATTATTGGATATAAAACTCAAGTTATATGTTTTTTTTCGAATTTAAATTTATAAATCTACTCAAATATTAGTTGCTGTAATTAAAGTCTAAAAACAATTCTTCTATTAAGATGAATTTTGAAATGGTCGTTATATATATATATATATATATATATATATATATATATATATATATTTTAAATTAGATAAAACACATGGGCAATAATAAAACTATACGCGTAGTGTATGTAAAGAATTCCAGTCCTTTTCTTTATTGAACAGCAAATCGCATGTTCAGTTAGCCGGTCGAACGTTAATAAAGGTATATCTTCGTGATGCTTTCTCTGATTTGTTTTGTTTGAATTCTTCAATGACTGAGGAAGTATGATGAAGTGGTAGACGCAGTCCTTATTCCTCTCGGCGATCTCTCTCTCTAACACTTAGTTTGTTGTCCGAGTTCATTTGGGGCTGGATATAGTCATAGGATGGGGAGGGTTAGCCCATAAGCCCCATACCAGCATGAGGCTGAGGTCGCTTCCTTCGTCAGGAGCATGATTAGGCGAACTTTTTACTAGTTATTTTTCTGTTATCCTTTTTTTTTTGTTTCTTTTTTTTTCCTGAGGACTTAAGAGTGCCCGAAAATTAAATGTTCGGGCGAGTGTACCGAGGAGTGTGAGACAAGAACAAGAAGAAGAGCTTAGCCCGGCTCGCTAGGCGGGCCCCTCACCTTTTCGGTCTGCACGACAACTTACGCTCACCATGGTATCTCCCGTAACCTTCCCTATCCCTTTTTGGTTGTTAGTTCAGACTTAGTCAGGGTTCTCACATCTCTCCATCCAATTCATGTCCTCATGCTACCGCTTGATGGCACCATGGGTACATGAATTCTCCCACTTTTACCGATAACAATATAACAGTACTAACATATATCGAAACCTTAAAAATTGAAGATTGGAAAGTGTCCGACCAGAGATCTTTTTCAGATCACAATTAGATACTGTTCAACTTGAGTATTGAAATCAATACTCCAAAACCTTATAGGAATGCTAAGATAATTAATTGGGAGAAATTCAGTCAAATAACTAGAAAAAAAACATATCCAATTACCTAATGGTAAAATTGAAACTATTAATGGCCTGAACAGAAAGGTTGAAACCTTGGAAAAGAGAATGAATGTGGCCTTTAAGGTCTCTGGTTCAGCTAAATATAACAAAAAGACCTTCCTTTCGTGGTGAAACGATGATCTCTCTAATCTCAAAAAGATGTCAACAGAGGTCTTCAAGCACATGTTCTGGCAGCTATATAAACACTGCCTGAAGCTTAACCAAAAAGCCATTCAGAAAGCCAAGAAATGGTATGTACCATAACATGGAAAATATCAAGGATTCAGTTGCATCATATTCTTGCATACATCATCGAATAAATACCAGGGTGTCGACGGCATACTGCCCATCATGCTTCAGAAATTACAAGATATAATAATTCCGTGGCTACTAGTGACCTTGAGGGGCTCAATCCTACTTAACAATGTCCCCCCTCTCCAGTCTTGGAGTTGGGTTCGGGTAGTTTTTTATTTCCAAAGCTGGCGAAAGAGGGCGTGTATTCGGTAAGGAGTTCAGACCAATCAGTCTAGCCTCGTTTATACTTAAAACCCTGCAACGATTCCTAGATATCCACCTACGAGAGAGCCTTGACGGATACTCCTTATCCAAATCACAACACTCTTATAAACTGTGACAGCTCTAAATGAGGTAGTGCGAACTGTTGAACAATATAATAATATACCATGCGACATTTCTAGATACTGATGGAGCCTAGTTTGGTTGTCTGTAGTAAGTAAAGGAGATATTAAAACAAAACTCAGCAGAATACAGAGAACAGCAGGGTGGGAACCGTGGGCGCTATCCGGTTTTGCCCTGCGGACGCCTTGAACGTGATTCTTCACCTTCTTCCTATAGACCTACATATTCAAAATATCGCATCCGGCAGTACTGTTAGGCTCAGGGAATTTTGGTGCTGGACCGCGAAATCATACTGGTACAGTAACATCCTAAATATGTTACCAGGGCAATTAACCTGCTTAATTACAGACTATATCATGCCAAAGCTGACTCTTAGCAAAACCTTCCCCGTCAGGATCCCAACCAGTGAAGAGTGGAGGGATGGTGAGATGGGACACCTTGATATAGGAATATTTACGGACGGCTCCAAAATGAACTGCGGAGTGGGCGCAGGAATATACTTCGAATCACTGAAGCTCTCCAGGTCATACAGACTTGTAGACTATGCCAGCGTCTTTCAAGTAGGGGCTATTCTGAAGGCGTGCGAGACCTTAACACAGGGCGCAATGTCGCCATCCGTGTATATTATATGCTAGAATTCTCAATAACAGATTATTATCTAAATTCTTACTAACACTTACTGATCTCAACCAACGAGCCTTACCCTATTTTGCAACATCTTTATCTTTCCATTTAATATCTTCAATAGTCAGAAATTTAGTTTTATATAAGTTATTTAATAGAGATAATCCATCGGCGCCTCTGGAAATGAGTTTCTCGTTCCTCAATGTGAATGTATCACCATTTATGAGCATTTTATCGTCCCTCACTTTGATATCAATTGTGTTATTATACGTTAACAGTGAATGTTTAATTTCGATCAACTTTTTACGATTTTTTCTAGCATTGAATGTGAGATCTTTGTTTATTGTTATATTCGTGCCCTTTAATTTGTTAGATTTCCTTAAAGCTGCATGTCCTGAGGCTCATTTTCCTGCATTCAAATTTCGGCGGTGACTAGTTTCGAGCCTCCGATCTGTCATATCGTCGCACAGAGTTTTCTGCTTTCTCTTAGGTGCTTTCCGTAAAACTTCACTAATCAACTGCTACAAATTTTATTTGTTTTCAAAAGAGGTTTAAACGGGTTTGAAATAAGCTGCCTTTTACTTAATTTTGGAAAATAATTATTCACTCTATTGACAATTGTGTTTTAATACTTTAGGCGCAGGGCTGCCAACTCTTCCTTGATATATCGAAAGCCTTCGATAAAGTGTAATTACTGGGCTTAATTTTGAAACTGAATAAATTCAAACTTTCGAATGAAATAATCAGAATTATCAGCAGTCAATAAACGAATTTTCCCATAAAAAATCTGTCAAATAACTAGGGATTCATTTTGCTAACCTCATGCGATTTTAGAAGCATACTGCACACACTATCAGGAATGCTAATATAGTGTATGGAGTACTTAGCCCTTTACTGCCAATACTTTGTTATACTGTTTTTATTTAGTTTTTTTTCTAGTAATTGATTGATTGATTGATTAGATTTGGAGGTGTGAGGTTCTTAAGCGCCGCGGCCACTGGGGCCTATTGTGCTAACCCTCTCAACTCCTTATAGTAAGCCGGTCCCTCCGAAGAAGTTCAACAGCTCCAGCAGTTGGCAGTCATTCAGCCCGCTCGTTACCAGGGTTGGTTTCCCGAATAGGCTAAATCTGCTCCTGGCTACTGCAGGGCATTCACATAGCACATCTAATGGGGTCTCATCCTCCTCCAGACAGAGTCTGCAGGTGGGGTCGATGGCTCTGCCTATCCTCACCAGGTGCTTCCTTAGCTGACAGTGGCCGGTAAGTAGGCCTGCAAGAGTTCTAACAGCCGACCTGCTCAGCTTGAGGAGCTCCCTGGATCTACTCGGCGACGGTGAGGGCATAAGGCTTCTTGAGTGAGCGTGTAACTCAATATTGTTCCAATACAGCCTATGCCCATCATTTGCGCGGTTTGCTATTAGCCTTTTAGCCGTGCAGAGAGGTATTCCACAGACCGGCTCCGGCCCTATAAAAGGGGTGTTAGACCCCTTCCTAGCAAGTTCGTCTGCTTATCCAGATCAAGTTTACTTGATTAGTTCTACACAGTGCGTCTAGGCTCCTTTGGCATTCCCACACCAGATTTGATCTGGTGGTAGATGAAGCAATTGCTTTGATTGCAGCTTGACTATCCGAGAAGATTGAGATCCTTTTGTTTTTATAGGATGCATGTCAGTATGGCGAAGATCTCAGCCTGGAATACCGTGGTATATATTCCCAGGGCCAGTGATAAACTGAATCGAGGAGAGTCGCTCCAGAACCCTGCCCCAACACCTGATTCAGTCTTGGATCCATCCGTATACCATACTAGCTCCCCTGGACGGACAGCTGGAAGCGTCCAGGTCTCACGCTTTTCCACCCGTATTAAGGGTGGTTGAAATGGTGATAGTCTTGCCAGCATCTGATCAGTTAGCATGTCCAACTCAGGTGTGGCTTCAAGAATCTCCCTTATTGTCGTGTGGCCCTTACCTATGTTGGCTCCCTCTAATTTGTAGGCCGCACACAGAGCCAGGCTTTCAACCTCTATATGAAGAGGTTTAATATTTAGTATGGTTTCGAGTGCAGCCGTCGGCGAGGTGCGCATGGCTCCAGTGATGCATAGGCAGGCCATACGTTGCAGTCTGCTAAGCTTAGTCCTTATCACATTAAGTTTTGCTCTGTGCCACCATGTAATCGCTCCATAAGTTATCATGGGCCTTATTACCGATGTGTAGATCCAGAGCATTGTTCTGGGTTTAAGTCCCCAGATGGTCCCGCAGGCTCTACGGCATGCCCAGAAGGCCTTCCGAGCTTTTTCCACAGTTATATCAAGGTGCAGGTTCCAGTATAGCTTGGAATCCAGGATCACCCCCAAGTACTTCACCTGATCCTTGATGGGTAGCGCAGTGCCCAAGAAGGTCGGTTCAGGAAAGCCCGTCGTGTTCCTCTTCCTGGTGAACGGAACTACGACTGTTTTGTCAGGGTTGACTTTGAGGTCAACCTCATTGCACCAGGTTGCAACTACGTCTAGAGCCCCCTGGAGTTGTATCGTAATGTTGTTCCCCATATCGCTGGATGCCACAACTACAATGTCATCTGCATAGCCCTGCGCGAAGAAGCCTCGCTCATCAAGGCGTACAAGTAGCTCATCGATCACAAGGCACCATAGGAGGGGTGACAGCACCCCACCCTGCGGACACCCTCTTGTCACGCAGCCCCTGATCGTCCTATCGAGGAGACTCAAGGTAAGATCTCGAGACCTGAGCAGCACATCTATCCATCGACAGAAGGTCGTCCCAAGGTCCTTATTAGGGCTCGAGTGATCACATCAAATGATGTGTTATCAAAAGCGCCTTCTATATCCAAGAAGGCTGCAATTGCAGTTCCCTTGATATAAACCGCTCCCTCCAGCTTGAGTATTAAGTCATGGAGTGCCGTTGTAGTGGATTTTCCGGTTTGGTAGGCGTGCTGCCGGGCATGAAGTGGCGAGTGTAGAAGATACCTCTCCCTGATCGCCCGATCAGCAACTTTTTCCATCGTCTTTAACATGAACGATGTTAGACTAATAGGCCTGTATGCTTTAGCGAGTGTGTAATCTACACGGCCTTGCTTTGGAATAAAGGCTATTTTCACAGTCCTCCAGATAGATGGTTTGTATCCTAGTGCAAAGGACGCCCTGTATATTCTGCACAACACCGGTGCGAGAACATCACAGCCCTCCTGTAGGAGCACCGGGTACACCCCATCCGTTCCAGGGGACTTGAATGGTTCGAAGGATGACATAGCATCCTTGATGGCTTTACATGTAAAGACCGAGCTGGCAACCCTCCAGTCCGCCTTGGTCGCCCTCCTTGCTGGGTGGTCAGTTGTAGTAATCAGCACACTGATGAAATATTGTGAATAAATAAATAAATAAAGAACAAGCAAGAGACTATCGCACAAAGTGAAACTCCTGCTCTATAAGCAATTCAATTGATCCGACCAATTATAAAATATGCGTATCCGATCTGGTTTACCATTAACAAAACAACCTTTCATGAATTATTAACATTTGAAAGAAAAGGGATTGTACTGCTTAGTATTTTTAATCTACACTGAGGTACTACAGCAACAAGGAACAGGACGGCATTATCTTTATGACAAATAGAAGCACTCATAAAACTGTCAAAAGGGTTTCTAAAAAGACAGGAAGGGCATCCGAACGAAATGACCACATAAATGGTAGGAACAGCAAGGAAGTCGATGCAGCGAACGATTGTTAGAATAATTAACTACAATTAGGTCAAAATTAGAACTGAGGGCCATATAGTGACTCGCTCGTAGGTAGATATAATTTAATGTTATTACAATCCAGCTGTAATTTACCCCTTAAAGATAACTCAAAGGTAAGAAAAGGCTTGAAAAACCGTCATTTCTTACATATGCTATTTCACAATTCCGGGCGTTTATAGAAAAAATTTTTCCACAACACACAAATTCGTTATCAAAACTATTTTAAAGATTCAACTCCCACCCGACTATTGGTTTGAACCTTACAACCTCTAAATCTGTTGCATACTATTTTAGAGAAGAAAGTGTAACGTAAATTGTGAGACGAATTGAACAGAATAATGAACAAATAAATTTGTGATTGAATATATGTAAATGGCTTAGTTAATCCACGAAAAGCGAAGAGCCCCAAATACATTACAATACTATAAATATTATATATTTTATATTATTAATAATTATGATTCATATTTCACTCTGCTTAATGCTACACCAAATATTTGAATTGCTTGTTATAAAAAAATTTTTAAAAAATTTGAACCGACTTCACAAAATGCGCTGATAGGAAATTATTTATCCGAAGTTGTTAATACTCCTTTCTAGTGATTTTGTGAGCTAAATTGTGTAGACAGGTAATCCTTACTTTTAAGTAGGTTATTGGTTTATTATACTCATTTGACATCGAGTTCAAAATTTAACATTAAATATTATATTTTGCATTTTGCTCGAATTTTGTGAAGTTGGTTCAACTTTCTTCACTTTTTAGGATTTTATATAGGAATGTTCAGTAAAAGTAGTTGCACGTATGCAGAAAGTATTTTTAAGGTACTCACCCCCTTCTGTTGTAAGATATTTTCATTCCACTATCATCAGGATTCCTAGTTTCTTCGTGTGGTTGTATTTCAGTTGAGTCGATTTGTTTGTAAGGACGTTCAAACGAAAACATGCGGAAAGCAAACCGTTATCAAAGTTTTATTTAATAATATACAGGCCCCTGGGATGATTGTTTTTGGTATTCTAAATAATTCCAAACTCACATTCCCTTAGACCTAATATCCGAGCAAAACTTACCTAGGTTTTCTTTTCGTCACATCCAATATCATCAGTATCTTTAGATTAAAAGTGGTTCTGATTGATTTGTTCTGATTGTTGGGAAATAGCAAGTGTTGATTGTTGATTGAAGAAGGCCGCCAGATTGATTTTGATTGATGAATGATGTAATATTGGTTCTTAGATAGTCTTCGGGTTGATCTTAATTAATTAAAGTTAAACTAAATATCAAAACAACACTTGTTAAACTCGAGCAACGTAAGAAATATAAGAATTTCTTAACACGACCGGCGTTTACTAATGTTTTGCTCGAGTTTAACAAGTGTTGTTTTGATTTTTAGTGTAAAAATTCACTCGGGTCATATCAATATTTCCTGCATATTTTGTGCAATTAATTAAAGTTAATTACGATACCAAATATCTGGTGCAGTTCCACGTTAAACAACGTTGAAAAAAGACGCGACAGAGCAAACTAACTAGTTTCGCACGGGGCTTATCTTTTCGAGCGTAAAAGATAACAAAATATTTCGTTTTATATTTTCATTACCAAAATTAACTTATTTTCCGAAAGTATTGGGCCGAAGACTCTGAAAAGAATTGGGTGACTGGAGCGTTATAGCAATCTATTATTGACAATAACTACAAATTAATAAAGGATAAATATGTTTATGTGACGGAAGGACTGAAAATAAGAATTATTACTTCGTATGGTATAATGTAAACATTTATTGAAATAAATATGTTATTAATATTAATATTTGAATTTGGTTCAAAATTTACAAAATTACAGTTGTAAAAATCATATAACATTATTCTAGTATTTAATGAAAACATATTAAATATGTATTATACTTAAAGTATTTTTAAAATTAAGGTCCTAAGACCAACACAATCTAATAGTTCATTAAAAGATTTTATTTCATACAATACAGTAAGCTCCTTTAAAGCTTTTGTCAGATATTACTCCTATACTCATTTATGAACATAAATATAAAGAAATAGGAGGATATTCTTAAATCCAATGTATTTTTTTTTGTCTTATAGGTATCTTAGCAACACATATACTATATATATTAAACATGCATATACGTTTTATTTACCTGTAGAGAATACAGTTACAAGTACAGAATATCGTTTTTTTATCAATACAAAAAAAAAGTAAAGGTATGGAATAGGGAAGCTTCGTACTTTTACATTTATTCCTAAATACATTTTTGCTGTGCAGTTCAGTTTTAGCTGTACCATTTAAAAATGTTAATGAAAATATAAGAAATATTAAAATATTAAAGAATATAAAAAGAACGTTTAACACTAGCACCACCGACAGTTAAGACGAAGCTATTTCTACCAAAACCAGTCAACTGGTCCTTAAGAAATACATAATAATATAATATTTTTATATTTATAGAAATATGCTATTAGTTTGTTATAAAATGATGTGGCAATCTGATTCATTACAGTACAATTTTTGAAATCATTTGCATGAGTAAAGTGAAGTTTTACATTAGCTTCTCGTGATTGCATCCCTGGTTTAATATTTTAAACGGCATTTTCAGTGGCGAATTCATCTGCTAGTTGAATAAAATCTTTTCTAGATATCTTTTCACTTGTTGTTTCTTTATATAAAATGCTTTATAAAAAATCCCTGAAGTGTCCATCTTCTGGATCCTGCTTTGATGCTATATTTCTTTGCCAATTGGTCTGTATGCTAAATTAAGTTTTATTACAAAATTCAACTCTTTGAAGTAAGCTTTTGATACTTATATGAATTCTGACGAATTGATGTTTCGAACTCAATAGAACAAGTAAATTTATCACTTTGTAAACGTTGACTTCTATCACCTTTTTTATTTTAGTAGTTTGATGCACATTTTTGTTCCAGAAATATGAAACATTCAGCTCTCTCTCTCTCTCTCTCACTTATTACTTTAACCTCTTGCCGGGCATAGGGCAGCTACTACACCAACTGTCCATCTAGTCTTCTTCATGTGTTGCGCGGTCATCCAATTCGGCGTCTTCTTAGCGTTCAGTGCGTGTTCCAATCTAGAGCGATGTTGCTTGGATATTTTCTTAGTGTGTGTCCTAATAATTGCCACTTTCGTCTGCGAATACTGGTGTCTATCCCGTCTTGTCCTATAAGTTGTGTAGGCCTTAGTTGTTAATGACCTCCGGCCAATGGTTGTTAAGGATGCACCGGAAACACCGGTTTACAAAGGCTTGTAGCTTTGATGATATTTTACAGGTCACTTTCCATGTTGATTAGCCGTTCAATAGAATAGATTTTACGTTTGATTCGAAGATCCGGAGTTTTCTGTATCTTCATGTTGTTATATCGCCAGATCTCAACAAGAGTATTAAATGCAACTCGAGCCTTGTTGATATGAGCCTGTACATCAGCTTCAGCTCCACCATATACTTTTACTATGCTTCCGAGATAACAGAATTTATCCGCATACTCTATTTGCTGCTCTTCAATATGAATTTTAACTTGTTTCATGAAGTTCAAGCTTATAATTTTGGTTTTATCAGCATTGATCTTAAGCCCTGCGCTGCGAAATTCTCTGCTGAAGCCTTCGGACATCTGGGCTACATGACTGTTTGTTGGATAGGAGACATACGTCGTCGGTATAGTTCAGGTGCATAAGGTGGTTAAAAAGTTTCCATTTAATCCGGCGGGATGGTTGGTCATCTGGGGCGCTGCCGAATACGTCATTAATGATTATCAGGAAAAGCAAAGGTAACAGTATGCATTCTTGTCTCACGCCATTCAGCACTTGGAAGAGCTTTATGATGCTGATAATAAAAAGGCACGGATGGCTCTCCTATGTAAAGCTGCCCATATATACTCGCAATCAACGCTCAACATACTTGCAACACCTTCACAAAATCGGCGAACATTAAACGTAACGTGTAAAACGATTACTCGATGATAATTGGATGTTAATGTAATCGCTGCAGGTTACGAAAGTCTGCCTGTTCCTTATTTAGAGTACGCTCGATTGTATTCTTGATTTACATTAAAATGATTTTTGACATCAATATGGAGACTGCAGTTAAAAGACAGACATCGTACCAATTGCTGCAACTCCGCAGGGTGCCTTTTTGATACAACTCCTTAGGTCGCCTACAACTCCTCAGGTCGCCTTTTGTTCTGCCTGCCTCAATTTCAATTTGATGACTTTGTAGTATAATTCCATTTTTTACCTTCAGAATTTTGAAGAACTCGAGGACAACTTCTTTTACTTGAATTCAAAGTATTTTCAAATTCATTATCATTTCCGGAGGACTTTTGAACATTTGCTTCGTCTAAAACGTCATTATCATTTGCAATTCCTTCTGGTTGTCATAGATTTCATTATCCTCAAAATCAGAGCATTATATTTGCAATATTACATAAAACTTATATCTATAGCAGTCATAATCACTGGCATTGGTTGAAATAGTTATGGTGCAAAATTATTTTGCATTATTTGAATATAAACAAATTAAATTCATTAAACAATTTCCTTAGTTATCGCTACAAAAGTCATGACATCGTGGAGTAAAAATATTTCACTTTAAATAGGAATTTTAAAATAACACTGCTAATATTGACAAGTCTAGTAGTTCTAGTGTAAACTTGAAAACAATTTAACGAAACAAGTAAGAGAGGTGCTGCTGAAAACATCTTCAGCGTGCCTCACTAGCCCACCGGAAGGGTCCTCCGAATCCCCAATTATACCCAGGCTCAATGACCATGAGCTAGGTCTGTTTTCGAGATTGCTTTTGGGTTAACTCCCGAGTCAATGACTGTCAAATTCGTGTTCGAGTTAACCTACGAGTGGGAAACTAAATGGAGTGGACCTAGCGTGTAAAATCCGTGTACATGAGTGTGCCGATTTCTAAATTTTTTTTTGCTCTTATCATTCTTCTCCTGCTGTCGCTTCTTTTGAATTTTTTTCGTAACCGACCGTCGTAGGTGAAAAAGTGCTAATTTAATCGTTCTGTAACGTTGAAATAGGAATTAAATTGATTGGTTGTGTCAAAAATATTTGTGAGAAGTTAAAGTTTTAAACAATTAGTGACAATTAAGTGTGTAGTGCAATATTCCAAAAATTCTAGTTATTTTAAAACACCCCTGGATTTCCATTCACAGGTAAACTAGAGAGAATAACTTTCTTTTGTGATAAGAATATTTCAGGCGGTGTTAAACATACTATTAACTTGTGCAACACCCACTTTTTGCGTTTAGGTGAACTTTCTTTACCTATGGCTCAGCAGCCATATTTTCTTGAGTTACCTGTTGCAAAGGCGGTGGTGTAATTAAATTTTGCAAGGAGTTAATTGATGAAAACTTTATTATGCAGTGTTTACTGATTTCCAAATTAATTAGTTAAATTTCTTGTTTTAGCAATATATTAATGTGGAGAAAAACTGTAATAAAAATTACTTTTTTTTAATGATTAATGCGGCTTTTACACTGCATTTTTAAACAGATCTCTCCAGAAGTTCAAAAATTGCGCTTAAGCAACCCCCAAATAAAGATTTTTTCTTCAGCCTGTGCTGTGCTGTTTTTATTGTGTGCGTGTCAACTTACACATTTTAGAATTGGCTACGGAAATCTTGGCTGTTGTTGGCTACTTACTCGTAGGAGTTAACGCAGTCATGATTTTTTTAACTCCGAAGCTGTCACTTTTGTATTTTTATTTGCTTCTCGATAACTCCCGCGCTAGCATCGATGGCCCTCCTGTTTAAATCCAACCGTTTTACATAATTTTTACTTATGGCAGTCCAAGCGCTATGAAGTATCAAAATAACACGCCAGCTCACAACCAGGCGGCTGAGGATTTAGATGCAAGTTTCCGGGAACAGCATGGGGCAATTACAGATCATGCGCACAAACTTGACACATTTATTCGTTGCTAAACACATCCGCTACACATTTATTAACTTTAGTGTACTTACAAGGCAACCTGGATATTCATCAAAGGGCTGATTACTTAACATGTATATAAATATAAATAATTATAAAATAAAATAAGAATCACAATAATTAATATAAATAACTAGAAAATAATTAAGTTAAAACAATAACTAGAAGAATAGAAAAATAATTAATAATACATAATTAATACAAAATAATAACAGAGTAGTTAGGAAAGTTTGGCCTTCACAGAATTTTTCGACAGATTAAAATCAATGTTGTTAAAATGCGAATTAAAAAACCGAGACATTGACGTGACGGGCTCGTGAAAACCGTAATTTGTGCGATGTTGTGGAATTTAAAGAAAATCTCGATTTCTCAAGGAGCGACTCGGAATCGATATATTAAAAGAAGACAACAAGATTGGAGAGTCAACATTACCTTGAAGACATTCAAAAGCGCAAAAAGTTCTAGAGATGTTACGTCTGAATTCAAGAGAGTCTGGTTTTATGAGCTTAAGCCTATCTGAGTACGGCGGCAGGATAAGAGGGTCGCTCCAAGGAAGCCCACGAAGTGCAAAGCGAACAAAACGGCGCTGGACTGCCTCTACCCGGTCAATTGAGTCACGATAAAATGGTGACCAAACACAACTAGCATACTCCAGAATAGGCCTAACAAAGGTGCAGTAGAGAAGCCTGGTTATATAAGGGTCGTCAAATTCCTTTGCCCATCTTTTTATAAAACCCAATGTAGAATTAGCCTTAATAACTATCTCATCAATGTGATCGTCAAACGTAAAACGACTGTTCAACCCGACACCCTTGGTGCTATTAATTTTTTCCAGAACACAGCCATGCATGGTGTATTTGAAGTCGAGAGGTTTCTTTCTACGAGTAAAAGACATAGACGTACACTTACTAATATTGAGGGGAAGATAGTTATCAGAACACCAGTTGTAGAAAGCGTCTAAGTCAGAATTTAAAAGTTCACAGTCTCGGATAGAGGACACAACACGGAAAATTTTGGCGTCGTCAGCATAACAAAGAATTTTTGAATATTTCAGGAATAAAGATACATCATTGATGTATATGATAAATAAAATCGGGCACAGATGACTTCCCTGCAGTACGCCAGAGGAATTAAAAATAAACTTGGATAGTGATCCACGGAAGGACACACGCTGAGTCCGATTTAGTAGGTAAGAACGAACCCAGTCTACAAACAATGAAGGAAACCCGAAGGCCGTCAACTTGTGAATCAAAATTTGGTGGCTTATTCTGTCGAATGCCTTGCTAAAATCTGTAAAGATACAATCTACTTACTTTCCAGCCTCAATTTTGGATAAGCAGACATTTGAGAATTCCAGTAGGTAAGTCACAGTAGACCTTCCTTTCATTAAGCCATGCTGGAAAGTTCCAAGAAAAGGTTTGCAATGAAAGTATAGTGTATCACAAACTAATACCTCAAAAATCTTAGCAATACAACACAAGTTTGCAATGGGTCTGTAATTGGAAATATCACACCTCTTGCCTTTCTTGTGAAGAGGGATAATAAGAGATGATTTCCAAGATTTTGGAAAGACTCCACAAGAAATAGATAAATTAAATAAATAACAAAGAACAGAAACCAAGGAAGAAGAACAGTTCTTATAAAGGGAAATAGGAATACCTCGACCGACCGCACGAAAAACTATCTGCCAAATTATTGATGTGTTCGCGACTGTATCGTCATCAAATGTAAGATCGTTCATTACCAGTGAAGAATTAGGAAATAATGTCAAGTAGCTAAAATCCTTAGAGCTAGTATCGCAGTTGTCAGAAAGAAAAGCTGTCTTAAAAAAGTCGCCGAAAAGGTTCGCAATCGTCAAGGGATCACTACTTTCAGTGTCACCTAGTTTTAATAAAGTCGGTGCTACGCTTGGAGTTAACAAATCTCCAAAACTGCTTAGGCTCGCCGCGTATGATGGACCTCATTCTGTTAATGTAATTATTATATGAGGCATGAATTTCGGAATTGAACTCATCGCGCAATTGTGAGTAGATATAAAAATCCGAGTCGCTCCTTGATGAGCAGAACCGCTTCCGTGCTTTATTTTTTAAGTTTTTAAGATGCTTCAGCGAGCTATTGAGCCAAGGTGGACTAGAGAAAGAAGAAAACGAACGAGAAACAGGAACACAATGCAAGAAAAAAGTAAACAAATTGTCAATGTTCCGCTCATAAAAAACATTAGACCAATTACAATTCAATAAAAAATTATTCAATACAGAAAAGTCAGCCTTTTTAAAATTAAAAGAGAAGTCGTCGTGAATCAGAAATGCAGCAGGCAGTGGATCGAAGACCAAAGCAATTTGAAGCACAGGATGATGAGACGTCTCAGGAACTAAAGGAACCGTCAGGAAGGGTCAGTGCTAAACACCAAATCCAAAAATCTGCCGGAATCATTAGCGATGCTGGAACACTGTACAAGCCCGGAAGAGGTAATGCCGTCGATGACACATAGAGAACTCTGCGATGCAGGTGATTGGGAAGGAATCAGCCCGTCAACATCTGATGACACCCAGCTAATACTTGGCAGGTTGAAATCTCCGAGGAGCAACAACTCATCTTGAGGACGCAGAGATGAGGAAAGAGTGTCGATGCAGGAAGCAAGTGAGTCGTAAGTATCCCTGGTCGCTCCCGGAGGAATGTAAGAGGTGGCAATAAACACGTTCTTCTTTGTCAAATAAGACAGTGAGTTTTGGCTAGGCAGCTTTCTTGTAAGTCAGCCATGAGTTTTTGGCAAGAATGACATTGAGTTTTAGACAGCTGAGTTTTTGTCTGTGAGCGATGTCAGCGATGAGTTTTTGGCAAGAATGACGGAGAGTTTTAGGTGAGTTTGTTGTAAGACAGCATCACAGTAAGCAGAGTGATGTTTGTAAGTCAGCCATGAGTTTTGCTAATCATCGAGGAAATATTGTCTAGCCAATGGATAACCAATCCGAGTATCAGCATTAAACACACAATTTAACATGAATTAATCGAGGCCTACGGCATAATCATTAATAGCTTGCAGGAGCTAGCTTGGTTAGCCAAACTAAAAGCAAGCGGAAGTTGCATTACAAGAATAACCAAAGACCACAAAAATGACCCGAACTTGTACTATACTTTAAAGTTAGGATCTCTTTCTACGCTAACTTCAATTTTTTTAGATTTTATTTTTAAGTAATGTCTCTTATGGAGTCAACAATATTTTAAAAGCATATTTACAGTGATGGCTCGATTTACACACTCGAATGCGAATTACGACTACTAAAAATTCTGATTATTATTTATAGTATATTTATAGTACAATGAACTATAAAATTTTTTAAGGAGTTCTGGAAAAAGTATAGAGAACTAACTAATAACTTACATAAACTTTTATAATGTTCCTTTATTGTTCAATTTATCTGAAGAAAATTTCAAGAAAGTGAAAACAATTAATCGAAATTTTAAGTCTATTTCAATTTTTAGCGAATATAGCGCATTTTGAATTATATTGATAGTATTTAAGGATCAAAGTGATTATGTAGGACAGTCAAGCTGTAATGTTAAATTATAAATTATACTCAAAGCCACATACATAAATTAAAATATAGTAAAAATATTCCCATTTAGTCAGAAAGCCATCTTTCCTTGCAACTAGATATTAATTAAATAATAAAGAACTTGCTTTGCGTAAAGAACAACAAACTACAATACTAAAAGAAACTATTGAGATAGAGCTGTGTGGAAGCTACTATACTTGGACAATTTAAAAATGTAATTCATAGTGTGTTTACAAAGATTTTAAATGGAAATAGTGGTGAGCCTTTTAATTATTCATTGGAAGCGGCATGTCCATATCCAAAATAAGCCGACTAGTGCAGAAGCCATACTTAGCGTTGACGCACGGTGAACATTAGCGAAATATAAAAAACGCAATGGGGCAGCGGTTTTGGATATGCGACCGGCAAAAACATTAAGACAAGGAAAATTGCATAAGTGAAAAATTTTGTTAAAATTAAAAATTATTATTAAAAGTAAAATTATTAAAAGAAGAACGGAGAAAACGAGCAAAGAAGATTGGCGCAGACAAAAGAGACGACAAGGGAAGAGACAACTCCATTTTAGAATAGTGATAAAAATATATATTGCGTATTGTTTCAATAAACCAATACTACTCTGGAGTGAGTATCCTAACACTTCCTCCGCTATGAGAAGGACTCCCTAGCTCTTGTCGTGACGCCATACGAAAAGAATTTCACTACATGTGAGTTTAAGAAGTTAGGTCTTTTAACGCGTTAATAATAACAGTTCAGTATCCGTCAGGTCCGTATATTACTCAATTTTCTTTAATTCAATTTAGTCTGCGGTAACATAGATATACTGCAAGCACATTTTAATTATAATAGTATAATTTTATTAAAGCGTAATGTGAACATTGGCAATACAATAAGGGTGATTTCATAATTAACATTGAAAATACCAGCACTTATTAAGTGATGTATAAATTAAAAATAGAGAGCTACGATTAAATACACACTCGAAATACCTTACTTAAACCGATTTTCGAAATCAAAGCAAGATAAAAACAAAGAGTTTTTGTTTTTAAGTCAATCAAGCGTTTTTAGCAAGTAAGACTGAGAGTTGTAAGTAAGCTTTTGCAAGAGAGCATCACAGTACATAGGCAGAGTGAGTTTGAAAGTAAGAAATGAGTTTGTTTTAAGACAGCATCACGTTAAGGAAGGTGATGTTTGTAAGTCAGCTATGAGTTTCGACTAGTAAGACATTGAGTTTTTTTTTGACTAGCTGCCACTGCTAAGCACGTCAGTGGCAGTTTCAGCATGATGGAAATTGATTTGGAGGAACTTTAGAGTGGCTCTATCGGCTGCCCTTGGCAGAGTGTGACGGGCCTTTACCTTTGGGTCCATCGGTCCTTCGGGATTTTGGCCGGCCCGTCGTCCCCTCTTTTACGGGGCCCTTTAATTTGTTGGTGGCAGGCGTACTTTTCTCTGACACTTCCATTTTCCTGTCTGATTCAGTGTGGGCCTTGGAGGTCCCCGGTACCACAAGTGTCACCTTGGGTGTTGTTTTAACCAGATCAGTTCGGGTTGAGTGCAGCCCTGTGTCTGTTGTGGCCGCAGAACATCCCACTTTTTGGCCTCTTGAGGTTGAGGAAACCAGAGCCGTCTGCCCCGCTGGTTGCTTGGCACCAGCCGTGGTTATGATCGGTGTCGCTCTACCTCTCGAAACCGTGAGACTTGCTTTTGTAGCCCGCCCCGTCGGGTTTTTAGCTTCTTTGGAGCTAGACCCCGCCGAAGAGTGGGCCTTAGCAAAGCCACTTTTGAGCCTGAGCTGTATCTGCCCGAACATATAGTTGACCTTGAACAAGGTCTTTTTGAGAGCCTCAGCCGAAAATTCATCTACTGAGAGGACTATTACAGTGGCTGTGCCCTCTGTATCTCTCTTCAGTATCCTCCAGGCCGAGACCCTCAGTTGATGGTTCTGACCCTCAACTTGGTCAAGGATCTCCTCATTTTTTAATTCCTGGCTATCCGGGAAGTAGCCTACCAGGACTTTGAAACGAGGAAGCTCCTCCTCCCCGACCGCCCTTAGTTTTGCCCCCTCCCAAGGCTGAAGCTCAGCCACAGACTGTTTGAGCCACTCTGAGGTGGCCTTATCAGCGCAGATGATCATCAACCAGCCTGGCCTGTGTCCCGTGCCATGGAATGCGGGTTTAACCTCGCTATTCTTATTGTCCCGAATTTTCCGGAGGATCGCCCTTTGCACGAGCACAAGCTGCTCGGCCGAGACCGATACCTCAGGGAATTGATCCGGTAGGATACCCATGCGCACTCCTGCCGCGACTTCCTTGTATGAAAAGGCGATTGGATTCTTGCTTCCCTCTACGGATGACTCCTGTTTAGCCTCCGCTGTAGTTTTTGGAGTCCTCCTCCATTTGGCATCGATTGGTCCAGGTGGGGAGTCCTCCGTGCGATTTCTTTTGGCACTGTCCTGTGCCACTTCCCTAGGCACCATCGCTAGCAACCTAGCTGCTTTCGGGTCGTGTCCCTCTGACAGCAGTTTTTTGATCCGCCTTTTGACAGCTTTGCTGAGGTTTATCCTCTTTGGTATGCTGTTGTCCACTACCTCCTCGGGACTTTTCCCTGAGTCCTCTACGGCCTCAGGTTTGTCAACCGATTTGGTAATGAATTTCTCATCGGAGATTAGTGACAGGTCAGACAGCCTGGCAGGACTAACACTATCCAGATCCATTGGCATGTCTTCTGCCATATGAGGCCTTAGATTAGCCTCAGAGGTTGGCCCCTTTGAAGAGGTACCACCCTCAGTTTTTGTCGGCAGTTCAGACAGCCTGGCAGAACTTACATTGTCCTGGTCCATTGGCTTGTCCCCTGCCATTTGAGGGCTTGAGTTAGCCTCAGATGATGGCACTTTAAGAGGAGTGCCACCCTCATCAGTAATATTTTTGTATTTGTACATTGTAATCCCACGAGTAGGGGAGAAGTGGAAGTCCACCGTGACAGAGATCCCCGATATCACAGCAAGACTATTTAAAACCGGAGGTCGCCAGGTATCCGGAGTTCGCATACTACCGGCCACGAGTCCCTCGGCGTATGCTGTTCCACCTTGGACTGGGGTATTTTATTTAAGAGAGTATCCTTCTCTCCGCCCGACTACTATTAGCCAGCACTCCTGGCAGAGACATGACCGTACCAGGAGCCTGTTACCAGCCACCACCACGAGGAGGTTGCAGTCGCACTTCTGTCAGTGTACGCAGTTACGGCGCGCAACCATAGGTTACACGATGATCCCCCTGTGCACCTGCCAGCTGACGGCCCGTGAGCTTTAGATAGTTGAGTTTTTGTTCGTAAGTTTCCATGAGTTTTTGGCAAGATAGAGAGAGAGCTTTAGACAGTTCCGTTTTTCCTTTTAAGTCAGCCATGAGGTTTTGGCAAGTAAGATGGAGAGTTCTAAATAAGTTTGCTGTAAGACAGCATCACAGTAAAGCAGAGTGATGTTTGACAGTAAGCCATGAGTTCTGGCAAAAAAAAATACTAAGTATTGAGCTTTGTTTGTAAGCCAGCCATGAGTTTTTGGCAAGTAACAGAGAGAGATTTAGACAGTTCAGATTTTGCTTGCAAGTCAGCGAAGAGTTTTTGGCAAGTAAGACTAAGAATTTTAAGTAAATTTGTTGTAAGATAGCATAACATTAAGGCAGAGTGGTGTTTAAAAGTAAGCCATGAGTTTTGGCAAAACAAAACAGTGAGCTTTAGATAGTTGAGTTTTTGTTTGTAAGTCAGTTCAGGTATTGTTTCCAGGTCAGCCATGAGGTTTTGGCAAATAAAACATTGAGTTGAATTAGCCATAAGTGTTTGAGAAGAGAGTTTAAGGTGAGTGTTTTGTAAGACTTCAACAGAGTAAGCAGAGTGCTCTTTGTTGGTCAGCCATGAGTTTTTGGTATATAATTTATGACCGTTAAGTAATCATGATATTATTATTAGGATTATTTTTTGCCATTTTGTGAATAGTACATGTATGAAATTTGCGCATTTTAAGTACGAGTACATAGTTTAGGTAAGAAATATAAATCCAATTATTAATCGATTTGAAAAATTCCCTAGAGTATTTCTAAAATAATTCGACAATAAAAATTCAGAATATTGCAACAAGTACAAAATAGAAATGGAACAAGCAATTATTGGTTAGGAATAATAATGCCATCTAAAAATACCATAAACATTTTCATTAAATACTTACACTGAAGTTTTTAAAAGTTTGATTCTTTTATAGCGCGACCTAGAACAGTAATGGTTTCTTTATCCTCTAAAGAATACCCTACTTCTCTAATACGATCGCTAGCCAATCCAGCATACTGTTTGAGCTTTTACTGACAATGGAATGGGCCCCTGAGGCCCTGATCTCAAGTGTCGCCAGAAGCATCGCTCAAGGCATCCTAGATCATAGACTGCCTTGGATAACCATTCAAAAGCATTTACTATAGTTTACGTTTAGACTATTTCTTCCATTATAAGTTCAGAGGGTATGAAACAAGTAACGGATTACTTATGTGAAGAAAGCATAAATTCTGGACTATAACTGAAGAGTAGTATAAGTATAGGGAAAAGGATTATACCTATATTGATTGCGGTTAAACCTCTGGGATGTTGTCTAGCTCGCAGCAATGCAACAACAAAAGCTTCCTCACTGTGGCTTTCTAAACAATAAAAAAATACTTTTTCTTTAGAAACGCCTGAGTTGAAATTCTAGTTCCAGTCCACAATGGACGTCTATAGTAATGAAAAAAAAAATACCCTGAGACAGAAATTTGTTCTAAACAGTTTTCACCGAAATTTGTGGAAATAAAATAGATGTTTATACCTCTAAGCCTTGCTGAGATTATTTATCATATCAAATTGTCAGCGTAAAAAGTAAAAATGTGCATTATTTTTGTATATCTACTTCGATACTATATTTCTTTACAACATTGTTTTATAAAGACGAGATTTCCTTATTCTCTAGTTATATCTTCGTATGTTATATCTAATAATATCTTTAGACATTCTAACTTTTGGGGTTTATCGGCTTCCATCAAGTTAGCTTAGTTTATTTAGAAGTTTCGACGAAAGAAAAGGAAATAAATAATAGAAACTTTAAGTCTTTCTCTACCTTTTCTCGCCCTCTCCACTGGTGCGGTCATTGCTGCAGTGTGTCGGGCCCTCACTATGAAATAAGTAATCCTCCTCAGTATCCTTTTACAAAAGTTCATACAAAATATAATATATATTGTGCAACGATCTATGTGGGGACACAACATCAATTCTAACAAACTAAGAAAAATTAGTAAATAAATGGCGCCTGACGCATTTCCTTTCTGTTAGGCTTAAAGAAAATTATTTTGCCTCCTGCTTCTCTCCTCACTCTTACTACCCATTCGGCATGATATTTTGCTTATATTGTGTGGTCCAGGACAGGAATACGTTTTTTTCCTGTGAAGAACCCCCTACATCCACTTCTTTTCCATAAATCGAAACGTTTGCTGGCGAAAGCATTTCCAGCGGAGGATGTGATTCCACGGTCCCTTGCCGAAGGTCCGCGGTGAACACGAATCTGAAGGGCTCGCACGACCGAATGCTCAACAACAAGGGTCAATCATACATACATATATTGAACATATTTTGACCTTAAAATTAAAATAGGAATATACAAAAGTGTAAATACCACGAGGTTTTTGTTTTCATTTAATGGCAGCACCTTGATTAGTATTTGTAATTTATAAGGATTAAAACCTACTCTCATTCTAAGCTAACATTAAATGATCGCTGGTATATACAATATTGGCCTTAATTTAAGTTTAGCTAAGTTGGAACGGATTATATATTAACAATATATGTACATTTGTCTTACTATTTAGTTGGTAAACTAGTAATATAGATTTCGACAATGGAAATTCAATTGATAAGAATTTATTTGTTTCGTGTTGGGCTACGAATCTACTGTTGTTATACTAATTCGTGCGTTTTGCGGCTATTTATCTTTAAATACGTTTATAGATGTAATAAATATTTTAAGTTTTATTTCTATATTTATTTTATATGTATTTAATTAGTTGTTTGTGTAAATATGTATATTAATAACATTTTAAGAATTTTCGATGTATAGGAACACTACGGCATTATTTATAAATAACATAGCCGAAAACAACACTAAACATTCAAATAACCTTTACCGGTACCGTCAAATTTGTTAAAGACTTCACCGTTTTGCGGTAGTCGCTGACAAGGATGGGAATGCCCATCGAAATGTATTCGATTTTGAAATAAAGTTTTCAAAAAATTTGACGGTACCGGTAAAGATAATTTGAATGTTTAGTGTTGTTATCGGTTAAATTATTTTTATTTAAATAACAAGAATAATTCGATAAAAAACACAAGACTGGTTACAGATGTATACTTTCTACCATAATTTATATACAATTTTACCAATTAAATGATGGCTGGTATATACAATATTGGCCCTCATTTAGGTTTAGGTAAGTTGGAACGGATTGTATATTAATAATATATGTACATTTGTCTTCCTATTTAATTGATAAACTAGTAAACTATTTATATATATTTAAGATTTTGATCATACACAGTGTATACCAATACAACTTATACCAAGCCAATAATTCCAATATTATTGCCCCAAAGTCTGTCTCAGAACGAATTATTTGTTTAACAATTGCCGTGAAAAAAAGAGGCGAAAGAGGTGAAGGCAATTTTTTTTAATACTGGATGGCAATTTTATTGACAAAAATGCTTACTAATTATAAATAAATGTCATGTTACATTTGAAAAGTTCTCCCCTAATCTACAGTGCTATGCGTTTCACTGCCCATTAGATTTTTGTAATTTTTGGACATTTCATAGGGCTCTGACTATTGATGACCCGAATAGCCCTAATTCTAATATATCATCGGGTATTGCCTTGCAGAGAAATTGGTTCACGAATTAAATAAAAAAAGTTTTTTTGAAAAGGGTAGCCCTTTCACTGTGACCAATAGAGAAAGTGGCAGCGTATCACGAATGGGCGAAAAAAGATTGCCCAACTTAGGGCCAGAGCCAAAGATGCCCAAGTCATCCTCACTGTGAAAAAAGTGGGACATCCTATTTCTTTCAGCGACTTCAGAAACACATTTTAATAGACCTCTTATCGGCCACTTAGAAGTTGGTGGAAATCGTGTTAAGAAAGGTGTACAAGCATTCATTCTCTCGAAGAGTCCTAGGCCCACACCTTATTGTCAAAACGGTGGCAGGTTCCAAGGTTACATTATGCTGGCTGCCTGCGCTGATTAAACTTTCGTGGACCTGCACAGTCCGGCGCCGTTCATTCCGGAGGCCCCAGGTTCTGGTGAAAGCAGATTGCGTTAACCCTTAAACGCTCTTCAATTAATTTTTGACCAGATTTTCATTTCAAGCGCTAGCTGTTTGAAATTTGAATTGATATTTTACTTGTATTATTTTATTAAATACCTTAGTACAGGAATACAAGAAAAAGATCAGTTCAAAAGCAATTTTATTTTGAACAGCTAGTGTTTGAAGTTGAAAATCAAAAAATGAAGGTCGGGTCAAAAATGACCCGAAGAGCGTTTAAGTGTTAAGAAAACCATTGGGCTTGTCATAGTAATGTCGATAATTCGGAATCCACCTTACGGTATTGGTTCACTTGCAATCATTGTCTCGAATCGGGAGAAGTTTTTTTCCCGCCTCATACGCCACTGATGCGAACTATACAATAGCCCAGAAACGGAGTGGATTATTTAAATTTCTTAATAAAAGCTCTCGGTGAGAAATGGTCTCGAATCCGGAACAAATGGCATGGTGGTCGTGCCGCTCAACGAATTGATCCAACTCCGTCTCCTCGACAAGCAAACCGCATCCTGAATCGCTATTATGATCAATTCAGTCCAAACATGGACACGACTGCGGACATTTTAAGAAAGTATTTCAAAATATATTGATATCAGCAGAACCAAGACACTTTCAACGCCAAGTTCGGTTTATTTATTCCTTCCAGACCGAAATTTAGAGAAAGTCATGGGAAGAATATTCATCAATAATGCTCCTGAATGCCTAATCACTCAACATATATTGCCTATAGCGGTCAAAAAAGCTTATTTTGCTATTCGAAAACTTCAGAAATACCCAATAATTCGAGAAAGACCTTAAGCCTCTTGTATCCTAGAAGGCACCCATGATACCAAAATTTCCAATAAAAATTTTAAACTTTCATAAATTGATATTTCTAAGCGACTAGTTAAGTTTATTTATTCTTAAGTATATTATGATTTATACTTATTTTTAAACATGAAATTCTACGAGCCCTAAGGTTTAAAACAGATAGATACCTCAACAAAGCTGTACGAAAATGGTTTATTATGTTGTGTTATATTGAAGAAGTTAGGTGCTGAAGCGTCGCAGCCAGTAAGGGCTATTGTGCTTACCCTTCCTAGTCCTTAAGAAAAGCTGGTGCTCTCCAGCACCTCCGTACAACAACTTGTAGAGCGAACGGCTGGGATCGGCAAGGGCTCGCAAGGATCGATAATCTGTGCCTACCAATGGCGGTGTAGTGAAGTAGTATTTTGTTCTCCTCTAGACACAATTAATGTCAATAATGTATTCCCCTTTTAGCAATGCAGTTTGATATTCCGCACGATAACTGAGGGCAGAGCCTTGTCTAACTAAGAGTAACTAAATCAAGTTGACTCGATTGTATGCACATGCCAGTATGGCATAAACTTTCGTCTGGAAAATATTGGTAAGTTTACCATCTAAGCTTATTAAGCCATAGCTATTCCACCATAAGTTCAACAATCGAAATTTTTTATAAAAGTGCTGAGTTCTTCTTTACATTCAACTCGAAATTAAAATAATGTTTTTTTCCATGTTAACAGAATTTACACAGCAATGTCGTATATATCTCCTGTTGTTATACTAATTTCTGCATTTTGCTGCTATTTATTTAATTTTAAATTACGTTTATAGATGTTATATGTATGTATTTTAAGTCTTACTTCTATATTTATTTGATATTTATTTATTTTTCATATTTTATATGTACATTACTATATTATTTGAAAAAAATACTCTATTGTGAAGAAAAACGTCAAAATATTATTCAGAGTACTCAGCAAAATTTTTAGTTGATGTTTTTAACTATAATTAATAAATTAAGAAAAACATTTTAAAGACAGGGCTTTGTATTTAAAATGTTAATCGGCTAGTTTTTTTTCATGATAATGCTTTGTTTGACACAGCACACAAATGTAGCGGCATATTATAATAAATCTGGTGCTATTTAACTGATTATGTCGAAATGAGGTTTTAGAAAATTTTTATTATTTAACTTATAAATATGTTAGGACACATTTGCCGCATAAATCGATGTAAAAGCTTATCATGTTCATGTTCACGGACATTTTCCTTGAAAAACTTACGAGACATTAAGCACAGGCACAACCCTTTTGCGACAAACATTGAGTTTGAAAAATTTCGACAAATTTTCTGTCATACATTGTGGACTGGAATTTGAATTTCAACTTGATTTCAACAGATTAACTGTTTAAAGTTTGATAAGGCTTTGGGTTGCTTATTTCAGTCGCCGAGGCAATACATTGAGTTTAAAGTCATGGCTGATGGTACTACGTAGATAGAATTGTTGCGCACTTGGACCGACACTGCTGCTGGATGATTGCCCAAGGCAGGCTATGACTCCGGATGACATCAACTGTAAGTCAGCTTTGTAATACGGGGGGGGGGGGGGGGGGGGGGTTCAAAAGGGGATGCCATATCCGCCCGCGGTCGTGCAACAAAAGCCGAAAATCATGCCGACGGATAAAGGATAGGGGGGACGAAACGAGAGCGAAAAAAAAAATTGAAGACAAAAGAAAAAAAAGGAGAGAGAAAAAAAACCGCGAAAGTTCTATGAGAAAAAAAAAACCTAAGAAAGTTTTAAATTCGAAAGAGAAAAAAGAACTGAAAAAAAAACCAAAACAGGAGGAGGAAGGATGCAGGCAGACGTTGCCCGGTTTACCGGCTTTCGTTGGGGGAGTCTGATGGTATGACTCCCCTTTTTGTTGGCCCATGCCCCAACCACCCTTGCACCCCTCACCTGATTGTGAGGACCCCGCTCACCGACGTAGCGATGATGTAGCCGCCCTAGGGAAGGACGACGAAGAGAGAGAGAGAGAGTGAGAAAAGAGACTTAGTTACAGCTCATAATAAAAACTTATTTATTAGAAAAAGAAGAGATACCCCCTCCGTAGGAGGGCACACGACCAACTAGCCTAAGGCCAGGGCCTTTTTACCCCTTTGCAATAGGGCTCTGAGGTATGATACAAAAAAATTTAGTAAATTATATTTATTCCTATAACCTTAATTTGAAATGCTAACCTGATTTTACTAAAACGGTTTACAAAAAAAATTTGTTTTTCCTGTCTTTTCCAAGACTAGAAAAGGCGCATTTTTTTTCCTTGCTTACAAATAGAAATGGGAAGTTTCCAATCCCCTGATCAAATCTTAGTTAAGTTAGTTAGTTTTTTTTTTTATTTAAATGTTACATTTGGCATAAAATGACTAAAGATATTCAAGAAAACCTTTTCATAGTCTAAGTTCTTTTTGCATTCGATTTTTATAACCGTTTTTCCAAAAAAAATTTTTTTTCTGTTTTCTGACAGTTTTCTAAATATAGCAGATACCTGATTATTCACAAGGAAAAATGTATAAAAAGAAGAGAAAAATTCTTTTAACTACCAAAACCTTTTTGTTTTTGTTTTTTTTATATACTTAGCTAAGAATGCTGACTTAAAAGGACATCCATTGGATTGCTTTAACTTTTAATGAAATATATAATTTCTAATACATTTTAAGTCTCCGTCATTTTGTTTGACAGGAAGAAAATAAAATAGTTTTTAAAAAAAAAGTTGAACCGACTTCACAAAAAGCGCTAAAAAGCATAAAATAATTTTTAATTTTATATCTATTACGACATTTTGAAGTCGATGCAAATTAAATAAACCAAACAACTACAACAAAAGTATTTAATCGTCATTTCTTATGATCCCGTAAACTGAAACGTTCAGGTAGTATTAGGTATTATTTTCAATTGTGGTTCTGTAGTTGTTTTATTTGTTTAATTTGCACCGACTTCAAAATGTCGTAATAGATATAAAATTAAAAATTATTTTATGCTTTTTAGCGCTTTTTGTGAAGTCGGTTCAATTTTTTTTTAAAAACTATTTTATTTTTCACTTTTTAGTGTCTTCTTCTCTATACAACGAAGAAAGAACCATCCAAATCGGTCCACGCGTTAAAAGTTAGTTTTAACCCCCTACCTCACCCCCATTCCACTAAACTTTTTTTCTCATGGTATCAATCAAGGAACATACTCTACCGAACATAAAAGAAATCATCGAAATCGGTCCACGCGTTACGAAGTTACTACCCCTCCGCCTCCCCCACCTCCACCATAGGACCAAATTATTCTCCTATTAGCAATGAGGGATCACTCTCTATACAACAGCAAAAGAACCGTACAAATCAATCCACGCGTTAAAAAGTTAGGTTTCACCCAACTTCTCCTACCTCCACCCCAGCAACATTTATTTTCTCGTAGTATCAACCAAGGATCATATTCTATCCAATAGAAGAAGAATTATCCAAATCGGTCCACGCGTTACGAAGTTAGACTACCCCTCCCCCCATCCACACCTTTCACCGTAGGACCAAATTATTCTCCTATTAGGAATGGGAGATCATACTCTATACAACAGAAACAGAACCATCGAAATCGGACCACGCGTTACAAAGTTAGTTTCCACCCCCACTCCCAACCCCCATCCCCCCAAAAGTTTTTTCACCTGGTATCAACCACGGAACATACTCTACCCAACAGAAAAAGAATTATCAAAATCGGTTCACGCGTTACAAAGTTAGACTACCCCTCCCCCCACCCTAGGCCAAATTATTTTCTCCTATTAGTAATGGGGGATCATACTCTGTACAACAAAAAAAGAACCATCCAAATCGGACCACGCGTTACAAAGTTAGGTTTCACCCCCACCCCCACCCCCACCCTACCCAAAAATTTTTTTGACATGGTACCTATCGGTGAACATACTCTACCCAACAAAAAAAGAATCATCAAAATCGGTCAATGCGTTACGAAGTTATGCCCGGTCAGACATAAAAAAAAAAATTTAAATAAAAAAAAAATACGCGTCGAACTTAGAACCTCTGTGTTTTTGGGAAGTCGGTTAAAAAGAGTGCGCGTGTCTTCTGCCGGGGTGAATAGCGATTGACGCGAAGAGTTGGGGCAGAAAGATTCTAGTGGGACAAGACTGAGCATGCAGGATAATTTTGTGAATTTTAAATAAAGACGGTTGAAAATATTCCTATACAACTTTCTCGAAACCGCTTATTTTATAAAACAATTGGAACATCGTCGAAACTGGGTCGAAAGTAATCCGCGTAAACAAAATGGATTTGGTTATAGGAGCCGAATCTTCCGGATGTTAATGCGGTTTGGTGCAGGGCCGGGGCTTCGTAAAAAGCAAGGACATAGCATCCTGCCATTACACCTGGTACAGGGATTCGGCTCATATAGCCGATGGTCAGGTGATACATGACCACTGTAGCTGCCGCTACATAGCGACCATAACAGAATGTCGTTTCCATGATAGAAGGTAAAAATAAGGGGGGAAGAGAAAATAATAAATTTGAATTGTAGTCTTCACTATGGAATTTTGGAAAATTTTCCTTTATAACAAAATTCTGTGTAATTCTTTCGAAACAACAAAATTGGTAAAATTCTTAGGTGGAGGCTAAATTAACTGAAATATCATGTACACATCCACTTAGCTAGTCCCTTTTTTTATCGATTTTTCTTTTTTAATTATTGACTTCTATCTACGTCACACTATCAGCCATAAAATTGAAATCATTGTGTTTTTTTTTCTATAAGCTTATAATGTAATAGTGTATAATTTTTTTTTAAATTTAATTGTGAAGTTAAAAAAATCTTAATAGTTGTTAAATAAGTAAAAGTGCTCCGAATATTCAAAAAAAAATCATTTCCAACAAAAAGGTACGCTTATGTAATTTTTATAAATTATATTTTTTATGATAGAATAGAATTGTAATAAAAAACGAAGTTTAATTTAAAAATTTTTTCAAAATAAATCAAGTTTTAGAAAGAAATAATTTAATTTGAAATCATCGAATACTTTTAAATTATAAATAAAATAAAACAAAATAAATAAAGAATAATAGCCGCTTTATTATTTAAATCAAATTTATATTAATAAACGAATTCTTAAACTTTATATAAAAGTCCAGGATGCTATTAATTTATTCATTTCTGTTCATGATCAATATCGATTTTTCACCCACATATCGAAATAGGTTTGCGTTCACCAACAGATCGTAAAAAATTATTGTTGTAAAACCATGCCTGTACTATTAGTTTTATTGAGAAAAACTTTTGAAAATGAAATGTGTCCGAACTGTGTGGACAATGGAATAAACATTGGGTTAAACTGTCTACATACAAGCGAAGAAAAATTCACGTAAATTTGGTATTTATTTTTTGAAGAAACTAAACAAGTTTAAAAACAACTCTGCGGTTTTTATTTATATATTTTTTGCAAAATATTTAACTAATATTGCAAATAATGTGTTTTTTTTTTGTGGCAGTTTGCGGTGGTGACCACACCAGAATACAAGGCGTTCAAATTCAATTCAATTACATCAATAATAAAATTCCTGCTTGCTAATATTTACATTTTTGTCTTATGTCATTTGTTATTAGTTTCAAATTTATTTATTTCTGTTACATTTGATTTATATTGATATTTATTAAAACAAAACATTTCTACTACTGTTGATTATTGTTACTTTTACATGTTTTTGAGTTCTAAGCTACCTTTATATATTTTTTACAATTCGCTTTCTTTTCTTACATATTTTATTTTTCAGGTTTTTACATATTTAATTTATTAATTTTAAATTTTTAGGTTTTGAGATATTTTCACATATTGACAATTCTCTTTCTTTCTCACTTATTTTATAAATTTTTGTTTTACAGAGTTTTTACTTACTCAATTTACAAATATTTTCCACTCATTTCATTTTTGTTTTTATCATTTAATCTTTTCAAGTTGATTTTGTTTAATTTTTACTTTCAACTTTTGGATTTTAAATATTTAAGTGTTAATTTAATTTTTCAGTTTCTATTTTTAGGATTTTATTAATTCATTTTGGGTTTTGTTTTCTAGGTTTACACATTTATTATTCTTTATTTGATTTTACATTTCTTATTTTCTTTTTTTGAATAATTGTGCGTCTTAAATCGAATTAATTGTCTTGCCCAGTATTCTTTTATTAATATTTTAACATTTTTAGAATTCTCATATTCATTTGTA
Organism: Leptarthrus brevirostris; assembly: GCA_964036015.1. Lineage (NCBI taxonomy): Eukaryota > Metazoa > Arthropoda > Insecta > Diptera > Asilidae > Leptarthrus > Leptarthrus brevirostris. Next base: position 17,409,161 of record OZ038376.1, on the reverse strand, counting down.
AAATTCAAGTTTGTATTATTTTTCTTATCTATTATAATATTTACAATTTGTGTCTTTTAATTTTTCTATTTGTTTATATCTTAGGATTCTAGTTTTTTTTTGTTTTTAATTTGTAATTCATATTTCATCCAAGTGAAGGGAGATTCCAAAAATTGACGAGTATTATTATTTCAATATTTAAATCCAGTAAAAAAGTTCAGATCAATAAATAATTATTTTAATTTATTAAAATGTTCGTGGAGTATGATATGTTGGGTGGGGGGGAGAAGGGGGTGGGGTGCATTCCCCTTCAGATTGATTCATGTAATTCTATCATGACATGTCGTATTGGCAGCTGTCTTTTGCAGGACATGCATCCTGTTGATGATGAAAACTGGTAACTGTGTGATAACATTGTTGTGCCTCATTCTGATCCTCATTAGTTTTGTCATGTCTTGATTGGCCATGCTTGCGGGTTATTTCGAGGGCATGGTATTTTTTCGAAGTTTGCAAGAAAAGTATCATTCCTTTTCCTCATTATTTATTTCCGTTTTTTACATTTCAGGGCCAAGCAGTTCTTTTTATATATAGCTTGAGTTAGCAGTATGCAAGTTGGGCTTCCTTCTTCGACGGCTTTTCTATCTTCCTTGTTTGCCTCTTCGTTTCCTGGGATCCATTCCAGCTTAGTTTTTTTGTGGTTAGATATAATCGTATTTCTAATTCAGCTAACTATCCCTATTTTTCGGATTTTCAATGGCTTCCAGGACGCTTTTCATATCAGAGAATATGTTGACGTGGGTGTTATTGTCGAGTACTGTCTGGATGGTGTACAAGACTGCGACCAATTCAGCTTCAAATACTGAGGCTTCTCGTAAATTTGCTGGGCCGAGGGCTCTGTTGATGATTCTGTGTTCTTGATAACCGCAGCACCAGTGGTTTGTGCCAATGTTTTTGACTCGCCAGTGTATTTATGTTATTGTTTTCCTTTCTTTCTTCTTGGTTTAGTTTCCTGTGTCTGGCTGCTGTGTACGTTTGTGTGGTCTTGTTTCTAGCTGTGTTAATGCACTTAATTTAAAGGAGCAATCTGTAGGGGACATAGTGAGATGGTTTGGGGGAGGGACATGATACATATCTGTAACCTTATTGTGTCATTTATTTTGCATTTGGACTATCTTTTCCTAGTGCTTGCTTAACTTAGGTTCTTTTTTAAATGTATTGCAATGTGGGCTGTTGCGCATTATACTGTGTCTTGTTCAAGTTTCTTTCTTTCGACTGAATGCGGGGTGTGGTCAATTTCCTCGAATTGTTGGGTGTTTTAAGTTTGTTGGTTTCGTCTCGCTCTTTGTGGAATCGTAGCTTCTTACATATTTCTCAATTTTTATTTCGCACCGCGCAAACTATGGCTTGCATGAGCTCATTGCTTCATTGTCCCAGTTGTTTGTTGACTTTCACTTATCAAAATCTCAAGGCTTGGTTAGAGTTATTTTATAGTTTTTTATTTTATTTTCTTTCCTTGAGATGTCATTAGATTTGTCACTTGTGATTATTTTTATATGATTATATCTAGTGGCTGTATACTGTTTATATTTTAGTATTATTGATTTATATAGGTATATACACACTTTAAGGAGTTAGGAAGGTTTTCTTGTTTGTCACTTTTAAACATCGCTAGCCTATTTATCCTGTCTAACTAATTGCAGACTACTTATATTACATATATATTGGATTTCCATCCCAATTTCATGTCTACAACTAGTCCTAAGATTTTATGTTTCCCCAATGGAAGAGTATTCGATTTCAATTTACGTTTAGTTTTTACAGCGAGTCAAAGAAATATTTTTCAAATTTAGTTTACAGGCTTGTTTATAAAACTCTATTACTATTTTTAGATAAACGTCTTGGATTCTGAAGTGGACACCACAGCCTGATACAAAAAAAAACACCACATTATTTGCAATATAATTTTTTTTAATAATAATATATATATTTTTTCCTTTTGTAAATATTGAGGGAAATTGAATAAGTGATTTTGCCCAGAGACGGAGTGGATTTTTTTTATGAAATAAAATCTCGTAGGTAATAAGAATAATAATAATAATTTATTTATTGGGCTTGTACAGAAGATTACAAAACCTTATTTCAGTACTAATGAAACGATAATATATAAGCAATGGACTACCTATTAAAGACAAAATCAAAATTATATCATACTCTAGCATTAATAAAATTAAACTAACAAAATAAAAATAAAAAATAAAATAATAAAAAAATAAAAATAGCAATTCAAAACAAAGCCTTTCATGCAAGACAGAAAAGAAAAGAAAAATAATAGTAGTAACAGCAACCCCGCGAAACTGTGAGCTTTCCTTTTCGTTAACTTTTTTGAAACTAAATTTTGATTTAAGCCGACAGACAATGGTGGGTGGAAAAGGAACCCGAAAAGAAAGAAAACGATTTTTGGTGGTATCCTGAAAACGCCGATGTCGAAGTAACATCGTATGCCATGCTGGCTTTATTGGAAAGTGGAGCAGGAGAAGAAACTCTCCCTATATTAAAATGGCTGATTTCTAAGAGAAATAGCAACGGTGAATTTGCCTCTACTCAAGATACTGTTGTTGGACAGCAGGCATGAATTGCATTTGCTGGAAGATTTTCGGCTGAAAAAGGTGACGTGGAAATCGATTTTAAGGATGATTAGGGCTTGTTCATAAGCGCGATGCGATGTTCAACAATCGCACCAAATCAAGATCATTGCTGCGATTATTTTTTACAATCGCAGCGACGTTAGACAAAGCCAGCATGTCAAGTAACAGGTATATGATTTCAGCCAATCAAATTACAGTCGCATGCGACGAATCGCACTCGTGAACGAGGATTAAGGGTACAAACGAAAAGATTACTGTCAACGATGATAATGTATTGCTTTTACAAACTCATATCGTACGTGTTGCATAATATTTATTATAACGAATTTTGTAATTTCGAGGTACACTTAGTACGGGAACCACATTAAATGCAAACGTATAGGTACATTTCTTCCGAATTGAAATAAAAACAAATCAAACTTTATCAGTCTCAGCTTAGAACACGACTTACTTTTTCTTGTTAGCCTTCTTAAACATAATTCACACTTGTTTTACTTTTTATCACTAAATAACTTAACAGTCAAAGAGCTGTTTGGATATTTGAGTGATACTGAGTAGGAGATGATACATAAAATGATGTTTTCAGCAGTTAGTATGGGATAAAGGAAAAGCAAACAGCTTCCATTTGATGGAGCTTTAAGTTGCTACTTCGTGTTGATACGCAGACGCCATTTGGAGATTTCGATTTCATTCACAATTGATGTCGATGACAGAGCACGAAAACTAGCCCTATAAGCCTACAGACGTTATGTTTCTCTAAGAAGCTGCTGCCGTCGTAAGCAATGTTGTGCTAGCAAATTTTAAAGATAGCACTAAGGCAATTATGATTTCTGCTCCTTACAGGTTTACAAAAGTACCATCTTCTCATACGGCTTAATAAAAACAATTGAACTTATTGGAGATTTCTTTTGTTTTTAACGAAATACTTCTCTTAACTTCACTTAAAACCACATTCGGAATCTAAAAAAAAAAGGGTTTTGGACTCGTTTTTCTTTAAGGGAAAATAACATATTGTAGTAGCAACCGCTACTGACCTAAACATCCTATACTTCGACAACACCCACTTTAACAACTTCCCTAACGAATTTTGTTCTTCGCATATGTTAAAAAACGAGTACTAATGAATTTACTTCCAGATTTAAAAATCCATCTTATAACCTTTTCTGTTCTTTATTTTAACAGACTTCCCAAAAACAAAGAGGTTCTAAGTTCGACGTGTATTTTTTTTTTATCTGACTGATTGGGCATTACTTCGTAACGCGTTGACCGAATTTGATAATTCTCTTTTTGTTGGGTAGAGTATGTTTTCTGGTTGATACCACGAGAAAAAACATGTTTTTTTTTATATATGATGATGCCAAAGCTCAAGAGATGCCCTATGATGCTTAAGCACAGCCTTGGCAGGAAGGAATTAAGGATGAGGGAAATGGGTTAGGAGGTTGGGTGAAGGAGGTGTCGATGTACGCCCCGTTTGAAAGTTTCAGGCTGATATAAGAAGACGGTAAAACAGAAGATGGTAAACTGTTCCACATTCGTGTTGTTCTGCTTAGAAAAGATTGCCGAAATTTGACGGTACGTCCAAATTTGACTTGGAGAGTATAGGGGTGGGAGCGATTTGTAGATCTTGTATCACGCGTTGCCAAGTGTCTACAAGGAATCAGGCTAGCAATTTCGTTAGAACAACGGCCATGGAAATAACGATAGAAGAGTGAGAGACAACCGACATTCCGTCGATGCTCCAGAGAGTCAAGGCCCTTAGAGATTGAGGGATCGCCAATAAGTTTAATAGCTTTACGCTGAACTTTGTCTAACGCGGACAGAGCAGTGTGTCCGGCCCCTGCCCAAATATGGGAATTATATTCAAGTCTAGGCCTAATGTGGGACTTGTAGATCAGCGCTAAGTCAGGTGGGGTGAAATATTTCTTACATCTCTGTAGGAAACCCAAACATTTCATCGCACTTTTAGCGATTGCAAATATATGATCAGTTCAGCTAAGATTGCTGGATATCTCGATACCCAAGATATTTAGGGAGGGCGAATTTGATATATTCACTCTGTCGACTTAAATGGGTTGGGGGTGAATTGGGCGTTTTTTAAGGGACATTAAACAACATTGAGTTTTGGCTGCATTAAACGTAACACGATTTGCTCTGCCCCAAGGACCATAGAAATGTCGTTGTTTAATGATCTAAACATGCGTTCCCGATTGCCTTCTGTAGCATTTCCACGTGAATTCATTACAGAATTAAATGAGTACGCGAAATCAAGGGTGCTGTCGTCGGCGAAACTATGAATAGGATTGAGAGTAAGCGATAAAAGATCATTAATAAAAAGAAAAAATAAGGTTGGTGAAAGAACTGAACCCTGAGGTACACCGGCATTTATTTCGTAGGATGCAGATGTAACGCCGTCAATTACTACACGGATTGAACGGCCTGACTAAAAGCTCTCTATCCATTTAACGAGGGTAGGGTGCAGACCAAATGTTTGAAGTTTGGCTAAAAGGGCAGCATGCCAGACTCTATCAAAAGCCTTTGAAATATCAAGAGCGACGATTTCGGACTCACCAAAATTATGAAGACAATGATTCCAATGCTCCGTTAGAGCCGTTAGTAAGTCTCCGGTTGAGCGGCCAGTGCGGAAACCGTACTGGCAATCGTTGATAAGATGGTTGTTTTCTAGATATTTCAACAACTGAGAGTTGATGAGTGATTCAAAAACTTTAGATATGATCGAGGTTAGTGCAATTGGTCTGTAGTTAGAGGGATCGCATGCCTCTCCTCTTTTAAGTATCGGCTGGACATGAGCAAGTTTCCATACACTTGGAAACATTCCTGTTGAATATGACAGGTGAAAAAGTTTGCGCAGAGGTTTAGCCAAAGCAGAGGCGCAGCATTTTAAAACAAGGGGCGAGAAACCATCAGGCCCAGTAGCTTTGGACACGTCGAGTTTTGAAAGTACTCTAAAAACTTCGCGAGTGCGAAAGTGTAGCGTCTTTTGCCTACTAGTACATTGAGATGGAAATGGAAGTTGTTGCGATGAAGGTGCTAAGTATGAGTTAGCAGCAAAATTAGCAGCAAACAGGTTGGCCTTGTCCAATGAGTCAGTAAAAACATTCCCATTATAAATGAGTGGTGGTGTTGACGAACAGGTGAAATTGTTCTTTACGGTTTTTACTAGAGACCAGAAGCCCTTACTACCCTTTTGGGTAGAAAAAACCTTCCGTCTGATGTTCTGGTCATGTTGGTGGGGTGGAGGTGGAACTTAACTTTGTAACGCGTGGACCGATTTGGATGGTTCTTTTTTTTGTTGTAAAGATCTCGTGCGCTGAAACGTTCAGGTAGTTTTATATATTATCTTCAATTGTGATAGGATAGTTGTTTTGTTTGCAACAGCAAAAATAACCAGATGCAAACACTTCTTTCATTCCGCTTGTCTCAGGAAATGGCTTTACGTACAAGACGGATGTCCGTTTTGTCACGAAATTATGATGTATCAAGATAATCCTAAAGATAAAGACTCTCAGTCTAATGCATCAGACAATACCTATAGCCCCGACCAACAGCATCAACCGGCTAATGTAAATTATAGAATTAACATGATATAAAATTTAGTTCTCTCTTTAACATCAGAACATTCGACATCTTCAAATAGCCAAGATTTTTGGATTGCCGCAACAGCCAAGTAATTACACCCGAAAATGATATTCTCGTGAGCGAAGCTCACTGAACTTGTTAAAATCCTTTTTTTTATTCGAAAGAAAGTCTACATGATTATTAAAATTGCAATTATTCGCAAATTTTTATGCTAATTTGTGGTTTCCTTTTTTTTTAGATGAAATTTGTTTGAATCGTTTTGCCTGTGACTTTAATTAAAAAAGATGTAGATGATGCGCAAGAAGACAAATTAAAAGCTGATTATAAAATCTTAAAAATTAAATTATATAAATAAAATACATTTTTTGTTTATTTTAGCTTTTTATATTACTTTTCCAAATAATGTGAATACTGCTGCAAGTGCAAGCACAGACACAGGGCGCGAAAAATAATTCTGAGTTCGTTTTAATTAAATTGTTAAGTTAATTTGCAAATAATTTTAAAAACATTTTATTTAACTGACTAAATGAAATGACATTCAGAGGACGCGATAGTTATTGGAGGAGGAATCAGAAGTTGGTATTGGAATCGTTGTACTTTGGTACGAACATTGCCAATCCTACACTTTATTGCGTAGATAATTGTTGCACTCTCTCTCTCTACATTATAATTGATTATTCTGGATAGCTATGAAAGTAAAATGTGTGTTAGTTTATATTTACCTAATCACAGTTATGAGATACGACATTATGTATTATAATTGTAAGATAAGGTGCACCTTTAACAATAAAAGCTGGCAATTTTTTACGGTGAAGTTAAAGCTCAGGTGATCTCTCATGTCCAAATTATAATTGAGAGAAAAATAAAACAGGAGTTGAGTGTAGTAAGTGTCGATAAGTGTTGCGTCTTAATTTCTTCGACTCATTAATTAATTAGGTGGTAAACTGTTTCACATTCGTACAGTACGGGTTAAGAATGACTCACCGAATTTCAGTATATGTCGGAAATCGCTCATTCGTTTTCATTTCAAAATTATTATTTTTCATGTCAGTTTCCATGACTTTTTCAAATTAAACTCCTCTATTTTTAAACAAGTCATCTAATTAAAATAGTTATATTACAACAATATGCATTAACTGCACTCTATGCACTGCACTGAATGGCTGTAAAATGGAAACAGACAGGATAAGACATCAAACGAAAAATATAATCCCAGCTGGCTAGAAAATGCACTTAGGGAAGTTAGAATTGTTTGAATTGTTATGTGAGCGTGATAATGGTCTTGTTAGGTGTTCCTAACATTACCATAAATGTTGGATGTCTAATTGTTGGTCATATTACTGACCAACAGATGGCGAGGGATCAATGGAGCAACTAATGTCACAAGAATTTCATGCCTGGCCATGCTGGCTTGAATCACTGTGACAGTTTGAAAGATGACTCGTGTTTGTTTTCGGGACTTCTTGGAATTTTTTGAGAAGTTCGGTTTGAACAGGGAAAGTGAATGGTCGCATTTTAATAAAAGCTGTGGAAATTTTATAAAATTTCAAGCTTTGTTCTAGCATTTCATGCAAGTGTAATTGCGCAATAACAGATTGCAAATTAAGTTAATTCTTTTGGAGTGGTTTTAAAAGAAGTTTACATGAGATAAAGTGAAAATTATCAAAAGTGAGGTTGTGAAAACCGGCGTCCTCCTTTGTTGAGGTAGCGTCGCTTGGAAATATGAACATGTTGCAACATGTACAACAAACATTTAAGGCATTCTTTTGGAGACTTATAAATAACATTGCAATAGCTTAATTAAGTTAAGTTAAGATTAAGTGTTTATCGCCCTAATGAGGGTAGTCTAGAGTTAATCTTCGTAAAAGATTGGCTCGACAAGCGAGAGAATAACTATCTAGAATAGAGATAGTTCCCAACGTTACTGTAGATGCTGTTCCTGTAATAGGCAGGACAGTGGTTTAATTATTCCCAAGATACGAGAAAACGATTGCAAAAAGTGTTAATGTGCTAAACTTTACATACCGAAAATAATTATATCGTACTAAGAGGAAAAGTGCTCGTTTTTCTTATAAACAAAATATTTTGTACTTAGCACCGTTGTGCTAATACTATAATTTTCAATTAGCGAGGAGTCAAGATCCCAAAGTAGAAGAAAATAAACGTTTAATTGGTGGTAAGCCACCAGATGCGGACCTCCATCCTTGTAAGGTAACTAATGTTGCCCAATTGGACAAACTAATTGGCAATGCAGACACCGATTTCCTTCAATACGAGGACTTCCAACCAACAGCAATCAACACTCTATACCAGGATATAGAAATTACCGAGCAGGAAAATAAAATGCTGAATAAATCGCAGCTATATATTAATTCTCAACTAGCTAATTCTCAACAAGCTAAGCCACAAAACATTAAAAACACCCCGTATCAGGATGGCTCCAAAATAAAAGAAATTAACGCAAAAGTTAAGACATCGTCCAATACAACAGTAAACAAACCCATTACTAATAAGATTATTTGCAGGAAATCTACAAAAAAACAAAATCAGGTACCTCAACCGATCTAAAAATGGCAGCACAGGAATTATTGGAAACCCAAAGTACACCTATTAGATTACTCAGCCAGCAGGAGATTCAAAATTTGATTTTAAAATAAGTAATAAAAATAAGAAAAGCGAGCATAGTAATATGTTAAATATTGCTCAAGTAGATAATAGAAATTCTAATATATTGAATAACCAAAATAACCAAAATATTGAAAACATTGAAAATAATATTAATATAAATGCAAAATCTGATAAGAAAGGGGAAAAGCCAAAAACCCCGAAATATTTACCACCCATAATGTTCTGTGCCAACGAAAAAACGGGAGAATTAATTGAACTTTTAAAGAAAAAGAAAATAAATTTCAAAGTTAAAACGTCTATGAATAATCAGGCAAGATTATATATTAGGGAAGACTTTAGAGAACTTAGGAACAACATTATGGGGGATATGCATATTGCCGGTTTCGCTGATATGTATACGCATACTCCAAAAGACGAAAAACCCATTGTACTTTTAGTCAAAGGTATTCATAGTTCAGTTCCAATTGAGGAAATTAACGATGAACTTCTGTACATCGATCCCAAAATAGAAATTATTTCAATTAGCAACTTCGAGACCTCTAGATCTAAGTCCGAAAATAACAAACTAAATATATTCCGAATAGTTTTGAAACCAGGAACAAATATTGAAAAATTAATAGAAAATCAGTTCTTCTACCATACAAAGGTAACATGGGAAAAGCCAAAATTAAACGGCCCAGTAAGGTGCAAAAAATGCCAGAATGCACTTGGCAGTAAACTGCTACAAAACACCAATCTGCGTAAAATGCGCAAAGAGTCATCCAGAGGAAAGATGTACGCTGGAGGATTCAGAAAAGCCAATCTGCACAAACTGTGGCCAGAGAGGACATCCTGCTAGCTATAGAGGATGCCCTTACTATAAGAAATACATAGAGATAATCAACAAAAATTTAGCAAAAAGAAAGACTAGACCAATAAATAGGTCGAACGTGGTCAGGGGTATAAGTTATGCCGATGCTTGTACAAAAAACTTCCCAGAACTGGGAGCATCGAGACACAACATAAATAACAATACGAACAAAACAAATAGCAAACAATCATTCTCACTACGGGATAATGATTATAGTATGACCGAACCTAACTTCCAAAGCACAATTATGGGAATAGCTAATGACTTCGAGTCTATCGGAAGAGAATTATTTGGAAATAATTACAATAAATTACAGGGGATAATAACAGAATTTATCCAAACCTACAAAACTCTGTCTCCTCAAGAGGCAAGGATGAAATACTTTTGCACTCTTTTAAAAATTGCAGCTAATGATTTCTAAATTAATAAACATTATATCAAAATATTACAAGAGCAAAAACCTGAATAACAGAATATTATTAGAACTAGTAGCACTTATAAATGAGTATAGGCAAATTACAAATATTAACAATAGTAGGGAAAAGAGACAGCACAGACAGTGGTTGAATAAAGTTGTAATAAATAATAATGGGACATAACACATTAAAAATACTAAACTTAAATGTCAACAGTATAAGAAATAGTGCTAGAAGAGCACTACTGACAACCTTAGTAAACGATAACAAAATAGATATCTTTACCATCACAGAAATAAATATAAAACCGAATCATAATGTCATTATAGACAATTATAGAGGATAAATAAAATATATTAAAATATGTGAAATTAACAAAACTATATTTAAGAAGACTGAATAAAAATTAAATAAATTTTGCAGAGCTTTGCAGACGGAGTTATGAACTATCATGATCCCGACTGCAAAGCTCGGTAAGATCAGTTAGAGAAAATTAGGAATTTAAAATAGGTTACTAATTAACAAATCATTGTGAATAGTGAGAATAATTGTGATCCATCAACACTGATGAAAAGGCTGACTATTAAATAAAAGAGCTGATAGTGTGCTGTCCGAGTCGAGTAACACATGCGCAATTGCTTGTGAATGTGTTGCTCGGTTTGGACAGTGCAAGTCTCGGCAGCAATAAGGAAATCGAAATGTGATTTCCTCTCATAGGTTAGTTTAGTATAGGTTAGGTTAAGAATTACACAAACTCATAAAGAGAAAGAGAACAACGGATAGTATGGGTTTGCGTACATACTGATAAAATTACGATAGTGGAAATTAAGTTATAAAAGAAACAGAGTACAAATGTGTTGAAAAACTATATTAAAGATGTATGGTACCTGTCTATTGTCTATTGTGTTTGTTTTCGGCGTTTAAATTATGCCAATTGATAAAAATATCAATTTAAGTATAAATAGTGTAACGTGCACCGTAGTCTGGCATAGGCTACGTGATCAAAACGAAATCAAGTTGTGCAATGCGCACGTCCCGAATTTCGGAAGCCAGAAAAACGTCAGATGCCGTATGAAGTCAAGGCTGACGCGAACCTATGGTGACTTAGTGTGGTGATAATGAATAACGGAAATTGCTAGAACTAAGTAACTGAACTTTCTAGAATTAAGCTAAGTAGTATAAATAGGGCTGAGTAGCAGCCTAGTGAGTCAGTTGTATTTTAGCCAGTGAAGCAATAAGTGTTAATTATTAAAGTGAAACGGAATATTGGGAAGAACGTCTTGCAACGTTGTCTTAATTAATCCGTCGAGCTCGAAGAGCCCCATTTATGTTACAATAGTTTTGCTAAAGTGCTATAAAGCATAATTGAATGAAGCGTCGTGTACTAAGTAAACATATTAAAAAGTGATTTCAAAGAGTATTGGGAACACATTGCAGAGATTGACAACTGTGAAAAATCTTTGAGACAAATTGAATTGTCTCAAATGAACAATTTTTACCGTCGCCAAAAGTTTGGCAAAATCAGTTGACTTCCTGCAATAACACAACAAGAAAACAAATTGTTGATGATCTGTCAGAAGTTGTGTCAGGTAAACCAGTTACTGGGAATAAGGCTCGTCTTCACAATTAAATAATTATTTTATTTACTGAATTGTATCACCGATTTATAAAATTCATCGGTCAGAAGAATCTAAGTGATACCTTTACTTTTTGGTTCGGGTTTCTACGGAACAGATCACAGACATTTTTGAATATATTTTATAATACCTTATGACCGAAGGTCCTTTGTTTATCAATATAAATAAGTAAAATAAGTCATGAACTATGTATAGTACCTGGTAGTTTTCAACCAATATACAAGTAAACTATTAAAACTCGCCTATAGCTATTAAAAAAGCAAACAACATTAAATAAGAAAAACGTAAGTCTACTGGAAGTCTAAGAAACTAACTTCTGTCGGGTCATGGGAAAACCCGTGTTCAAAAGTAATAAGGACGTTGATACCGAACAGTTTTACCGTACATTTGTATTTTTATTTTCTTCGGAACTGAACTTTTCTTAAATCATGTTTGACTAAGATTTGAATAAACGTCTAGAATAGATTACCAAATATACTATTCAGTATTTGGCAAGCACATACATAAATAAGTCTAGATTTAAGCATTTGATATAAAGTATAGATGTAAGTTTTTTTTATTATCTGCATTAATATATGAACATTTCGTATATTGTGCTGATAACTTTCGGCTTTCAAGAATTTACAAGTTAGTTACAATCAATGGATTCACAATTAGCTACTTGGAAGTTATGAAATTCACTTCAGCTACATTGTGTATAAATGGCTACCACTTTCGATTTCCCTTTTGTTTATATATATAGTAGGCTTGATTCTATTTGAGGTTCACGGATTTCTCATATTTCCGACCTTCCGACCCTCTCTCTCTAACACCTAGTTCCGGACAACTGTCCGCGTTTATAGCGACTGTGCCATATCTGATGGGCTCGGCACAGTCACCGGATGGGGAGGAATAGCCCAATAAGCCCTTTAACATCCATGGGCTGAGATTGCTTCCACGTTAGGTGTCATAATTTTTTTTGTTCTTTCGAAATTTGATCCCATATCGCTAGTTTCCTTTTTGCGTTCCCTTACACGAAGTTACTAGAGTTTTTGTTTCAAAATTGTTGGGGTGAGTGAGTCGAAGGAGAAGGCAAGATCACTCCCCAATCCGACGAGCTTAGTACGGCTATCTAGCCGGGCCTCTCACTTCTTCGGTTATATTAATCAACCTGCACGGCAAGTATTACGCTAGCCGTCGGGGTTCTCACATCCCTCAATCCAATTCAGGATTGGTATAATATACATTAGTATACAAAAACAAGAGAAACAGAGGGTCTCTTTAGAAGGAAATACTATAAAACAATTGGTCCCACGTAAAAATTCCTCAAATAAATAATCACCGCCCAATCAAGGATTCTTTTTTGTTATGTGAGTAGGCAAGAACGGGAGCTGTATCGCAGATATCACGCCCGCAATTGCCATTATTGGATTGCGAGCGTGATGTTCCCGAGACCAGATCCTAGTTTTAGCGAGAGCATCTACCTCAAATTCTGGCTCATGTACTGGTTGACAGTACCGACCGATAGAGGGCACACGCGATTTGAGCAAACCAAACGTAAATCTGGCAGGCTGGTGAATATCAACACCACTGCATATTCCACAGTTCAGTGTACAACACGACTGTCATTCACTTGCCAAGAAAGAAAGAAATCACAAAATAGCTTTGAATAGTTTTGCATTAATTACGCAAATGAACATCTTCAGTACTACTTCAACTTGCATGTCTTTAAGTACGAGCAAAATGAATACAAACGTGAAGGAATTAAATGGAGGGATATTCAATTCATGGATAATTCAGGCTGTTTGCAGTTATTTGAATCGAAGTCTACAGGATTCCTGTGTGTTTAAGATGATTTGTGCAATTTTCCGTGTGCCACAAATAAAACCTTATTACAGGAATTTAACAGTGTTCACAAAGAAAATAAATTTTATGAAAAACCACAGCACAAAGAAAGTGCTTTTATAATTAAACATTATGTCGGAAAAGAAAAGTATCAGGTAATTGAAATGCGTGAGAAAAATTTAGTTTTAATGCGTCAGGATATTTTTAGCGTTCAAAAAAATTCCAGTATGGCATTTGTGCGAGAGTTAGTTAGATCTGACCCTGTTGCTGTCTTTCGTTGGGCTATAATAAAGGTTTTTTTTATAGTTATTTTGCATTTAGGAATGCAGGAGTAAAACATCGAAAGGAGCGAAATGATTACGCTTTAAATAAGCTTTCAGGAAAGAAATGTGTAATGTGAGCCACGGCTAATATGTTTATTAAGCGAGACTCGATGCTCGTTAATTCTAACCTCGCCGGCGCGGAACTGATATCTTACTTCTGTCAAGAAGAAGAGTCATATTCCGTGACAGCAGAACCAGGTGGCGAGCAGACACAGGAGGTTAATTTCTTTAATATTATAACAAAATAATTCCCTTTTAATCTGAACCATCCTGGCTCAGACAGTCATTTAAAAGGTATTTCGTCTTTTTAGCAAACGCCCCGTCCCACATATAATTATAATACGGACGAAACTTGAAATTCTGTCCTACAAAGATTTCCTTTTGTATTGGAAATAGTAAGGTGCATTCCTCGCTCCTGTGAGAAAATTTTAGAAAAGGACTTGGCCTGCATCAATAGACAAGCCAGTGTAAGGGGATGTAAAACGGCCGGGTGTTCATCCTTGTTGGTTGCAATAGTATTAGTCGAAACAGAAACAGGATATAAATAGGAGATTCACAGAAAATTTGGGAACAGCTCCAGTTTTTTTTACACCACGGCGTAAGCTACAACAAAAACGAACAAAATTTTTTTTTGTAAGACAAACAGTTTCAAGTAAGCTTGTTTTTCCTTTTTATATAGAAGAGCATTTTAATATTTTTAAAATTAATAATTAAATAAAACTAAGTAGTGTCAGGCAGCACTCCCCCCCCCCCCCCCCATTACATTGTGGGATAGCACAAAATTATTTGTATAAGAATACGCATATTTTAGTTAAGTGTTTTGATTGGACAATATATTCAAAAGCCCAGACCCTCAAAAAGGGCGTAAAAGTAAATTTAAGTTGGGGCGCGTATATAATTTGACACCAAATAAAGAAAAAAATGCAAAATTAGTGACAGAAGGAAGCTAAAACCCACTCTCAAAGTCAGGAGAAAGATATTCCGACGTCATCATAGATACCGTGCACCGAAAGTGCTAAGTATCGCAAAGAAAATTCATGTAAGTTTTTTGTTGAGAAAGATGTGAAGTTTTAAGAGCATAGTCACGTAGAAATTTTTTTTATTCATATATATACCTATGTACGCGCAATTATTCCTGAAAACTTTACGCCTTCAGCTACAGTAGTAGGTCAGTTGTCAAGTGTTCACCGCATACAATACTGTTCAATTTGTTTTATAGTTAAATAGACCAGTACCTGTCACATGAGGAAAAGCATGTAATGAGACTAAGTTCTTTAAGATCAGTTTTTTTTTATATCATTAGTATTGTTGTTAAGCACACGAGAGTGGACTATTGTAGGCAGGTTGTCTTCCTATTCTCGATATCATTTCAGTAATCTTTCAAATTCCTTGATACCATTCCTTGTCTTCATATTGAAATTTTACTCTGCTTGTCTAGGTGACTAGTTGCATGGTTTGTAATAGTAATTCAGTATCTAGCTCATTATCATTATAGCAGGATCCCTTAAGCAACGTATTAACTTAAAAGATATAACTGGAAATGCGATAGTGAGAAAATAACATGATTTTTTTTGGCTGAAATTATAAGGACAGTACATTAATATAAAGGTGTAGTAATAAGTAATCTGAATTCGTAGTCACGCAAAGGAGAGTGAAGCATCAAGTAATGATATCGTGTTTTGATCATAAAAATTTTTTTTCTACCGCATAACAGAAAGCTTTTTGTTGGTGGCACAATACCATACTTAATGCCAGCATTGAATATGATTGAAATGTCTCTCCTTGGTGAGGCACTCTCGAAATGATTGATAAGTCACTCTGTTGATATATGAGGGTATCTAATAATCTACTGCTATTTCATAATAATCGTTGGCGTAGCAAATAAGCTAGAAATATTCAGTAGATTTTAATACTACCAAAAACTTAAACTTGTGGAACTATTTAGATGCATTAGTTTAATATAAATTGAATTGTTTAGACGTTTAAAAATATGATCAAAATGAATTATATGGGCTAAAGGTTATTCTTTTTGTCAGGAAACCTTCATGAAGCTCCTTCTCAACCCTGCATCCCTCATCGCCTCTCCCTTTCTCTTCCTATGTATTTAAATTAATCTTTATTCTTTTGATTTTTATTTCAGCATTTCTGTTTAGGTTGGGCCTGTACACTAGCCAGGTACAGGGATGGCGTGGGTTAGAGACTGAACCATCGCATATGGGGTAGTTTTTCTTATTTCTTTGTAATTTTTCAAGATGGTTGAGTTTGGCTAGGAACAGCAGGTGACACCAGACCTGTTCTTCCTTTATATCTGTTTCTCGTTTTTTTTTCTTTTTGTGGCAGACCTGAAGAAAGGATACCACAATCCTGGAGGGGAACGGAGAAAAGATCCGTAGGTGATGTGGCCGGCATGAGGCTGTTGCGGTAAGGTTTTTGAGTTGAGGTTTTTTGGCATGTCAACCATCATGAAGTGCAGTTTGGTTTTGAACAAGAAGTCGTGTTAGTAAAAAGTGGAAAAGAAAACGTGTTGCAAGGGAATTGTACAGGGAAGACTCAGTGGTACCGGATTAACAGAGTACAAGCGATAAATACAATTTTGGCTTATTTTAGAACTATTATAATTAAACAAAAAATATTTTGGTATTATATTTTGGCTGCTATTAGGTTTGTAAATTGAGGTGGTAATTTTGTTTGGTTCATTCTAGTCGGGTTTTCTTTTTGGTTTTTTTAATTTTTTCATTTGTTTTACACCCAATTGGAAATTTGACTTGCCACTGTTGGAAAGCAAACTTGAACAGTCAGTCTTACGGGGGAATTCGATTCGATTGAGTTGTATCAACGAATTCTGAATTAAATAGAAGATACATTATATGTACTTCCTTTTTAATTTTCTGTTGTCCATTGGATTATGTTCACTATAAGAAAATAAACATTGAAAATTAGCAATTCGATGAATCAAATATCCTGCTACCGATAGTAATTTAAGAGTTGTACATCAGGACACAAATTACAGCCTGCAATATTCAGATGTAACTGTTTTATGAAGGCAAATATACACTACTGAAACGTCAATATTTCCGTATAAAATGTTTATTTTTACATCATCCTTCACTATCACGTATCAGTATCACTATTCTTCTCACAGTTTTGTGTGCAAACCTTTTTCACCTGTGATTCTGCTTTGATCTGTGATATTATTCAAAAACATTCTGTCAGAGGCAATTTCGCACGGATAAAGAAACATATAAGTTGCAAGTTTTTAACGCATTTATGAAACCTTGAAATATACGAAAGTAACACAAAATATTAAGTAAAGGTCATCATTCAATACACATTTAATTTTTCGTATCTTATTCTGTTAATTACTTAATTCTCACCTATTCTTTACAGTTCGAACAAATCGATTGTTAAGGGGGTAGCCAGGTTTGAAATTTTCAAAAAATTGAATTTTTTTTTTCTCAATATTTAGTCACTCTATAACCTCAGAAATAAGATAAAAACGACTTTTGATCTTATAGCGTATCAGAAGTGGCCGAAAAATGAATCACGCCGCCAAGCCTCGAGCGCTCGCATCTTACAATCGGCGTGTCGAGATGACCGTCTTATCGAAGTAGTATCTTACCGTCTTATCGTCTTTTCTAGATAGATAGATCCCGCGAGAACGAGCATTTTGAGGTCGAAGAAGGAATATTGTACGGAGCAGGCATTGCTGATTAAAAGTGAGATAATTTGATTCCCATATTTCGACGATGAGACGTGTTTTTCGCACTTTATCTTTTAAACGCGTTTATCCCAAAACACATTTTTTTTGGGTTGTCGCCACGATTCCAGTCGATCTACTAGGACAATTTCATTCAATTTTTTTTTTAAATATTCAGAAAAAGCTTAGCAATCGCATGAACCTCGGTCTTGATTTTCAAATAATATTTAATAACAATATGAAACAGTTCTTGCTTAAAAAATGTAGAAAAAAAAAAGAAAAAATGACAAAAACTTGCACTATTTGTTTATTTATGAATTTTTTTCCATAACTGAGGTTCAGGATATAGCTATTTATGTGCTCTTTTATAATCAATTTTTGTTTTGTGTTTTAGATAACCCAAAGTTGAGAAATCATGGCAACCGTTTCTTAACATGGCGTCATCAGATCGGCCATAAATTAACCGGATGTTAATGAAAAATGAAAATAAAATTTTTTTTGGAAGTTATTAACATGTTAGAAAACATACTAAAAATTTGTAAATGTCAAATAAAGATTAATGTTAAAAAAATGTAGTTGAAAAAAGAGGTCATTGAAACCTGGCTACCCCCTTAAAGTCATAAGATATTCAGAATTATATCTTTTTCAAGTTTTCAAATACAAAAATAGGAAACGTAGATTAAGATTTTTCTATTATTTTGAAAGTTTTATTCATATATAAACCTCATCCATGGCAACTAGTTAATGTAGAAAGTATTACCTATAAGAAATAGCCCTCCAAAAGTACCATAAGTAATCCAGGCGCACCGCTATAAGTCGAATGTCTCACAGAGAGCGCTTTACACATATTTTTAATCTAAGTTCAGAATTTATGGAGTATGTTTTAAAGGAAGATGTAAGTGGACAAAGCCGAGAACTAATTATAGTGCTGTAATTCTGTACCTAGACTTAAGTTAGTAAATTTGTTCGTTTGTTTACATAGGCAAAGTGTAGTGAATTCCTAAGTAGAGGTTGCTATGAAATTAGTTGCCATAATAACTTTTATGCTCTCATAGAAAAAAAAATTTTAAATTTTATCGAAAACAATATTTAATTAAGAAGATTTTTATATTGCACTTCAAACAATCTTATCAATAATAAATATAATTAATATCGCATGGATATGAAGACATTCCAATCATTAATTGAGAAATATAACAAATTGGTCTTCAAATCGAATTGCATATGCATAGAATTTAATGAATTATTATATAGCTCCATATTTTCGTATTAACAATATGTATTTTTCGATTCATATATTTCTAAGTGTATTAATTAATTAAAGCAATTCCTGAAACAGCGAAACCCATTCTTAATTGCTTGCTAAACTACATATATTATTTATTTAGTAGTTGAATTATTTGACAGTCAAAGAAATAAATAAACGTTTAAGATAGAACAACACTTTGAAATGCGTCGGTGGAAATAAAATCCAAAATTTATGAAACAGGCTGTTTATGTTAAAACTCAAACGTATCCGACTTATTACGATAATAAACAAATCGACAAAAACACAAAAAAAAACGTTTTTTTTTAATTGGAATTACTCTTATAAAAGTGCTTCAATTTACGAATCAAAACTATTAAAATCACTGGTGATCGTAAAATCCCTAATTGATGAAAATAACTAAAAAAAGGGCGATATTCTAAACTTAATTTCCTCCTTAATTGCATATTTAAGTATTTAGATTAAAAATAAATAAACTTATTAAAAGTGTATAAAGGCGAATATTTCTAATTAAAATTAATACCCGGAGCCCCAGACGGTTATTAAGTTGCTCACACTTATTTTCATAGTAGTAATATAAAGTTGGGAAACTAGGTGTTTTTACTTTTAAGGTAATTTACATTTAAATTAGTGGTTGAAATCATTTAATAATATATCATGTCGCCTTTGTTGCAGAAGTTAATAAAAGAAGTCTATGTATTATATTTAGTTCTTTTGAGTTTAACTGATTTTAACTAGAGTTCGCGGCTTATAATTGCATAAAATGATCGCTTTGAAGGATAAGTTTATGAATTAACTAAATTGTAGTACATCGTAAAGAGGTTGCGATATGATTTCAATAGTCTCGTTATTAGTGATTAGGATTAAAGTTGTTGTTTTTCTTTTGCATTGAACAGGATAATTACTAGTGACCCTATTCCCTAGTTATTATTTCTTTGTTGTGTTCTGCTATCATCAGAACCTGTCCAACAGGTCAATAATTTTATTTTATATATATATATATATATATATATATATATATATATATATATATATATATATATATATATATATATATATATATATGAAAGTTTCAGGCTCATAAGACGAAGAAAAAACAGAAGATGGTAAACTGTTCCACATTCGTGTTGTTTTGCTTAGAAAAGATTCCCAAAATTTGACGGTACGTCCAAATTTGACCCGGAGAGTATAGGGGTGGGAGCGAGATCTTGTATCACGCGTTGTCATGTGTCTACAAGGAATCAGGCTAGCAATTTCATTAGAACAATGGCCATGGGAATAGCGATAGAAGAGTGAAAGACAACCGACATTCCGTCGATGCTCCAGAGAGTCAAGCCCCTCAAAGATTGAGGAATCGCCAGTAAGTTTAATAGCCTTACCCAGGACTTTGTCTAACGCGGACAATGCGGTGTCCTGTCTCTGCCCAAATATGGGAATTATATTCAAGTCTAGGCCTAATGTGGGACTTGTAGATCAGCAATAAGTCAGGTGGGGTGAAATATTTCTACATCTCTGTGGAAAACCCAAACATTTCATCGCACTTTTAGCGATTGCAAATATATGATCAGTCCAGCTAAGATTGCTGGATATCTCAATACCCAAGATGTTTAGTGAGGGTGAATTGGGTATATTCACTCCGTCGACTAAAATGGGTTTGGGGTGAACTGGGCGTTTTTTAAGGGACATTAAACAGCATTGAGTTTTAGATGCATTAAACGTAACACGATTTGCTCTGCCCCAAGCGAGGACCATAGAAATTTCGTTGTTTAATGATCTAAACATGCGTTCCCGATTGGCTTCTGTAGCATTTCCACGTGAATTCATTACAGAATCAAATGAGTACGCGAAATCAAGGGGGCTGTCGTCAGCGAAACTATGAATAGGATTGAGAGTAAGGAATAACAGATCATTAATAAAAAGAATAAATAAGGTTGGTGAAAGAACTGAACACTGAGGTACACCGGCATTTATTTCGTAGGAATCAGATGTAACTCCGTCAATTACTACACGGATTGAACGGCCTGACAAAAGCCTCTCTATCCATTTAACGAGGGTAGGGTGCAGACCAAATTTTTGAAGTTTAGCTAAAAGGGCAGCATGTCAGACTCTATCAAAAGCCTTTGAAATATCAAAAGCGACGATTTCGGACTCACCAAAATTATGAAGACAATGATTCCAATGCTCCGTTAGAGCCGTTAGTAAGTCTCCGGTTGAGCGGCCAGCGCGGAAACCGTACTGGCAATCTTTGATAAGATGGTTATTTTCTAGATATTTCAACAACTGGGAGTTGATGAGTGTTTCAAAAACTTTAGATATGATCGAGGTTAGCGCAATTGGTCTGTAGTTAAAGGGATTGCATGCCTCTCCTTTTTTATCAGGCCCAGTAGCTTTGGACACGTTGGTTATTGAACCAATTGGTGTTAGTTGGTTTGATGTTCTTGAAGCTATGAGGAATAAAGCGATTCATTCCAAACCAACGGATGTTCAAGATATAATAGGTGCTTCTGTGAACGTCTCTCATAGAAAAGCAATCAGACCAATCCAGCTCTCTGAGATATTTATTAAGTCCCGCCGAATCAGCATTTCTATAATGCCACACTAATCTTTTGGTGGAGTTTAGGTTAGTGGTTGTCAGAGAGGAGATGGAGAATTGTGCGGAGATAAGACAATGGTCCGAATTACCCAAGGGAGCAGTTACCGAAACCGAGTACTTTTCTGGATGCGAAATAGATCCAAAAGATGCACGTTGTGCCCCAAAGTATCAGGAACACGAATCGGACATTCAACCAGTTGCTGTAAATTAACAGACTCACTAAATAACTCGACGTGTCTTCCAGACGGGCTTGTGGTGGAAGAATCCCTGAGCCACTGTGTGTTGTGGACGTTGAAATCTCCAGCAAGAACGATTTCAGAAGAGGGGGATAATTCCAAAATCTTATCGATATCGGAAGACAGTTTATCGAAGGAGCGCACAGTGTCAGTGTCAGACATATTCGGGCTGCGGTATAAAAAGCAGAAATGAATAATGTGCCGATAGAGTTTAAATCTAATCCATACATAATTAAATTCTGGATTAGTAGGAGAGAATTGAGGGAGATGGGGGAATGGCAGATCATTTCTAATACAAACAGCGATTCCCCTCTGAGGACAGAAGAGCTGCGCTAAGTGATAACCAGGAATGTGATACTGATTAATATCAGAATCGGAAACAACCTTGGTTTCGCTTAGTGCAAAAACAGCCGGATTTTCCACGATCAAGTGGCAGTAAACCGAAAAATTGTTACTTTTCAAGCCACGAATGTTGTAAAAATTAAATAAAAATATTTTCATAGTCCCGCATTCAATGAAGCACGATTGTAGTACATTGAAGGTTGGATGGAAGAAAATAGATATAAATCGGAATGGAGTCACCAGACTGTGCTTTTAAATAGAGCGTAAAAGCCCTTCCCTTCAGCGAAGATGGCACTAGCACTATGAATATTTTAACTTAGTTCGCTTTCGCAGCGAATTCTTTTTTTTTTTTGGGAGAGAGATACGGCGGCACGTCCGTCCCCATCAGTAGTTCAACTCAAACTTCGTAGCCAAAGCCAATGACGTGCGTCTTCTGAGATGAAGGATTTAAATCGATTTTACCAATATAACTGTTTGGGGTAATTTTATTTGAACTAGATATTTTTTATTTTTTATGGTGTGGTAGACGTTATCCTGATTCCTCTCGTCGACCTCTCTCTCTAACATATAGTTCCGGAAAACTGTCCGGGAATATAGGGACTATGTCATATATGATAAGCTCGGCATAGTCGCAGGATGGTGTGGGATAGCCTTACAAGCCTCGAACCATCTTGAGGCAGAGGTTGCTTTTTCGTCAGGGGCATGATTTTGTCGATTCCTTTCATCCTTTTTTGTATAATCCTTTAATCATTGTGCTTCCTTTTTTCATTCCTTCGTGCTTTGGTCCTAAGGACTTTAAGAGTGCCCGCATAAATGTTCGGGTGAGTGTACCGAGGAGTGTGAGGCAAGATCCCACACCGATCCGGCGAGCTTAGCACGGCTAGCTAGGCGGTCCCCTCACCCCTTCGGTCACTGACCAAGCCTGCACGGCTGCTATGACACTCACCCTGGTATTCCCTAACCTTTCCCTAGCTTTCCCTTAGTAATTTTAGTATTTATTACATCCAATGGAAGATTTTGTACGTATACGGAATAAAACCTTAGAATTCTTAACCTAAACAGAGGCGGAAAGGTCCCGAATCTGTACGTTTGCCGTTTTGGAGTCAAAAGAGTAACAATTTTTTTAATATTTGGTCTACAAATATAACTTGTTTTATAAATTTGGTGAAAAAGCTTTTAAAGTTTCTTAACTTTTCTTGGAAATTGTGTTTTCTTTGAAATAATAATAAAAAAAAAATATGTATTTATAAAATTCAAAGCTACCAAAACATATTCAGTTTTGAAATGCACTATATATGTATTTAATTATAAATATGGCTAAGTTGCCTAATCCTTAAGTAGCTAATTATTGCTTGTGAGAATGTACCTATGTTATGTGCCTAACGCGCCTATATACAGTACTCGTATTTACCGAACATGTCTTAAAATTAGAAAATAATTGATAATTATTTATTTATTTAATTGGAGATAAGTTTAGAAATTTTTAAGTAGCAAAGCAAAATACAAAAATAAGTCCTTTTTAGAGGACTTTAAAGTTTGGTTTTTTTTTAAAGAATGCGTAAACTTGATTTTTATGTACATCAATGGTTTTTATTTTTAGAAACCTATAATAACTACTAGAAATCTTAGTTGCTAAGGTAGAGGGGTAAGCTAATTTTTAATATCTTTTATACTATAAAATTTAATTATAGCTTTTTTGTGTTAGAGTGGCCTTTTTTCAAATCAGTTTCACTAAAATCTGAATTTAAGTCAATCTTTTTTTGAATCATCCTAAACTGATTTTGTTTTAAGCTCACCGACTTTTTCAAATCAAACTTTATGAATTTTGAATCGAAATCACCCGAACAAAAAAAAAATCATGATCCAATATCAAATAGGGATGAGGGATCGAACTGAGAAAATCGATTCAGTACGGATAGATCTGTAATTTTTTTCCGATTTTGAAGATCGATTAATCGCCCTAATAAGATCGATGTTCATAGATCAATTCCATTTATATTGGCATTTCAATTTGAAGAAGAATACATTTTGTGTCGTTTCATTAAGCTCAATTTGTCATAACTAGCAAAAACCGGTGGACTTCACATGACAATAAATTATAATCACCAAGGGATAAGAGCTCAGAAGAAGTTCTTGCTCCAGACTGGATACCGTATAGAGGAAGGGCGAAGTGGGCGGACGTAAGACCTATTGAACAGAACGATGGAGAGAACCCAGTAGTTTGTAATCGCATATAAGTAGTGAAAAATGTATTCAAGGTTTTCTTATTATGAGCAATATATTAAGGGGGGAAGTACATGAAGACGTTTTCAAAAATCGATTCTTTTTTTATTGTCTTAATCGATAAGTATATGCTCTAAGAATATAATTCCAAAATTTCAAAAGCCTATCTCGAAAATTGTGAAAGATATGCCACTTGAAAGTGGTCGGCGCCGATCCGGCCCATCGCGCCTGGGATCGAGGATCTCTGCTGCGCGCGTGATTCCGCTTACCGGATTTTTTCTGCTCTGGAATTTAGAGTGATGAATGCGACTTTCTTAAAGAGCGTTCTCGACGTTTTCAGTCCAAATACCGATTTTTCTGAGAATACCCGTCCCCTCTTACCTTCTCCTTATCGGCATCTTTTTCGTCAGTTTTTCGGGACAAAATTAAAACGGTGTTTTCTCAAAACCATGTTTTTCAAATTGGCGTAAAAGATTACAAAAAAACTAGTGAACCGATTTTCTTCATCCAGCACTCATTTTAAAGGGCATAAAAAACTACTCTAGATAGACTACGGACATAGCAAAAAAATCATTTTAAGACCATTTTTGACGCGAAAATAATTAAAATTTTTGCAAAAAAAGCCAACTTTTTTTTTTCATGCCCGATTTTTATAGTTAATGTTCGAATTTCGAAAAGATCGTAGTCTATCTAGAATAAACAGCCCCCTCAAGTATAAAAATGTTTGGTTTTTTGATTTCAGATGAAAATTGCGGCCAGGAGAATTTACGCCGATTTCGATGTCAGCCGCGACACGAGTTACGAAACCCACCAAAAGTTGATTAATTTTTTATTTTTTTTCACTTCTTAAAACATTGCCCTAAATACATATAATATCGATTTCCTGTGGACCTTTTTCACTTTCCCAAAAATAAATCCCAAAAAAGTCCTCTTTTTTCGGCCTCTTCATGTACTTCCCCCCTTAAGAACTAATTTTTAGTTAAAGAGGCTCAGAACTATTTTCAAACCATCTTAGTTAGCAGCGAGAAACCTTCAAGAGCCTTAGAGTTAACCAGGGATGCACTAAAATTGAGTGATGCCAAATAACCTGTTTGACAGTATAGGTACTCATGGTACTCACTGATACAGATAACACTAACATATTATAGAGATCCGAAACGAATTTATCTAACATTTACAATTTTTTAGGTACGAACTTTTAAATTTAAAGGATTATTATTTACAAATGATGCGAAAATATTTCCACGTGAGCTTGCTCAGTTTTATTCTAGCCCGTCGCGTCGTGTTTTAAATAGATGGGAATCGGAAAAAAATAAATCGATTCGAGCTGAATTGGGCCCCGCGAAAGATCGATTCAAAAATCGGCAGATCGAATGCTAAAAGATCGATCCGTCGGGATCCCTACTATCAAATTCCAATTCTTTTTATAAGTAGAAGTGAATTCAGTTGGTTACATTTAAAATAAAATTGGAACATCATTGGATTATAAATTTTTTGTTCGGGTGATATTGATTCAAAATTCGAAAAATGTGACTAAGATTCAACTTTTAATGAAACTGAATCGGAAAATATTTTCATATAAAAAAAAGGTATATATTTGTATTAAATTTTCGTATAAAAGTAAAAAAACATATTTACATTTACTATTACTACATATCCCAAATGGGCAAAAAAAATTTCAATTCCAATAGTGCTTAGTGTATAACAGTTTTGAACAATTTGAAATCAGAAGATTCCAATTGTGCTTGATGTCAAACACTTTTGAAGAATTTGCAAGTTATCTCTAAGAAGAGATGTACTGTGGAACTTAATGTATATATTTCATAAAATTTCGGAAGGTCAGGATAGTAAGTGATTATATTTTGTTCGTTCCAAGTTTAAGGAAAACGCAATGATTTGAAATGTGATATACCATTGTCAAACACCATTTCATACTTTCCTATTCGAATTCGAAAGAACCTATCATCATTTCAAAAGAACCTTTTCTAAATGCATTAGCAATATTAAAAGGAACACTTTTGACATGCAAATGAACATTCTTTTAAGTAGAAAAGGACGAAATGTAATTTGAAAATGATAGGTATTTACAAAATTATAACAGTTCAGATTTATAGATAAAGCTAATTTTCTGCAGCTTCACTAAAACTATTACACAACATGAGTATATTTACAGGTAATTAATGGATTTTATTATACATATTATATTATATATAACAAAATATAATATTCATAAATTTATTTTTAGTTTCATATTCTAAATTACTTACTAGAGACTGATTGTTTAGGTAGCTTCAAAATATAAAATATTAAACAAAAACTTAGAAACTGGTTGAAGCCAATATTAACTGGCTATTTTTATTTGTTTACATATGTTTCGGAAAGGAAAATATTTGAAAATTCACAGCTCTCAAAATCCTTTGAAAGAGCATTGTGTTGGTTGGTTTATTTGCCGAGTGCTACCCAGCTAGGCGAGCACTACAATTAGTACATTATGTGCTATTTTGATACCAATACCTGCGGTAATCCAGTTGTCAGACAACTGCCTGTCCTATGGACGAGGTAATAGAATACTAGCTTGCCGGGAAGAGCAAGAGTAACCAGTGTGGTGTAAAGTCGTAAAACGTTAAGATTTACAGGATTTTAAGACTTTTATAACCCTGATCCATATAGATAACGAAAAATCGTCAGAACTTCAAAAGGAATTTCCGCACTCTAAAGACTTTAAGGTACACCCCCCGCAACAAAAAAAAGCCGCACGTGGAATTTTATTGATAAAGGAATATAAAAGTAAAATAACAACAATTTATTATGTAATTTTTCTGTATTTTACTATAGAAACTTCTTTAAATTCACTTGCATATCGTGACCTGTCGCAAGTAGTACGACTGATTGGGAAGAACACAACCGCTAAAGTTTTGGTTTACGCTGTGGCTCGAAGAGATTGCATGAACTTTCTGAAATGTGACATCACGATACCTGGATCTAGGCGTCGAAAAATTCAGTGAATGAGAATGGAAATGTTAAAGGAGTGATAGAGCTGTAAACTCTTTACCAACTCTATTGCCACAACAGGAAAACGAATCAAGACCAACTTTGCGGGGCAAGAATTGGCCAGAACAACCGACGACCCTAGTATCATCGTCAGCATTAAGAAATCGCAAAGCTAAAACAACGTATTAATCGACAAAAGAGTTGAAGAGCAAAATTACTGTTCTTCAAAGGTGTATTTTTCGGTGTGACTACGCTGAAAAGACAACTGGCTTAGCAGCAAAAATCGACTGCTACACAAAAATTCGTTGAAGTGTAGTAGTATTATATATTGCCGTATCTCTAGAAAATACCCGGTTTTCACCCTTAGAATATAGAACTGCAGAAAATGCCCATTTAATCCGAGAATTAAGAATTTTTCTTCATGTAATTGAAGTGTACCTTATCGGTAGTTTTCACCATAGTAGTATTACAAAAACGGACTTTCGCGGGACAGGCCAAACATAAGTTTCGAAATTTAAATATATTTTGGCTGACCGCCACTGGATATCTAAGGCGACACAGAAATTCCAATTCTCAGAATGTAAACAAACTGATAATGGGGACAGAAATTTGTCTTAAGAATTTTAATGATTTAATCTAAAATTAAACATGTCAATAAACAAATTTATGATAGTTGTCGTCGATTATTTCTGCTACAATGCACGGCACACTTCATTATAAAAATCTGTCTTTTAAACTGTCTCAAAATGTTTAAAAACAAATCACTCTACTAATATAGTCTTGATTTTTATTACACTTTTCATCATTAATCAGTTTTTATTTCGAATAATTTCGACCGAACTGGCGACTAAAATTTGAGTTTGCCATCTGTCAAACTAAGGCGACAACCCCGGACATCCTGTTCCTCACTGTGCCCGCAAGAAAACGTACGAGTATGTACACGTACAGGCAAGGGCACATCCTTAAGTTCTATATTCTAAGCTCGAACCTGAACATCATGGCATGTTAAGACGTCGGACTTCCTCCTTAGTATGGGAGAAATTTCATGGTGATCCCGGAGTCTCTCTATCTCATAGAACCCGATCAAACACAGCAAATTATAAATGTTGTCGTTAGAAAATGTTTAGTGACTATCGATAAAAAAAATTGTTTGGTACGAATCTTCAATTCCCGTTGAAATGGCATCAAATTAAAAAAGGACATGGCCAACCAGCTGAAGAAATCATATAAGTGGAATATTCTAGGTTGGATGAAATAAAACAGCAAAAGAAAGACGTTGTAAACCTAACAAAAATGATACTTTCATCCAGTGTTGTTATTTCATGGGAATTATTGCTGCTAAAAATTGGAAAAAGGGAATAATTTTGTCCTCGTGAATAGAAACGTGGGAAAAGTCACATATCCAAATATTAGAATATATATTAATAACGAACTTTACCGTGCAATATTTTATATTCAACTTACTTTTAAGTCCTTGCCACAAGCACTAAGCACAACTTACTCGGCAACTCAGCTCTGTATGCACAAAATGATGTAATTTTTAAGGACATATACGTACGTGATAAAACTCTTTAGTCATTCTTCTTTGGGTGATGTGATGATAAACTTTTGAAACTTTCAAGAATTTTGAACGCGGTTCTTTCCCCAAAACACACTTAAGTGAACTGCTGCATGGTGCTTAGTAAGTAGTGAATGTTGCTTGCGATATGCAGTATCCTCCATTAGATCCAATTTCCAATCAGAGAATATCAACTGCGTCAACTTCGAGCCGACTGCAAGGCACTATACGCTACATAATTCTAAAAATCTACACAATCTAATTACACTGGATTACATTTTTATTTAATTTTGGTTTACTATTATATATTTTTACTTATGTTAAACTGTTATTGTTACTTTTTTAGTTTTTTGAAATAAAAACGTGTTCATTTTGAAAAAGCTTGTCGTTCTTATCTTCTTCAAAATTCTTCTTCCTCCTTGGGAAAACTTAAGGGAACTTACAGTAAAGTCTGTTGGAAAAATCCCTCAGAATTCTCATTTTCGTGGGAATTTTTGATAAAAAAACCTAACAACACTGCCTACATCTAATAAACTCAGTTAAAGTGGAATATACTATTTCAAAGTAGTAAATTGAAGAATTTGCAGATACTTTTGCAGTAGATGACGAAGAGTATGGGAAAGGTGATATCGTACACCATATAATCGCCACAGCAGACGCCTGATCCATTAAGCAGGAACGAAGAAAAGTATCACTAGCGAAGCCAGAAGAAGCAGACAGCATGGTTGAAATAATACGTAAAAAAAGTTTGATAGAAGAATCAAGGACTATATGGAGGTCCCCAGTGGTTCTGATAAAAAAAAATGAGAATACACGATTCTGCTTGGACTACCGTCAACGAAATGATGTAACAAGATAACTATTTATACCTCGAATGAAAGACACGCCAGATACCTTGTGAGGAAGAATACCATAGTTTCAGCGGAAAGTTGATTATGGCAATTCAAAGTTATACCCTTTGGACTTTGCAACATTAGAGCGCTTAGTAGAATGCGTCTCACAAGTCTGACCACATAAAAAATCTGCGAGAGGTTTTCCAGAAACTAAAGTAAGCCAAACTGAAACCAAAAAACGCCTAGACTCTTTGGAGACCGTATTAGATATCTTAGACATGTGGTATCGACAGAAGGAACTAGCTCCGATTCTGAGAAAGTAGCTTTCGAGAACTGGCCCACTGCGAACGATAACCTCGAGCTGCGAAGTTTTCTAAGACTATCTACTTATTAAAGGCGTTTTGTGAATAATATTGCTGATATTACATAAGCTAATGAGAGACGATAAGACATTCGCCAGGAAAGAGGACGTAGAAGACATTTTTAAAACATTAAACGGAGGCTTTGCAGAGCACCTATGCTAACTTATTCAATTTGAAAATCCTGAAGGACGAGTTGCAGGATAGCTCGAAAGGCTCCAATCGTATAATTTTCCAATAACATATAGAAAAGGTAGATCTCATGGAAATGTAAATGCACTCTCACGATTATGTGAACCAGAGTACAAATACAGTCTCAGTGTGGAAGGAAAATTAGGCCGTGCGAGATGTACTGTCGTACCCTTGACAAGATGGAATACGGAAGAATTTCGAACAGCCTAATCAGAAGACGAGAATATACTTCAATTTTAACGTGGACGAAGAACGAAAACAGGCCCCAATGGAAAGATGTTTCAGACAGAAGAGAAACATTGAAGAGGTACTGGGCGCCATGGAATTCGCTGCGTGCTGAAGGCGGAATATTGCAGTGCAAATGGGAAACACCCGATGAGTCAGTATGCCGGTGTTGGTTTCTAAGAGTAAAATAAAAGATGTACTGGAAGAATTCCATAATGGTGCTTCGGAAGGACATCTTGGCGTAAATAAAACTTTGGAAAAAGTTAGATACGGATTTTAGTGGTTGCATACGTGGAAGGATGGAGAGGATTGGTGTAGTAAATCTGTTGTGGCTGTAGCTAAAAAGCACATAAAATAAGAGAAGCAGAACAAGCAATATTGGCTCATTAGAAGAGGCTGGGGTGATTACAAAAAAGCATTTTTTTAAAGATATCTATATTAATTTTTGAAAATAATATTTTTCCAAAAATATTTGCGAAAAATAATATCTCTAATATTTTCAATATATCAGAAATATTGAATTAGCTACGTCTACAAAAATTATACTTTCTATAACATGTTTATTACTGACGATCAGCTGCAGTTATTGGGCATTATTAGCCCGCATCTGTGATCCAGCGACTATTGACAGAGGTGATCTGCTTCTGGTGGCTCATCCAGCGTGGTATATAGTAAATATAACCGGACCTAGATGTCTTCCCTGTAGCACGCCACAAAAATATAAAACTATTTATAAGTTAGATAAAACCGGACGAAGATTTTTAGAAAAGCTTAAAAAGGTCATGTTGAACATAATTATAAAACGATACGAAAAAACCGTAACTCGTAGAGGATTGGTGAAATGTCCGTTAATATATAAGAACGAGATAAACAGGGTGTCTCTTTAGAAGGGAATATTGTGAAACCATTGGAGCCACATGAAAATTTATTAAATAAGTTGTCACCGACCAATAAAGGATACTTCTTTTTTTGAAAATTCGCTAAAAGCTGGCAAGTCACCGCTAATTAATAATTTAAGTATTTATTCCGTCCTGTGGAAGATTTTGGACAGTATTGAGTATGGTGTTACTAGTTCGGGAATTGATTACAATAATAAAACATATCGACATCGTTCATCGATTGTTATAAATTATTAAATTAAATGATACAATGAGGAATAATTTCCAATTGATGAGAGCGATGGCTGAACACAGTCGTATGAATCCACCAAAACGTATAAAACGTTTATGGAGCTCAGTTAGAAATCAACACAAATTTTGATGATAATTTGCCTGATGAATTATTTGATGATTTGCATATTGGTGGATCAAGTGATGAAGAAGACTCCCGGGACGTAATTATATCTCCATGGGAAAAAAGTTTCGAAGAATTGCGAAATCAAATGACAAATATTAATGATAATATTTACAAGAGAATTATACAAGTAGGAAATTCTATATGTTGTTCAGTGCCAGACAGAGCGAGAGTTGTAATCCAATATAATGATTACTGGAAAAAGGAGCCGGCACCTTTCGATTCTTCGTATATTAGGGCCAACCCCATACATTCTATTGCGGTAAAGGTAAAGTTTTGGAAGGTCTTCAAGCTGCAGTCAAAACTATGTTAAAGGGAGAAGAAGCTCAGTTCCTAATATCTTATCGGCTCCTCTTCCACGAAATGGGGTGTCCACGACGTGTGAAACCAAAGGCTGACGGGTTGTTCATAATCAAATTGATGAATTTCATCGACGTTGGAGATGCAAACGCCATCGATTCAATTCCAGAAGAAGACAAGAAGAAATTTTCTGTAGTTTTTGATAAAGTTAAAGATGTTCACCTTAAAGGATTAGATTTCTTTAAAAACGGCAATACTCAGGGAGCAGCAAAATCATTCCACAAAGCTGTAACTGCTCTCGAGTTTTGCCGGCTTAGCAACGAAGAAGAACAATTAGAACAGCGAAAGTTTCTTGTAAAACTCTATACAAATCTAGCAGTTTGCTACAATCGATTTGGTGCTCCGCAGAAGACATGAAGCATGTGTAACGAACTTCGAAGAATTTCAAATATAAACGAGAATTGCAAGGCGCTATTTCAGGAGGGCAGAGCTCTATTAATGATTGGCGAATTTACAAGGGCAAAAACAAAGCTGAATCAAGCGCAAAGATTGGAACCAAATAATGAGGATATTACCAAAGAATTAAAAATGTTGAACAAGAAATATTGTTACGCATGAAGGTAAGCAGTAATCGTGTTAAAACGCGATCGAAGTTTTGTACAGAGTAGCTAGATAAAATTACGAGGAAACGAGGGTTCGAAATGGACAAAAAGATCGGCAATAAATTCGGTCGAAGTATTTGGAATCCGTTTCACCCTCTTTGAGTAGACTACAAGTTGTTTATTTAGGATTTCGTGATATGAAATAGGCGACAAGATATTTGAACAAGATCAACATCATGTAGTTAAGATAGATTAAGATAACATAAAAAATCGAATTGTATTTCATTTCAATTTAAAGTCATTAAACTTATCAGTTCATGTTCTTATTGTGTTAAACATAAATGTACATTGCAAAATAAAACAATTATCTAGCTCTAATTTCACTTTCTGTAAACCAAAACAATTGCTCAATTAAGTAAGTAAAGTTTAATGTTTCAAAATTATCACGAGTGGATTTCCTCAGCGTCAGCATTAATAACGGTTACCTGAAGTGTAATGAACTTATCTGACCCACATTGACTTACGCTGAGGAAATCCCAATAATGACCTAGCAATAAG
Organism: Leptarthrus brevirostris; assembly: GCA_964036015.1. Taxonomy (NCBI): domain Eukaryota; kingdom Metazoa; phylum Arthropoda; class Insecta; order Diptera; family Asilidae; genus Leptarthrus; species Leptarthrus brevirostris. Next base: position 17,375,993 of record OZ038376.1, on the reverse strand, counting down.
TATTAATTGTAAGCAAATAATTGTATATAAATTTACGTTCAATAAAGAACACTCTCTTTTTGAAGTTTGTTAGCGTCAAGGTAACAAGTGTTTCATTTTCGTTAACCTTTTTCTTACAGCTCATCGCAATCCGGTGTAGTGGTTTATGTACTACTTGCACCCAACACAAAGTATAAGGTATAAGAACCTTGGCTTTGAATATACTGTAAGGTCGAGAATCTTACAATATGCAAGATCTTTTTAAGATTTAGATGGTTGGTTAGGAAATTCCTGAGAATTAGCAAATTCGGAATGCTTAAAGAAAACAACCAAATCCAAAACTTACCCAATTAGGTAAGTGTGGCTGGGTCCAAGGTAGTCTCCGTAAAAATAAATACAATGTCTCAATTTAGTCTCAGTTAGGATTTCAAAGAGAAAAGTATTGTGAAATTTAGGAATTCGAAATAATCAGGGTGAGTACGCTAATTTTGTAGTTAGATTGATTGAGCATTAATTCAACAAAAAGTATGTGAGTTTCGGTGTAAGTCACCTAGTGTATTTTGGTTTATTTGAGTGTGTTTTGTGTGGGGCGTAAGTCGCCAGATAAATAGACGTTTGTCGTCTAGTGTGGGGCGTAAGTCGCCCAGTACGATTGTGTGGGGCGTACGTCGCCCAGTATGCTTGTGTAGGGCGTAAGTCGCCAGAGAAATAGACGTTCGTCGTCTAGTGTGGGGCGTAAGTCGCCCAGTACGATCGTGTGGGGCGTACGTCGCCCAGTATCCTTGTGTAGGGCGTAAGTCGCCAGAGAAATAGACGTTCGTCGTCTAACGTGGGGCGTAAGTCGCTCTGTACGATCGTGTGGGGCGTACATCGCCCAGTATGCTTGTGAGGGGCGTAAGTCGCCAGATAAGTAGACGTTTGTCGTCTAGTGTGGGGCGTAAGTCGCCCAGTACGATTGTGTGGGGCGTACGTCGCCCAGTATCCTTGTGTAGGGCGTAAGTCGCCAGAGAAATAGACGTTCGTCGTCTAACGTGGGGCGTAAGTCGCTCTGTACGATCGTGTGGGGCGTACATCAACCAGTATGCTTGTGAGGGGCGTAAGTCGCCAATGGAATAGACGTTTGTCGTCTAGTGTGGGGCGTATGTCGCCCAGTAAGCTTGTGTGGGGCGTAAGTCACCCAAATATAGACTGTGTCGTGTGTTGTGGGGCGAAGTCTCCAAGAGTGAATGCGATAGATAGGCACTCACTGAGTAATTGTTTATACTTATATGTGTCTTCTTATTTTATTACAGACGATCCTGGTAGAAGCGGAATAATATTTCAAACTATTAAATATGATTAAATAATAAACAAACAAAAAAACACGCATTTTTTTCTGCTATTTTTATATGGACATATCCATATGTTTATTAACTTCAGAAGTAGGATAAAGTTCCCTACTCGCACTCAACCACGGTCAAATAGGTTTTCATTCCAGCTTCGTCCATCAAATAAATTAATTACCTTCCTCAGCATCCTGTTAGTTACTTGTGTATGAGAACGATTTTGTGTTATTTGAAATTGATTCCTTTATATGTACGTATAAAATGTTGCCTGGTTGTTTATTTTCTTTTTATCTGAAAATATTTTCTTGTACGGTTATTATAATTAGGGAAGTGAAAAGGAAAGAACCTATCGTCAAGTATCGCGGACATAAGGTCCCATAATGTTTCTAAAGTTGGAAGTGAATGTATTCCTGTTTTCGATCCCCAAGACAAAAATCAGAACATTAATAAGTGGATAAGTAAAGTGGAAGAACTTAAATTAATTTAGAAATGGGACGAAGTGACTTTAATATTCTATGTTACAACTCGTTTAAGGGGTTTAGCAATCGTATAGTACCAAAGTTTACCCAGTCTAAATTATACCTGGGAATAATGGAAGATAAAATTGCGGGCAGCCTTTCCAGTGCAAATTGATTATGCATTACAATTTAAAAAAAAAAATGTTAGAACGTGTGAAAGAAAAAGGTGAAGACATGCTTGTCTATTATTACGAAAAGTTAGCGTTGCTAAATTCTTGCGAGATTTATGGTAAAAATGCTGTATCTTGTATAATAAATGGTATGCCCGATCCGCATACACAATCTGCAGCCAAGGTAGGAGATTATAATAGTCCAGAGGCACTCCTAAAATTTTTGCAAACTCTTCATGAAGACAAGGTTATCATGAGAATGCCATCAAATATCAACAAATATCAGAGGACCAATAGAAGACTTTGCAATGATCAGCAAAGCGGCGATAAGCGTAAATGTTACGGGTGCGTTAGTAGAGATCATATACTCAGTTATTGTCCAACCACCATAAGAAAATGTCGACTTTGCGGATCATCCCATAAAGGAAACTGTCGTCAGGAAATGAAACTTCAACCTAAACAAGTGTTAGTATTGGAGGAAGAGACAAATAAAGGTAACAAATATTTTGTAAACGTTCTTATAAATGGAATGAATGTGCGTGTGTTTGTTGACTTTGGGGCGGGTTAAGGCTTTTACAGACTTTCTCGTTGTTCCTGATACGGTTCAAAAAGTACCTGCAATTATAGGACAACCCTTCACCGAACAGTCTCATGTACTTATTATTAAGGATTCAGAAAGTCTATGAATGTGCGAGAATACTTTTCATGAATTACCTGCGGTTATTGACATTCCTCAGCAAAAGACAAAATTTTGGCTTAAAGATAATTGTTGTCCCTCCAAAGCACGTACAAAACTTGAAATGCAAAGCGCAATCTAGTGGGGAATTTTACCTTGAGCCAAGTTTAAGAATGACGGAGAATAATGAATACTGCTTACCGCAATGCATTATAAAAACAGATAACAACCATGAATGTGTTATACATGTCATGAATCCCACAGACAAAGAAATAGTAGTGAAGTCTAAACGAGTCTTTGCAAGGGGACGGAACACCGAAAGTCAAGAACTTTTTGCAATAGAAAAAGACTAAACCCTTTCAAAAAAATTTGAAGAAATAGGAAATAATTTAAGCTCCGAAGAAAAGTCAGAATTAATGAAATTACTGCGAAAGTATGAACATTGTTTTGCAACCACAATAAACGAAATAGGTTGTACTACGGCCGCTGAACTACATATAGAATTAGAAGACGAGAAGCCTGTTATGTACAAACACTATAGATTGAATCCATCGAGTCGCGAAAAAGTAAGAGAGAGGTTTTGTTAGTTCAAAAAAAGAATGGGGAACAACGCTTATGTATTGACTATCGGAAAATAAATAGTAAAATAGAACAAGACAGGTTCCCTCTCCCACGTATAGACGATCAACTTGATCAACTACATGGGTACACCTATTTTACTATACTTGACATGACATCAGGATATTATCAAATACCAATTTCGAAAAATTCCAAACACTTAACATCCTTTATAACTCCTGATGGTCAGTATGAATTTAACAGGATGGAATTTCAGTTGCATCCAGTGTTTTCTAAAGAATGATCAACAAAATTCTTGGGCCATTAAGGGATACTATCGCTATGGCGTATCTCGACGACATCCTCATCCCTTCAAAGCATTTTAAAGAAGGACTGGAACGCCTCAATCATATTTTGAATGTTATAATTATAATTTAACACTTATTCCCAGGAAATGTAATCACTGCATTATTTGGGCTATGAAATTAGCGGAGACGGAATTAAACCAGGAATGGACAAAACTACGTGCATCAAGAACTTCCCAACGCCAGAAAACGTTCATCAAGTAACACAATTTTTAGGATTAACTGGTTTTTTTAGACATTTCGTAAAAGATTATGCAATAGTCACTAGCCCATTGACAAATCTTACAAAGAAAGAAAATAAATGGGTATGGGCGAATGAAGAACGTAAAGCTTTTGAAACATTAAAAGATCAACTAACAGAAAGACCTATATTAGGTATTTATAATCCCAAGGCAGACACAGAGGTGCATACAGATGCAAGCATGCTCGGTTTAGCCGGGAATTTTGCTACAAAAACGGAGTGACGGAAAGTTAAGCGCCGTTGCATACTATAGCAGGAAGACAACCAAAGCAGAAAGAAACTATCACTCATACGAGTTAGAAACACCCGCTGTGGTGGAAACAGTAAGGAAACTTCGTGTTTATCTCCTTGATATAAAATTCAAAGTGGTCACTGATTGCAATGCCATTTAAATGGCAGCAAAGAAAAAGGATCTTATACCCATGATAGCCCGCTGGTGGCTGACTTTACTGAAATATACGTTCACAATTGAATACAGACCTGGAAATAAACTGAATCATGTGGACGCATTAAGTAGAAACCCTGAACCACACACATCTCCCATAGAAGAAATGGAAATATTTACTATCGAGGTTGCTGATTGGGTGCTAGCAAGTCAGTTAAATGATGATAAAATAAAGTTCATGCAAGAAGTATTACAGAAAAAAACCAAGTACTGAGTATGAAAAACAAGTTCACCAAGATTTTCAATTGGAAAATGGGCAAATCTATAAAATTACGGAAAAAGGTTTGAAATGGCTAGTACCAAAAGGAATGCGGAACGAGGTTGTTAGAGCTGCGCAGGATGAGTTGGTACATTTCGCCTTAGAGAAAACATTAAATAAGTTAACTGAGAACTACTGGTTTCCTGAAATGCGAAAGTATACAGAACGTTACATTAACAGTTGCATCAAATGCCTCTACTTTAAACGAATTGAGGGAAAACAACCGGGTTATCTACACCCCATCGAAAAGATAACAATACCATTTGACACGATACATCTAGATCATTTGGGTCCGTTTGTAAAAAGCACATTTAGAAAAAAATATTTGATAGTGAGTGTTGAATCATTTACGAAATATACAATGCTAAAAGCTGTAAGAGACACTAAGACACAGCCTGTCTTACTGTTCTTAGACCAAATAATCACCCAATTTGGTGTTCCCCGAAGGATAATTACTGATAAAGGGACGTGTTATACGTCCAAAGCGTTCGCAAAGTATTGTGACACCAAAGGAATGATACATATCCAAAATGCAGTAGCAACTCCTCGAGCAAATGGGCAGGTCGAAAGGTTTAATTCTACTATATTAACAAGTTTAGCCTCTACAGCCGAAGATGACACAAAGTGGGACAGAGTTCTGGATAAAGTGCAATTCGCCATTAACAACACAGTCCATAGCATCACAAAAAGGACACCTTGTGAAATGCTGTATGGATTTAAGCCGCGAGCACCAGCAGATGCACCAATAACTTCTCAAATAGAATCAGTGACAAATAGAAAAGCGAATGTACTGCTCGAACGCAAAGAAGCCTCCAAACGAATAAAATTAAGCCAGGAAAAACAAAAGAAAAGATACGACAGAAAACGAAAACCAAGTAGAATATATAAAATTGGTGAAATGGTGTTAGTTAAAAAGGATACATTTGCTGATGGTCAAAGTAAAAAATTACTACCGAAATATAAGGGACCTTTTATGGTAAAAAAAGTGTTAAGAAATGATCGCTAAGTAGTAAAAGAACTTCCAGAATCTACTCGTTCTCAAAGAGCAAAATATGAAAATGTTGAAGCTGTAGATCATTTAAAACCATGGATGCCAGAAAAAGGGAAATCTAATACCGAGACCGAAACAGATGAGTTATGCAAATTTGCAGAATGTGATCGAGGACAATCACCACGTCAGGATGGTCGAGCTGTTACGAATGAAGGTAAGCAGTAATCGTGTTAAAACACGATCGAAATTTTGTACAGAGTAGCTAGATAAAATTACGAGGGAACGAGGGTTCGAAATGGAGAAGAAGATCGGCAATAACTTCGGTCGAATTATTTGGAATCCGTTTCACCCTCTTTGAGTAGACTACAAGTTGTTTATTTAGGATTTTGTGATATGAAATAGGCGACAAGATATGCAAGATCTTTTTAAGATTTAGATCGTTGGTTGGGAAATTTCTGAGAATTAGCAAATTCGGAATGCTTAAAGAAAACAACCAAATCCAAAACTTACCCAATTAGGTAAGTGTGGCTGGGTCCAAGGTAGTCTCCGTAAAAATAAATACAATGTCTCAATTTAGTCTCAGTTAGGATTTCAAAGAGAAAAGTATTTTGAAATTAAACAAAAAAAAAAAAAAGTATGTGAGTTTCGGTGTAAGTCACCTTGTGTATTTTGGTTTATTTGAGTGTGTTTTGTGTGGGGCGTAAGTCGCCAGATAAATAGACGTTTGTCGTCTAGTGTGGGGCGTAAGTCGCCCAGTACGATTGTGTGGGGCGTACGTCGCCCAGTATGCTTGTGTAGGGCGTAAGTCGCCAGATAAGTAGACGTTTGTCGTCTAGTGTGGGGCGTAAGTCGCCCAGTACGATCGTGTGGGGCGTACATCGCCCAGTATGCTTGTGACGGGCGTAAGTCGCCAATGGAATAGACGTTTGTCGTCTAGTGTGGGGCGTATGTCGCCCAGTAAGCTTGTGTGGGGCGTAAGTCGCCCAGTGTGCTTGTGCGGGGCGTCAGTCACCCAAATATAGACTGTGTCGTGTGTTGTGGGGCGAAGTCTCCAAGAGTGAATGCGATAGGTAGGCACTCACTGAGTAATTGTTTATACTTATATGTGCCTTCTTATTTTATTACAGACGATCCTGGAATGATATCAGCGTAGAAGCGTGATAATATTTCAAACTATTAAATATGATTAAATAATAAACAAACAAAAAAAAACACGCATTTTTTTCTGCTATTTTTATATGGATATATCCATATGTTTATTAATATGAAGAATATCGCGAAAATGAGACACAATTGTGGCAGAGAGCTATAGGATTAGTACGACAAACTGAAAGTGGTTTATCGAAACAAGAGCATTTGGATAACTTTAAAGGAGAGATTTCAAAGTTGAGAAGTTGACTGTGTGAACGAGTTGGCTAAGCAGTTTGGTCTTAAACTAAATATGAACGAAATATGCAATCAGAAAACGTATGTGGTGGCAAAAGAGTCTCAGAAGGAAAGTATATAAATAATATTTAAGTCGTTTTATAAAGAATTCGAAACACGATGGGCCGCTGAAACCACGCTCTGCCGACCAATAGCCGAAGTTGGTTTTGGTCTTACAGACATGGTCGTGAAATTTCGTTGTCTTCAGGTACGGGCATTCCAACGAGTGTTCGATCAAAGAGATAACATAATTTCGCAGCCGTGGGTAAGTTCTATGGGGTGTAGCGGCGCAGGGGAGCACTACTATCTGCTATCGGTCCGTCCACCATATCCGCATGACTGGTCCCAGGATCTGATCTCCACGATTACGACCTGGGGCAGAATAACACTAACATTCCATTTGCGATGGAATGAACTTGGGTACGGGGAATTCTCAGCAGTTCCGATCAGGTTGAATCCTGAGCTAGTGAATTCGGTGTTCAGTAATGCTCGAGGTGTAACGGCCGATACAGGACAACTTACAGTTCTTGGAGACATCATTGATGCTTCTGGGAACACACTGATACACCCCCACACCACACAATTAAACGAATTAGTGTATACAGCACGAGAGCGTTTCAGTTGTCTCTCTATTAGGGAACCTAGCACTGAGGTGATAAACATAGTATATAATATTTCGCTTATAAATCATATTTAATTAACGTATTTTCAGTGGAAAATTGATTATGGCAATTCAAAGTTATACCCTTTTGACTTTGCAACATTCGAGCGCTTAGTAGAATGCGTCTCACAAGTTTGACGACATAGAAAATCTGCGAGAGGTTTTCCAGAAACTAAGGTAAGCCAAACTGAAACCAAAAAACGCCTAGACTCTTTGGAGACCGTATTAGATATCTTAGACATGTGGTATCGACAGAAGGAACTAGCTCCGATTCTGAGAAAGTAGCTTTCGAGAACTGGCCCACTGCGAACGATAACCTCGAGCTGCGAAGTTTTCTAAGACTATCTACTTATTAAAGGCGTTTTGTGAATAATATTGCTGATATTAGATAAGCTAATGAGAGACGATAAGACATTCGCCTGGAAAGAGGACGTAGAAGAAATTTTTAAAACATTAAACGGAGGCCCTGCAGAGCACCTATGCTAACTTATTCAATTTAAAAATCCTGAAGGACGAGTTGCAGGATAGCTCGAAAGGCTCCAATCGTATAATTTTCCAATAACCTATAGAAAAGGTTGATCTCATGGAAATGTAAATGCACGCTCACGATGATGTGAACCAGAGTACAGATATAGTCTCAGTGTGGAAGGAAAATTAGGCCGTGCGAGATTTACTGTCGTACCCTTGACAAGATGGAATACGGAAGAATTTCGAACAGCCTAATCAGAAGACGAGAATATACTTCAATTTTAACGTGGAAGAAGAACAGAAACAGGCCCCAATGGAAAGATGTTTCAGACAGAAGAGAAACATTGAAGAGGTATTGGGTGCCATGGAATTCGCTGCGTGTTGAAGGCGGAATATTGAAGAGCAAATGGGAAACACCCGATGAGTCAGTATGCCGGTGTTGGTTTCTAAGAGTAAAATAAAAGATGTACTGGAAGAATTCCATAATGGTGCTTCGGAAGGACATCTTGGCGTAAATAAAACTTTGGAAAAAGTTAGATACGGATTTTAGTGGTTGCATACGTGGAAGGATGGAGAGGATTGGTGTAGTAAATCTGTTGTGGCTGTAGCTAAAAAGCACATAAAATAAGAGAAGCAGAACAACCAATATTGGCTTATTAGGAGAGGCTGGTGTGATTACAAAAAAGCATTTTTTTAAAGATATCTATATTAATTTTTGAAAATAATATTTTTCCAAAAATATTTGCGAAAAATAATATCTCTAATATTTTCAATATATCAGAAATATTGAATTAGCTACGTCTACAAAAATTATACTTTCTATAACATGTTTATTACTGACGATCAGCTGCAGCTATTGGGCGTTATTAGCCCGCATCTGTGATCCAGCGACTATTGACAGAGGTGACCTGCTTCTGGTGGCTCATCCAGCATGGTATATAGTAAATATAACCGGACCTAGATGTCTTCTCTGTAGCACGCCACAAAAATATAAAACTATTTATAAGTTAGATAAAACCGGACGAAGATTTTTAGAAAAGCTTAAACAGGTCATGTTGAACATAGTTATAAGACGATACGAAAAAAACGTAACTCGTAGAGGATTGGTGAAATGTCCGTTAATATATAACAACGAGATAAACAGGGTGTCTCTTTAGAAGGGAATATTGTGAAACCATTGGAGCCCACGAAAATGTATCAAATAAGTTGTCACCGACTAATAAACGATATATATATATAATTTCTCTCAATAGCCGTTAATCGTCATTAACAGGTAAACTTTTAATTGTAGCTCAAATTTATTTATTTATAAAAGAAGATTTGCCAATGCTGGCTACTACAAATGTGATAGATACACGAAGAGCGGCGGAAAACCGAGCAGGCTGAGCTTATGAAAGAGAATGCCATGGTTATTCCTATCAAAGGCCTTGCTGAAGTCAGTGAATATGCAGTCGACCTGCATACCCGATTCGATCAGAGGCAAACAGTAATGCACGAATTCGAGCAGATTGGTGGTGGTTGACTTACCCTTTATGAAGCCGTGCTGAAAAGAACCCAGGAAAGGTTAACAATGAAAGCAGAGCACATCAAAGGCCTAAGCAATGTGTGAAAAGTTGGCAATGGGTCTTTAGTTCGATATGTATGCCTTGTCTCCCTTCTTGTGAAAAGGGATTATCACAGAATCTTTCCAGAGCTTCGGGAAACGACTACAGCGCAGGGAAAGGTTAAACAGACGATAGAGGACAGGAGTGACCTATGAGTAGCATCTCTTCAAAAACGAGGCCGGGACACCGTCCGGACCACACGAAAACATGTCGGGCAGATAAGCGAAGACAGCCGAGTCGTTGAGAACAAGGTCACTGGATTGAAGCGAAGTAAGCGGGAGCCTTGTCAAGTGGGAGAAGTCAGTGGAAGCAACATCACAGTAAGGGTCACAGAAAGCGGCACTAAAGCAGTCAGCGAACGCGTTTGCCACCACAAGAGGGTCATGACTCTCGCGGTCACCCAGCCCCAGGGATATATCATAGATAATGCGCCCTCGCATCCAACTGATTTAAATCATCCCAATGTTGAGATTGCATTTTTACCACCCAACACCACCTCGCTATTACAACCCTTGGATCAAGGAATCGTAGCGACTTTCCGTAAATCATTTGAATCATTTTGGAGAAAATATATTCTACAGATATTACAGTCAGTGAAGTTTGAAGTTTATTTTTCACTTTAACTAGAATGCTGCTAGTAAGAATAAAGCAATTTAAAAAGTTGCAGAGGTAGTGCATTCTAAAGAATGGAAACAGAATTAAATCGGGCAGCATATCACGAAATTAGTTACGGTCACCCTTTCGTACCCTCACCTTAAAAATTCTGATGACCCCAGTGTGCCCGTTCTCTATACAGCAAGAGAGAAATATCGTAATCAGATAATCATCGTAGTCACGTTAGGTATAAAATTGCTATCATTTATCAATCAGGAAACGTATTCTGTACAACAGAATCAAAATCGGTCTATGCTTTATAAAGCTAGACGCCGACCATCCTAAAACTCTCACCGCAAGGCACAATTTTTGTCAGAATACAAATAGATAATCTATGTGTTCCCCCAACCCTAAGTCAACACTTTTCCATATAGTAGCATATACTGTACACAACAAAAAAGAATCTTTCAAATAGGTATGTGAATTAAGAAATTTGGGTAACGCCCCCTCCGCACACCACCCCACCTCATAAATTTTTGTCGTTGTATCAGTGGGGAAACATATTGTAACGTGCACGAGGTAGGCCACGAAAAGGGAAATAGTCAACCGTGTAATGCGCATGGCAGGTGGCCAGAAATCAAGAAAAGCAAATGTTACATGGGGAAAGTTAAGGACGTCGAGAAACAAGTACTCCAAGCATGACAGATCTTCTCAATGCTCTGATGTGTGAGATAAAATCTTCCAAGGAAGAACATAAAACATCATCAGCTGAGTTGAAGGCATCAATAGAAGCGTCAATAGAAGCATCGATGGCTGCACAGAAATCATCAATAGAAGCATCGATGGCTGAACAGAAATCGTCAATAGAAGCATCGATGGCTGCACAGAAATCGTCAATAGAAGCATCAATGGCTGAACAGAAATCGTCAATAGAAGCATCAATGGCTGAACATAAATCATCAATATCAGCCGAATTAACGTCAGCGATGGAAGGATACTTCTTTTTTAGAAAGTTCGCTAAAAGCTGGCAAGTCACCGCTAATTAGTAAATTAAGTATTTATTCCATCCTGTGGAAGATTATGGACAGTATTGATTATGGTGTTACTAGTTCGGGAATTGATTACAACAATAAAACATATCGACATCGTTCATCGATTGTTATAAATTATTAAATTAAATGATACAATGAGGAATAATTTCCAATTGATGAGAGCGATGGCTGAACACAGTCGTATGAATCCACCAACACGTATAAAACGTACGCGAACACGCGATAGAGTTGGTGACGGGGAAATTGCTCAAGTTGTTTCACACGAAGTAAACACTTTAGACGGTCAATTTAAATCCATTTTTACGTTTTGTTTTCGTTATAGTATCGAAGCAAGTTAATACAAGAATTTTCACAGAAAGATGTCAAAACGGGGAATCCGGTACAATTGCCGATGATATCATAACATCCAAAGCTCCGGCTTGGTGTTTGGCCTTACAGCTCAATTCAACGCCCATATTTCTACATTGGGAAAGTTCAGCGTGATATTTGACAGGACACATATGATTGAAACGTCATTTGAAGTCAGTTCATTTTGTGTTTCAAATTCGTTTATTTGTGAATGTATAGTAATAATATGGAATATCATATCAGTTTTTCTTCCATCTCAATTTTGACTTTTTTTTTCACATGAAACACTTGTCAAAACAATTTTCAAGTGAAGGAATTGGTAACATTGATTTGGGTCATTAAGTTGGCTCGCCTGTCGGCTTTGAAATTTCTCAAAGCTGGAGCTGACGACCACGCCGACGACCAAGCCGAGATGTGGAAATCAATTTATTTAACACGTAGTCAAAGCCGACGACCAAGTCGAACTTTTGGATGTAGAATGTCCTTAACACTGCCCGAACGTTTGGACTTTGTGTGTGTGTCTTTTCGACAAGGAACTATATGTCCTTCTAGTTATTATGTAGTATATGATAGTATGGGACTGGATCCAGATCGCATGCAAATTTTAACTTACAAAATGACTACAATTGTTGCTCAAAGCATTCATCCAATGCTGTCGAAAAGCAACGCACATGTAAGGCTGTTTTTACGAATGGGTAAATACATTTTATGTTGCTAAGGTTTTTTTATTATTTTATTTATTTCTTCATTCATTCATTCATCAAAGGGCTGATTACTTAACATGTAAATATAAATAGTTATAAAATAAAATAAGAATCACAATAATTACAATAATTAATATAAATAACTAGAAAATAATTAATTTTAAATAAAAACTAGAAAAATTGAAAACTAATTAATAATACATAACAATTACAAAATAATAACGGAGTAGTTAGGAAAGTTTGGCCTTCACGGAATTTTTCGACAGATTAAAATCAATGTTGTTAAAATGCGAATTAAAAAACCGAGACATTGACGTGACGGGCTCGTGAAAACCGTAATTTGTGCGATGTTGTGGAATTTAAAGAAAATCTCGATTTCTCAAGGAGCGACTCGGAATCGATATATTAAAAGAAGACAACAAGATTGGAGAGTCAACTTTACCTTGAAGACATTCAAAAGCGAAAACAGTTCTAGAGATGTTACGTCTGAATTCAAGAGAGTCTAGTTTTACGAGCTTAAGCCTATCTGAGTACGATGGCAGGTTAAGAGGGTCACTCCAAGGAAGCCCACGAAGTGCAAAGCGAACAAAACGGCACTGGACTGCCTCTACCCGGTCAATTGAGTCACGATAAAATGGTGACCAAACACAACTAGCATACTCCAGAATAGGCCTAACAAAGGTGCAGTAGAGAAACCTGGTGATATAAGGGTCGTCAAATTCCTTTGACCATCTTTTTATAAAACCCAATGTAGAATTAGCCTTAATAACTACCTCATCAATGTGATCGTCAAACCTAAAACAACTGTTCAACCAGACACCCAAGTCCTTGGTCCTATTAATCTTTTCCAGAACACAGCCATGCATGGTGTAGTTGAAGTCGAGAGGTTTCTTTCTACGAGTAAAAGACATAGACGTGCACTTACTAATATTGAGGGGAAGATAGTTAACAGAACACCAGTTGTAGAAGGCGTCTAAGTCAGAATTTAAAAGTTCGCAGTCTCGAATAGAGGACACAACGCGGAAAATTTTGGCGTCGTCAGCATAACAAAGAATTTTTGAATATTTCAAAAATAAAGATACATCATTGATGTATATAATAAATAAAATCGGGCCCAGATGACTTCCCTGAGGTACGCCAGAGGAATTAAAAATAAACTTGGATAGTGATCCACGGAGGGACACACGCTGAGTCCGATTTAGTAGGTAAGAACGAACCCAGTCTACAAACAATGAAGGAAACCCGAAGGCCGTCAACTTGTGAATCAAAATTTGGTGGCTTATTCTGTCGAATGCCTTGCTAAAATCTGTAAAGATACAATCCACTTACTTTCCAGCCTCAATTTTGGATAAGCAGACATTTGAGAATTCCAGTAGGTTAGTCGCAGTAGACCTACCTTTCATAAAGCCATGCTGTAAAGTTCCAAGAAAAGGTTTGCAATGAAAATATAGTGTATCGCAAACTAATGCCTCAAAAATCTTAGCAATACAACACAAGTTTGCAATGGGTCTGTAATTGGAAATATCACACCTCTTGCCTTTCTTGTGAAGAGGGATAATAAGAGATGATTTCCACGATTTTGGAAAGACTCCACAAGAAATAGATAAATTAAATAAATAACAAAGAACAGAAACCTAATATATATTCTAAAAAGAGAATCAACCAGGGCCCGGTAATTATTTTTTTACTGTCGTACATTTAATTATACGTCTAATTGCTTTTTGTGTGATCATCACAGATCATATTAAATAATATATTTTGCATTGTAAGCTAACTACATATGTATAGAAATAGAAATATTGAAGCGTTTATGCGCATGTCCCAGGAAGTCAGAAATCAAGGCAAACGGTGGGGAAGGGGTACGCTAACCTCATAACGTGTGAGGCGATTTGGATGATTTAATATAAAATTTTATTGTTAATGGATTTATGAATTATGTATAAATGGAAATCGGCTCTCCTGATAACGATTGTATTATATAAAATGAAAATAAAACAAATACTTTTAATATCCTTTAATGATGATAAATGAAGACAACAAAATATACCAAAAATACATTATATAAATAATTAAGTAATTTCTAAATCCATAAATAAAATTTTAGCTGCCGTTCAAGGCCTTGGCAGGACCGGAAAAAAGCTGAAAGTACCAAAAAACAAGAAGTCAAATGGAAGAAGTATCCATCACAGTGCTGCCGTATACAACAAATACAAACATTTTTAGTATTAATTTTAAAATGTAATATGAAATAAACATTTTTGATTTATCTAAGTTCGTTGAGAAAAAAGTAACGTCAGATTCGACTGAGAATAGAATTAAATTAAATTTTGTATTTTTGCTAAAATTTTACACATTTAATATGCGTTTGTTTTGCATTTCCGAATATTTAAAATTAAATAAATTTAAATCTTATTCAGAAATTTGACTTGCCATAACTTTAATGTTTTGGGCGTTTCAAAACTTTCAAAAATGTTGCGAATTAAAATTTATAAAAATAAAAAAAGTGATTTGTTTAGTAATAAGGTGTTTTTATAGCGTCACATTGATTATAAATTTCGTTTAAAAAATGTTTTCTTATTTTGCTGTTTTCTGATATAAAAAATTCAACAAATTCAAAAAATTCTAGCTCTATAAATTTGTAAGACGTCTAAAATTAAATTGGTAAGCAAGAATTAAAGTTTTTTTTTGTACAGTTCTTAGAAAATGTCGTATATTAAATGTTTCAACGAATTGAAATTGTAAAAATTCACTATAAAAATGAAGAAAAGACTAATTCCTCCAATATTGACACAAGAAAAATAGCGCGCAATTTTAAATTAAACGCATTGTTGAAACACCCTATTGAAGAAACTATCTAATAAGAATTTATGAAATTTGTGATTAAACAATTTTGTCTTACATCATTACATTCAATTAGTTGGGTCCTGATTAGCTAATATTATTGTTGTTTCTTAAATTAATTACCAAGCTTTTATTGTTTTTTTAAAGATTGGAAACGAATTAATATAGAACTTAAAATAATCTTTAATGACGTAATGACGACGGCCATAAAATTTCCACCGAGCAAAAAAGAAACAGGAATTTGGTTTAGAAATTTAACAACGCCTGAGACAGCTGAGTTTTCTCCTTGTCAGAAACTTTTTACTAAAATTAAAGAAAAGAAACACGGAAAGTAAAATTAAAATAAGAAAATTTGTAAATAAATAAAGAATAACAAAAAGCTTTATTGCACAGAACTATGCAAACGTTTAGAACAGTGATGTCCAAACCTATGCCCGCGGGCAAGTGAGCTTTTGAGCTTTTAAATTCGTATACGCACTTGTTTGGCTGTATTCGATTTGTTGTTTTTGCGTTTTTTAATTAATAGAGCATACAAAAGTTAAAAAAATCGTCATATTTTTAAGCTTTCTTCACGTTAAGTAGTGTGAGTTTGGCCATCACTGGTTTAGAAATATCTTTACTTAATGATTTGATATAGTATTAGTATAACTAAAGCGGGGCCCATTTTTCAGACTACCCTGGCTTAGTGACACACGTAAAATTTGAAACGCTTTAAGAAACTTTTCCGAAGAAACCATAGGTTTTTTATGAATTTGGTCCCGCTAAGTTTAAAAAAAAAAAAGATTTTATGTAAGTATATGATTATTATGACTCAAACTTTATTGATTTTTATTAATTTTATAATTATTATTAATAAATTATTTTTTCAATAATTTGTATCAAAATTGATAAAAACTGAGTAAAAATAGAAAAAAAAAAAATATGAAAAATAAGATAACTTGACTTTATATAAAAGAAAATATGTGGCATATAAAAAAAATTGGAACACCCTGTAGAGACGGCTTTCAAACAATGAAATAATCAAAAATGGATTTTCTCATACACAAAAATCCCAGGTATGTACACTAAAGAAATAAATTAATGGACACACTCTATCTCTCTCTCTCGGTGCATAGGGCGTCTGCTACCCCGACTCTCCACCTAGTTCAGTTCTGCGCCAACGACTTTAAAACACGACTCGATATATTGATCTCCGTGCCTTCCTTCTCTACGGATCTTCTCCATGTGTTGCGCGTTCATCCAATTCGGCATCTTCCTTGGATCCCGTGTGCAGGTTCCAATGGGCACTGCATCATATTAATCACATAACTCAATGTATGACATAAAATCAGTTTTTTTTAAGTTAGCAGGACCAAATTCATAAAAAACCTATGGTTTCTTCGGTAAAGTTTCATTAAGTGTACCCAAGTTTATGTTTTTTACTGAACCAGAATGCAATAAAATTTTTCGAAATAAATTAACCTACCATTATATATGCAGATGCAAGATTATTTTCGAGAAAGTTAGCTTAATTTTTACAGCACAAAGCTAAAGAAATTTAGCTTGTTCTTACCACAAATCGATTGACTTGAATCCTGGGCTTCGTCGTTGAATTTGCGGACGTTTCCTTCATCTGTTCAAATTTTGCCCGAAGACTAAAACAAAAATAAAAAAAAATAAAATATTAAAAATAAATGAAATAATAACAATTAAAAAATTAAATTAATCCTAGCACGAAATAATACTTTTGACCCGAAATATAATTTTCGATTTCCATTCCAAGTAATATTAGCAAGAACAATGAATGAAACCTTTTAAGTAGACTTTACCAATTCGTTTTTGCCAGTATTCACAATTGAAAAGAACTAGAAGATGTTGTCTGATCAGAAGTTGGGATCCCGCATATGCATGCACTTACCCATTTTGCGTTCCATTGCGTTTCTTGCCAAGCAAAAGTGCGGGGGGGGGGGGGGGGGGTCGACGTCACATATCCCCGAACTTACCCAAACTTTTTAGCTGGTGCATGGTCGAGCATCTTTTCTTGCATAGTGAGGTTAGGTTAACTGACTATTTCATAGTGAATTGGGTGAATAAAATTATTAATAGAGGACAAGGGGATGCCCATAGCCTTGGCAGGAAAAGAATTAAGGTTGGGGGAAATGGGTTAGGAGGTTGAGTGAAGGAGATGTCGATGTACGCCCCGTTTGAAAGTTTCAGGCTCATAAGACGAGGGAAAAACAGCAGATGGTAAACTGTTCCACATTCGTGTTGTTCTGCTAAGAAAAGTTTCCCGAAATTTGACGGTACGTCCAAATTTTACCTGGAGAGCATAGGGGTGGGAGCGACTTGTAGATCTTGTATCGCGCGTTGTAATGAGTCTACAAGGAATCAGGCTAGTAATTTCGTTAGAACAATGGCCATGGAAATAGCGATAAAAAAGTGAGAGACAACCGACATTCCGTCGATGCTCCAGAGAGTCAAGGCCCTCAGAGATTGAGGAATCGCCAATAAGTTTAACAGCCTTATGCTGAACTTTGTCTTACACGGACAATGCGGAGTGTCCGGCCCCTGCCCAAATATGGGAATTATATTCAAGTCTAGGACTAATGTGGGACTTGTAGATCAGCGCTAAGTCAGGTGGGGTGAAATATTTCTTACATCTCTGTAGAAAACCCAAACATTTCATCGCATTTTTAGCGATTGCAAATATATGATCAGTTCAGCTAAGATTGCTGGATATCTCGATACCCAAGATGTTTAGGGAGGGTGAATTAGGTATATTCACTCCGTCGACTGAAATGGGTTGGGGGTGAACTGGGCGTTTTTCAAGGGACATTAAACAGCATTGGGTTTTGGATGCATTAAACGTAACACGATTTGCTCTGCCCCAATCAAGGACCATGGAAATGTCGTTGTTTAATGATCTAAACATGCATTCCCGATTGGCTTCTGTAGCATTTCCACGTGAATTCATTACAGAATCAAATGAGTACGCGAAATCAAGGGTGCTGTCGTCGGCGAAACTATGAATAGGATTGAGAGTAAGGGATAAGAGATCATTAATAAAAAGAAGAAATAAGGTTAGTGAAAGAACTGAACACTGAGGTACACCGGCATTTATTTCGTAGGAATCAGATGTAACTCCGTCAATTACTACACGAATTGAAGGGCCTGACAAAAAACTCTCTATCCATTTAACGAGGGTAGGGTGCAGACCAAATGTTTGAAGTTTGGCTAAAAGGGCAGCATGCCAGACTCTATCAAAAGCCTTTGAAATATCAAGAGCGACGATTTCGGACTCACCAAAATTATGAAGACAATGATTCCAACGTTCCGTTAGAGCCGTTAGTAAGTCTCCGGTTGAGCGGCCAGTGCGGAAACCGTACTGGCAATCATTGATAAGATGGTTGTTTTCTAGATATTTCAACAACTGAGAGTTGATGAGTGATTCAAGAACTTTAGATATGATCGAGGTTAGTGCAATTGGTCTGTAGTTAGAGGGGTCGCATGCCTCTCGCTTTTTAAGTATCGCCTGGACATGAGCAAGTTTCCATACACTTGGAAACATTCCTGTTTCCATTGTTTCTCTAATAATTCGGAAACTATATTACGTGCGTGATGCATTAAGTTTTCAATATTAGCGCTCGCATCTTCAGCATTTATTCAGTAGCTTATGATACGAGATTTAAAAGCACAAGCGATTTTTTGAACCCTATTACCATCACCGCAATCAGAGCATGCATTGTCTTTATGTTTTAGTGTTCTAAGATGAGCTGAAAAATGTTTTTTAGGCACATTTACATAACGAATACCACAGTATTTGATATCGTTTTCACTTTCACTTATTTTCATTTTTTTTAACGTTGCAGCATCACATATTGGTGAACGGCTCCGTTTTTCTGCACTGTTTTTTCCATGTTTGATTTTATTGTGATGATTAAAAGCACGCAAGCTATTCGTCTTATAACCACAAATTTCACATAAAACTTTTATTTTACCATGATGTGAACTCATTATGTCAGAGTCGATTATCATTCTGCGAAAAGGTAACATTACAAACTTCACAGAGAACAATTTTTGCAAATTGAGGTGTTAATCTTACTTCCACCGTTTTATATACATGTCCTCAACCACAGTAGTCCTTCTTCCGACTAAGATTTTGTATTTTACCCCCACTTTCATGTCTCTAACATTGAGACCATCTTTTACAGTAAAGGAGTTCCACACAGTCAAAGAACCCTTGTAACTTTTTGTTTTAATATCACTTTCGTCTATTAATTTACATTTAAAATCACACCGTTTCAAATTACGCGCTTTGGAACTCATTTTAACTTATTCTTCTCACTTCTGAAACTAAACTGATAACTTAGTGTGTTAAAAATTTATAGGAAAATATTTGATGATAAAATTATAAATCTGAATTTCTCACGGATACGTAAAGCCGCTTCTGAGATTAATTTTTAGCAAACCAACTACCTAAAATTTCATATCAATTCATTTAGCTGTATATCATTACAAATCCGTCTTATGAGAATTTTTCTATTACAGAAATTCGAAACGGCGTCTGCTTACACATTTTTAAATGTGACTGACAACAATTTGAAATGATAAGACACGTAAAATATGTATTACTTCCACCGTATATACAGTAGGATTACCTAATAAATATTATTATAAAAGAAACAATAATTATAAGATTAATAAATTTATTCCAAAAACACATAACTAATATCGTTAAGGCAATTAGTACACTTAGGAGGGGAATATTCATTAAAAGTTGTGACGTTAAAAAAAATCTTATTTTCAATCACTTCATAAATACTTGGAAGCATTCTTATTTCCACCTCACAAGTTTCACAATAAATACGCTCATCAAGTAAAAAGTATCGCAAACAAATTCTTATCATAAAGAGGACATCTTCTGTATCCATATCACTTTCACCGCTATTATCTCCTACAGTTACCTCACCTTCATCGCTTTCACTATCCCCATCAATATCATCATCTTCACTAGCCATTGTCTCAATGCAGTACAAAATTGATAAAGCTTCACTAATTTGAGTCAGTTCTGCTGAAATTCTGGCTGTCAATACCTCTTCCACAGATCGTTCATCGGAAATAGAAGAGGATATCTCACAATGATGCACAAAATTTTCTCTAGGAGCCATCAATATTTTTATTTTTCTGTTTTAACAATATTCCACTAACTACTGAAACGCTACAATGCTTTAGTACCAAAGCAAACTTAAACGTAAAAATAGTTTTTTAAAAAAAAAGTTGAACCGACTTCACAAAAAGCGCTAAAAAGCATAAAATAATTTTAAATTTTATATCTATTACGACATTTTGAAGTCGGTGCAAATCAAACAAACCAAACAACTACATCAAAAGTATTTAATCGTCTTTCCTTTTGATCCCGTGAGCTAAAACGTTCAGGTAGAATTACGTAAATTTTCAATTGTGGTTCTGTAGTTGTTTTATTTGTTTAATTTGCACCGACTTCAAAATGTTGTAATAGATATAAAATTTAAAATTATTTTATGCTTTTTAGCGCTTTTTGTGAAGTCGGTTCAACTTTTTTTTTAAAAAACTATTTTATTTTTCACTTTTTAGTGTCTTCGACTCTATACAATGAAAAGAACCATCCAAATCGGTCCACGCGTTAAAAGTTAGTTATAACCCCCTACCTCACCCCCTTTCCACTAAACTTTTTTTCTCATGGTATCAATCAAAGAACATACTCTACTGAACAGAAAAAGGATCATCGAAATCGGTCCACGCATTACGAAGTTACTACCCCTCTCCCTCCCCCACCAAAACCACCATAGGACCAAATTATTCTCCTATTAGCAATGAGGGATCACACTATACAACAGCGAAAAAACCATCCAAATCGGTTCACGCGTTACAAAGTTAGGTTCCACCCCCCTTCTCCCACCACAACCACACCAACAATTTTTTTTTCTCGTGGTATCAACCAGCGAGCATACTCTACCCAAAAGAAAAAGAAATATCCAAGTCAGTCCACGCGTTACGAAGTTAGACTACTCCTCCCCTCGCCAAAACCCCCCACCATGGGCCAAATTATTCTTCTATTAGCAATGGGTGATCACACTCTATACAACAGCAAAAGAACCATCCAAATCGGTCCACGTGTTACAAAGTTAGGTTCCACCCTCCCCCCCCACCACAGCAACATTTGTTTTCTCGTAGTATCAACCAAGCATCATATTCTACCCAATAGAAAAAGAATTATCCAAATCGGTCCACGCGTTACGAAGTTAGACAGCCCCTCCCCCCAACCCACACCTTTCACTATAGGACCAAATTATTCTCCTATTAGCAATGGGGGATCGTACTCAATACAACAGAAAAAGAACCATCGAAATCGGACCACGCGTTACAAAGTTAGGTTCCA
Source organism: Leptarthrus brevirostris (assembly GCA_964036015.1). Classification (NCBI taxonomy): domain Eukaryota; kingdom Metazoa; phylum Arthropoda; class Insecta; order Diptera; family Asilidae; genus Leptarthrus; species Leptarthrus brevirostris. Next base: position 17,354,432 of record OZ038376.1, on the reverse strand, counting down.
CCCCCACCGCCACCCCCATCACTCCAAAATTTTTTTCTCCTGGTATCAATCACGGAACATACTCTACCCAACAGAAAAAGAATTATCCAAATCGGTCCACTCGTTACAAAGTTAGCCTACCCCTCCCCCCACTCTAGGCCAAATTTTTTTCTCCTATTAGCAATGGGGGATCATACTATGTACAACAAAAAAAGAACCATCCAAATCGGACCACGCGTTACAAAGTTAGGTTTCACCCCCACCCCCACCCCCACCCTACCAAAAATTTTTTTGACATGGTACCTATCGGTGAACATACTCTACCCAACAAAAAAAGAATCATCAAAATCGGTCAACGCGTTACGAAGTTATGCCCGGTCAGACATACAAAAAAAAAAAAAAATTTAAAAAAAAAATACGCGTCGAACTTAGAACCTCTGTGTTTTTGGGAAGTCGGTTAAAAATAACGAATCACAGCCGGCACCGGCACAAACGATAAGGGGCGCTTCTCACTATATTCGGCATTTGGACCTTTTGGGAGTTGGGAGGTTGGAATTTAAAAGCTCAAAAGCTCATTTGCCCGCGGGCATAGGTTTGGACATCACTGGTCCAGAGTCATCCAATATCTACTACTCTCGATGCATATGATATCTGCTTTCAAAAAATGAGCGAATCTGAACCTTACAAAGAGTATGCAGATTTTCAAATAAATACGTTTTTATACATTTGTATACAGATATGAAAGTAGAATATTGATTGTTTCAATTTATGTCTTTTAGATTTACATTTAGTTTTTCCGAAACCAATTAGGGACGTTAATGGGGGATATCCTGTACATGAAATCACCTCTTCAAAAGAGCCAATGTTGCAGATATGGGGAGGTTTAACTAATATACAGCACCTAAGAAGATTTAAATGTTAACGATAATAAACTCTAAGTAGTACGGAATATAAAAAATAACAATAGCCAAGGATTACATCTCAAACACCCTCATACTAAGTTAACTAAGCAACTTTACCTTCAGTTCTTAGAAAGTACATATGAGTTTAATATTTAATGAGTTATTTTGAGCTTTTAATCTTATAAGTCCTTCCAAGTTTCAAAACAAACTTGTCATGCCTCTAAAATGTATTGACCGCAAAATTGTAAAGAAATTTGTTCAGAAAAGCTTGCTGATATGTTACTACCTACAGAAAAAGATTACGCCCACAAAACAAGCTCTTAAAAAATCCTCTCTTCCACAGAAGTCTGCTCGAAATTGTTTCCCAGGAAAAATTTCCGTTTGATATTTCTACATCAGACTTCGTTGACTTTGTGGAAAAGAAATAATTGCTGCAAAATATTTCAGCTCCTTCATTACGGCTAATTTGCTGAACAGGTAGAAAACTCAAATAATTCGAGTTAATTGGGAATTATGCAGTGCAAACCTGCGTTCTATTAATGGACGGCAATAATGCGAAATTTCTAAATTAGATTTACTTTCAAATGGGACTTTTTTAAAAATATCTTTTTCCTTACCCTCAGGCAAGGACAGAAGAAGCTCAACTACAGAGTATTCTTGTGAATTAATTCTATAAATTATTTTTAGATGCATCAACCTAATTTCAAACCCACAATTGACAAAGGTTTTTGACCCTATACTTTTAAAATCGAATTATTTGGAATCGTAGACAATTACCGCCTACGACAGTAAAATTTGTTTGGTAATAAGAAGAAAGTTCAAAAAGTTGAAAGGGTTTTGCTATGAAAATTATGTTCTGCAGTTTCCGACCAAAGTAGGGTATAGAGCAGGGAGTCGAAATGGGACCACAACCGAAATTATAAATCGGTTACGGTCAACCGAAACCAAATTGGGTTTTTTAAACCGTAATTGCAACAACCTTAACCGTAATTAATTTTCTTCAATTCGGTTTCGGTTAGAACCGAAATGTAAAATTTCATTTTCGGTTTCGGTTAAAACCGGAATGTGAAATATAATTTTCGGTTGCGGTTAAAAACCACGTAGATATAAAATTTTCGGTTTCGGTTACAACTGAAACGTTAGTTAAATTGCTGTCGTTGGGATTTCTATATAATATGATGAAGTCATCCGACTCCCCTCTACTCCCTACCACCCTCCCTTCATCTAGACATTTACTCCCCTTCCCCATCACTTCCGCTTCCCCTTAACTTCCCCTTCCCCTTCACTTCCCCTTAACTTCCCCTTCCCCTTCACTTCCCCTCCCCCAACTTCTCCTTCACCACACCACCCCTCCCCTTCACCACCTCAACATCCCCACTCCTACACCTCACCTCCCCCCATCTTTCCCCTCCCACCATCCTTCCCCTCCCACCATCCTTCCCCTCCCCTTCACACCCTTCCCCAACCCCTTCACACCCTTTACCTTTCCCCAACACCCCCCCCCCCCCCCCCCCCCCACATTATCCACCCTCCTCCAACCGACGGTCCCTTCATCAAGACATTAACCGAATATGCTATGTAATGAAGGTAGTGAAAAAATTTGAAAATATCGCAAGACCGGACATATAACTTCTTCCGCCGTCGCATCGATACCAATTTATATCGGTCTTTTAATTTCGGTCTTTCAATTTCGGTCTGGCGGTTCCGGTCACATATTTTTAAGCTCTATTTATTTCGGGACCATTTAATTTCGGTCGCTAATTTCGGTACCGAAATCAAGACCGGTTAAAACAACCTAAATATGACAGGTTTCGGTCCCGTTTCGACTCCCTGGTATAGAGAATTATTCAATATGGTTCATTCGTTTACGAATAATTCAAAGTTTAGTTTTAATTCACTTCCGTATTTAGTTATCTGCTTTCCCTGCTTATGGAATTCAATTTGCGAACCGGATCGAAACTTTCGGTAATAAAAAAAGTGGGAATTTATTCCTAATGTTGAAGTGAAGGTTTACCGTCTGTGGACACCAAGGGTCATTAAACAGGTTAACAACCCATGGAAGCCATCAGCACAAAAGACTTAAAATCAGAAAACTGCAACACTTTGTGGTAGTCGTTACTATCTGTTAATATCAAACTAGTCTTGCTGATAAAATTGGAGATAGGCTTTCTGTTAGAGAACTACAGAACATTACGAGGAAAGATCGGCTTTACTATTTCACAACTGAGACAGGAATCTTATGTTAGTTTATTGATAATAATCAGGACTACACTAATAAATATGAGTAATTTTATATTTTAAAAAAAGAGTTCTATGTAGGTTGCTACTTAAGTTTTGAGATATGGCAACACCAGTGTGACATTGTTATCATAAAGTTTGACATTTTTAATGGTAACCGTACGTTTTGTCAAACGAGTGCTATTTCTGTTGTTTACAAGTACTTGAAACATTCATCTTGGTCAAAGCATGGAATTTAAGCGTGAACATTTTCGTGCGATGATTTTCTGTGACTTTCGATGGTCGATCAACTCGCTTCGACTTTTAGTAATGAAGCACTTTCTCGAGCCAACATGTTTCGCTGGTTTTCCGGATACAATCGTGGTCAATATATATGCATGAACAGTTGGCCGTCAAAAAGATTTATTCGCGTTGGATACCGCATAATTTGACAATCGCCGATTGGTTAAAAGAAATGTTGAAAAAATTCTATCGCGGTGCTTCAAAAGACGTCTATAGATCGTGACAGGCGACGAATCATGGATCTATGCATATGAATCCGAAACTAACCAACAAGCGACTGGGTCTTTCAAGACGACCCAAATCCAATAAATCGTGCTTCGCGCACGAAGCACTTCGAAGCAAATGCTCGCCTATTTTTTCGGAATAATTGGATATGTCGACACCGTGCCATTACAGCAACGTAGAACGGTCAATTCTGAATGGTACACCACCATATGTCTGCCAGAAGTGTTCGGAAAAATAAGGGAAACCAATCGCAGAAGACGAATCATTCTGATTTTGATTTCTTCTTACTCCTACATATCAAAAATTAAATGCGACGTCAACGTTTTTCGATGCCTGAAGAAGCGGTTGATGCATTCAAATCACATGTATTCGAGGTACCTTAATCAGAGTGGAAAAAGTGTATTGATCTTCATGGAGAATATTTTGAAAAACAATAAGGCCATCTTCGATTACAAATATTTATTTTTACTTGTCTATCTCAAAACTTAAACCTAACTTTGTAACGCGTGGACTTATTTGGATGGTTCTCTTTTTTGTTGTACAGAGTATGATCTCCCATTGCTAATAGAAAAAACAAATTTGGTCTAGGGTGGCAGAAGGGGTAGGGGTGGTCTAACTTCGTAACATGTTAATCGGTTTGGATAATTCTTTTTCTGTTGGGTCAAGTATGTTCCCTGGTTAATACCACGAGAAAAAAAAATAGCTGATGGGATGCGGGTGGAACCTAACTCTGTAACGCGTGGACAGATTTTAATGGTTCTTTTACTATTGTAGAGCGTGTGATCCCCCATTGCTAATAGGAGAATAATTTGGTCCTAAGGTGCGAGTAAAGAAGGGAGAGGGGTAGTCTCACTTCGTAACGCGTGGGCCGATTTGGATGAGTCTTCTTTTGATGTGTAGAACATGTCGGCTCACTGAAACGACGACAACAATTTATAAGTTCGGCGGTGTGCGGAGGAAGCGTTACACAATTTGTTAATAGATTGATAAGCTGTTGGGGAGAGGTTCTTGATCGGAAACCGCGGGTGCAATAGAGGGGAAGTCAGAAATAGGGAAAGCAGGGGGTTAGGAACGAAAGTAGTTTAAGGAGTCGTTACGACTTTTTTGAAGATGGGAAATACGACGAGAACTGACGTACGCAGCATAGGTGGATAGATCTTCTGAAACCTTATGGGAAGGTATATTGAATGATTCATGGTATTTAGTGAAAAGTTGGAGTAAAACTGATGGGTCTGTGGGCAGGCCGTCTTGTTGTATACTTAACATGACGTTGGTGCTGGTTTTACCGTCAACACAGAGGGAGTTCGGTTTGTCATGCAGATAGGCTAGAAATAGGTAGGATAGGCGAACGGTCCTATTCTTGTGAAAATAGTTAGAAGAGCGCATATCTCGGTACAAGATAATAGTGTTCAAAAGTTGAAAGAACGTCAACAAGTGCTATAATTCACAAGATTAACTTTATTCGGTGTATTGTGTTTAACAACCGAGGGAATATCGGAAACTTTGAAACAATATTGGAGGATTACCAATAGCAGTGATACACCAGTTAAAATTACGTTGTGTTCACAATCAAAGAAAAGGTAACGAAGGAATATCGTTCTGAAAATAGTGTGTAACGCGAAAACTAAAAGGACCGGAGAATTTCTATTCGTCATCGCCTATCGAATTTAAGATGAAGATAATCATCATAACAGTCATCGTTTTGGGATACATGTAAGTCAAGTATTTGAATATTTTTTTTCCTTTCTCTCCTTAAATTTTTTTAACTTATATGTTTACTAACCGCTTTAAAACTGGTAGACCAAAATCAGCTCCGTATAATAAAAAATTTTGGTCTCCTCGTACCCTAATAAATATTCCTTTAGACCAGATAAGTGAAGAAAGTGATAGTGAAAGTGCTAATAGAGAATTAGTGAATAGTGGTTCAAATAATCGATTAAACTATTTAAATTATAGCGAAATGGCTAATGGCTAATAATATTGAATTAGTAGCAAACCCTCAAATTCAAATTCGCGGAATTGCTTACGAAAATGTTAATATTGAACCAGCAGTAAATCCTCAAGTACAAATTCGCGGAATGGCTAATGCTACTAGTAACGTAGAACCCGCGGTAAATCCTCAAATCCAAAACCAAATATTCGCAGTAAGAAACGTTTTCGACTCCTTGAGAGTCCCAGACGCGATTAAGGATCTCCCTAGATTTGACGGGAATCATAGACTCCTTTACGATTTTATTACCAATGTAGAGGAAATTTTATCCCTAGTGACAATAGCAGATGGCACGCGATATGCCCACACATTATTACGGGCAATTAGAAATAAAATAGAAGGACAAGCTAATGAGGTCCTAAATATGCATGGCACCTCACTAAACTGGGAACAGATAAAAGCAAACTTAATCTTTCATTACTCTGATAAGAGAAATGAAACCTCTCTTATTAGTGATTTACATAACCTTAGACAAGGAAAAAGTTCCGTTGACAGATTTTATAGTGAAGTTATAGAAGTGCAAGCAACGATATTTAATCACGTTCAAATTCACGAAAGTAACCCAAATGTAATTAGAGCTAAGAGAGATTTATATTCTGAAATGTGCTTAAACGCGTTCCTAACAGGATTAAAGGCACCCCTTGGCTCAACAGTTCGCGCGATGCACCCGAAACTCTACCAATCGCATTTTCATATTGCGTAAAAGAACAAAATATTTCCTATCTGAGATCTCCATACCACGTTGGAGCTAATTACAGTAATAACAATAAGCGAAACCCTTCTCAAAATAATTCTCGACTCAACGCATACTCAACACTTCATAGACCATTCAACCCCCACGTAAGGTCATTTCCTAATCAACATACATCATATCATTTTAATCCCTTCAGCCAAACTTCATCAGCTAATAACAATTTTGGTAGAAATAACTCACCCAATCAACGATCATTTAATAGCGGACCAGTTAATCAGCAATCTTTTAACATACGTTCTTCATTTCCTCCAACGCAACAACAAACGTTACCAATGCCAGAACCAATGGATGTTAGTTCAGGTCATACCTACCGTAGATTTACTCGACCAAATCAACTTCAAAATAGACAACCGCAAGGTAACTATTTTAGACAGACTGGATCACCCAGAATAATTAGTGAAGAATTATTTAACATCTCTAATCCGAATGGCAGATGTCAGGACGCCTAATCATATTCATTCCTTTTGGTCGACGTCTAAGATTCTTGATAGATACCGGCGCTTCATCATCATTCATTAATCCAGAATTCGTTCATCCCAAAGATGTCCAATAAATTAACCCCATCAATATAACAACTGCACTTAACAAACATAGAATCGATAAGCTAGTTACCCTGCCGAACTTCGTAGAATTTAACCAGCCTGGTAAAACAAAATTTTTAATATTTAAGTTTCATGGTTATTTTGACGGCCTTTTAGGACTAGATGCATTAACCTTATAACACGCTAAAGTTGATTTAGCAGACCAAGTATTACTAACAAAGAACGCCGTAATACCCTTGCAATCAAGCCAAATTTTATCTCGAAAAGACACATTATTCCCCCGAAATATAAATCCATAACCCAGTTGCCAGTAGATGTTGAAAATGATAATATATTTATTAAAACTACTAAAATAAAGCCCGACTTAATGATATCCGAAGGACTTTACGAAGCCGAAAACTGGTTTAGTTCAGTGCTAGTTGTTAATGAGACAAACTCTGACCTAGACTTATTCCTAGAACAACCCATAAAAGTCGATTAGTTACCATCTTCAGAATTTCGCGAACTCCACAACTTTAATGCTCAATTTGAAAACGAAAGGACAAATACGATCAGCACCGATGACATTAACAATTTAATTAGAACAACCCACTTAAACCAAGAAAAAAAGAAATCGATCTTAAAACTTTGTAAAAATATTGAATTAACCCTTCTAACTCAGAAGGCGCACTTCACAGGCAGAAGCCAGGAATCAATTGACCTACCCACCAAAATACACAATATATTAAGGTGGATGAGGCTCCCACACCACATGCATAAAATCATTAGTAAACAAAAGCCAAAATACACCCAAGCACAACAATCAGGGATGCACAGGCAGCTTAAGCCAAGTCAATACAAAACATACAAGGAAGGAAACTTTACGCCTTACAAAAGAAAAAAAACAAAAAGAACAAAGACAAGTGAGTACAACAGGATGGTAACAAGTTATAAAGGCTCCTCTTTAATGTTAACTTGTCCACGTTAGTGCTGAAAACATCACCAACACCATTAGCAAACCTACACATGCGATTAACAGGCTCGAACATACCGTAACTAGTGCGCGAGAAAGCTATCTGAAAGCTCGAAAGGTTTCGAAGGGAATAGGACAGTTCTCTAGGTGATATTTTGGAAGAAAGTTCCGCACTGTCAATCTTTCCCTGCAAAAGCTGGTGTAGAAAAATTATATCGGCAACCCAGCGACGCTTCTCGAGAGTAGCAAGTTGTAGCAGTCCCAACCGATCACCATATGGAGGTAGAATAAAAGGGTCATTCCACGGCAAAGCACAAATCTATGCTGTACAGATTCAATACGTTTATTGTGAGATCCATAAAACGGAGACCAAACCGGACTAGCATACTCCAGCAGTGGTCTAACAAAGGAATGTATAAAGATGGAGTCTTATGTGAGGGCTAGGAAATTCCCTGGACCAACGGAGGATAAACCCCAGCATATAGCTGGCCCTGGCAACGATATTATTAATGTGGGGGATGAAGTTAAGTTGCCTATCAACATACACACCCAAATCCTTCACTCCTTCCACCCGTTGAATACAAGTATCTTCAAACTTGTACTGAAAAGTACAGCAGTTGATGGACCTCGAGAAGGTCATAACCTGACATTTACCGATGTTTAATTTAAGATTATTATTGACACACCAGCTATAACAGATAAAAAGATTTGATTGGGAGAAAAATCTTGATATCGTCCGCATAAATAAGAATTTTACTTCTTTGAAGCAAATAAGCAATGTCATCAATAGATATGATGAACAACAGAGGCCCAAGATGACTACCCTGAGGAACGCCGGAAGGAGCCACAAAAGCATCAGAGAGCACGCCACGAAAACGCACTCAATAAGTCCTATTGTATAAATACGACTTAACCCATGCAATGAGTTGGGCCGGTAAACCAAACCTGTCCAATTTGAAAACGATAATAGAATGAGACAGCTTATCAAAGGCTTTACTAAAGTCGGTATAAATGCAGTCAGTCTGGCAACCTTCCAGAAATCCACCCACACTGCCAGACACAAACTCTAACAAGTTGGAAACCGTTGACCTACCCTGAATGAATCCATGCTGCCTGCTAGAGATTAATCCCCTACACCCAATAGGGGACTGGATCATCAGTTCGAAGAGTTTAGGAATGCAAGATAGCTTAGCAATAGGTCTATAGTTAACAATCTCTCTCCCATTCCCACTCTTAAAAATGGGGATTAAAAATGAAGCCTTCCAGAATGTAGGGAAGTGACCAACCAAGAAGGATCGCCGGAAGAGCAAAAGTAAAGGACATAATAACACCGAAGAACACTTCTTTAAGAAAACAGCAGGAACCCCGTCCGGGCCATAAGAAAAGTCTTCCGGAATATCCAAAATATGCTTGTACGGGGATATATTACTATTATTAATGTGCGAAAAGTTGCTACTTTCTGGATAAAAATCGGATGATTCAAATGCGCCCCTGAAGTATTTAGCAAATAAATTACAAATAACCTTAGAATCGTTACTGGAACTTAACCCGAATTCCATAGTCGATGGATAGTTATCAACCCTTCTCTTCATATTGACGTAATCAAAAAATGCACGGGGGTCAGAGAATAAGGTTCAGTAGGTATTCATATAGAGAACGAGAAAGACCTATGAAATGTCCGTGACAAAGAATAAATTCACGCTTAGAGTCTACACTTCCCATTCGCAGGTAACTTTTCCCGAGTCTATTTTTCCGAATACGAAGACATATTCTTTAAATAAGGGCAAAAATTAAGCTTTACGAATAAAGTTAAACATCGGATTCTTACCACCGATGAGATCCCTATTTACACAAAATCTTACAGATACCCTTACGTGCACAAGGAAGAAGTAAAAAAACAAATTAGCGGGATGCTGGAAGAAAACATAATTAGACATAGCTATTCACCGTGGAGCTCTCCTGTGTTTATAGTTCCGAAAAAGCGAGATGCTAGCGGTAAAGTTAAGTGGCGATTAGTCATAGAAACGAGAAAACAATCAGCGACCGTTATCCGCTTCCAAATATTAATGAAATACTTGATAAACTTGTGAAGTGCATGTATTTCTCCACTCTCGACCTAGCTAGTGAATTCCATCCGATACAGATGGATCCAAGCGATATACAAAAAACAGCCTTCACTGTTGAAGGAGGTCACTACGAATACCTCGGAATGCCTTTCGCGCTGAAAAATGCCCCATCGACCTTTCAACGCGTAATAGACAACTTTCTAAAGGATCTCCAAAGGAAAATTTGTTAAGTGTACCTCGATGATATTATAATATTCTCCACATCCCTCCAAGAACATTTGGAAAGTCTAAAAAAAATATTCGATAAACTAAGAGAAGCCAATTTAAAGGTACAATTAGACAAATCGGAGTTCTTGAAAAAGGAAATAAAGTTCCTAGGACACATAGTCACCGAAAAAAGGGTTAAGCCAAACCCTGATAAAATGTCAGCCATTCAAAATTTTCCTATACCTCAAAACCCAAAAGACATTAAATCATTTCTCGGTCTAGTTGGGTACTACAGGAATTTTATAAAAGATTTCGCAAAAATGACGAAACCACTAACAGCTTGTTTAAAAAAGGGAAGTAAAATCGACTTCAATGACAATTATGTTAAAGCATTCCAAACCTGTAAGGACATTTTAACAAATGATTCAATACTAGCCTATCCTGATTTTACTAAGCTCTTTGTATTAACCACTGATGCGAGCAATTATGCAATCGGGGCTATCCTATCACAAGGAACTATTGGTAGCGATCGACCTATCTGCTACGCCAGGAGAACTCTAACGACAACAGAGACAAACTACTCTACAATAGAAAAAGAGTTATTGGCAATTGTTTGGGCGACAAAATATTTTCGTCCGTATTTATTTGGCAGTAAATTCAAAATTGTCACTGATCACAAGCCTCTCCTCTGGCTTATGAATTTAAAAGACCACAACTCTAAATTGATTCGTTGGCGCTTAAAACTCGAAGAGTTTGACTAGGAGATAGGAGTCCAAAATTCGAAAGCCGATGCCTTAAGCCGCATTAAACCAGAAAACTCTGGAAATATAGAACTTAATGCTAATGAAAATGAAAACCTTTCAGTACAAGGCACCTCTGGTTCTACAGTACACTCAGCAGAGGAAAATCTTGACGACGGAATTCCAATACCTGAATTCAACCTTCAAATAATCTTAGAGAAATCCAATAAATGACCCCCAATTTCAATAAAGGTCCCATTCAAAAATCAACTTCGTCGAACTTTTCGATTACCCGAATTTACAGAAAAGAATATATGTAACTAGTCTCTTTAAACAGTATTTAGCCCCAAACCGACTTAATGTTATATATGCCGATAATGATACTTTCAGAATTGTGCAAAACGTCGAAAATTTTTTAAAGATTTTTGTAGACAATACAATTAAATCCACCACATAACTTTCTTTCAACAAACTACTAGTAATTCCCCGGTAGAAAGAATGCACTCCACGCTAACAGAAATATACAGAATTATCCACAACAAACATAAAGAAAAGGATCATGATGAAATCCTGAATGAGACTATTATCACCTACAAAAATTCCATCCACTCCACTACTCAGCTCACACATTATGAATTATTTTATGGTAGAACGTATAAATTCGAGAACAATTTACAACATAATAACGTACATGGGATCGTACAGATGGGATCGTCTTTTGAGACATGGAGGCGGGGTTGCAGTTTACATTAATGATAGGATTTCATGCAAATTAATCTCTACATCAGAAGCAAGTGAGGTTGAGTTTATAGTTTTGGAAATTTTTGGTGGAGAATGTAAATGCCTCGTTGGCGCTGTGTATAAGCCACCTAGTGTCAACGACCTTTCTTTCTTTTATGACACTCTCTCTGAGATCTGTTCGGGCTATCCTCATGTTATCATCGGTGGGGATTTTAACATTAACCTTTTAAAGGGCTGCAATACAAGTTCCAGCTTTACATCCAACTTACAGCAGTTTGACCTTAAAGTTGTAAACAATGAACCAACCCATTTCTCATTCACCTCTGCTTCGTTATTGGTTCTCTTTCTCGTTGGTGATCTGAATATGGTTACAGAGCATAACCATCCTATCCATTCCTGGAGTCTCAGATCACGATTTATTATATCTAAATTACAATTTGTGCAGCTCATATAGTAATAGGAACTGCTCTTTTCAATACAGGGACTATAAAAACCTTAATATAGATTTGTTACTGGATGAGGCTTTTTCTTTGGACTGGAATCTGATTTTTTCCATGGCTGAAGTTGATGATCAGGTTGATTATTTCAATACCCTCGTGATGTATCTCTTCGAAAAATATATCCCTCTCCGTAGAGTAATTGCTAAGAATTCGAAATGTCCTTGGTTTTCACAATCCGTTAAAAATCTTATAAAACAACGGGACAAAGCTTATCGGCATTGGAGGAGATGTAATGCTCATAACTGGGAACAATTTCGGATTTTAAGAAATAAAGTGACACTGACAGTACAACAGGAAAAAAAGTGTTACTATGCTGGCAGGCTAAGCTCTGAACTGGCTCCTAAGCAATTATGGAAAAACTTACGAGCGTTTGGTGTTGGTAGGAAGTCAGAATCGGTTCCAGAAATTGAACCAAATACTCTGAACCGTGCCTTTTTAGCTCTTGAGAGTTCGACCTCCTCTGTGGCGGATATTGACTCTGGCTAGTGGGAAGGGAATATGTTCTTATTTCGTAATGTTTCGCAACTTGAAGTTCTTTCAGCTATTAAATCTATTAAATCAAATGCTACTGGATTAGACAATATTCCTATCAAATTCATCAAACTTTTACTTCCCTGTATTCTTCCTTTTATTACGCATATCTTTAATACTTGTATTACCTCATCTAAATTTCCGTCTTTATGGAAGAATGCACTTGTTATACCTATAGCTAAGAAGCCAAATCCATCTCTATGTTCTGATTACCGCCCTGTTAGCATTTTAGCGTGTCTCTATAAAGCTATGGAAAAATTGATTGCACACAGCATTACTGAATTTATTGATAATAATAGGCTTCTTTCTGCTTGGCAGAATGGATTTAGGGCGAATCACAGTTGTACCACAGCTTTACTTAAATTAACTGAGGATGTCCGGCGAGAAATTGATAATGATGGTCTAACTATACTTACTCTGCTTGATTTCTCTAAGGCGTTTGATACTGTAAACCACAAGCGCCTTCTTAGCAAACTAAAGTGCTATTTTCATTTTGAAGCTTCCGCTTTAAATCTAATCAGCAGTTTCCTGGTTGATCGTAAACAGATGGTAATTTGTGGATCCGAACACTCTGACTATCTTGATTTGTTGACTGGTGTTCCTCAGGGTTCGATTCTTGGACCGCTGCTATTTAGTCTATATATAAACGATCTTCCTAATATTCTCAAATTCGTGAAGATATTAATTTATGCAGATGATGTTCAGGTATATCTTAGCTGCCCTCTGGGGCTCTCTGAGCACTGCATCCGGCAGATAAATCAGGATATTAGTACAATCTCTGATTGGGCTTCGGATAATCACTTAAAACTTAATCCCGTCAAGTCTCAGGCTATAGTGCTCTTCAAAAGGCCTATAAATACTGATTCCCTCCCCTCTTTAAGGATCGGGTTGACGGCAATCCCTTTTTCAGTTAAAGTAAAAAATTTGGGTGTTATCATTAATAATACTTTAACATGGATTGACCACATCAACAGTATTGTCTCTAAGGTATATAGCAGTCTCCGAAAAGTTCGGTGTAGCGCCTCTTACATTACAGAAAGCGTACGTTTCTCTTTGGCGAAATCTCTGCTGCTGCCTGTTCTTACACATGGTGATATTATATTCGGTAACCTTGACTCTGTATCGTGGAAGAAGCTTAACGTTTGCTTCAATTCAATCGTACGTTATGTATATAAACTTCGCAGTTTGTCAATTTGTTCCTCCGATGCTCGTTTTCTTCTTACTTAAAAATGAGGCTGAATATATTTTTATTTAAATTAATACATACAGGCAAGCCTGATTTTCTGAAGGATAAGCTAGTGTTTTTACGTTCTTCTCGTATGAATAATCTTCAAGTACCTGGATACTCGTGTTTGCAATCCGGGCGATTATTTTTCGTTCATGCCATCACCTTATGGAATTCTCTTCCGTTTCTTGTACGGCGCGCCGGTTCGATGGGGTTGTTCAGGGCGCAGCTTCAGTCACATTACCAATTACCATCATCTTAATTTTGATTTTTCTTTTTTTCTTTTTGTTTCTTTTTAATTTTAATTAATTACTTTCATCTTTTTAACCGACTTCCCAAAAACAAAGAGGTTCTAAGTTCGTCGTGGGGGGGGGGGGGGGGGGGGGGGGGTGGAACCTAACTTTGTAACGCGTGGTCTGATTTCGATGGTTCCTTTTCTGTTGTAAATAGGAGAATAATTTGGTCCTATGGAGAAAGGTGTGGGTTGGGGGGGAGGGGTAGTCTAACTTCGTAACGCGTGGACCGATTTGGATAATTCTTTTTCTATTGGGTAGAGTATGATCCTTGGTTGATACTACGAGAAAAAAAATGTTGTTGGAGCGGGGGTGGGAGAAGGGGGTGGAACCTAACTTTGTAACGCCTGAATCGATTTGGATGCTTCTTTTGCTGTTGTATAGAGTGTGATCCCCCATTGCTAATAGGAGAATAATTTGGTCCTATGGTGGTGGTGGGGGAGGGGGAGGGGTAGTAACTTCGTAACGCGTGAACCGATTTCGATGATTCCTTTTCTGTTCGATAGAGTATGTTCCTTGGTTGATACCATGAGAAAAAAGTTTAGTGGAATGGGGGTGGGGTAGGGGGTTAAAACAAACGTCTAACGTGTGGACCGATTTGGATGGTTCTTTCTTCGTTGTATAGAGTAGAAGACACTAAAAAGTGTAAAATAAAATAGTTTTTAAAAAAAAAGTTGAACCGACTTCACAAAAAGCGCTAAAAAGCATAAAATAATTTTCAATTTTATATCTATTACGACATTTTGAAGTCGGTGCAAATTAAACAACTACATAACCACAATTGAAAATAATACATAATACTACCTGAACGTTTCAGCTTACGGGATCATACGATTCAATATGTTTGTTGTAGTTGTTCGGTTTGTTTGATTTGCACCGACTTCAAAATGTCGTAATAGATATAAAATTGAAAATTATTTTATGCTTTTTAGCGCTTTTTGAGAAGTCGGTTCAACTTTTTTTTTAAAAACTATTTTATTCTTGTTTGTTCTTTTTTTTCTATTTCTACCTTTTCAATTATTAGTTCACTTTGGTCATTATAGTATTGTAATCTACATTTACTTTTCTATGCTATGTACTTTTAAAAAGAATATATTCTAATTTTGTACAAATTTCACGTTAAATAAATTGAATTGAATTGAATTATGTCGCGTCATCTTTAAGTTTCGATTTTTGATGTGTGCATATCAAAGAAAAGAAATGAAACAAGAAAAGAAAGTTCAAAGTGTTATATTTGATTTGGTTTTGTTTTCTTTGGTCCTAAGGTTATCCTCATCGACGGAGGATAATATGACCCTTGTTTCGAATACAAAAAACAAACCCACTGATCCTGAAAGGTTAGAAGAACTACAACGCGATCGACAAATTGTATTTATTCCGTGTAAAAATTTGCCAGGAATAATACGCTTTGTTACGATGACCGATTTGTAATACAATTAGCGAGGGAATTTGATGCCGCTATTGTCTCGAACGTCAACAATTAAAATTTATTACATGAAAATCTACCTTTGAAGAAAGTAATTACGAATCGTGTTGTTGTATACAATTGGTGTAATAATATGTAAATTTTATCAAAATTTCCATATGGATGCTCATGTCAAAGTTTAAGGGTTATTCCAAACCGCGTTGCAAATATTTCGGATTTAATTTATTTGTTGATTCGTAGGATCGTTAATCAAGTTAAGTCTGGGTATTTTTATTTAATGTAGTAATAGAGCAGAATTGTAAAAGCTAGTCGAACTGTTTCGAAGTATTTTAAATAGTTCGCTTTAGAGCAAAAGTGGCAAGTTTAGACACATTTAGTTTCATTATCTGTAGTTCACGAGAGATTGCCTGACAGAGAAATCTATCGGACATTGCCGGATATTATCTTAGACAACATTGCACCACAAGATTCGGTGCTTAAGATAAGTGAGATTCTTATCATGATAACCGTGAATTCCTGTATACTACTCGTAGTTTTTCATAAATACAGATTTATTGTAATGCGACGGATATTTCGTATAATGGCTGCATGGTATTTCATGAGATCCATAACAATGTATTGCCAGTTTCGGGTACAGCGTACTTTTGTAGTCCATCTATTGCTTCGACATAACTTTGGTAATGTTATATCCGGCTATCGCCTGGCAAACAGAATTTTCAAAATTCAAAAATTTTAATTTTAAACCGTCACGGCCGACTTTCGAACGTAAGTTCGAATATGGAGAACATGTCAATGTGGCAGCTCACCCCCCGCCATGTTTGGTCGGAGGGGAACGAGATCCGGAATTGAGTTTTGGAAGAGGATAGTCGGGGGATTGAACTTGGCACGTGTTTACAGGAGATTAAAAATGTCGGAGAAGAAAATCGAGATAATACCTTGCAATTAAAAGATTTCCGAGAAATTTTAACTAAGTTTCTGGTTTGATAATGGGAGATGTTGCAGAAAAACCTCAAAAATGAGGCGGGTGGCATTGAGCTGACCAGAGTGACGAAAATTTTTTGGTGATTTGGAAAGCATGTGGGATTCTTTTTGAAAACGGCGGAGGGTGCTATTATCACTGCTTTGGTTAGTGGTTATGAATGAAATCCTGGATATACTAGAGAAGGTGGGTTTCACAGTTTTTGCATATGCGGTTGACCTGGCGATATTGGTATCCGGTAGATTTTTGACAACTATCAGAGAAAGGCTGGACTATGCGCTGTGTAAACTGGAAAAATTGGTCTTGAACAGTGGTTTGAGCGTTCACCCCTCAAAGACGGCGCTTGTGCTTTTCACAAGATGTAGGAAAATACAAAATTTCAGGTTTCCAATGCTGGGAGGGAAAGGTCTAACTATTTCTTGTGAAGCCAAGTACGTAGGGTTAATACTAGTCTCGAAACTAAACTGGAAGAGAAATACAGAAGAGCGCATAGCAAAAGCAAGTGTGGCCTTCTATACGTGTAAAAGAACATTTCGGGTCCAAGGGGGATTAAAACACAAGATTGTACACCGCAATAGTCAGGCCCTTTGCTACGGCTCACTAATCTGGTGGACAGCACTGGATAGAAAATGTAGCTTGGAGGGGATATCGAAGTATCAACATCAGCAGTAAATGTATAAAATTGCATTTTAATCAGTTAAACGGTAATTAATAAACAAAGTAATGACGTCATAAATAATTAATCTCTAATTAATTGTTCGAATTGGACAAAAATTCTCTGAAATTTCTGTCTTGGAGAGTTAATTTAAAAGAAAAAAAATACGAAAATAATTATACTAAAAATTTTAAAAGAAATAAAAAAGACAGAATTACTTACGATTTGGCTGTCTCAACTTGGCCATCATCAGCATTTTCGACTTGGTCGTAAATATTAATTGCCCCATTACTCATTTCGCGGTGAATTTCATTCGCTTCCCATTTTTCAAATTTGGCGCGTAATTGTTTTGCGCGCGCAGCTGACTGAGCCTAGTAATAAGACAGCAAAATAATAGCAAGAAAACACATCTAAAAAAAAAATTAACAAAACTAAAATTGAAATAAAATCAAACCTGTTTTAAAAATTCATCGTCGTATCGGGTCATGGGCTTGTTTTCGGTATCTGACTCTTCTTCTTCTTCGCCCATTTCTTCCTGTTCCTCTTCGTCTTCTTCGGACCCACTTAAATCTTCGTCACTCTCATTTGAGTATACACGCCGATTTTCATCTGGTGGTGGCGTAAACCGCTTCAGAGGTTTAAGACCAACTTCAGATTGGTCTTCTCGCTTTTTCTGCTCCATTTGCCGAAAAACAGATAACATTTTGGTAGCCGTATGCGACTTTTCAGCAACTGCTGGATCATCAATACCCGGTTCACAGCGAACTACATCGGGATCAACGTATAAGTCACGTTCTGGCGAAGGCATCTTAACGACACCTTCACGTGGAGGCGTTATACGAAAAACTTTGCGTTTATTTTCGTCCGGCTTGTAAGTTTCGAAAAACTTGAATTTGGACGAAATTTCTGCGGTTTCAATTTTAACATCGTCCGATTTTTCATCGCATTTCACAACGTTTTCAGTTGTGAACGGCTGTAGAACAAAGGTTTATTTAGGTTTTTAGCTGGATAGACAGACCCCTCTCCCAAATTAAACAAATCAAGAAAAATTTAAAGAATGAAAATAAATTAACAAAACAAATTATTAAATAAGCTATCTGCCAGAAACAAATTAAAGGTAAAACAATATTTACCTTCTGCTTTGAATCGCTATTTTGCGGAGAGAAGCAAATCTAATATAACGCGAAATTAATGTAGTCGAGGCAATCGTTAAAGCATTTTGGTAGGAAAAGCGTTGCGTTTTTAGCGAATTTTTTTTAATTTGCATAAAATCACTAATAAATTTAACAAAAAATATTCTTTTACCTTTAGTTTGTCCAATTGTAATGGGCTTACTTGTGAGAACTTTTTGACGTCAGGTGTCCTTGGCGTTGAGGGTATTGGAGTTAAATTTTGTGGTGATTTTGAAGCAGATGCATCAAGTTCCATAAATATAGAACGAGATTGCTTGCTTATTCCTTTAAAATAGAAAAATTACATACTGAGTAATTCTTAAAGCCAAGAGGAAAGAAATTTTAATGGATTGACAACAATTTATGTCCCGATTGGTTTGCGGTAATCAAGTAAAACTTCCATCAAACATTACAGATCGATTGGAACTGAACTGACTAATACATATGAATGTCCTAAAAGTAAACTATAAAATATTTAGTCGAAGTGAACTTTAAACTAGTTTCAAAGGAAATTTGCTTCTACTAAATTGCATACTAGGAAAGAGAACCAATACAACAGTAAAGTTTAATCTTATCTGCCTAGAGGTAGCCTGTCATAATATTTTTTTCCGAGCAGGAAATTATCATAGCATGTAAAATAACGTTACTGTGTTAAATAAAAATATAACGGCTCATTTCGAAGAATGTGAAGAGGATCCTTTGTACCAATATTTTTTCGGGATTTTCCAAAAAGAAAAAATATAAGTAGCACATAATAAATAGTTTAAAAAATAAATAAATATTTGTTACTATTTCTGAAAATTTCATATGAAACCACAACCTTACTGAAATTCTCTATCCTACTACAATTCTCAGCAAAGCAGAAAATTTTTTGTTTTCGAAACAGACTGATATTTCGCTGGAACCGTAAAAACGAAGAACGCTTTGCGGCGAACTTTCTGTGATGGATTGTAACATTCAACTCGTATTTTGGTATATCGGCAAATTTGAAAGGAAAGCCCTCACCTTGTTCGAACATCTCCATATCGTCGTCTTTTATTTTTGGACTTAAACCATCAATTTCGCCATTCTCTCGATTGAAAATCTCGCCTTTTTCGAACTTCTCCTTTATCGTCTTAGCTTTATCACCGATATCAATTTCTGGCCTTTTACCAGCCGATGTAATACCTGCAATAGGACAACTCCGTTCATAAAAGAAAATGTGTTAACCGAAACATAGAAAGATGAAAATTGTTTAGTAGTTTTAAAGGATGCGTCTTAACTGTCCTAAAGCATTCATGTGTTAAGGTGTAGGCAACCATCTCGTTGTATTATTTATGCGAAAACTTGTACGATGCAAATTGAAGATGATTTTCTAGTATGATAATGCTAGAACAGCGGAAAATATTCAATTTTGATTCAAGGAGCACGAGAACGAACTAAATCGTCTTCGTTGTTTAGCAACGTTACCTGACTTTAATATTACCGAGCCAATTTGGCTAAATAGTGAGATTTAATTTTCACAGTTTATGCAATTAAATAATACGTAAACGCAGTAGTTATATTATATCAAACAATAGCACAAAAATTAACAAATTTGAATAAATACGACGAGCGATGCTTAGTTCAATACATTATCTGTTTCGACAAAAGAGTTAAGTTGTTAGACAGATTGCCTTTAGGTTTTTGACAACTAGGCAAGTTAATAGGTGGTAAATAGGTTTGCTTAATATCAGGCTATTACAAGAAGCGTAAATGTAATTGTATTAAAGCAAATTATGCAAAGGTATTATTGTATTAAGTTTTTTGGTTAGTATGCAGAGGTGATTAAAACTAGCTCATAACATTTTTAATTTTTTTTATGAAGTGTTAGGTAGTGTCCGAAAAGCCACAAAATAATGGAAAAAAATAAAAATAAAAGTTAACCCTTACCCTGTTCACTTTCTGCGACTGCCTGCTGATACATTTCCTTAATTTTTGCTTGTTTTCCCATAAAAAGTCGTGACCTTATAGTTTGAATTTCCTGTTTGCATTCTTCTCGACGTTCTTCTTTAGTCATAATATGTCCTTTTTCAAACTTTGACTTGATATCATTCATATTGCCAAAGCTGATCGGCCGTTCACGTTGAGCGCGTTTAGCGCGAATTAAATCTGCATCATCACCCTCTTCAATGTCCTCATCCTCATCTTCACTTGAAGATTGTTCATACGTGACATCATTTAATGCACTGTCTGATACGCCTGTATTCATGCCTTTTGCATGAAATCTATTTGATAAAATAATGAATGGGTTTCTACGAAACAATTAAAACAATGTGTTGACTTGCTTGGCTAGTTTAGAAAGAATGGATGCACTTCGTTTTACGCCACTGGAAGAGCGATCCAATGATGCAACCTTTTGTTCGTTCTGCTCTTTGTAATTTTCGAAAACTTGGAATCTCGACTTAACGTTTAGTTGCTGAAGTTCCTCGAGACCAAGATCGGTCTTATCAGATGCTGTAGAAAGATAACAGTCAAATCAGTGTGAGAATAGTTTTCATTTAGACACATTTAAAATCATTGTGAAATTGACTTGCCTCGAACAACGTCGGGAGGAAGCTCTAAAGGCTGATTTTCCCTTATAATTAACTCTGGCTTTCTAGGTTTCACTGCAACAAACGAGAAAATTGAAGTCTCTTAAAATCGTTCGTGAATAAGTTTAAACGAAAATTCTATATTTTTTCTTTTATTATTATTGGAGACGGAGTTGGATCAATGGCTGAGTGGCACAATCACTCACCTCTCTGTGAATGCAGATTCGAGCCTACTACTCCACCTATGGGCTGTTGTCTAGCTCGAAGCAATGCAAAAAAAAACCAATACATTCAATTTCCCTCATTCCGCTTACCCTTATTCCCATCCGGTCATACCCAAGCTAATACAACACAAGGTCGCCCCTGAGGTTTGGCTACATTATTAAAAATTTTCTTTCGTCTCCCTCTAGTTCCCATATCTGATGTTTGTGTCAAGAATTGTACATATATTTACAAATAGCGTCAAGAACGTTCATAAGCCGTGGATGTGGAATTCCCGAGGCAAACCTGTCATCTGAGCCACTTCTACATGGCAAATTTAATATCCAAGGCGCTCGTGATCATCATCATCATCACTGGCTTTAATGAACTGTGACGGTTCTTAGTCACCTCTACAACAGTACAACTCCAGAAGGTACAATCTTTAGTACGCCCCCACCCGCAATTCAAAACATGCATCACCCGAAGGTCCCCCTCCACGTCAAAGGCGGTCTTCCGAGCTGGGGTTCCCACCAGGATCAACTTTGGGATCGTGGTCAATTCAAAAAACGTGCCTAAGCCATCTAAACCTGCCATTTTATGAAATTTATTATATTGGGAGCCCCAAAATCTCATATAGCTCGTGATTCATTCTTCGCCGATAATCTCCGCGCTTGTCTCGGACTTTAAAATAAAAAGAGCGTAGGACTCTCCGCTCGAACACTCCTAACATACTAACACTTTTTGTCATTAGGAGTAATTGCAATTCTCAGTCCGCACCTCAGTCGCGCGCTCACCAGAAAATCTGTGCCATTCGTTGCCCGAATGGAACATAGTGTAGTCGCCTTGTATTGTCAACCCCCCCCCCCTCCCCCCCCCTTTAATCCACCTTACCTCCTGCATAGCAAGAACCTTAATTTTGTATCGTTTGAGTTCGTCTTTCATCTCCGCCAGCACTCCCGTTCTATGAAGGCTTAGCACGTTCTACGTTTCGAGGAAGAATTTGGGGAGTTTTCGTCGTTTGGGTTATTTGATTGAATTGATTTGATTTGAGACTTTTTGACAAGTGAGATGATTATTAGCATTTAAAGATAGATGGGTGTCAGCCATCTTATCCCTCTTACAGTGGATGAAGGTGGTGTTATTACCGGTGGAAGATTGCCGCTAATTTTCTGGTGATGACCCATTTCCTAAGCCTTAACGCGCTGGGGCGCCAGCACCCCCGCGGCATTTATCCTGTTTCTCAAAGGTCGAATTATAATCATTTTGCTAATAAAAATTTAGCATTTAGAGATAGCTAGTTGTCAGCCATCCGATCCCTCTCCCGGATGATGTTGGTGGTGTTATTCCCGGAAGAAGATGGTCTCTCATTTCTGGACAGGACCCTCTTTCCCAAGCACTGAATGCTCTCGAGCGCTGGCGTCCCAGCGACATTTATTTTGTTTCTCAAAGGTCGAATCATCATCATTTTGATAATAATGGTTTTCTACTGAGTTTACCTTCCCTTAGCAGTAGCCTCTTTGAGAAGTTGTGGTCGCTGCCGTTGATCCTACTGTTGAATTCATCCGCCACTGACCCTTTTGCACGATCCTGCAAAATCGCGCAGACCTCTGTTGGACCTTGCCTCAAATAAGTTGGTATAGCTCCAACGAGGCATGCCCTTTTAGTCGCCTCTTACGACAAGCAGAGCATACTCTGGGGGAATTCTGTACCCCCTCCCAGTGGGTGGGTTCAAGACGCTAATAAAAATGAAATGCTTGGACTCGGCTTTACTTATGCTACTTTAATCATACAAGTAGTACTTAATTTGGACTGTGAGGAGCCTACAAGTTTTAAACAGACCGTAAATGGATTCACGCCAGCCATACATTCCCAAAGCCGTCGGCGGAGTTAGTGATAACGTGTCGGCCTTACAACCCGGAGGTCCCAGGTTTATATCCTACCGGCAGCGACCCATGGTTGTGTTCTGCTAACATCAGATTACGAAAAGTTCATACTTTGGCAATTTTAAATTTAAAAAACACGTTCCATTTCAAATATGGTGGCAGCTCCAAATATGGCTACCTAGCACCATAATAGAATAGGGGAAGGAGAAATAATACCCGAATGTGCAAAGATAAAATTAATCCGGACAGTCAACTTTTGTGCGTTGATTATAGTTTTTGAAAAACGACGTGGTTTTGACCTTCGAATGAGATTGGCGTAGAAACTCTGGTGACTAGAGAGGCGGAAAAGTTAATTAAGATAAGAATAATTTTGTGTTTATATGTTTTCATACAGTTCCATATTTTCGGCAGGTAAATTTTGAATTTTTGCCAACGTTTGTTTTCATAAAACAATATGAGTGTTTTTGGATTAATCGTGGTTGGTGTTCTAGGCAGTCATGGAAACCGCGTAGGGACGATTTAATGCAGATATAAATTTCATAAAGAATTAACCAGATATGGATCATAAAAGCCAAGAAATTCAATGCTGCTCACATTCTACGTATAGTTTAAACATGCCACAGAGAGTCTATATACACACAAGAATCACAATGTTTGGGATGTTGTCAGAACTACTAAGTTGGATTCCTAGAGTGCTCAAATTATCGAAATAATGTCTCGCACCGAAAGTGTAGCTAATTTAATGGTTAGTATAAATCAATTGAATAATATTAATTTTGACGACCTGGATGCAATTGCATGAGAAGTTATAATAAAATAGTTTGTAAAAAAAGTTGAAACGACTTCACAAAAAGCGCTAAAAAGCATAAAATAATTTTTAATTTTATATCTATTACGAAATTTTGAAGTTGGTGCAAATCAAACAAACCAAACAACTACAACAATTACAACAAGTATTTAATCGTCATTTCTTATGATCCCGTAAGCTGAAACGTTCTGGTAGTATTATGTATTATTTTCAATTGTAGTTGTTTAATTTGCACCGACTTCAAAATGTTCATAAAAAAATAAATAAATAAATGTTCATAAAAAAAAAATAAATAAATAAAAATAAAATAAAAATAAAAAAAAAATACGCGTCGAACTTAGAACCTCTTTGTTTTTGGGAAGTCGGTTAAAAATACAGAACCATTGAGGTAAAGTAATTCTGAGAAGGTAAGGCTTTTAGTTCCAAAAGTGAAGAAAAAAGTTTAAAATTATTACAAAGTAAGTCTAAAAAAATGTTTAAAGAAATCCATGTTAAATTCGTAATTAAAGTAATTACTCTCTCCAGAGGTATATAAAACACCAGACACCAGACATAGCAGGATGAGGTACACAGAGGATCCCAATCAGCTTATGAAAAGCACGTTTCCAATGTCCTTGACCTTCTTGTAAAACAATCGATTACTAAATTACAAACTTTTGGTCTGAAAGCATAAATACATGTTTTATTTAGCTCTAACAATGCAGTCATCACCTGGCAAACTTGCAGGATAGCAAAGCTCGAATGAATCTTTCCTTTAAAAGTAAAGTTCGTATTGTTTATACTGTCCTTTGATAAAACATTAAAAAGTTCGAGTGAAACTTGATGGCATACTCTCTACAGACGTATTTGAGAGACCAGACAGAGCATGCGAGATGCAAAGGATCTTAGAAGGCCTTAGCTGGCAAACTTGCAGGATAGCAAAGCTCGAATGAATTCTTCGTTCAAAATTAAAGCTCGATTACTCTGCTCTGGGGTTAGTGATTGAAAAGTACAGTTTAAACAACACCCCATCCCATAAAAAGCTCCAGTGAAACTTGATGGCTCTCTCCAGACGTATTCGAAAATCCAGAGCATGAGAGACACAAAGAATTCCAATTTGCTTATGAAGAACACGTTTCCAACGTCCTTGACCTTACTTTCACTGGCTTTAAGAGTTCAAAAACCCTTAACACGGAAACATAATATTTCGCAAAATTGAGTCACTAGGTCAGGGAAAGGGAAAGTCAGACTAGTCTAGACTGGAAGTCTGTTCATGATTAAAGCTTTATTTTGATTCTCTGGTTTGACGGTGTGAAAGGTCGAGTGAACTCGGATTGTGTAAAAGTTCTAAGAACGAGAAGGAGTTTGTATAAACTTTTATGAAAAGGATACGTGAGATTAGGGAGATTGATTTAGAAGTCCATAAACGTCACTCAATATTAAAAAGGGAGCCTGTGAGTTTGTTTATATGCAAGAGGTTATCTCGGAAACTACTGGACCGATTTCAAAAATACTTTCACCGTTGAAAAGCTGATTTAATACAGATTGTCATAGACTGCAATATTTTATCCCGGTAAAATATAGGGTTTTCAACGGAAAATTTATAAATAAATATTATTATTATATGTATAGTGTATGTATGTACTTATGTTCCAGCATAACTCTGGAATTCCTGGAGTACTATACACTAAAGTTAGTCTAACAATTAACTTTAATCTTGAAAAAATATTGTGCTGGTAAGACACCCCTACCAACACTACGGGTGGGGGTAAGCAGAGAGTAACATGTAAAAATAATCGGAAACGACTGATATTTGTGTAGAATCCATAGTGTTCGGGGTAGCTGAAATAAATAATGACACTATGAGGGTAGGACACCCCTAGGGGTGTAAATTAAGGCTCTTAACACGACATTGGCAGGTTCGAATTCCGTCGGAAGAGTGACCAAACTGAACAAACAAAATTCTATTAATTATTAAGTGCTTTGGATGAAGGTATTTTTTGCGATATTAGTGATTAATATTCAGAAGAAGCACGTCTTTCACATCCGATAAAAATAACCATTAGGAAATTTTCGTGAAATAAAGACATTGAACTCAGATAAACTAACAGAAGACATTTTGAAATCTTTGTGACTTTAACAATTAAAAAAATTTTTTCGTAATTTTCCGAAACAAGAAAAAAAAATGTAGAATATCCCATAGCTTCAGAAGTACGCCGTTTATCCCGAAAATAGATGGATCTTTTAAATTTCCAGACAAAGACGGGATATATCCAGCACTAGAAGGCCACTGTTTGCCCCTACGCATTACAAGCTATTTATTCGCATTTGGTTTCTGCTGAAATCTGTCCAATTAGCCCATATTCTTCTCTTATTTAATTGGGAAGGTTGCGCCCTCGCTAATGCTTGTAGACTAATTAAACTTGTCTTGCTTCTCTTGAAAACGGTAGACTGAGGGGAGCGTTTGCTGACATAACCATTGAGTCTTCACTAAAGATTTTTTTATGTCAAGACAGAGCAAATGTCCGTAAAATCTCCTGTGTAGACCAGCCCTGCTATGATCTCCGCGATAAATGTCAGGGAAAATCTCTTGACACAAACATGGAGATAAATTTGACGTTTGTGTACATCATAACCTCGAAAAATTTTTGAAAGTTTGAAACATGGAGTAGCTTACGCGCGTTGAGATTTTGAAATTCATAAAAATTATTATATTTATAAAAAAAAATTATAAAAATTATATAATTTATAAATTTATAAGCTCCTCTAATTCTTCTAACTGTTTTAATGAACTCAAAACCTTTATCGCGGTGAGTTGCTTTCTAGTCAAAGACATCTTGAAGAATGAAATCTCTTAACATAATTTGCCCAAGCTGTGAATTGTGAACTTCACAAAGATGGCATATTGACATATATCTTGACATGAAAAATCTCTAGTGAAGACCCGGGGTTAAGGAGTAGGAATTTAAGCGATACCGTCTGCAGTTGGATAGACACAATGCTTAGATCAAGCAAACTTGAAGAGCGAATCTTCAAGGAGGAATGATCAGGGCCACCGTCGCCAGGGGCTGCCGTCTGGGTTAGGCTTAGTCCGAACACCTATGATTCATTGAGATTGACAAGCTCCTCGTGCAGCTCAATGAGAGGAACTCATTAGAACAGGGCTACGCGGATGATATAGCGATTTTGACAATCACTGACTCTGGAAACAGTTTTACCGAGCCTCTGCAAGCAGTACTTGACACTTGATGAATGATGTCAAAAGGTGGATCTCAAAGTCAACCTCGATAAAATCAATCATTTCTTCCACCAGGAAAATAATCCTGGAGGTTTAGTTGAACTTACGATTTTTGAAACTGCACCTAGATAACAAAAGAAAACGAAAAAATTCTTCTGAGCTTGTCACGAAGTTTGCAGTGACACCTGGAGATTGACTCATTATTACTTGCGGAGCCACCACATGGTGGCTTAAAAACTGTTAATGTAAAGAAGAATTTCCACCAGCAGTGAGAGAGTGTGGGCCATTTGTTTCGAGTTTAATTAGTTGGAGTTGAATAAGTGTGAAAAATTTTGAATAAAAGCAGTTGTTTTGTAAATACTTTAGTAAAAAAGCAATTTATTGACTGCAGAGAGACCTTTAATTTACGAAAAAAATCAGAAAGAAACAAAATTGCCTGAATGTCTTCAACCTTTCTTGTCTACAAGATCTAGGTACGTCATATAAACATGTTCTAAATATAGCAGGATATCAAATTAATCAAATCCACCCTCACCATAAACATGTCCACAGTCATCAGCGGCGAATTCAACAGTCTACATCAAAACCATTGTAACGTTTAAATCTCAATTCTAGTACGATCTAGTAATTGTAAATTTTTCAAATTTATGTACGATTCATTTTTTAAGACATAGGGTTATGCTTTTCACGCATATCAGGGTATGTATGTATGTATATGTGGGATTCTTTATACATTCGAAGCATCCCAATTATTCAATGAGGGTTCTATCGATCGTCTAAGCCGCGCGATGATTATAGGCTTGGTTTGGTTTTTTTAAGGCCAAACTAGCGGCCGTAAAATATAAACTAGTCAGCGTAAGTCATGTAAGCGCCCAAAAGTCTACTTCTTACTTGCCCATGTTTTTTTAATATTTTGAGAAATCGCAAATAATTATCTTTTTTTTTGTAATTTCAGTTTGCCTTCTAACACAGAAGGCGCACTTCTTAACTGAGACCAAGAAAATTATTCACCAGTTACAACAATGAGGTGTTGAAATTAGTCTCAGCAAACGAGCATGTACAAAAGAAAAACAAAAAAAAGTAAGGAAACCAAGACGAGTGAATACTAGTGTATAAATACTATATCAGCAACCCAAAGTCTCTTCTCGAGAGTAACAAGTTGCAGCAACCCTTACTACTCTTCATAAGGTTGCAGAATAAGAGGGTCGCTCCAAGGCAGAGAACAAAGGGCCGGTCTCACAAATCTACGCTGAACGGATTCAATACGTTTGATGTGAGATCCTTTAAAGGGAAACCAAACCTGAATAACATACTCCAGCAGGTGTTTAACAAGGAAAAATCTAGAGATGTAGTCTTATGTGAGGGCCTCAGCCCTTCCACCCCCTTCGCTGACTCCTTCTACCCGGTCCTCATCCCTTCCACCGCCCCCCCCCCCCTTCTCACTGTTTAATACAAGTACCATCAAACTTGTACCGAAAAGTATGGTAGTTGCAAGACCTGGAAAAGATCATAACTTGAAATTTCCCGATGTTCGATTTGAGATTATTGTTGCAACTTTGAGGAGACGGAGTTGGATCAATGCGTTGAGCGGCAAGACCAACATGCCATGGGTCTCGGGTTCGAGCCCAGATGACCGTGAGCTTTTATTAAGAAATTAAAATATTCCACTCCGTCTCTGGGCTGTCGTCTAGCTCGCAGCAATGCAAACAAGACTCAAGTTTCCTCACTTCCCTTACCCTAATTCCCTTCCGGCCAAAACCATGCTAACGCATCAAAGGGTTGTCCCCTAGGATTTGGCCACATCATATAAAAAAAAAAAAAAAAAAAAAAACTTGGAGACGGAGTTGGATGAATACGTTGAGCGGCAAGACCAACATGCCATGGGTCCCGGGTTCAAGACCAGATGACCCCGTGAGCTTTATTAAGAAATTAAAATAATCCACTCTGTCTCTGGGCTGTTGTCTAGCTCGCAGCAATGCAAAAACAAGACTCAAGTTTCCTCACTTCCCTTACCCTAATTCCCTCGCGGCCTAAACCATGCTAACGCATCAAAGGGTTGTCCCCTAGGATTTGGCCACATCGTATAAAAAAAAAAAAAAAAAACATCACCTATAAAATATGTGTAGGTCCGATTGGGATCTTACAATCTACAACAGGGTTGATTGGAAGAAAAATCTTCATAAAAGAGTATAAGAATTTTACTTCTTTGAAGCAAATAGGTAATATCATCAATCGATGAATAACAAAGGACCCAGATGACTACCCTGGAGACGCCAGAAGGAGCCACCAAATCACCAGAGAGTGTGCCACGAAAACGCACTCAATAAGTTCTATTATATAAATACGACTTAATTCATGTAATGAGCGGGGGCGGGAAACCCAACTTAATCAATTTGAAAACAATGATGGAGTGAGACAGCTTATCAAAGGCCTTACTAAAATCGATATAGATGCGGTCAGTGTGGCAGCCATCCAAAAATTTTCCCACAGTGCCAGAAATAAACTCCAGCAAGTTACGAAACCGTGGATCTACCCTGAAGGAAACTTTGCTGCAAACTCTCTAGGATTACACACACCCTACAAAATTGGGACAATTGGAACTGAATCATTAGTTCAAAGAGTTTACGAATATAAGACAATTTGGCAATTTGCCTGTAGTTGGCAATCTTTTTCTTATTGTTACACTTAAAACTGGTTATTAAAAAGATGTCTTCCAGCAGAGTGCAGAGAAGTGGCCCTCCGAAGGAGTAATAGTAAAGGACATAATAACATACATTTCTTTATGACTGCAGCAGGACCCCCGTCACGATCACTAGAAAAGTCAGTTAGATCAGCAATATGCTTCGACAAGATCTCCTCCGCGAGAAACGGATAAGTTCTGAAGCCAAAATGATTTATTTGGCCGAACGCTGTCCGAAAAGCATTGGCTAAGCAGAAAAAGTACCGTAGCTGGTTTTCGGACGGATTTCGTATGTGGATAAATGAAACAGTTTACAGCTGTCAAATAATTAATTGAGAATGTCATGTGGTTTTTTTTTTGGTATAGAAATTTTACATTTTTTATTAAAATTGTTCATTTATAGAAAACGCAACTGGATTATGACTTATGGTTGTAATACCAACGAAAATGTTGGTATCACAATTTTAATTTTTGCGCGAAGAGTTGCTCACAAATCCATTCACGTCACAAGTAATGTAACTAGAAGTCCGTGCAAATATTTGGTGAGGCAAAATGAATTTCTGTGAAACCAAATCATTGAAAAACTTGAACGCCTTTCTAGACCACAGTCTAGACTGCAAGCTTAGCATAACTCATCTTCTACCTAAACTCATACTCACAGATAGATATCGAGCGAAAGTTGTGATCTGGAGTGTCGCCAGCAAAGCTGGGCTCAGTTGACGGAACCCTACATCATAGCCTTGCTTGGACAAACATCCAGCGGAGTTAGCGCGCAACAAGAGCTTATAAAATTTAAAATACTTTAGATAATAAAAATAAAAATTAAAAAAAAAACTATGATAAAAAATAAATAAAAACGACTTACATGGCTCATTATCTTCCACAGCTTTTGGTGCAAATAATAGTTTAAAGTGTTGCTTACAATACAACACACTTTCGTGACTCTGGTAGGTATCCACACTGCACAAAATAAAAACAATAACACAATTAATTTTTCAAAAATATAAAAAATAAAAAAATAAATTGAATTACTCTAATTTTTTCCCACATTCGTTGCACCGAAAACAATGTCTATGCCAGATCATTCCTTCGGCCTTAATCTCTTCCATTTTGAAAACAGTTTTGCCGCAATTCTTACATTTTCTTTCTAATTCCCCATTAGCTTCCTGGATATAAACAATTTAAAAAACATAAGATTATTATTGGCAGTGTATTTTAAATTATTTTTCTTCTTAGGTTTAGTTATTTTAATAGAGCTCTGCGGCGACAGCACGGTTGCTGGTTCACAGTTCTATTACATTTGTTAGGTATAACTAATTTTGGTTTTGTTTAGTATATTAAATTTCTTGTTGTGAACGCTGCTAAAGTAGGGCGAAACAATTTGACTGTGACTTTTGGCGAATCTTCAGCGAATGAATCTACGAATCACAGGCAATCGCTTTAGATATCGTAATGTTAAGGAACACTTAGAAGAAAAGGGGTATCAAGTATTAACTAATGTCAGCTTTAAATCGGAAGCGAAATCAATAAACAACTGTTGAATCCAATGATTCAAAATATGTTACTAAACATTTGTTGTAGAAGCAACACATGGAATAGTGAAAAAAAACTACTATCTACTTGATAAAAATGAAGGAGTTTTTATAGAACTGCATCACTTCCTTACAGGTGCAATTTACAGCCGATTTAGAATTTTCAGATGAAATTATCACAATGATGAAATTTCAAAAAAATAATGACTACACTCTGGCTAATGAAGTATCGCAAAATGGCTCTCAACACAGAGATGACGGAGAAAGACCTTAAATTTAGCAGTAATTATTGATGAATGAAATAATATAACTACTCAGTTAGTTAATAAAAGATAGAACTAGTATACTAAAGGCTCGCCATCTTAGTAGGAAATGTTATAGATGTTTTGCTGGAGATAAAGCGAACACTATTGGATTCAAAGGAATTAAGAGCGTGCAAATGGGCAAGTATTATCAGCTGCTGTTCACAAGTTGCTTGACCGCAATACTCATGTATATGATAAAGTCAACATTACAGTTGACGAAAACAGCGTTAGTTATGGACATCTTTACATATGATCAATATCACCAATATTATTATGACGTTGCATATTTTTTTAATACATTCAAATCGGCTTAGCCATTCTCCAGGAAGAATTGTTTTTCTATTTTTTAGGATTTTTTTTGCTTATTTAATTGATATAGAGGTAGAGTAGAAAAAAAATGCACGATATAAAAATAAAATAAAATATTTTTTAAATAAAATATTATTAAAAAAAGGAAAACCTACACTGAACTTCTCCTGCGCTTTTCCCGAATCACTGGAACGTACGCGCAAAATATTTTTTTTTTGGAGCGCGTCAAATTTACTAAAACTTGATTTCTGAAATAAAGAAAAAGAAGCAAAGATATAATAAGCAAAAAATAAAATTTTCCCAAAAAAAGTATATCGAAAAATAAAAATTAAATATTTAAAATTACAAAAAAAAATTATAAATTAAAATTTTGGGAAACAAAATATCCAAAAACCTACATTTTCGTAAAAACAAAACCAAAAATTTTGAAAAAAAAATCCAAAATTGAAGGGTTTGTCCACCACACTTACCTTATTACTTTGCGAATTTTTTCGATGGTTTGTGGCTGATCCTAACCCAACAAGACTGCAGTAGCTATCACGCTAAATAGCATTATTAGCAATACAAAATCAAAAAATTTTTTTCTAATGAAGAAATTAGTTACGCCACTATCTTAGTCTGAACTCAAGGCAAATAACATTACTCTTACATAAAATATGTTAGTCAAAAAGTATTAAAAATGACGTTGCAATGCAGGGGCGTGAAGAATTTTATTATTTCAATATTTGGAAATTGTGTAGATGAACTGAACAAGAATATATACACATATTGGGCGCGGAAAGAATATGTTTTCATAGTTTTCGAGCTTCGAAAAATGTAAACGATGTATCGACAATGTTTTGCAAATATCCAGTATTGGAGAGCATCAAGGAGTTTGTGGGAGATGTTGAAAATTCGGGAAAAAACTCTTCAACACCTCCCTCCCCTACAGTATTTATTTCAACGACAAAAAAGGAATAGTACGTATCGTATATAGAGGGAAAGTTTCCCTAAAATATTCTACAATATACTAAAATTAAAAAACAAAAATTAAATGTGAGAGGGATCAACTGCACATTTACCCATTATTTTATTGTTTTCATTTAAATCCTTAAGTTAATACTCAAAATTATCAATTTAAACTCAATAATAAAGCACAAACCTTATTTGAACATATTTGAAAAGCCTCATAAATTAATCAATAAACCCCTCATACAATTGACGTGAAAGATATTGAAATCAAAGAAGCTCAGCTAATTGCTTTATAGCGCGCAAAACTACGCCTTAGAGAAATTTATTAAATTGAAGACCGGAAATCAGTCTAGAAAGTTAAAGTGAATTTAGAGTGTTCTGTTTTTCAACAAAGTAAATTTAACTATGTCATATTTTTGCAATAAAGGTCCACAAATGACTTTTAATAGATCAAGGAAGCCCTCAAAAGAACCTTAGACAGCAGTATCGATGAAGTAATTGTTAATTCAATCATGGACAGAGTCTGCTTGTCTTGAAGGAAAAATGGCATTTTCAGAGAATTAGATTTATCTTGCCCGACGTCTCCCAAAATAAGATAAGTGAATTTTCCCGTATCTTAAGTTGTAAATAAACAAAACTGTTTACAGGATCATTGCTAATTTTGGCTTGAAAGGACAAAACAAGATAGATGGAGAGAGTGAGTGCCTTATAGACCTTTTCGGTGGATTTGATCCCGTAACATGAGTTAATTAAAATCACTATGATCGCGACATTGGATATTTTTAAGATAGTCGTTTAGTCTTTAATTAAGGCCCACCATACGTTTGGAGCTTGTAATCTGGCACTCAATCTGGTTTTTGAATTAATTGAGCAAAGCACAAACACAATCAGTTGTCTTTGAACACTAGCCCTCATCCCTGAATTTGCAAACAACAAGACTTAACAAACTCGTAAGTTTGGCTTACCATTAAATCAAACATAACTCTCTTTGTTTTGATTAAGTACATGGAGAAAAAATTCTGTGAAAAATTATGGTTCCACTCACGCAATCATGTTGCAAGAAACACATTCCGTAAAAATTTAAGCAGCCGCGCTATAAAATTTACAATACCTTCAGTAATTTGTAATGTGTTCATAGGGAATTTTTACGGAACATAACCGTAAAATTTACTATACAATTTAGGCTAAATTCACCGCCTAACACACAATTTTTCCTAGAATAACCGGAAAATTTTACGGTTCTCCAAAATTTTAAACTAACTTGAAATCATATTCTTAGTTTTCTGTGTTTCTGAATTTCGATTGAACTTAGTTTTTTATATTTCTGGTTTCGATGTGAGAACTAACCATTGATTAAATTTATAAACCATTGAAAGTGTCAATAAATAGTAAATTTGTATAAAGCCAGCCTTTTTAATCTCTCTCTCAAAGTAAAGATTGGCTTAGTGGTGAAGACGTCGGAGTATGCTGCTGAGGACCAGGGTTCGAATCTTAGTGTACGTTCATTTTGTGTTTTGCTTTTTGTTTTACTAAAGATGAACTAATTTAATTACATTGAAGCCTTTTGAATTTTATGCTCGGAATATCCTTTGAAACTGAACAGATACTCGGGGCTCAACGTTCCGGAAATTTCACAGTGCAATTCCGTAAAAATTAAGATAGCTACCGACAGTTGCAATGCGGTGGTCATCGTTGAGAACTGTAATTTTTATCCGAATTTCCGTATAAAAATTCCAGAATTTTCTCTGCGTTCAGAGCAAAGCTTAAATTCAACAAAAACTTTAGTCGAGCAAAGCTGGAAACTAAGCCCCAAATCCAGCTACAGCAGATCCTTCAGTTATGAGAACATCAAGCAGAGTTCAGACACAAAAGGACTAATCAATCTTGAGCGGAGCGTGAAAAATAACTCAAGGTGTAGCTTTGAATAAAAGCGAACGAAAATCGGACGTAAGGCCACAGGGTCGTTTGAAAAGTTCTCGGAATCACATCTATGATTACGCGCCGAAGATTACGCCCGAAAAGTATTCGAACTTCAGAAATTTTCCACAAAATCCATGATATAATCCTGGTAAATGGACGACTCAAAGTATAGGATATTTTAAAACATGAATTTGGTATAAAAAGGCTGTGTGCAAGATAGATACCGAAACAAACACGAATGCAAGAGTTACAGAGATGTTTGGAGCTGTTCAACAAAAATAAGCAGGATTTTATGCGTCGATTTGTAAAGTTTCACTACGTTGCGTTCATTGTGCTCCAACATTAACGATGGATTAAACTTGGGTCCATAATTACGTTACTGGTGCCTAAAAAACAATAAAAGCACTCCTGGTCCAAAGAAAGCCAAGTGTTTCATCCAAGCAAATTATCATCATTGATTATCTTTAGAAGGATAAGCAATTTCAGGGGCTTAACTACGCAAGCAAAAAGACCAACATTACCTAAGAAAAAAACCCTTATCGCTACGACAATAGAACATCTCACAATAATGGTTTGGATAAACCAGTTAATTCAGGTTATGAATTGATTGAACAAAACCTCTATGCTCCAGATTTGGCTCCTTCAGACTTGTAGGTCCACTTGCAATCTTTATAATTGAATTGGGTAAATCTTTTCTATTGCCCCATGCCTCGCAAGTGGTTACAGGTTTAAGAGAGTAAAATTTTTGGTTCGAATTTCTCTTTACAGGTAAATTTCCTTCATATATGTATGGCTGAATGGCTGAACGTAACTCACTGTGAATACTTTATTGTTACTATTAAATTTTATGGATCCAAAAATATGCTGTTATGTTATGTGACACAAGGTAGCATTATTATAACATACCTTGATAATGTAGAAATTTCAATCATACAAACACTGTTTAGTATAAGGACCAAAAGGTTAAGATCCAGAGGGGGGCCACTGGAAAACAAAGTGGACAGGTTAATCATAAGCACCGCAATATTGTCGGTTCAAATGATGGCTGGACATAACTTCCTGCCATAAACTGTAATGTTAAATGGCCAAATAGTGTTTTGCGGTTTCCTTGTCCTAAATTAGTTTTGAATAGATTGCATTGGATAAGCTCTATTACGAAGATGTCCATAATGAAAGTGTCATTAAAGGCAAAGGTCCTTTGATGAAGCTTAATTGTGAAGTTCAAGCATGACAATATGTATATACATACAAAAACCGATGTTTTGCTTATAAATACACGTAGGTAGTCTTAGTTCTTTCGTGTTGGAAGTAAAGCACTATCTATCACAAGAGATAGGCGATAGAGTATTCCTAATTGATAGATTTACTGATATGTTCAAATCATGTAGTTCTGGTGAACCGCTAATGGATAGCATTGTAATTTCACCATCAAGGATGCAGTCACCAGGACATTAAGATCTTATTTCTGATTCTTACTGGAAAGGTAAACATAACGACAAACAAAAGCTTATCAAAGCTTCAACATCCCCGCGCAAGCTTGACATAAATGTTTACATCAGGAATGCCTAAAATTACTATGTTAGTTAGAAAAGTTAAAAAAAAAAATT
Source organism: Leptarthrus brevirostris (assembly GCA_964036015.1). Classification (NCBI taxonomy): domain Eukaryota; kingdom Metazoa; phylum Arthropoda; class Insecta; order Diptera; family Asilidae; genus Leptarthrus; species Leptarthrus brevirostris. The sequence goes on along the minus strand of OZ038376.1, from coordinate 17,318,068 downwards.
TTCGCACACCTGACATTAGGAAGCTGGAATTATCAAAACCATGTTTTATAGTGTATATTTTAGGGGGCTTAGAAGAAATAAGACTGGAGACGAATAAAAACATTATGCACATGACCGGTAAGAAAAAAAATCTCAGAGAGACCTAAAATAAAATTTTTTTAAATAAAACCGAAAATCGAAATCTTGTGGCATAAAATCAGTAAATAGATTTTGGTGAGGGTTTTGAAATTCTGGACATATCGCAGAAAGGAGATTTGCATTAATTGGGATATTTGTTGAAATGCTGAGTACTTCAATATCGTAACCGACGAGTATATAAAATAATCTTAAATTGATTTATAAAAATTCAATTCATCGTCTATTTCCTTTGTAAGTATGCTACTCAGAAAACGACGTCAATCAAGTTCGGCTTACTTACAAAGTTGAGCATTACTAAATAAATTATTCGAATAGTTTATTCGCGAATAACTTTATCCGTGAATAAATTTATTGGCGAATAATTAATTATTCGTCAATCGTAAATGAAGCGACAAATCATTATTCCTTATTTTCAACAAAACGAATAAAAGTTTATTTGCTGGTAGTTATAAAAGCGAGGCTGGTTAGCATTCGTGTGCTGGTTCCAGGTGCATCTCGCCACTTGAAAAGTCCATTCCTCATTCATACAAAGAGTCATAGATTCGGTCAGTGCCATTCATTGAGGGAGGGCATTGTCGGGTGTCGGTCCTGTATCTGCCCTTCCGATTGTATAAGACATTAGACAAAGAGTTGAACAGATTCGTGGCGATTTATGATTTAAAGCTTCACATGAACTTGTTACTCCCGTTTTACCTATTTCGGGCTCTTTGCCGGTGGTGGTTCCTTGTGGCTTGGATCCTGCCTCCGTCTTGCTAACTGCGTTTCCATCTCAATGGAGGCGAAGGCCAGCAGGCTGTGGAAGATGTTGCACATCGTCCGATTCGGCTGTTAATGAAGTAAGTGGTCTCGTTGCTCAGGATATGCATACTTTTGACGTCGCGCCATCAAGCCCGGCGAGTGTGGGGCTCACCGTGGATTCCTTGTGGAGGATAGAACTTTTCATATTTCATCCCACGTTCGAGTCTCACGTGTTGCGATTATATGCAGAAGGTTTAACCAATCTGGAGGTCACGGCGGCTGTACGTTCATTGCATTCTTTAAGGTTTTTGCTCCTAAGCATATGTTTTCAGCTAGCTGGTCTTCTGTGATCTGGCCAACAATCTGGTGTACCAGCGTGCTGATGTTGTTTACATTATACGTTTGCAAAAGAACCAGTCAGTACTCACAAAATGGCTGATAGTGCTGATTGTGCGGCTGTAGCCATTTTATCTGCTCAATTATCACGTGCCTGGTAGCCTAAAAGTTAAACTCGCTTGAATTTCTCGATGCTGGTAACATTATCACATGTGAGGTGCTGATACTGTCAGCATTGATGTTGACACTATACTTATGGTGCGTTGATTCTAGCCGCTGTGCATCGGCGCGGGTCAATCAGCATAATGTCAACTAAGCTTAAAGCTCCTTCTATTGGACCTGCTTTGTCAAAAAAAAAAAAAACTCATCAGATAGATATCCATCCACTACGCAAAGATCTAAGATGACTCGCCTCTTTAGGGTCACGACCATCTCTTGCTTTGACGTGATCTGTGTGACTTGACTGTGTGGTGGTACACGTATGTTGAAATTTCCGGTCATGGTTTCGTGGTCGTTCGTCGTGACTATCATTATGCACTTTGTGCCCCTCGTTCGTCGTTACTGTCATTATGCACTTTTGTCCCGGTTGGTGGTGGGGTTTGGTATGCTGTCTGCAGTGATATTCCTTCTGATTCTCTATGCGATGGCTTCGAGCTGATTTGCGTTGTTCTGCGGCTTTCACGTAAGAGCATCTATATTGCCACAGAGCATATCTGTACTGGCTGATCTACGGTTATCTACGACCAACTTATCAGCTCATTTATTCATGACTCCTCGTGAGCACAGACGACGAAGGACTGCTCCAATAATTTTCTTCCGCTCCTAACTTGTTTCTGCCCGGCATTGCATCTGCTGGTTTGACGCAAGCTTGCAGTGTTTCGAACGCCTCGGGTTGAATCTCGGACGTCATTTTTTTCACTTATCCTACGGGCACTCAGTTGAGGCGATGATCCTACTCTTCATACTGTTTTCTTCTTCGATCCGGTTGCTGTGGCAGTCCAACTTTAAAATGGTCGAATTGGTTTTCCACTTGCGATTGGCAAAGCGACCTTAATGAGCTTGACATAGACACCGCTGTAACTTCATTTTATAATATTTTTAGTTTATCTTTTGCTCAATGTGTCCAGTTACTGAGTTAAATGGTTCCTGTACTTTCAAGGCTTAATAGGTCTTTAAAACATTTGAAGAACGTAAAAAATAAGGCTTGGAGGGGGTTTTTGCTCCTTGCGTAATAAATGCATTTAAGGTGTCAATGCTTCGTACGATGGCTACATAGGAAATATCAAATAAACTTTGTGTAACGACCCCAAAGTGAACTCTTCCATGTCCAGATCTTATTTTTGATGATGATGTTAGTACTAAGCACACTCGAACTTAACTAACAATTTCTACGATTGTGAAAATATATGGTATGTAGTTTGTCTCTGCCTTTTTCTTCTTGCTGAACTTATCTAGTAGTAGTGGTATTTTTTCGAAATCTCGGAAACTCTCTGTTATTATTCCTGCACATATAAAGCAAAAAGAGCGGGGTCTCTAATTACAGCCCTATCGCAAACCTCTTTTGCCTTGCCAAGCTCTTCGAGAACTTGGTGTGTGAAATTCTTTATTTTCAGTGTGGGTTTATTGAGGGTAAATCAACAACCAATCTATTGAAATTTTCGAATTACTGCAAATCTATTATCGAATCTGCTAAGCCTGTTGTTTGTAATTTTACCGAATTCAGAAAGGCTTTTGAACGAATTCATCATGAAATTCTTCTGCAAAAGTTGTCCGTTTTTGGTTTCCTTCGAGTTTTTATGACTGTCTTTGTTCTTATCTATCCCAGCGTTCTAAACGTGTTTTGTTACGTGGAGTTGTTTTACATCCGATACGCAACATTTCTTAAGTGCCACAGGGTAGCCACCTTCGTCTGTTATTATTCATTATTTATATATGTATCCTTAATTCCACCACACTCGAGAATTTTTTTTTGCGCTGATAATACAAAAATATTTCGATCAATTTCGAATGATCTTGACTACCATCTCTTGAACTCTGACTTGGACGCCTTGCGCAATTGCTGTTCTATTAACTGTCTCCCTTTAAATGTAAGCAAATGCATTATTATGACCTTTTCTAGTAGAATAAATCACTTGCTGTTAGGCCACTCTATGGATGGATATTCTTTAAACGGACTTGACAAATTCAAAAGCTTGAGGGATCTTGCTTAGTACTTGTTTTTTAATGATCACACTGATATTGTTATTGGTAAGACGAATGTCATATTGGGCCTCACAAAGAGTTTGTATAAGGAGTTTAATGATTCCGATATCACTAGGCTTCTTTACTGTACATTTGTTAGTGGTCTAATTGGTGTCTGTGTGGTCTAATTGCTATGGGGTCCACGCTAAGTGCATTGAATCTATCCAACGAAGGTTTTTAAGGTTTACTCTTCGTGGCATTCTATGAGTAAAACGACCGGAAAGAACAAAGTGCACTTTCGACCTGGACCCACCTCAATGGCAAGAGGCGTCGAGAACTAATTGACTGTTTGAAGTTATTTTTTTATCCAAAATTTGGTCGAAGAAGTATTAATACATTTGAATGAAGAAATTGCGGCATATAAAAAAAGGCAGGAGTTATATGCCGCACTTAGAATTTAAATCTTAGCAGCCACTATGAAGCCTAATCATTTATCCTCAGTACTTTTATTTGAATTTGTTATTGTGTAAACAGTTATTGTGCGACAATAATATGCAGAAGATTCTAATTAACTGGTCTAGTGAGTTTTTAGACCTCTGAAAAGACAACCAGTATAAAGTTCCGAGACAGACTGTTACTGAATAAGAAACCTGCGTTCACCAATATGAGCATGAGTGCAAACAAGAGTCCACAGTGGCAGTAAAGAGGCGCACCGCCTCCAAAAACGTTTTAATAGACCGGGAAAATCATAGCGAGAGGTTTTTTTCTTGGACACAGAGGGTATCCTGCTCACTGACCAAAATAAAAAGGGTATTTCAATAACCGAAGAGAATCACGATATCTTGATAAGATCATTTAAAAGAAGCTGTTAAAGAAAAAAGAAAAATAAAATTGAGTTAAGACGTTCTGCTTTTGCATAACAAGGCACCTGTATACAACAGCCAAGTTGCCATAGCATAGCAGTTTCAGAAGATTCACCGTGTGATGACGACGAAAGTGATGACTAGGGAAATATTTTTCCATTGGACTTTTCAGCAGGATCAAGATCCTAAACACATGTCAAAACTAGTTTCAACTTGGTTTCTTGATAATAATGTTACTGTTTTGTCATGACCAGCACAAAGTCCTGTTCTAAGTGGAAAGTGACAACACAAGAATGGGAGAGCATTCCACCCAGTACATGTGACAAATTAGTAAGGAGTAATAAAGGTGAAAGCTAGAAAATATTAAGTTAAGGCAAATATATTTTATAAAAAATATTATCTTCTTTTGATACATTTTTTATAATTAATTTCAATTAATTGCCTGTAAATAGTAAATGAAATAAGGGATGCAAGTATAAAAGATTGAAGAGAAATAGGTAAGGGATAACGCAAAGAGAGCTTAGGATTGACGGAAATGAGCAGCTTCACAATAAAAAACAAACACAAAATTCCGAAACTCCTGCAATTGCAACGTCAAAAAAATGTTCAAAGTGTTCAGATCAAACATTAATTTAAAATAAAAATGAAAATTGTGCAAATAAAGAAAAAACTTAAAAAAAAATTATGTGTAAATTAATTTCAACGTGAATTAAAAAATTAACTTCACTTTTTTTATTTCGAAAAACAAAGAGAAACTCACCAAAGCCTTAACTGATACTCCAGAAATACTACGAACAATTTCTGATCTACGCATGTCCCCAACAGATTTAACACGCTAAAGTAATGAGGATTATTGTTAGATTTTAATTAAGCGAAAAGTTAGTAATTAAATTTACAAAAAATAAAAATGCATTATTAAATTAATTAGATTCTAAATTTTATTTGTGACTGTAGTTATATTTTTGATAATTGAAATTTTATCATTATTCATAAAATGCGACCGAGTTGTTAGGATCATAAATGAGAGATTGCGGAAAAAATCTCTAGTTGCTTGGTTTAAGTGGCGAGTGCCGGTCGACGAGGCCGGCAATTTAATAAGCGCTAAACGCGCCGTTTTGTAGTTTGAGTTGTGGGGAAATCCCGGCTTGATTGCATGCACGCCTATTAGGCAGTGATCCCTACAAACTCCGACTATTTTTGCAATGAGTTCACGAGCAGCTCCGATGTTCTGTTTTAGTTAAAACTTGGACCAGCCGTTCAGGAGATATCACTGGTTGAGGAAGCACTCCATCTGAGGTTAGCCTTAGCTAAGAAATGCTTTAGAACCTATCTTTTAATGGAGTCTAATGGTGTGACCCGTTTTTGCTCCGAAACAGTTGAGGGCAGAGCGGTTCCTCGCGAGTTAACCCGCACTCTCATTCCCTAAAATGTTCCTATAACCTTTTACCCAGAGAGAGGTGATATTTAATCTACCCCTTAGAGAGTGACTACAGTCGCTCACTAGTTGTGGGTTTTTTTTATAATACTAAAAAAATATATATATATATATAAAACAAAATTTTAGGTAAAACGACTTGATTTTTATGAATGTCTTCCGTCCACAATTATATAACCAAAATAAATTATCAGATTCATCCTCAGAAATATGAAACAATATTATGGCACTCGTACATTTTAGAGTACTATTGAATAAAAACATTGTGAAACTTGTATTTTTTGATGGTTCTACTTTGATTTTATTAGAATTAAAATATGTCTGAAAACCATAACAGTGCACATCATTAATATTATTTATTACCAGTTATTGTAAGACTTTCATGAAAATAAAATCGGTTTACTTAAATTTTTTTTATTTATAAAATTTTTTATTTTTTTAGTTTCTATATGAAATTCAAGACCAAAGTTCTACTACTATTCATACCATCTGCTTCGAACATCAGACTCTCGATCTCTATCTTCATCGATACGAATCAAATGAGTCCAAACACGAGTGGGAAACTGCGGTTGCCTTGGTAACATCAATTTAGTGTTACAATGAAATTGTTCGCCTTCGAAAAATAGCGGACCCAAAGCACAAGGTCAACATTCTTTTGCCTTTATTTTACTTAATTCACAAATTACTATATGTATTAGTATATGCACAATTAATGCTATATTAATATAAATGAAATAAACAAAAACAAGCACTACATACTTTAAGGGTATTTTCACCCATTTGCTGCACGCCCAGAATAGATAAATCCCCAAAACTTCTTCTCTATATTAGTAAATACATAATAAATTGTGTTAGATATCTTTAGATTAATTGCAATGCAATAATAAATTGCATTAAATACTGTTTTAGAAACTGCAATGTTTCCATTTTATAGAAATAATAATCCTATTGTGAACACAACTAACTAAAAATTGAAGCAAAATTTAAATTAAAGAACAATAAGCGACTTAACACCTTGCAAGACTTAATTTGAAATGCTTATAAGCTTCTTAGATGGAAACAGATTTTTATGATATTTAAAAAAAACAAAAAACCAAATTATTTACTTACCAGATGTTTTACCGAAACAGCTCTATTTATACCAATTGTTCGGTTTTGCTGTTCTGCCGGCTTCAAATTCAGCGGAGGTTGCGTAAGATAGATTTTCATCTAGGAAATTGAAAACCATAACATGCAAGCAGATGAAACAAAAGAAATAAAAATAAAACCTAAAAACAATTAAAAACAGATTCTGTGCTAAAAAATCTAATTAAAGGGAAAAATGAGTTAGAAACAGCTGATTAAACAATGACAGGTACGTAAAATAATTCGTTTTTATAACGTCCACAAATGATTGGAAACGTGCTACATATGGCAAATATTTGTAAACGACCTCGATAAACTTCCATTATTTAGAGTCGACTAAAATCAACTTTAGGAATGTCTGGTAGAACACAATATGCAAGTGCTTTACGAGTTAATTAAGAACTTACAAAAACTGTTTTAGCGAAGATTCCAAAGCTCAGGTATACCCTATGATTTTAAAGCAGAGCTTTGGCAAAAAAGGAATTTAAAAACAAAGCATTGGTATATGTTTGAGAGAAAAATAAGGTTAATAAGAATTTCAGAAATTTTACGATAATAAATAATAAAAGTTTAAAAAAACTAAGATCAGGCTCCTGAGCTCTTGATTTTTGGGAGTGATGGCTAATAGTAATCGTACTCTCTTAAATATAACTAAACTAGGGTGCTTTGTGTTTCTGTGTTCAGCCAGGGGTATCCGGCTGTATTCTAGCGGAGCCTCCTTGATATCTCTCTACTTTAGGGATAATTTTCAACTCTCATAGCTTAGGGCTCTGACTATGGATGACCCCTATTCCTGTGTATATAAAAGGCCATAGAGTGTCGCCTTGACGAGAAAATAGTCTACAACAAAGTTAATTAATTGAAAATCCCACATCGGATAAAACTGAAGCAAAAATTTCCTATCCTGACTGAACGACGTTGCAAAAGAAGCCCCTGATCCGTCCTACAAAGACTGTGGGAAATCTTCTGCGGGCAACACCCGAGCTTGTCTGACAAGAACTAAGCTCTCCAAACGGAGATCTAATGCAACGCCTGCGTCAAGAAAAAGATACGCTATGCCAAAGGCCACCAAGACAGGATGCTCTTGTAGCTCTCCGCCTGCCAAATACGTACATAGTTCTTTGTCTGTGGTATCTAAGCCAAGATCTGACACCGCCGAAGGTACCTGATCCTACAATTATACTTTAAACTACTCCACTGTGGTCTATAGAAAGATAGGGGCTAGCCGTCTCACAGGAGAAGCTTACGAAGAAGTACCAGTACTCTTTCGAATGGGCGAAAAACGTCATAGCCCAAAATAGACCCGCAGCTAAGAATAACAGCCCTCGCCAGACGAGCAGCAGTCGTCCATCAAGAAAACAAACAATTATAATTTGGGAAACAAATAATAATCTGTAATTTAAATAATGAGCACCAAATAAAAAATAATTAATTGCAAATAATTTATAAAATCACGATCAAATTTGAAATTCACATAAATAAATAAATGAAAATAAATTTGAAAATTTATTCGAATAATGCCAATGACTGCTTTCAATTACATTCCGTCGACTTAGCCAAGCAAATCTAAGAAAGGGATCCTCGAGTCTGTCAGAAATGATAACCAGTCTGGGATGTATGATAGGCTAATAAGATGGCGCCGTCGACCAATAAGGCCAGTTCAGCAAGGGGCCTATAAAGGAAAAACATCGACGCAGACTATTAGTCCAGGGAAATAAGCGAAAAAATTACCTTGTTCTGAATTGAATTTATTGCAGAATTTATATAAGGGTTATTTCTATAGGCTTATATTACATGAAAACCGTATCGGTTTGCTGGACGAGTGAGTGTCAAGTCAAAAGTCTTACTTCCCTGGACTATATGTACAATTTTCAGATCCGTCGATAAATGTTGCATTTGCTTCTGAAATAATTGTACAAAACCATTGCGGGTATACCATCCGTCTCCAACCGGATAATTCAGGAATATCGAATTCGACCAAACAGTGAAATTCCGTAATTGTTAAGCCTTCTAGTGTACCTTTTGCAATGCATTATAGGCTATTTTCTAATCTCACAGGACTTTTGCATAGTCTTCATAATTGAAATAAATTTGGTAGATCATTTAAGCTTAGTTGAATTAATTAATCAAGTGAGTAAATAAAGCAATAAGGTTATTTCATTGCCAACTCGACAGATGGTCTTGGTCCATTGGTTTTGTTTAGTAGAAGATTTATTAATCTCAACATGAACAACAATGAAATTGTTGCCTGCGAGAAATTTTGATCAGGGTTGAAACGGCCGCCCTAATATGGAGAATAGACGCCGACCAGGAAGCCGCCCAATATGGGAACAGACGCTCCCTGAATTTAACTGGGGTCCGCGGGGTCGTTAAGCCCGTGACTTAAAGAAAGCCCCCTATGGGTCTTCAAGGAAGTCCCCCTGCTGGCTTTTAGCCGGCGCGGCGGTAGTTTTCCCCTACATCGGGCGTAATGCCAAGACTTCGGGGATTTGTCATTCGTTCGTTCTGAACTTACGTATTGTCTGTAGCGTCCTGGAATTTGCGAACCATTCGGCAAGTGTTAAGAACAACCGCTTTCTGTAGTGTGTGTGTAGTGTTTTCATGTAACTTTATTGCTTGAATAGTTGTGATTAGTGTTTGCGGTACAACGGCTGTGGAAGACATCGATTGGCACGATAGTCACTTTGTCCATCCGCTGCACCTCGTGTACCAAATCTGTGTATTTCGTAATCTTTTCCCTAAAAGTGTTCTGCACATTGTTGGTGTTGGGTAGTTTATAAGTATTCATTATTCTGTACTATTATTGTATTATTAGTCTTCATTATTATGTACTTTTTTTTTAAAGACCCAAAAAACCAAATTCTCAACTTTATCAGTTCTTTTTTTGGCAAACATTTCTAATGCTTCATTGCATTGTGATTGTTCACATAGCCGTCGCGAATTGTTTTTTTTTTATTTAGTGCTAAACATTTAATCTCTAATTGTTGAGCGTAGTTTCATCCAAGACAAATTTGTCGTTTAGAGAAAAAAATTTCAAATAAATGAAAAGTAGTGCTAATGTAATTACATAGATCTGCCTGAATGAAGGAAGTAACCAATTTAGGCATTATACAAAAAAATTCACTCGGGTTAACTCTACATTCCGCAGATATTTTGTAAATGTATGAAAAATGTTGCTAATATATCAACACAATAGGTTTGTTCCCGTACTTTCAGAGATTATAAGCGCTTCGTGTGAAAAGTGTTCCCGTATTCACTTCTCCAAGAATATTTTACCTACGACACAACTTCCCCTCCTGTAGAAAATTTAAGAATTCTGCAGCAACTTTGACCAGCTGCAATATTTTTTTCTGTCAAAGTGACAACTGCCCAAACGTCAATTGAGTGAATTTGAAATTTGTGAATCCAACTTTTATAAAGTTGTATATCCTAAAAGTTAAGCGTCGGGTTAAGGAAATGAAGTAGCCTATAAGAAAGAACTGTGATTGTTTAGCCTCCATACATAAGAAAAGATTTTTTTCTGCAAAACAAATCTTCTTTTGCTTTTTCAGAAAATTACAGCTGGTCGTTCCCGTACTGAAGTGAATTTACCCCCACCACATAAATAAATAAACTGCAGCCAGCTGCAGCTGCAGAAGTGCGGGAACAGACCTAATAGGTCTGTTGCCTGCATTCGTTCGCTTTACTTGGTAAGAGAAATGACGGAAAAAAAGTTTAAGTCACATGTACCACTCCAGGTCGAATTTAACCATATTTTTAATTGACCAAGTTTTGTTGCAAAAATACAAACAGTTGTTGGGGGAAAATAGGAAGTTTTTTCCTCCTCTATGACTATAATCCAAACTAATTGTCTTTTTATTTCTTCCATTTTACTAATAACTAATCCAAATTTGAAACTGTCATAGGTCAAAATTTTTTATGTGATCGGCTTGCAAACTTAACCGCAATTATTAAATGTCAGAATTTACCTCTTCTTGTTGTTCACGAGTTCTGCCGAAAGGCAGCTTTATACAAACAACAGATATTATCATAAAAGTTTAACTTCCTCTCAGCGTTAAAGTTTTATGATAATATCGAATAGGAGACCAACAATCTGATAAAAAAAAATACGCAAATAAAAGCAAGGTGTACAAGACATGCATGCACGAGGAACTGAATTGAATTCAAAAGGCAAATATAATGTTTTGGAAATTGGTTTAAAAAAACAAAAACAAAAATGTTAAACTTACCAATTTTTTGACATCAATATACGACAGGTCATCTTCGTAAAACTTCTTGGAAGAAAAATCGCTCGCCTTACTGCTTCCATTGCAACATCTCAAGTTGCCATTATTAAGTTTATTATTCACGCAAGAACATAATTCAAAATTAAATTTATCGACCACACTATAACCGTTACTCATATTGTTACTTAAATATTTCATGCTTTCACACTTTTAATTGAAAGAAAAATAAAAACACACAGCCAAAGCAGTTTACAAACACAAATGTTTAGCGCAAATCTATAAAAAAGAAAAACAACAAAAATTAAAAAAAAAAAACTGCATAAATTAAAACTAAAAATAAAATCAAGTGTCACCCTGTTCATCTCTTAAAATCCTCAAACAAAGAAAACAAACAAAAATATTCCCCCAAAATCAAAAAGACGTCATCATTGGACTTACCACGGAAATATTTTCCTTTTCGGGGTCCGATTTTTTAGATTTTTTTGATTTCTTTTTAATGGCTCCTGAAGCTAGGGTTGACGTTTCATTATCTTGGCAAATAGTTGTCGTGATTGTCCCTCTTGACGACGTTATTTTTTTCGTAGCCATTCTTTTTGTTGTTGATTGCTTTGTAATAAAAAATTATAATTAATGTGTGTCAACAGAAAAGTAAAATTAAATTGAAAAAATATATCGAAAAAAAATTGAAAATAAACCAAATGCCTTTTAATCGAGACTAAAGAAAATAATATATAATAAATGATACCCGCAGGATCAATAATTTTAGTAGAAGTATAAGTCATTACAAAGCAAAGTTAAAAACTAGCAGAACACACCTTCAAGGAGTCTAAGTAAAGATTATGAGTAAAGATCAGCCTTTAAGCTGCTCACATTTAATTAGGAGCTCAATTCGAAGCCCCCAAATTAATTATGTATACCTTGATTATGAACTTTCCGGAAACTTAAGCATTATGTATTATTCACCAATTTTTGTTTATTAGAATAATTGAGGGGAAACATTTTATAGATTTTTCTCTAACACCATTTCTACAATATTATTTTGTTTTAACACCTTGGCCGTTAGCCGTCAGGTACAGCTGATAACAGACTCCTGGCACTCAGACTCCTGGCACTACCCGGTCATATCGCGGCCTAGAGGATACTTTCTTAAATCAAATACCCCAATACAAGGTGGAATAGCATACGCCGAGGTATGCGTGGCCAACGGGGGAACTTGGTCTTTAGTATGCGCATTCTGTTTGCCTGTCGGTCAACAGTTGTAGTCAAGACATCTTGTAGTAACAGGCTCTGCTGCAGGTGAAACTTTCTTACCCGAAAACTCGTGTGAATCATGTGGATTCAGTAGTTAATAATAAAGAACGGAATGCACGTCTATATGCGTCAAACTGTGAATCAGACCAGTAGGGTCAAGGTCACTGCAGACGATACTGTAGCTATCGGACTACAGCTTTCCAATTCTTCAGATGGAGCCATAAGGCACAGTCCTATAGATTTACCGAAATCTATGTCATCGAAATCTGTGCCCTTGTCAACCTGCGACCTTTTGCGGCCTTAGCTGGTCGTCGGCAAGATCTGTCATTGAAGACTGGGTTAGGGGTCAGCAGGTGTTACGCTGGAGAATTGTCCCCGGGTTTACCCAGGCTAAGGCACTTGTTAGAACCTGTACTAATAACGATACCACCACCTTAAGTAAGGCGATTTCTATCAGGATACATATTTGACCACTGTTGGCTGAGATATCATCTACACCGGATAGGTCTCTCCAGTGGGACGGAGTGTCGGCTCTGTTTGGAAAACAATGAAACTACTTTGCTTGTGTCCGGCCTTGGCATGGCTGAGAAGGAGGATCTTCAGTCGGGAATTTCTGTGTTCGGCTGCAATTAGATCGTCCACAGTTAAAGACCTGATTGCATAACTAAGGGTGGCTGTGAGTCTTCTGCTGTAGTAGGGGTTATGGCATAAAAAATCGCCTAGGTCGCAGGGTCTACCATATGGGTAACCAAAAAAATAATAATGATAATACTAATAATAACACCTGTAATACGTTACTTTACACTTGTATAGGGTTACCTAAAAAAAATTAAAAAAAGGCCGCCACAGAAATCTCAAGACATTTTTTTTAAAACAATTTTATATTCTTTAACGTTTAATATTAAATGAATGTTTACACTATCATTGTATCTTGAAACTAAGAATAACACCTTGTCTCTTAGTATTACGTTAATAATGTTTATATCTCTACATAGTTAGGTTTAACTCTTTCGCTGGGGACTCTCTTATTCGAAGATGCCCCATGTTTGTGTTTAAAAGAGCTTTCGATTTCACCGGTACCCTATATTATACGGGTTGTTGATAGGTACACGGGTACCCGGTAAGTAATTGGGTATCCATCTGCATGGGCAGTTCGCAAATGCATGAGTTTCTTTGGTACACGTCGACAGTTGTGCTGGGTAGCTATACGGTGCTGAGTATGCTTGCGGGTGTAATTGGCGCAAAAAGACTGGGATATAATTTCAAAACAAGGGTTTTTTTGTTTTAAAAATATGATGTTATTTGGAAGTGACATTTCTCGCTCGCATTTTGGCAAATTTTAAGCTTGTACCGTCGCACAGTGGCCGATTTTCCGGAAAAATTGGTCAAGCCACTCTTCGTGTAGCGGGGGTTTTGAGATAGCTGATTTTATATTTACTGTTAATTATTCAAAATTTTTAATTGCAGATAAAAAAGCGCACTATCTATTTCCGAAACAGGTAAGTTCACATAAAAACATTCTAGCAAAATTGGTGGAAGTCGTTAATAAAATCTTCTCTGCCCTGCTCTGTTGGCCGGATATCGCGAAATAAAAATTTACTTCAAAAACGTAGTGGTTTCTTAGTATAAGATCTTCCCGAAAATTAATGAATTACAGTAAAGCCTACATAAAAACAATTACTATTCCACTCATCTTCATTACTTGCAAAACTGTTTTCATTATTTTTGTTAATTAGTGAAGACGAGAAAACCAGCTGTGCATGTTTCGGTTTGACGTCAGTTTTAAAATAATTAATCCTTTATTTGTGACAAAGATGTCGTGGGGTATATCGTTATTACCCTTTATAACACTTTCCATTGAACGGGATTGAAAAAAGACACTCTAGGAAACTGAATTGGCACTTTTGTGAAACGTGGTAGGCTCGCTTTCGAGAAGGGTCACTTTTGACAGGTAAACATTTCACTTCAAAATATGTCTTGTTATTCTTAATTGCATTGAGTTAGAGATCCAAAGGTTGTTTTCGATACTCTGGGAGATAGGGTTAAAAAGACAACGACAAAAATATTACGGTTGCTAGTGGTTTTAATGCAAAGTGGAGGTAGCATGGACGAACCGAACAGACTCAACGGCTGATATATCCAAAGCAACACGATTTTCTGGACACTTGTGCGACCTGCTCTCACTAAAAATATGTATGTATCTACATAGAAACTGATGTTAATTTCGTGACAAGATACACCACTGTATCCAGGAAAATAGTAAGAGGAACTACTAAAAAATGCAGCAAATTTGTTTCCAATTTTATCCAGTTTTCCCGAAAAAAAAAACACTGAAATCTGTGCGCCGTACTATTACAAAAATAAATTTTAAGTTTCAGATTTGGCTCAGGACTTTTCATCAGTTGCCGTCCAGTAGTTTAGCAGACCAGACCTTGGAGGCCGTTTAGAGACCAGACGAACTAGCACCCATCAGAATTAGATTAATATTTATACAATAATAAATTAATATTTTCTCCATCACCAGCGTGCTTCTCACCAGTCTTTTCCTTTCACCAGTCCCTTCCAACTATACTTAGCCAACCACATTTCTGAAACCAAAATTTTTTTATTTGACAAAAAAACCCTTATTTTGCCAACGTCACCCACCGCCTGTTATCTCTAAAACAGTTGAAACATAAAAATTGTTTGATAAGCGCCTTCTAAACTGGAATCGTGAACATTTGCAAACTACCGCGTGTACACGGATCGGTAAGAACAAAGTAATTGATGCTCTGTTATCTACCCACTTAAGGGCGCGTTCTCTTTGTTTTAAATCACTTTATTAACTCTTAAATTTATAAATAATGTTTTTAAATTATTTTCTGTAAATGTTACTGTGTTTAAGGGGGTCTTCTACCTAGTTTTTCTAATCTAGAACGTGTCAGGAATATACAGCTTCAAGTGTCGATTTTATAACGCTCCGTCGCGGCAACCTGGAAACTTGTTTTACGAGTTTTACCAAGGCAATCCAGACGGTCTATTGTACTATATACTTTATATTACTGCGTGTGTTTCTTCTGTAATATATGTGAAATTTGTTCGTTCGTTCAGTTTGAAAGAAAACTTGACCTCGGAAACAGATTGATCGTAAGTAACATTCGTCTAAGGTTCATTCAAGAAGAGATTTCCCAAGATTGACATAATATCTCGAAAAATAATTGATCGATTACCTCAAATCTTTCATCAAAAACTTTGAAAAACAGGTCGATATCGTCTGACGAAGGCTTTTTAAAAATTTTTCATTTAAACAATTTTTACAACTATTTCTGACCCTAAAAACATGAAAAAAAAACATATGATACACACACACATGACATTTTACATGGCGAATATTTTGCGAAATTTTTTAATTTTGAAAATTCAGTTCATCAAACGATAGCCGAGGGGATAATTAAACTAAATCTTTTTCGATTTTTCGTTTTAGACGACTTTCATGAGCTGAATCGTGTCAACCGTTTTGATCTGAACTTTTCGTACTTTAAGGTCGAACAAAGGTCAAACCAGAAACAATAAAAATTACAAAAAAATCATTTTCAAAGTATAAGAATAAACGAGTTGAACCCAAAAACCGCATTGCAATCAGAATATTGGTGTCCCTACCACTCATCCTCGAAAAACAGTATCAAAAACGGCGTCGTAAGGTAGAAGACCCCCTTAATTCACCTTCAGTAATAATTTTATTTAAGGAAGTTTTCTATTCTATAATATATATAAGAGTATAATCTATTTTTTTTTTCATCTTAGATATATTACCAAAAAGAACCCGTGGCTACCGATTGGACGTGTACGTGCTGTGCTGCTTGAGCGGCTCGTGCAAACCGCGTTCACCTGCCGGACTAGTACACCTATGAAACATTTTCTATAAATAATACAAAGGTCTGCAGATAATTTTTAAATTCAGGTAACATTCTAAAATCTTGTTTCATTATTAATTTCAAATACGCGACGCGTTTCGACTTAGAAGGTTATCATCAGGCAACATGTTAGTACTGACTTCTCAGAAACCGAAACGCGTCGGGTATTTAAAATAAACTTAATTGTAAATCTTTTCTTGTAAGTTACATGCACAACACTTTATTTTTTTTGTAAATGTTATGAACTTCGAGATGACCCGAATCGCTGATTAAGCTAGTTACCACTTGTTGCTTATTCGACGACACACGCATTTGCTTGCACTGTTCAGGCTTTGTTTTTCATTAAATATAAGGAACCACTGCACTTGACTATTACAGGTGCAGTATCTACAATCAATGTGGGCCCTATTTCTATATTAAATAGTTTTCTCTGACTGCTAGAGACGCTCCCAAACGAGGATGCCTCAAAACAACCCACTCAAGGGCGCGTACCACTTACTTAATCAATTACAATTAATTTATTCTATACCAAAATTCTTATTTGATATTAACGTTTACAAATCATGTGTAAATATATTCAAAAATATCGACGCCATCAACGAACGAAAGATTAATGCCGATTTGCAAAAAACTTTTTGATAATTTTACATTTTTAAAACCACGACACTTTTTTTATTAAAAACTCAGGGGAAGATCGCAACTTGGACCATGAGGTGGCGATCGTGCCACTCAACCAATTGGTCATTGAATTTTAGTGTAGGTCCAGCAAGCTAGATTAAAATTTTTTGATTTCCCTGGATCTGGATGGTAAGCCAGATACAGAACTGGTTAGAGAATAATAATTATATTTATTAAATGTTATGAACTTCGAGATGACCCGAATCGCTGATTAAGCTAGTTACCACTTGTTGCTTATTCGACGACACTTGAATTTGCTTGCACTGTTCAGGCTTTGTTTTTCATTAAATATAAGGAACCACTGCACTTGACTATTACAGGTGCAGTATCTACAATCAATGTGGGCTCTATTTCTATATTAAATAGTTTTCTCTGACTGCTAGAGACGCTCCCAAACGAGGATGCCTCAAAACAACCCACTCAAGGGCGCGTACGACTTACTTAATCAATTACAATTAATTTATTCTATAACAAAATTCTTATTTGATATTAACGTTTACAAATCATGTGTAAATATATTCAAAAATATCGACGCCATCAACGAACGAAAGATTAATGCCGATTTGCAAAAAACTTTTTGATAATTTTACATTTTTAAAACCACGACACTTTTTTTTATTAAAAACTCACGGGAAGATCGCAACTTGGACCATGAGGTGGCGATCGTGCCACTCAACCAATTGGTCATTGAATTTTAGTGTAGGTCCAGCAAGCTAGATTAAAATTTTTTGATTTCCCTTGATCTGGATGGTAAGCCAGATACAGAACTGGTTCAGCAGTTTGTATGGTGGAGGTCTGTATAGCTAGTGAAAAAAAACACAGCTATTGAGTACAAATTAGTCCGATCCGTTTTACTGAATTATTATGGTCGCAACATGTGTCTGAATTTCCATTGAAAAAACAGAAACCTAAACAGAAACACCTAACCACTGGATCCTAACAGGTTGCGGGAGGGAATCTCAACGTCCCAGATGTGCAAACGAATTCAGCTATGCGAGCTGAATCCCTTTCTTATTCCCAGTCCTACAGTGAAATTTCCATTTTTTTTCAACTCCTTGTCCTATTCCCGCGCTTATGCATCACACCTGTAATCCCTAAAAAAAGAAATCCTACGGACCTAATGGCATTTCCAACAATCTTATCAAGAGGCTACCACGAAATGCACTAAACTTCCTAACAATTATATACAACCATTGTATCAACAAATCTAAGGCCTGGAAGATAGTTAAATTAATCCCAATAAAAAAAAAACTTAGTTCGTGCGAGGTAGAATTATAGCGAACAGATTTGAGAGGTTTTGCGACATGGATAAAGCGATCCCGGCCTACCAGTTTGGTTTCAGAAGGGAACTCTCCATAAACCACGCCTTGATTAAACTGCACAACGATGCATCGAACAAGCTGAAAAATATGGAATGTACAACAGTAGCGGCAACTGATATTGAAAAAGATTTTGACAGTGTTTGGCACAAGGGATTAATTTTTAAACTAATTGCCTATAACGTTCCCGATCAACTGGTCAAGGCATTTTTGAATTTCTTAACTGATAGAAAACTTTACATCGCCATCGACGGAAGAAAATCTGAAAAAATTGAGGTACGCTCGGGAGTCCCCCAAGGCTCGATAACTGGACCCTCACTATACAAATTCTTCCTATCGGACTTCCCACATATACACCCGGTAGGATCAGAATCAATCGACTCTAGGGCTATAATATATGCTGACGACACTCTTGTCTATGCCCACGACACAATACCTCAAAATGCCCTAAATAAAGTCAAATCACACTTAGAGGAGATCAATGACAACTATAAAACCTGGGGCATTAAAATAAACACCAATAAGACTGAACTGCTCTGCATAAGGAATGCGTACGATAAAGGGCACCCCGGAATCGCCAGCAGAGCAAGGCATCTCAAACTTCGACTAGAGGACAGCCTTATACCGACTAAAAATGAAAATAAATACCTGGGCCTGATCATTAACAACCTGCTGAAGCCAAACCCTCAAGGTAAATCTGCCCTCCAAAGAGCATTAAAAGCGTATGGAATACTCCTTCCACTACTCAGACACGCAAACATCAACGCCAAAACGAAGCTACTGATATATAAACAGCTGATCAGACCAAACATTTCCTATGGTTTTGTAAACTGGTACATATCTTCAACAACAGCCCAAAAGCTTGAGGCCTCTGAACGCAAAATACTGAGACACTGCACGGGGGCGTATTTCCACTCGAGAAACAGGAGATTCTCTAACAACTACATATACTCAAAGGCTGGAATTACACCTCTCGTCAAATTCATGCTGGGACTCTCAATGAAAATAGAGAAATATACGAAAGAGACATTTTTTCTAAAATTAATGACTATTAACCCTCGCCTATAGCCCTGATAAACGGCACATCAGAATAATGGCTGGAAAACACAAGTGACACAGATACTATGCCTAAATACTATAAATCGCTCTTTATTGGTAGACAGAACAGAAGAGGACCGATACATTAAGATTAAACTGCGATTCCTCCGACAAACATAACGACAATCATTACTTAATATAAGATAAGAATTACTGTAGGAACAACACAATTGTTATACAACAACGCAATGTATGTATTTTTTCTAAGTACAGATGTAGAAAAGATTTCCCGCTAGGTAAAAGATAACACAGACTAAATGATCATAATGATATGTTTCACACTTAAGAACAATGTGATATCATAGATGTATACTTAGTTACCTCTTATAAATAGTAAGTAGGTAGGATATGGTACGTATAGCAGTCGTAACTATTAGATATTTAATACTCAAAACAGACTATTCATAGGTAAATGACTGATTATCAATAAGTAAGGACTATAGACGATATGTGTGTCTATTTTGAACAGCATGTAAAAAATCAAAAAAAATCAGGGGCACAGGGCACGTGTCCCCCCCCCCAGACGGTCACAACCGACCATTCAAAAAACACAAAAAGATTAATTAGGTCCCGATATAATTCGTTTCGCGTACACACACGTAGGCGCACATTATCGCGAGTTGCAAAACCTCCGTAAACTACAAGACATGAAGTAAGACATTTTACGCACACACATTAGGGCCAAAGTGGTCTGAATTTCCGACAAATTTACATTGCTTCTTATAGCACCCGGGGGGTGATTTTTCTTTAAACTCGTCCTAGCGCCAAAACTATTACTTATATGAAAAAAATTTTTTTAAATGGCTTGCTGGGAAGAGAAATGAGGCAAGCTGGACAAGACTGAGAATTTCGATGACTGCGTGAAGGCTCTTGTACTGCATTTCTTAACACCAAGCCTTGCCACCACTTGAGTGAAGAGACTCACCCAGTGCCCGTAATTTGGAGGCTCGCACCGGCTGTCCCTGTAGAAACCAAAGAGACCGTGCCACTTCGCGACGACAGTTTTAGCCTTATTAATGGACACGGTATGAAATTTTATATAAAAGGTAATTTGATTCATTATCATGAGTGAATTATCACCAATTTTCTTTCTATTTTATATAAAAGTTAATTGACCGCAATACGAGCGAAGACCTAACGCCAGGCGATAGAACAAACCAGGCGCATCCTTTCTCACCCCTAAAGTTGCTCAAGACGTCAGTATAGCTTGTAGCTCAACTAAAGAAGGGTATGGAGAGGCCCCGTTGGCCAACACCACCCATATTTCTTCACCCTATATTAACGTGGACTGAAAAAGAAGGAAAAGTGTGGCAACACACAACAACAAGTGCACCAGACCTAAGGAGCGTGGAAACAGGTTTTTTTTTTTATTGACATATTAGGTTTATTTGCATGCCTAACAATTAGGGCTGTAAAGAAAAAAAGTGTACCTTAATTGAGTATTAGGTTTATTTTAATACATTTTACGGTAGATTTGTGTATTAAGAGAGGTTTAGCGGTATACACCAAAGTAAAGACGTGCAGAGTCACAAGATCACATAAATAAACGCGAAATTTAAAGTTAAAATTGTTGTGCTACCGCACTACAGGTAAAATGTTCAGGTAGAAATCCTCGGATTGTAGGGATAGAAGTTTTAGATTAAATTTCTGAATTGCCTTTGTACCTAGCTTTTGCAAAGTGGGGTATCTGTTGCATTCATGTCAAGTTAAACCCTAAGTTATGACTCTGTCGAAGTCATAGTAATAATTAGTGATAGCTTCCATAAAAATAGTGTGTGTTTAATGCTGAAGAAAAAAAAATATATATATATATGAGATTTTTTTGAAAAAGACGAAATTGGTTCTGTAGGTGACATAGCCAAGCGACGGTTAGTCTTTCATTAACTAGGAATAAGGTTCGAAAATGACTCAATTAGTGATTAATCAGTAGGGAATAATTGTACCAAAATTTTTATGCCGTTATGCACTTACATCTATTTTAAGGTAGGATAAAGAGAAATAGAAACGAAACAAAGAGGACCAATGTACTGAGTTTATTTTAGATTTTTTTTCTAAATTCGGAAGAAATGTGAATTCAGTTTAGGGGATAGGTATTTTTCGGATTGTCCGTGTATCTCAAACAACAATATATATATGTTTTGCTTTTCAAGTGATAATTTTATAATGCTATTGATTCTTGCAACTGTTCTATACTACATCGGGATTTTGTGCACAAAAGGCCCCGGCGAACAACTCGTTAATTACCTTCTTGTATATCTAAGTTAATGTTGTTTGATTTTCGAAACTTTGAGTTATTGAGCAATCCTGTTCTTTTAATAAATACCCAGTTCACATAGTATAATTTGTTTTTGGTAGCTTATTGAATTTTTTTCGAGTCATATGCAAATGATGAAGTTATAGGTGACCTAAGGTTTAGAGACATAGGATAATTAAGTTGTACGTAAATATGTAATTGATGTTCAAGTTACTCACCCTCTTGAAGGTAATAGATTATGTTCTCATGAATTAAATTCGTCTGTATTTCAGGTAATCCTATGTGGCTTCATCCTCATCTTGCATCCTAGTTGACTTATCCTTCCTTTCCCATGTTTTTTTTTTAATTTGATTTGATTTCTTTCGTTGTAATTTTTTTTTTTTGGCACTACTTTACAGGTTGGGCCTACACCTTAGCCAGGTGTAGGAATAGTGGTGGGTTAGAGACTGAACCATCGCATATGGGGGTAGTCTTTTTCTTGCTTTTGTTAAGTTCAAGATGGTTCAGTGCGGCTAAGGGTAACAGGTGACACCAGACCTGTTGCTCTTCCATCTGTTTTTCTGTTTTCTCGTTTTTTTATCCTTCGTGGCAGACCTGAGAGAAGGAGTCCACAACCTTCTCTCGCCACAGGCACGCGAAATTCTGTTGTAAATGTGTGAATCGGATGTTCAAGGACCTACACCCCATACCGGCGAGCTAGAACGTACTGCCCGCTAGCGCGTGCCACTTGAACATCCTGCGGCAACTTCACGTTGCTCATACGCACCCACCTACATTACATTTTCATTATTAAAACTTTATTACAAGTATATTTCTTATAGTTACTGTTGTATGTCATTATTTTGCAATTAATCCCAAAGATATAGTGTAATCTTATGAGGACATTCCTTGGCCGTCTGGCCCTTGTGCCCCTCCCAGAAAAAAATCCTGGATCCGTCCCTGTGGGCGATAACTATAATTGGTGGAAAAACAGCAAGTTGTTTGTTGGAACCAAATAAGTTTAGTGGTAAGTTTAGTTAACAAAATAAAAGGATGTTGGCTGAAATAGTGTAGAAGTGAAGACAGCCTAAATTAGGAGAAGTGTTTCCAGTGAATTTCAACGGAAAATACAGTTTCGGAGGAAAATTGAATTTGCTTGGCATGAAATAATTTCGAAAGTGCAATTGAGCGATAGTTTTGAATTAATCGAACAAATCGAAACAATTAGCAAAGGCTTGCCTAAAAGTCATAGGCTTTTCGTCTACCGGTTTAACATTTGCAAATTCCGCAAAAATGATTTAACACGAAAAATTGCAAGTGTTGACAGTGTTTGCGATAGCTTACGACTTAAATTTTCTCGGTGGGCTTCAATATTGTACATTGCTTCGAAATTTCTGAACTAGCAGTGATAGTGTTTTTGGTGATGCACGCATGGATGACTATTTATTTTTGTGCTAACTCTAATAGTTGCTGAACTTTGAAAGTATTTCAATCCGATGGAAATGTGAAGTAAAAGTACAAAAGAGCGATTATCCCAGTGAAAGGGACAATTATCTAAAGTGTTTGTCAGACAAACGAGGCTAAGCTAAAGGTCATCGAATTTACTGTGGAGATTTTTCTTGTGTGCCATTAGACTTGATTCAAATATTGTCATATTCATAAAGTAGTGCTTTGTTGAATTATTTGAATCTTAAAACAAGTGTCAAGTGTTTCTCGTTACATAACTCAGAGGTGATTGGATTTATTAACGACGATACAGCGATATTAACGTGAAGGCTTTACATTTTCAACAGAGCCTTATCCGAAAGTGAAAACTAAAATTAAGACATGAAGAGAAGAAAACAATTTAAAAGTAAGAGAAAAGATCAAGAGTGTGAAAGCAAAAGGAAATTATCAAATGATAACATGGTCACATATTATGGATAAGTGTATCCAAGTGTTTCCGATTGTATAATAAGTCACCATTCTTAGGATAATTTTAATTTCAACAGGCGAGTTAGATCAAAGCATGCCATCAAAACTTCTGCCACCAGCCCACAAGAGAACATCTGTGCAGAACGGATTTTGAAAGAAGGATTTCTGAATTGACGTTGTGAATTTATTAACTATAATTCAAGCTTGTTTATCTGGTTTAAGTGTTTTATTTATACGAAATGGATGAAGATGACTGTGATATATATGCTGACGTTACCAAATTCTGCAATAACGATAACCTTGAAGAGAGAATAAATAAGGCTGAGGAAAATTTGGAATTTAATGAAATTCCCGTGTATGAATTTCAGCATATATCCAATAGCCCCAAGAAAGTAGTAAAAAAGAGCCCGATTAAAAAAGATTCTCCTAAAAAGACAGCTACTCCGAGAAGAACCTGGTCAGCAGCAAAAGTACAGGAAAATGGCTCAAGAAATCAAAATGTATCCAACTCCAATGAAGGTGAAGGAGTTAATATACCTGAAGAGTCATTGCAATCCAGGGTTGAGTTACTATCTAGTCAGAGAGGACGGCGTTCTCGAGGCAGTGGATCTACGGTTGGAACTGGTAGGGGAAGGGGACGTAGGCACAGAAATAATCTTACTAATTGTCTTGAAGGGGTAATAGCGACTTTAACCAACAATTTAAATACTTTGCCAGCGCCTCCACCGCCCGAGAGCCAACGTGGAAGAGCACGGTAACATTGGCTGCAAGATCCAGCGTAGTTGGAGTTGTTGATTTAGTTACAAGTCCATCACTGCCCTTACTTAACCTGCCCACGGTGGTCTCCCTAGATTCAGATGATGAATTCCCTGAAGCAAATTCATTTAATTTATCTTTCGAATTAGAAAATCCAGAAATTTTAGTTAAAGTGAGATGGGGCGATAATATTGAAACATTCACGCATATTTCTCCTAAACGTGAGGATGTTGCAGTTAGCGACGTTGTCCTAAATCTTGAAGATCGCATCATCCTTCCTACTGACGCACCTGATAGCATAGATTATAAGATTTACCAATTCATTTCTGGCAGAATTATTAAGAATTCACTACTGGCAGCTGCGAAGCCACGGAAAAAGAATGCAAATGAATTAAATTTGAAAATACAACCAGATGCTTGGAAGAAACCGATCTTAGTTTCGTTGAAAAAGCAAGACAACTTTAGAATTGCGATTTAGACAGCAAACCAGAAGATCTTGAGCTCGAAGGAGAAGAAATCATTGACTGTCGGTTGATAAGATAGCCAAAAATTTTGTCTTTTATTCTTTATAACTTTTGAATAGACTATATATTTTTTACGATAGAACTTAATTGTTTTAAATGTAATAACCCTAGTCTAAAGACCAGATCCGTCCAGGATAAGGGAAAGATGTCTGCAGCTGGCATCAGTGGGAGGCCTACCTTCTTCCTGGCGGCGGCGAATGACTTGCGTCTGAGGGTAATGGACGCGATTAGGGTTGGGGCGATAGAGCTCGCTCAACTAGGGACTTTTAAGGAGTCCCTCTTGAAGGGCTATAGACTCCCATCCTGAAAACGCCGAGGTTATAGAAATAAATTCTGTGACCTTGGAGGATGGTCTGATAGCACTGAGATGTGTTAACTAGCAATCCAAGGTCTGGGTATGCGAAACCATCAAGAAGCTTACCAATCTGGCTAGCTCCATCCCTAATTTGAGGGTGGACCGCATGGATGTTGTTTAATGACATCAGAAGAATCCCGAGGGAACCTGCTAATATAGATATATAATAAAGAGGTTGACACCAAAATCAGAGTATCAGAGACACATCTAAGTGGAGAGTATCTCGGATGCACAAGTTTGGGTACGGACAAAACCTCAGGGGGATCATAAGAAGTGTGATCAACTTTTATAATCGTTCTTACGAAAAACTTATAGTGAATCGTATCAAAAATAATTTGCGGTAAAAGTTTTGTGACATTCAAGTGGCGAAGTGGATATATTTTTTAGTTAAAGTGAAAATTTCGGCTAATTCGCCTTGGACTTTAAAGTAATATTGTGTGAGTTTCAGACATTATTTAAGTGAAATAATTAGTGTATGATAAAATTAACTTGTGAGATAATGCAGTGATAAAAGTTTCGTTTAGATATATTTAATTATGCGTGAGTTATCGTCGGTCAAAATATATTGGCAATACCCAAAAGAAGTGTCAAATGGATGGAAGTAATGACGTCCGCCCTTCAACTTAGCAGATGTAAACAATTCTCAATTGCTTTTAAAAGTGAAAGAAATTGCGATAACTTTACTATAAGTAATAATATAATAGTTTTGTGATGTTGTGAAAATATGTGGTACTAGTGCTTCGAGTTTTGTTGGTAAATGGGGAAAAATCTATTGACAACTTTTACATTTGAAGAGTTAGCTTAGATTTTTCTCTAATTGCTGGCATTATACAACAAATCGTACGATAAATATGAAGTGATCTGATTTAAAAGCTGATAACAACTTTTCGATTGGTCGTATAGATGGCGTTGGTTGTCTTTCCACATAAATTGACGTCATCGTTTCTACCTTACGGCCTGTAGTTATCAAGATGGCGCTAGTACATGTCAGAGTGTGGGAGGGGGAATCTGTAAAAGACCGGGTGTGACAGGTTTAGCGTTTTGCCGGCTTTCTTTTGGAAGTGAACTTTCGGTGAAGTAAGCCGAGTGGTCCTTAAAGGTTTTTTTTTTCAAAATTCCGTGCAAGAAGTAATCTAGTTCGGTATTCTACGTGTGTGAATCTTTATCTAATATAAAAAGGGATATATAAAGACTGATTATCAATAAGTAAGGACTATAGACGATATGTGTGTCTATTTAGAACAGCATGTAAAAAATAAAAACATCTTCACCTTATAATTTCCTCGATAGACCATAGTATACGAAACATAATGTTAATCTTAACGCATTACCTCGATGTAACTGCAGCTCATATAATCAAATATGTTTATTAGACAACCTGTCAGGGGGAATATTAGATAGTGATAGATATAATATTCTCGATTGTCTAGCATAAGAACAGGACAATTCATGTAAATTAGAATTACTTATCGATAGTGTTCATTGTACATCTCTATTCAAAAATGCATCATTTTAACACTTATTCAAGATAATGTGTGGGATTTTCATTCTCGATGTATAAGAACAAGTAAAGCAAGACCTATGAGTCAATGTATAAGCTAAACACACCGGTCGCAAGTGTGTACGCATGTATTTTCTTTACTTTGTGTAAACTTTACCACATAAGAATTATGTTAAGCTCAAATGTATGAAAACTTGTAATGTGAACCATTTATTTTAAACATTGAGCGCCATCTGTATGCTGAATTAGAAAGACATTCATACACCCAATTTCAAATGCATTTAAGGCTTCTGTGGTTGCCGGCTCTGTTAGCCGCCATGGATGTTGCACTTCTGGTAAGAAGAAGCACTTCATCCTGTCACAGCTGGTAGGGAACAGGCAACTGCATGAGGTAAGGAAAAATTTGTAAAAATATATGTATATTCCAACTTTATTCAAGTCATTCCGACTTGAGTGAAGTTGTAAATATTAAAATATCAATCCACAGGAATTAAACGTCAGTTGAGGACTGAAATTGGGATTGTATAAGGGACTTGGCATTTTTACAAGCCACCTGTTTGGTAACGTCAAGTTAGACGTGGACGCGTAGTCCTAATATTACCACTTCCAGGGATTTCTTTTGTGCGGCTTAATAACGTGCTCAACGTCAACCGCAACAATAATAAAATCACCGGCACCGGCGGCAGTGATTGCAAGCCATATCACGTCCAATTGTATGAACAAGGAAGGCTCTCAGGTAAGACAGCCCTCCATTATTATATTTTCGGTAGCTCCCCCATCTTCTCCTCGCACATATTAGACGATCAAAGGAAAAGAAAAATACAAAGGTAATTCTCGTCTTTACCAGGCGCGCGAGAAATGACTAATTTCCTTTTAAATTTGTAGGCATTAACAAATCGGCGGGGTAAGCAAAAAGCCTCAATCAGGCTGATCAGCTGGTATTCTCCACAGCCTGCCTACCAGGCACTAAAGAAACGGAATAGGAAAAATAAGGACACTCGGTTGCTCGTCCCCGAGAAA
Organism: Leptarthrus brevirostris; assembly: GCA_964036015.1. Classification (NCBI taxonomy): domain Eukaryota; kingdom Metazoa; phylum Arthropoda; class Insecta; order Diptera; family Asilidae; genus Leptarthrus; species Leptarthrus brevirostris. The sequence goes on along the minus strand of OZ038376.1, from coordinate 17,290,484 downwards.
CAAGGTGCGGCAGTGACCAGTATGTAGGTTATGAATTTATTTACTATAATTCAAGCTTGTTTATCTGGTTTAAGTGTTTTATTAATACGAAATGGATGAAGATGACTGTGATATATGCTGACGTTACCAAATTCTGCAATAGCGATAATCTTGAAGAGATAATAAATTAGGCTAAGGAAAATTTGGAATTTAATGAAATTCCCGTGTATGAATTTCAGCATATATCCAATAGCCCCAAGAAAGTAGTAAAAAAGAGCCCGATTAAAAAAGATTCTCCTAAAAAGACAGCTAGTCCGAGAAGAACCAGGTCAGCAGCAAAAGCACAGGAAAATGGCTCAAGAAATCAAAATGTATCCAACTCCAATGAAGGTAAAGGAGTTAATATACCTCAAGAGTCATTGAAATCAAGGATTGAGGTACTATCTAGTCAGAGGGGACGGCGTTCTCGAGGCAGTGGATCTACGGTTGGAACTGGTATGGGAAGGGGACGTAGGCACAGAAATAATCTTACAAATTGTTTTGAAGGGGTAATAGCGGCTTTAACCAACAATTTAAATACTTTGCCAGCGCCTCCACCGCCCGAGAGCCAACGTGGAAGAGCACGGTAGAATTGGCTGCAAGATCCAGTGAAGTTGGAGTTGTTTATTTAGTTACAAGTCCATCACTGCCCTTACTTAACCTGCCCACGGTGGTCTCCCTAGATTCAGATGATGAATGCCCTGAAGCAAATTCATTTGATTTATCTTTCGAATCAGAAAATCCAGAAATTTTAGTTAAAGTGAGATGGGGCGATAATATTGAAACATTCGCGCATAGAAAGAATAGAATAGAAAGAATAGAAAGAATATTTCTCCTAAACGTGAGGATGTTGCAGTTAGCGACATTGTCCTAAATCTTGAAGATCGCATCATCCTTCCTACTTACGCACCTGATAGCATAGATTATAAGATTTACCAATTCATTTCTGGCAGAATTATTAAGAATTCACTACTGGCAGCTGCGAAGCCACGGAAAAAGAATGCAAATGAATTAAATTTGAAAATACAATCAGATGCTTGGAAGAAACCGATCTTAGTTTCGTTGAAAAAGCAAGACTTTACATAAAGTGTTCGGAGGAACTAAATGTCCCGGTCGAAAATATCAAGCTGAGCTTTGATGGCGAACCCCTCGATTTAGACAGCAAACCAGAAGATCTTGAGCTTGAAAGAGAAGAAATCATTGACTGTCGGTTGATAAGATAGCCAAAAATTTTGTCTTTTATTCTTTATAACTTTTGAATAGACTTTATATTTTTTACGATAGAATTTAATTGTTTTAATTGTAATAACCCTAGTCTAAAGGCCAGATCCGTCCAGGATAAGGGAAAGATGTCTGCAGCTGGCATCAGTGGGAGGCCTACCTTCTTCCTGGCGGCGGCGAATGACCTGCGTCTGAGGGTATTCGACGCGATTAGGGTTGGGGCGATAGAGCTCGCTCAACTAGGGACTTTTAAGGAGTCCCTATTGAAGGCTATAGAGAAGGAAATGTGAAGTAAAAGTGCAAAAGAGCGATTATCCCACTGATAAAAAGGGACATTTAACTAAAGTGTTTGTCACACAAACGATTCTGCCGTGAATGCTGTGCTTTTGTTAAGAAGAAGCATACATTCCGTGACAGCTGCCTGAAGACGACAACTGCAACTGCAGGTAAGTGAAAAAAAAACTTTTAACTTTATCCCTTTTTATCTGCGTCATCTTTATGTGGAACGAAGGTAATATTCTAGTAATTTATTGTAGGCAAACGATAAATTCGAGAAGCCATCGGTCACGTTCAAAGTTTCTAACACCACGAAGGTACAGAAATAAGTACTCAAACAGCAGATCACGATCAAGGTCTTACTCACCATACGATCGCAAAAGTTAAGAACGGCGAAAATCATAATCTCGTAGTCCTTTATCTCAAAGACGAAGGCTTGTCGGAACAAGGAACATCCTCAACAGAGTTGCTGTTTAAGAATAGGATTGATAGGATTAAGCATTTATACGACTGAACACAAAAGTAAGGAGATTTTCTCCAAGTTTGGGCCAATCGAACGTGTGCACGTTGTTATTGCTCCCAAGAGTGGAAGATCTCGAGGTTTCTGCTTCGTATACTTTGAGAGCTCCGAAGATGCCAAAGTTGCAAAGGAACAGTGCTCAGGTATGGAAATAGATGACAGACGAATTACACCTACCCCTGGAGTATAAGGTTTTTGGTTTATTTACATATTAATATATTTATATTTATGCATTTGAGTCAAGTAAGCATGGTATAGTTAAGAAATAAAGTAGCTAGACCAAGTAGAGTATATAAGAGCAGAAACGAGAGCACGCAGAAGTACAAGGCTTTATAAAGCCTATCTTAAGTGATCAATAGTTCTACTAACCTTTCAGCGGATATGGATACACTATTCGGGATCATGTGATCTACTTGTGCCTAACTGAGTTTAAGTGGACAATTTTTATTGCAAGCAAAAAGGTGATCTGAAAATGTGCAAATTCCTGTAAGTCAGTCAGCCTATTATAAAATTGCTATGTAAGCGATATCACAAGCACGGTGTAAATCTTTGTACAGACTTTATTTCGTTCCATTATTCCAAATTTGTTTTATTAATGAGATTGTACAGAATCTAAGATATATTGAGATAAGGATAACTGCAAATCAGATACGATAAAGACAGTCATTCGGCTCCAAGTCTATGCCGAAATAATTCAAGCATATCTTTAATTATTAGCCAAAACTTCGAATTCGATTAGGATGTTAGCGTATTTTTTTAAAATGTGCAGTTCCCGGATTTTATTTCAAAACATCTTTCGCTACTTTAAAATTTAAGTTTTTTTCAATTGTTTAAATTACGTTATTTTCAAAGAAACAACTAATAATTGTTACAATATTCAACCCCGTGCAGGCCAGTTTTTTTTTGTTAGAGTGAAAATTTGAAGTTATTTGATTATTTGATTTATTGGCAATCCACTATATATCGATGTTGTTGCAAATTAATTTTCCATTCATGACCGTATTCTTGTGAGACTTAAACATTAACACTGTAAAGTATATCTAGATAGAATATAATTGATTTTAGAGCCTTTATATTAGTGAATGTTATTATGTTTGTGCACAAACATTAGTATAGAATTGCAGCCCGACATCTAAAAGATGTAATTTAATTACTGTCAATTTCCGATATTGGATAGTGATTGGTGATTAGGTATGCCGTGTCATTTGTGATTTTGTGTTTTGGGCCATTTGATAATCGAAGAATTGCTTATTGTACTACTGTTGGCGAGTCAATTGCTATAAAATTGGATTATTCTTTGAATGTGCTTTCAAAACGCGCGGACGAGCTGCTGCCACGAATTTCAACAACTGTTACTGGGATGGTCCAGATCCAGCTATCGTGACATTGCCTACCTTTCCTACTCATAATCGGAAGACTTCTTAAAAGAAATTTACTACCAAAGGAGATAGGAAGGATATCGTCATAGAAATTTCGGAGTACTAGCTGCGTTCTCCGCAGTCTTTGTTCGGAAAATAAATTTAAAAAAATTTGAAATTTTAACGTCGAAGGAAGTGTCATTTTTCATTGTATAAATCTCATCACTGCAACAAATCTTCCCAAACGTAATAGTCATTTAAAACGATAAAAACACGCAGAATTAGGAAGAAATTAAAGAAGACAGTTAATTACAGAAAAGATTGCAGTGATATAACTTGTTGCTCTAGTAGCTCTTATCATATATTTAATTCGAGCCTAAAAGTGTTCAGAGTGGAAATACATAATTTGTGTCGAAATCACATTGTGTTAGAGTGTGTTCAAGTAAACAGTTATTTTTTTTTCTGTTTTCGTACGATTTAGAGCTGTATTTTCATACATTTATTCACTCAGCCTTGGTAGCGCTTATAGGCAAAACGAGGGCAGAAAATATATTACTTTCTGAAAAAAGTGTTAGGAATTACTTCACAGAAGTAATTATGTACGTAAATTATTTAGATTTCGTATATTTTCCTATGTTGAATTTTTAATTTCGGAAAATATGCTTTAATCAACCAGGCCAGCTTGATTAGAGAGAGAGAGATACTTTGGGCATACAAAACTTATTACAGCTGGCAGAATGATAAGTAAATTTTACTAGAGTGACCGCATTTTGTAGTCTTAAATCTATTAAGTATGTTCAAGTCTTAAATCTATTAAGTATGTTCTATTAAGTATGTTGTTATGTTACTAGAGTGACCGCATTTTGTAGTCTTAAATCTATCAAGTATGTTTAAATCTATTAAGTATGTTCATTATCACCAACACCAAAGCAGGACGCCGCGGCAACTTAAGCCAATGTAAATTTGTTTGCTGCTCTTTATATGGATTATAAAGAACTAACACATTTTTTTTATACGATATGGCCAAATCCTAGGGGACAACCCTTTGATGCGTTAGCATGGTTTTTTGGCCGGAAGGGAATTAGGGTAAGGGAAGTGAGGAAACTAGAGTCTTGTTTGCATTGCTGCGAGCTAGACAACAGCCCAAAGACGGAGTGGATTATTTTAATTTCTTAACAAAAGCTCACGGTCATCTGGGCTCGAACCCGGGACCCACGGCATGTTGGTCTTGCCGCTCAACGCATTGATCCAACTCCGTCTCCTGCATCAAGCCGCGGAACAACACGTGCTTGCTAATTAAGCATGCCAAACATTTCCCCTTTTCGATAAAAGTGTATATAACTCTCTCTTTCTTACATGGGTATTGTTTCCATATAAGATATATTTTTCTTTTATGTCTCATTTGTCTAAATAATTTGCATAAATTATTTTTTTTTAAATAAAAATTCATCACTAAAAATAACAAATAAAGGTCAATTATTAAATTTTTTAAATCGGGTGTAGTGAATGTAATAAGTGACTACATATAATAATGAGAGGTGATATTTCAATACCTAGAAGCTGTAGAAAATTGTTTTATTATTTTATTTAAGACTGAATACTATTCGTATATAATATGACAGCAATATAAATATCCAGGATATATTAACAAACATTATCTTAATAATAAATCGAACCTTAATTTTTTTATTAATCAAAATATATTTAAGTTTCGTAACATAAATAATATTTAATTAAGAATTCAAGTAGCGTAAGAGTTAATTGTGTATATTAGTAATGGACTGCTGAGTTAACCTGATTAAGTTTGGTTTACATTAAGTTTTTTTTTATATCCTAGTGAATTAAATAATGTTATAAATAACTTCTTTTAGTTTCAGGAATTCCCTAACGCTTCTTCTCCTTCTTGCTTTCCTCATCCCTTCTCCCTCTATCACAATGTTTTTGATAAAATGTTTTTTTGTGTTTTTTTTTTTTTGTTTCAGCATTTTTCACAGGTTGGGCCTACACCTTAGCCAGGTGTAGGAAAGTCGTGGGTTAGTATCTGGGGGTAGTTTGTTTCTTGTTTTTGCGAATTTCATGATGGTTCAGTGCGGCTAAGGGTAACAGGTGACACCAGACCTGTTGCTCTTCCTTCTGTTTTTCTGTTTCTCGTTTTTTTTTCTTTTCGTGGCAGACCTGAAGGCAGGATTCCACCACCTTCTTTCGCCGCAGACACGCGGAATTCTGATTGAAGATGTGTGATGTTGTTCAAGGGCTCACACCCAGGATAAGGGAAAGATGTCTGCAGGAGCACGGAAGACAAAAGTTCCTCAGAAAGCGACTGCAGCTGGCATCAGTGGGGAATGACTAACGTCTGAGGGTTATGGATGCGATTACGGTTGGGGCGATAGAGCTCGCTCAACTAGGGACTTTTAAGGAGTCCCTATTGAAGACTATAGACTCCCTTCCTGAAAACGCCGAGGTTATAGAGATAAATTCTGTGACCTTGGAGGATGGTCTGATAGCACTGAGATGTGTTAACTAGCAATCCAAGGTCTGGGTATGCGAAACCATCAAGAAGCTGACTAATCTCACTAGCTCCTTCTCTAACTCCAACATCTGCATGGATGTTGTTAAAAGACATCAGAAGAATCCCGGGGAAACCTGCTAATAAAGATATATAATAAAGAGGTTGACACCAAAATCAGAGTATCAGAGACACATCTAAGTGGAGAGTATCTCGAATGCATAAGGTGGGGTATGGACGAAACCTCAGGGGGAACCAATCTGATTATCTGGTGTTCTACGCCGGATGCTGAGGCCGTCAAGAAAGCAGGGAATATATTGAACTGCAGACTTGTAACGGTCTTCATTAAGCTCCAGTCAGTTAATCGGGAACAGCTGGATAAATCTTTGTTCTGTAAGCTTGATTATGTGTGTACACCAACTAAACATTCACGACTTGGAATTAATTTGAACGGATAGAAGTGGCCTGGCAATATTGTAAGTATGGCAATCTGCTAGAAATAGTGTACATGTGATAGTGTGGGAGGGGGAATCTGTAAAAGACCGGGTGTGACAGGTTAAGCATTTTGCCGGCTTACTTTTGGAAGTGAATTTTCGGTGAAGTAAGCCGAGTGGTCCTTAAATGTTTTTTTTTTTTCAAAATTCCGTGCAAGAAGTAATCTAGTTCGGTTTTCCACGTGTGTGAATCTTTATCTAATATAAAAAGGGATACTTAAAGTTCTGATATATGCAATTTAACCGATTTGCTATAACTAAAGCTTGTTAGAGTCAACTAAGAAAGTTGCGGCAGCAGAAAGACCCACGGCAGGCGGGTTGATAGCCACTGCTCAATTATGCTTCTTTTCTCCTAACATGTAGTGAAAAATAGGTGGCTCGATAGCCTGTCGCTGCCCCAGAAGGTGTTGCGTTAAAGGAAGGAAAAAAAATTGTTTAATTTTTCAATATAGTGACAATTATGTGAATTTTTTTCAATATATTGGCAATAATGTGAAGTCTTGTTGGAGAATTAAAAGCCTGGTTCTTTTCATTATTCCGATTTTCAGCCCGTATGAAATTAAACGCTGCTAAAGACCGATGAAGTGCATATATATTCCTCATTGTGGAATCACTCCTTTGAGAGTGGAAATTGCGTATAAATTAATAATAAACTTTATAAATAGATCTTGTACTTTACATTTTTCTTTGAACTGGCGTTTTTACAAATCAGAAGAGGGACAAATATTCATTTAAGAATGGGAACCAAATTTTTCCTCTTTTTAGCGACGCCAAATCTAAATTGGGATATCGCCCCTTAAATAGACTTGATAAATACTTGATTGTAAAGAAATAAAAAGGTACCATATTAAATCTTACAGGTTTTAGCCCAGTATAATCGTGTCAATAGATGGTTGCCTGCTAAAGGGCAAATTCTTTGAGACATATTTCATTGTGCTGTTTACAAGCTCATTTCGGTACTCTTTATCACTTCACGTAGTTAAAGTAGATTCGGTTGATGCGTTCAAGACGAGAACTTGACGCGAGGACTTGTCGAGGATTTCAAGTGCTTTTCTCTTTAAGTCATTAGATCGTAGGTATAAAGCTATCGAGACTGTTGAATTGATAAGGTTTTTCTTTTGTTTTGAATTGTTTGAACAGAATCAAATTACCTTAATTCGTCGAATTCCAAATTATTGTGAGATTGTGAGGTGTATGATTAGAAATGATTGGTACATCTGCACCACCTTATAATTATTGACCAAGAAATAAAAAAGAACGTAAAGCAACTTTTATTTGAAATTTAAATTTTCTAAGTATATATTTTTTAAACAAATATATATAAGAAGAAAGAGAGCAACATAAATAAGACGCTCGTATTTGTTTCTTAAGGTAACATCCAACATATGTATATTTACTAACAGAACTCTAAATGAATAAATAGTCCTATTAAGGTAAGGAAAACCGTGTAAATTCTTACTTTAATATTACTGAAAAGGCCAAAATATTTCTCTTGTATTTAATTTATAATTGATGCGTAATTTAAATAAAACACAATTTTTAGTAACAGATCTCATACGGTTAAGTATAGTAATTTTCTAAATGAATTTTCTTATTGAATTGATGATTATAAATATAACAATTAATTTATTCGACTTCCACATTGTTTTATATAAACTTGAATTAAGTATCGTAGCTGGCGTTATTGACTCAATTTTAGTAAACTTTTTTGAATTTGATAAGAATTCCCTTAGCGGTTAGGTTTATTTTAATCTTTCATGAAAAAGGAGAGTAACAATATACTTTAACCGATTTCCTTTTCGAGTTCTTCTTAGACACATTGGAAGTAAATCCTTCTAGCGTATTTGTATATGCTTCGAGAAAATATTTACAATTTAAAGGAAATTAAAAGAGCGTGTTTTAAATATTTACTGCTTGTAGGCAGTATTCAATATGTGAATTTCGCAAGCGATAGCGACAAATATATATATTATTTTTGCCATTTAATTGTACAAACGTTAAGAAGTATTACACGTGAGAAAAAGCCTCATACAAAAAGAATATATTCTTAGATTTTATCATAAAACAATTTAAACTGAAAAGTTTTCTTTTGGTATCAGTATCACACTGAAAGTGTTAAAAGATTTAATCACAAGGGATCAAGAAAGTAGTAGAAACATGTGAGCTGCTGATTTACATATCGTAACTTCGTTGACTATCTCAACAAAATTTCTAAATTTTCAGAAACGTGAGTTAGATTAGAGCATGATTCTAACGTCATAGAAAAAACCCACGCAAAAGGAAATTGTGGAGAAATATCACCACAATATACAAAATTAAGACATTTCCCTTTAAAATTACTCACCTTAGCATTTTAAATGAAAACCTCATTTTAAAACAAAACTCTCCTATTTCAGTTTAGAAGTGTTTTTTTTTTTAAGAAAATTATCAGTTATCTTACTCATGTGACTTTATTCACGGTTCAAGCAAGTAGCTAGAACCAGGCCAATAGTGGCTCTCATTGAATCTTAAAACTAAGGAAGAGAACACAACTTTACTGAAATTAAAGAAAATAGTATCGTTGTTACTAATGTTTCCACCTTTATATAGGTAGAGCTAACTATTTTAATGCCCTTTTTTTGTACATATATACACACTTAAGGGCTCCTTCACTTAAATATTATCACTTGATGAGCTATTTATTTAAATATTCTCAATAAATTCGCTATAAATATTATGTTAATAATATAGATAGATTTAATTCTTTCGCTAGGAACTCTATTATTCGTAGATGGCCTCTGTTTGTGCCTAGTAGTTCGATTTCACCGGTACCCGTTTACTATACGGGTTGTGTATAGTACACGGGTATCCGGTTAGTACTTGGGTACCCATCTGCATGGGCAGTTTGCAAATGGACAAGTTTCGCGGGTACACGTCGACAGTTTTGGTAAGTGGGAGCACGGTGCTGAGTATGCTTGCGATTGTTATTGGTGCAAAGAGGTTAGGGTAGGAGGCAAAATAAGAATTTTTTTTTTGGTTTTAAAAATGTTATGTTATTTGAAAGTAAAATTTCTAGAACGTACTGATTACTCGCAAAACACTATAGTTTACTCCAGAAAAAAGCTGGTTTCTCATAGACTTTTTTCTATGTAACCAACCAGTCAACCACATTCTGAAACCAAAAAAAACTCTTATTGTGCCAACTTCTGATCTATTCGTGACCAACCGCATATTATTACTAAAATAGTTAAACATAAAAATTTTTGATTAGCGCCTACTAAACTGACGTTGTGACATTTGCAAACTACCACGCGTACACGGATTGTTAAGACCCTGTTATATAGGCAGATCTAACTCTTTTGATGCCCTTTGTTTGTATGTATTTACCCACTTAAGGGCTTCACTTCATTATTATCACTTGATGAATATAAATATAAATTCAATATATTTAAATATTTTAAATAAATTCCCTAAAAATTCAATAAATTTAAATATTCTCAATAAATTCGCTATAAACTGTTTCTTTTAATGGCTGATTATTTCTTGTAGTGATCTACTGACCAATCGGACATTTTGGTTTGACTTTGTCAATGTGAAAGCGCCAATAAGGACATTTTTAATATAGGAGTGAGGTGATAGCGAGAATATTTTTAAATGAAATATTGCGTGAGTAAGATTTGAGATATGGCTTATCAATCACACTGAAAATTATTTGACAATTTAAACTATCAAAACATTTCTAAGTTTGAAATATTAACACTGTCTCCACTGAGATCAAGCCTCAGTGCAAAGAAGGAGGTTCACTGATTCCAGCAGTCCTGCTGTCATCACATTGAACCGACGGTCGGCAGCCATATTAAACTTTTAACTCAACACCAAAGGCGGAGATGTAATTAAATTTTGGACGTAGAAGAACACTTTTTTTTTATTAAAGTGTTTACTGATTTGCAAATTGGTTAGTTAATTCTCTTGTAACTCATTTGTCGATCCCCTTATCCCACCTACAGTTAAATTGACTTTGCGCTCTGCGGATTTCAACGATACCTCTTGTCCCGTTTACGGGACCGTCGCATTTATGAAAACGTACGTCTATTTCTAGCCTATCTGCACGACAAACCGAATTCCGTCTGTATTGATGGTAAACTCAGCACCAACGTCATGTTAAGTATACATCAAGAAGGCCTGCCCACAGACCCAACAGTCTTACATCAACTTTTCACTAAGTACCACGAATCATTCAATATCCCTTCCCATAAGGTTTCAGAAGATCTATCCACCTATGCTGCATACGTCAGTTCTCGCCGCATTTCCCATCTCCAAAAAAGTCGCAATGACTCCTTAAACTACTTTCCTAACCCCCCCGCTTTCTCCTCTCCCCAGCAGCTTGTCAGTCAATTACCAGAACGTCAGAGGACTTCGCACAAAAACATCCAATGTTTTCTTAAACTCCCACAAATTCCCGCACGATATCTTTGCCTTAACTGAAACCAATCTACCAGGAATTCTCGACAACCAACTATTCCCTCCAAACGATACCATTTTCCGTGTTGACGGTTGTGTAGGCAACAATGACCCACCAGGCCGTTAGGTTCTCATAGCTGCTCACAACCGTTATGATGCCACACTGTTTAAGACCTCCGACTCTTCAATATCTGAATTTGTATGTATCAAATTAACACTGAATAAGTGTATTCTGTATATTCTTTGTTGTTATATTCGTCCCTCTCAACCTCTAGAAGCCTACGATCCTCTAATTGAAACGTTAGACATCATGCTTTAGAACGCTAACGCCTCCGATGAATTCATTGTAATGGGTGACTTTAACCTCCCCCGTATTCAATGGTCATTGTCTGAGGACTGTTCACACTTTGTCCCCCTGAACACCTCTTCCGCCAAAGAAGCCTTTTTTACCGATTAGCTCTCTGTTTCTGTTCTTTTTCAAGTCAGTCAGGAACTTTCTTGACAGACAATTAGACTTAATCTTCACCATCCTCCCCTGTTTCTCGTTTTCTCCTACGAACACCCTCACGCCCTTTCAAGCTCCGAGTCTTCTCTTTCCTTCAATTTTCGTAAAGGCGACTTTGAAAAACTAAATCACTTGCTCCTCAACTCCAACATTGGCACTATCCCTCAACATCTTCCAATAGACGTTGCTGTAGAGGCGTTTTATTCGGAAATACACGCTTGCCTTACACAATACATCCCTCTTCTCCCTCGTAAAAACTGCTCCTCCTCCACCGTTTGGTACGACAAAGAATTACGCCCTCTTCGCAACAGGAGAAATAAACGTTGGCGAACTTTTCTTCTGACCCAGACTGAGTCTGACTATTCGTCCTACTTGTCTGCTTTCACCTCTACAACCCGACCTTAACTATTTTGCATTCATGGACAGATGCACTCAAACTTCGTTTTCCTCTTTTGACCCTGATCCTGAACTAATCGCCGCCAGTATTAATAGGCTTGAGGACGACTTTCACCCAGGTCCTGATGGCATTCCGGCCATCGTTCTGAAAAAGTGTGCCATGCATCTAGTCCAACCCCTTACTTTGCTTTTTCGTCTCTCGGTCACTCAAGTGGTTTTCCCTCAATTATGGAAAAATTCGTATATTATTCCCATCTTCAAAAAACGTTGCAAGAACGATGTGTCCAACTACAGACCCATTGCTAAATTATCATCCATACCTAAACTATTCGAAAAATTGGTCTATGATTCCATGTTCTTCCACTGTAAGTCAATCTTCTCACTCTCCCAGCATGGCTTCCTCAAAGGTAGATCTACAACCACCAACCTTACTGGCTTCGTCTCTAAAACCCTATGTGCCCTGGAAAACGGTAAAGATGTTGATGTTATCGCCACCGATTTTAGTAAAGCCTTTGACAAGATCTCCCATAGCGTTATCCTGTTTAAACTTGATTCCTAGGCTTCCCCCCCAGATTCATCTCCTGGATTCGATCCTACCTCATCAACCGTCAGTACAACATTCTTTTCAGTTCATCCATTTCTAACCCTATTGTCGCTCGTTCCGGCGTCCCTCAGGGCAGCCACCTAGGTCCATTGATTTTTATCCTCACAATAAATGATGTTGAATGTGTCATCAAACACTCAGACTTGTCCATTTATGCCGATGAGATGAAAATAATCAAACATATCTCCTCCACTACCGACTCTCTTCTCCTGCAAGAAGACCTCGATTCATTCATCACATGGTGCATGAAAAACTTTCTAGAGCTCAATGTCTCCAAATGCCAGTCCATCTCTTATTCACGCAAGCGTCTTACAGCCACCCCGAGAGTCTATATGTTAACCGACGTACCAGTCCCTATCGGTACCTCTTTGTGTGACTTACGAATAATCTGTGATAGTGAACTCAATTTCCGTTCCCAAATTGACAGCATAATTAACAGAGCTAACTCCGCGCTAGGGTTTGTGAAGCGCTGGTCTAGAGAGTTCTCTAATCCTTATGTTTCCAAATCTCTCTACGTCTCCTTCGTTAGACCTCTCCTTGAATATGCCAGCCAGGTATGGTCCCCTACACAAACAACTCACATTAATAGGATTGAATTTGTCCAGCGTAGGTTCATTCGCTTCGCTCTACGTGATCTTCCGTGGGTTGACAGATTCAACCTTCCTCCCTATGAAAACCGTCTGAAACTGATCGACTTACAACCTCTAAGCAAACGTCGTGATGTTTCCGACATTCTCTTCATTTATCAATTATTAACTGGTGCCATAGACTGCCCCTCAATCCTGCAATCTTTACCCATCTATACCAATCCCCGTAACGTTAGGTCCACTCCCCTTTTCCGACTCGACCGCCATCGCACAAACTACGGTCAAAGCGAGCCAATTACCAGGATGTTACGAAAAGTCAACGACCTTTCCTCTTTTGACTTCCATCTGAGTAAATCATCACTCCACAAAGCCTTATATCTTGAAACCGCCCATCTTGATCCTGATCGCCTACTTTAATTCTTCTTCCTTTCGCCTTCTGCCAGTAATCAATATATATAGCTCATATTGTAGCTTAGACTTTTCTATTTATTTATTCTTAATTATTCATTTATTATAGTCTGTAGAATTAGTATTAAGTTATAGCTTGTATTTTGTATTTTTATGCAATAGCTTTTTTATGCAATAGCTTGTATTAAGCTAAAATAAGTAAACGTCGTGATGTTTCCGACGTTCTCTTCATTCATCAGCTACTAGCTGGTGCCATAGACTGCCCTTCAATTCTGCAGTCTTTACCCATCTATAACAACCCTCGCAACCTTAAGTCCACTCCCCTTTTCCGACTCGACCGCCATCGCACGAAATACGGTCAACGCGAACCAATTACCAGGATGCTAAGAAAAGTCAACGACCTTCCCTCCTTTGACTTCCATCTGAGTAAAAATCCCTTCACGAAGCCTTATATCTTTATCCCGCCCATCTTGATCGCCTTTCCTAATTCTCCTTCCTCCCAGTTTATATTTATCATAATCATAGCTCATATTGTAGCTTACATTATCTGGGATGAATTATTGTTTATTTTAGTTTGTAGTATTTATTTTGTTATTTTTTATTTTTTTATGTAATAGCTTGCATTAAGCTTAAATAAATAAAACTTACACACCTTTAGTATTGGCTACGGAAATCTTTGCTGTTGAGCCACTTCATTTAGTTTCTTAGGGCTAAATTAGCATTTACTTGTAGCATTGAACATGCTAGAACAGTTGTGGCCATTGAAATATAACTATGGACGGATAAAGAGCTGTCAAAATTACTTGTCACAAAATTTTGTATGTTAATCTTTTTCCCTTTTGGAATAAAGAAGTGACTGCCGATCTAAAATATTTTAGATTAGAATCCTGATCTGGATTTTAAAAGATTTCAAATTGTCGCCAGCAACTACAATTGCATTCATATGAAATAGAAATAAACGAACGAGCGCATCCATCCATCTGATAAAACCCATTCCACTTTCTAAATTTTATTTCCAGAAATAAGAGGAGTAGGTAAAAAATGAATTCAAAAAAGACAAATTAATCGGTATAAAATACTGATTTTTTCTCTTGACATTATTACCAAAATACTCCAGATAAAAATGCAGGCCAGATAGGTTTTTTTTACCACTGTTCATAAAAGTTTTCTCAAAATAGAAAAATATATTCAAAGAAAAATAGTTCAAGTACTTACATATTTGGTGCCTTCCATATTCGGAGGACTAAAAAGAAACAAAAATATATTTTTATGTAATGTCGTAAAACAGCAAAAAATCTTATAAAATAATCTTTTCACCCCATGTTATATTGTTTTCTTTTAAATTATGTATACTTTTAAAATAATGCATCTATTTAAGTATTTAGAAGTTAGTGATGTGATGGAGAGGTAACGAAATCACACCATTATAACACCATTTTTATCTTATATTGTACGGAATTCCAAAAATAAATTAAGCTTGAACTAGACTCTTTTTATTATGAATATTATTATCTCAACAATTATTTTTCTCAATTAAAAATGAGAAGTTTTCTTGGTCAGAAAAGGCATTCACTTTTTTTAAATACAAGTTCGCATAGCAACCAATTATGATTAAAGCCTTAAGAACTAAAAGTTCAGTTCAGTGTTGGTTCAGTGAAAATATAAAAAAAAATTTCTCGTGATAGAACTTGAATAATTTTACCTGGAATTTTTCAACAATGAAGGAAACCCTATGCAGGACATTGCAGTTTTAAATGATTATACAAAAGCTCAAGGAAAACCCTATAATGCACAACTTGGGCATACGTAAAGGTAAAAATATGTTGGAAGGAAATATGGGTATAAAGGACTGAGTGAAAAAGGAAAATAAATTTTACGAAATTGCGATATACAACAACAATGGCTAACGAAGCCGTCTGCCGAGATAAGCAACACATTCAAAATAAACAAAAACTGTAAGTACAACAGACTTTGATCTTTTTGTTGGTTTTGAATTAAATCAAGAGCAAAATTTAACAATACACATTATTAATTAAATTCCTTTATCAGAAAATCTCGATATTTACAGGCCCTTCCAGCATACATAATCAAATCCATAAAATTGTTTTTTCCGTTCAACATATATATAACTTCTGTGGGTTTTGATGAATATGACGGGCGATAGTTTATGCTCCCACAATACTTCGAAAGACTTCGTTTCTTGGCACTAATTAGTTATCATTTTTCCTTTTAAGGGGGTCGTCAACGTAGCGGCCTGATTTTCGAGCCTGTTTTTCAAAATTTATTACGAAGGAACGAAAAAAGATATTCACTCACTTTTTTTTGTTTTTTGTTTATTTAATCGTAATCTTTCAAGAGGGAAAGTCATTGAAATTATATTTCTACATATTCGACTGCAGGATGACCTTGAACGTGCCCTCATCAGAATTTTGATATCAATTTTCCTGCAAGATTTTGGGCCAACCACGTAACCTACAGCAGAAAATGAAACTAATCTATAATTGTTATTACATCAGCTATGCTTAGACACAAGCTTTTTGTAAAATTCAAAAATCTCTCGAAATGGTGTACATTTTCGAAAAAAAAGTTATTTTTCCCTTGTTTTTTCAGGTGTTGCCTGTTATAATAATAAAAAACAATATTTCGTCAAAAGCTCGTGTCTAACCATAGCGACATTTTTCTGAGCAAGTAAAAAAAGAAATCGAATCGATACGTGTAAAACTTTTCTTAAAATCGTGCAAGTAAGTTAGAAAAATACGACGTTTAAAGGTTTACACAAGAAAAAAAATATTTTTGAAGGATCTTACGATTAATTATCTATGTCGGGGCCGTAGAGTTCACCTTTCTCTTCCTGGAGATGTTCCCGTTGTGCTACCAGTTCCTCCCTTTGTTGGATTCGAGCGTTTCTTGCAAAGTCACTGACCCTTTTTTCTGCGCGATTCATGCGTTGTTCGTTCAGCCGCGTAGCGCACGCCTCCGTTTCTGGTCCCAAAGTAAGTCCCATGACACTCATTGTATCACAAATCGCCGAAAATCCTTCATTGAAAATTATTACAGCCAAACAGGTAGCTAATTCGATCACCTGTTTTCCTGAATGCAAGTGCTTAGGTGCCAGTATCCAAATCCCACTGTTCAGTGATTCGTTGTTATTTTGTGTTTGAGCCCCCAAACATCGCTTCAATAAATCATCCGGTGACAAGTTTTCATAAATTGGCTCTAATAGCTTTACAACTGAGGGGAGGAGAGGAATTCGCGTATGGTAAAAAGTCTTCAAGGTTCTAGCTGCCTCTGCTCTACGCCACTCGCACCAACTTTTTTCGCCAGAAGGACACTTTGAATTTTTCGGATTTTCATCGGACGAGCTACAGTGTTCTAAAGTTGCCCAAATCGCCTTTTTCATCTCTGGAACGGAATTAGCATTTCTGCGAATCGCCAGACTGTAAAATGTTTTCAGTTCGCCTATGATTTTGCCAGTCAATTTTCCTTGGCCTTTTCCACTTCACCTCCATACGGGTTGGAAGAAAGTATCCCTTTGAATGTTATACAGTCTCCATCACCCACATACATTACGTATTTCACACCATGCATTTCTACCGATCTCTGAAACATTTCAACTACTCCGTCTATCTCCATTTTCCCGGAACTGCCTTTATGGTTAATGGAACAACTATTATGATGTTCTTCGTACCATTTGTTAAACTCATCTGTATTTTCATCTTTCAAATTTTTGTGTTTATTGCATGCTTCACAGAAACTTGATTTCACTATTGTATCGGCCACTTTTCCCGTGTAGCTTCCGATTATTGTAGATACTCCGAATAACGAGAAAAATCCTCTCCTTTTCCAAGTGCCGTCTCCTGAAACCGTCAAGTGATTGGCTACTTTCCCATGCTCTGCATTCATTTCTTTTTCCTCATTAACAGCTTTACTCAAGACGGTGTTGTAGACAGTTGTAACCGCGGAATTGATGTTCTCCAGCCACGAATAATAAGAGTTTTTCGCAAGTCCACTACAAATGTCCATGAGTCCACAGAATTTATTCACTCCATCAAGACCGATTCCCAGTAAAAGAAATACGAAAACTAAACGACAGTTAATTTCGTAGCCGCGAGAATTTATTTTCGGACTTGAATTCACCGATTCGACGCCACAATTCTTGCACGTTATCAAAAGTGTAAATCCCAAACCACGTTTTTCATCTTGGAAAAATTCTACTTTTTCATGGCACTTTTCATGGCACAAAAGGCGAAACTTTTTTCAATTGGAG
The DNA here is from genome assembly GCA_964036015.1 of Leptarthrus brevirostris. Taxonomy (NCBI): domain Eukaryota; kingdom Metazoa; phylum Arthropoda; class Insecta; order Diptera; family Asilidae; genus Leptarthrus; species Leptarthrus brevirostris. The sequence goes on along the minus strand of OZ038376.1, from coordinate 17,272,884 downwards.
CACTTATCGACGTGTCACTTTTCAATTTTTTCGCGGACGCACTAACGTGAACTTTTTTATTCTTCGTATAAACGTTGGGCGATACGCGTTTTTTTATACGACTGGCACCATTTTTGCACGCTCTTTTTTTTAATTTTTTTTTTATATATGATGATGCCAAAGCTCAGGGGATGCCCTATGATGCTTAAGCACAGCCTTGGCAGGAAAGGAATTAAGGATGAGGGAAATGGGTTATGAGGTTGGGTGAAGGAGGTGTCGATGTACGCCCCGTTTGAAAGTTTCAGGCTGATAAGACGAGGGAAAAACAGAAGATGGTAAACTGTTCCACATTCGTGTTGTTCTGCTTAGAAAAGATTCCAGAAATTTGACGGTACGTCCAAATTTGACCTGGAGAGTATAGAGGTGGGAGCGACTTGTTGATCTTGTATCGCGTGTTGTCATGTGTCTACAAGGAATCTAGCAATTTCGTTAGAACAACGGCCATGGAAATAACGATAGAAGAGTGAGAGACAACTGACATTCCGTCGATGCTCCAGAGAGTCAAGACCCTCAGAGATTGAGGGATCGCCAATAAGCTTAATAGCTTTACGCTGGACTTTGTCTAACGCGGACAGTGCGTTGTGTCTGGCCCCTCCTCAAATATGGGAATTATATTCAAGTCTAGGCCTAATGTGGGACTTGTAGATCTTTTGCGATCCATTTGGTGGAAAAAATCTCGACAAAACTCGGATAACAGCAAATTAGTAACTCCGAAACAGTTTAGATGTTTTATGATCGAGAATCGGTTTTAAACTGAAGGAAATAGCAAATTCGGGGTAGCCGCGGTCACAAGGAGCGCGCGGAAACACCGTGAGCGAGCGTGCTCAATGCTCTATTGCTCAATAACCGTGATGAGTTTACCCAAATCCTTTGAAAATAACATTCCTAACATCTTCCAAATGAGTATTATGTAAACAAAAAAAAAGATTTTTTGCAACTTCATACGTAGACGACCCCCTTAACAAAGAATCCAAGCTTCGATATCTTTCGTTATTGTCGTCCTCTAGATCTCTTACCTAAAAGAGCTTTCAAAGTTTTGCCTCATTAAGAGGACTTATCAATGTGCTTCATATCGAAGACTTTCTTCGGTTGACGGCTAAATACCGCCAAAAGATTGACTGCCTAAATATGAGATTTCTATCAAAAAATATATATCGTTGATCCAACCCAAAGAAATAAATGCGATGACAAGAATAAAAATAGTATAAATTTTTTTATTTATTTATTTGTTAAACAAAAAAAACGTTATAATTTCTGCTAGAATGTTCTTCTAGCAGGATTTAATTCAGACTGGCTCAGAACAATAAAATGTTACATTTTTACAAAATTTCTAGGAAACAAAATTATTCTGGCCTACTTAATAACGATGCCTTAATGGATTAGCATTTAAACTTAAAAGTCCCCCTCAATACTTACAGATAAGGCTAATTTTTTTTAAGGAGTATTCATCTCGAAGGTAGGTATTTCCCCCACATACTTAAGCCAAGAGTATAAATCGCGTCTAAGCGATCCTCTGGCCCTCTCCACAGCTATCTGCCTGAGTCTAAGGCTCTCTTATTCAACTACGTCTGACAGAATTTCTTTCACACCAACACCAATTCAAGACTGTGTGACATTTCTTGTTGTGCCATTACAAAACCTTACGTATAGCTCTCTGATGAGGGAGTTTTGTGGGGGATACTTATATAGTACTTCTAACATGAATTTAAAATGGCATTTCAGAATAAAAATATAAATGTGAGTTAAATTGAACTCGAACATATAGTTAGGCGCATTCTTTCTTTTGATGAAAAATCGAAGCAACTTTTCAACTAACTCATGCTGCTCAAAGCCCCATACTTGCGCACCGTAACACAAAACGGATCTTGAAACGGAGTTAAATAGTGTAAACTTACTAGAGTGTTTAAGTTCCTCTTTCTGAATAAAGTTTTTCCAAGTTAAATTAATAGCCGTTTTTGCCGCTTTGTAGGATGAATGGTAAATGAGAGTTTTGGGGTTAAGTATATTTTCAGGTAAGTTTACTCTTTAACGACCTCAATTTGTTCACCGTTATATAACCATGTTTTCATTACCTCTTCTTGAACCACCCCCTCGCTGTAAAATCATTATCTTAGACATTTCCAAACCCCATAAGCGGCAATAGTCCTGAAGGCTATTTAATCATACATTTTTTCAGGTTCATCAGAAAGAACAACGATCTCATCGGCGTATTTCAGGACTTTCAGATCGACGTCCTCGATTGTAATCCCTACTTCCATGAAGTCCTCTAAGTCATTGATTTTGTTTGTTTTTTTTTTATACGATGTGGCCAAATCCTAGGGGACAACCCTTTGATGCGTTAGCATGGTTTTGGCCGGAAGGGAATTATGGTAAGGGAAATGAGGAAACTTGAGTCTTGTTTTGCATTGCTGCGAGCTAGATAACAGTCCAGAGACGGAGTGGATTATTTTTTTTTTATTTCTTAATAAAAGCTGACGGGGTCATCTGGTCTCGAACCCCGGACCCATGAGATGTTGGTCTTGCCGCTTAACGTATTGATCCAACTCCGTCTTGTTGGTGTATAACGAGAACAGCAACGGACTTAAAATACAACCCTGCCTGACCCCCGATTTCGTCCGAAAATTACTGGATAAATACTCTCCGTTCCATACATGAGAAGAGGTCCTTTCATAAAGTTTCTGCAAAACTCGTACCAGTTATACGGCTTGAAAATTACACCCCGTTGAATAGTATCAAACGCAGCTTTGAAATCAACGAAAAAGACATATACCTTTTTAATTTTATTTGATTGCCTAAGTTTTATTACATTTTATAAGCCGACAATTTTATCCATCTTAGGGTAACATGCTTGGCTTTATTTTAAGATATGATGACCCTTTTCACAAAAGGCTAATCAAATATACAGCATACTGACAAAAAGCTTGGCTATGGTTTCAATAAAGGAAATTCACCGATAATTCTCCGCTCCGTGGATGTTTTTTTTTTAATGTAGTGGGAAAATTATTGAACTCGTGAATGAATGCGGTACTTCCGAATTATCATAGATAAAATTAGAATATTCGACTATTTTTGCTAGGAAACATTCCAGAGCATAATGAGCATGCGATAATCTGAAGTTGTTGACCCTATTCTAAACCCAATATGGCGTATGCCCCAAAATGGCAGATCATCTTTTTCTTTACAACCCCCTTGACAAGTATAACACGACAAACTATCTGACGTCATTATAAATCTAATATGGCGGACGCTGCAAGATGGCAGATGGTTTTAGATTTTTAAGTAAGGACAACAATGAATAAAAAACTAAAAAACTGTAAAATACTTGTAAGACGAGGCTTTCGTACCTTGGAAGGTCGCTGATTTCTAAAAAAAAAAGAACTGTGCTAGTTAGGGACATCGTTTTATTTTTTCTGTAATATTTACATAAAAATCTATCAACTCTAATTATTTCAGATTTTTCACTTTGAAAACTTCGGATATACATATAGGGGAAATTGTATTTTATCATAAGTCGAAAACTACGCGGTATGAAAGGAAACCATTTTACAATAAAAATAAAAATATTTTTTAAATTTATTCAACTCCAATAAAGATGTATATAAGGATGGAATAATGCTTATTTAAAACTATTCAAAATTTCAGGTAAATAGTATAAGTAGTTGCTAAAATAAGCAGCTGTGACAGACAGACGAAGTCGCCATAAGAGTTCCTTTTTTTCATTTTGGTACGGAACCCTAAATACTGAAAAAGAACGCTTTTATAAATATACTAAAAAGAAAAAACCTTCTTTTTTTTTCTTATCTAATAACAAATATATTTATATAGATTATTAAAACTAAATTTATTAATTTATATAGATTATTAAAACTAAAAGCTTTGAACGATAAAAGGTACGGTAGATATTGTTTCAATAGGCCTTGGGTAATATGAACATTGTTAATACATTATATTATACATAGGTATACATTTATTATATGTTGAGTATTAATTAACTCGGGTATTTTAAGTTTTTTTAAATACAAATTATTAAATGTTAAAATCTTGCAAGATAACACGGTGGCACACACATCAGAAATGATAAAAATTACTTTAAATTAACACAAATAATTGCAAATTTGTTTTAATACATCATAAATTATTTTGAAAATATTCTAAATAAAATCTATGTATAAAAGAAGCACTTACATCTCGTTTGCAATAAAATTTTTCACACCTTTGTAGGAAAAAATAAACGCGGCGTATTTCCAAAATTTAACAAATATGCCACTTTTTTTGTAATGCCTATTAATAAAAATGTTCGCCCTATTTTGAGTTCTTGTAAACTTGCAACCTAATTTTGAAGACACTTCTCTCACTTGTTGTTGTTTCTACTTTTACATCAAAGCACTCAAAATATAGCGCACACTAAACGAAAAAAAACGCAACGAAAATGCGAGCAGAAATTGAACCGAAAACTGGCTGATCTGATCTGATAGAACAGAACAGAACAAATGAAGAAAACTGAGGAATTTACGTAGCCGTACACGACTCGCTAATATATGATTGGAACACACACTGAATGCAATCAGTGATAGGCTTATTTGTGAACAAAGTCATACCAACACCAGACGTGAACTGACGAAACAATTTTGCTCAATTTAATGAAGGAAGCGATGTTGTGAGGGGGAATAAGAAGAAAAAGAAAATACGAAATTCCTGTTAAGAATAGAAACGCCAAAAATACCAAAAAATAATTTTTTTTGGAGAACATTTTTATTCCCGGTGAGGGAAACCAAGTTAGAAAAAAAAACAAATTTCGCGTGCAAAAACAGGTAATTTTACACAATTAATTTAGCCCTAAATTAAATTAAAAACTACTTTTTAGGAAACCGTAAAAAAACGGTATACACATTTCGGCGGATAGTTGAAATATTTGTTTTAGTAGGAAAAAAAAAGTCGCAGAAATAGTACAAAATTAATGGGTTACCGGCGGAAATAAGGAACGGCGGCGCGTATGTAGTTCTTGTTTTACATACAAAATCTACAGGAACAATGAAACCGGCAACTAGTGATAGCGACAACTATCCCAACGACAAAACGGCTAGAAAGACAATTTTGGACTGTTGGGAAAAATTCGGAATCATCAAATTAAGGTGTTTCATATCGCATTTTGCATGTGATGAAAATGATGCTTCGAATGTTTGTTGGGCTCGAAATAATTTCGAAATTAACAGCAAATTATGTAAGTGTGTTGTATTGCGTTGTCCCGATGAATTTGGATAGTGTGTGCGATGAGCTTATTTTCGAGCTTTTGAGTTATAAAAATGTTTAACAGAAAACTGAAATGAATCATTCATTTCAGTGTGCTTTACACGACGTCTACCGGGCGGTTAGTAAACAAAATTTATAAAAAGACCCGATGAGAAAGAAGCAAAATAAGCAAAAAGCAAAATAAAACCCAAAAGGATGACCAAGAAGTGAAATCTTGCTTTGTCATTGTTTCCGTGTTTATTTTAAATGTCGATGGCCACATATTGCAACATCGAAAACAACATACAAAACACCTTGCCGCTGCTGCACTTTGCAATCACAAAAACTGCATAAGTTCATGCCGGCACAATGTGAACCAAAAATAAACTCTTCTTTAATAGTTATGCAACGATTTAGGGTAAATGGACGGAGAAGAGGAAGGAACATTTTATTGAGTTCGGTTTCAAATTTGATTGATGTGGGAGGATGCAGTTTTACATTACTCCTTCAAGAATATTGAATCAATACGACATCACCTTCGTTCAGTAAATCAAATCAGCTGAGCATGGTGAAATGTCCGAAAATCTGTTTATTTTCTGTTTTAGTGGCTCATCCGGTAACAGGAAATGAGAAATGCAATAACGGCCTATTTTGGTTTAGTGATTTATTTTTTAAATTTAATTTCCTTTCTATCTTTTCATTTTTCTATTTTTATGAGAGTTACCTTTCTTGAAATTAGCCTGTGTGAAACCGAAATTGAATTCGTGGAATATTAGGGTGTTTCTTCCGGGGGACCCGGTTGCCAAAAATGTCAACGGCAAAATTTCATCTCGGAGTTCCATCATGGACGCCATACTGACTGCATGTGTTTGGACAGCCCGCTCTGCAGATTAAATAATGTTTAATCTGCTAGAGTGGCGTTAGTACTGAATGCGTGGGGTCTTTGTGGGGTGACATTGGAACTCATTCAGAACAAGTCATACTTCAATATATAAACTCATAAGTTCCTTTAAATCGTTCAAGAAGTGAAATTTCTAATTACAAGTGATCGAAATCTACCGTTATCTATAAACACGCGGTCATAAAGCCGCGTTAATATCTAAAATTCTTAAATAATCGCTACTCGCACGAGTTCTTCCCTGGTTTTGTCCTGTTGCAGGGGGAACCGTTCTTTAATGTGGCCGGTAATACAGTTTATTCTAAGGCTGGCCAGGTGTAAATCGTCATTAAGTGTTTAATGTAACGGGATTTGCTGTGCATTTACCGTTCTGGGAAGAAGAAGAAGAAGAAAATTTCATCTCAATTTGATATGTTAACTCGTGACGAGGTTAAAGTTTAAAAAAATTGCGATTTTTAGCAAAAACAAATTAAAGTTGTTCCTCCATAAAATGGAAACTATATGTCCTACAAACCTTACTTTTATGAAATTTCATTGAAGTGAAGTTTTATTTTTATTATTTGTTTGCTTAAAGTTACGGATTTCGTGGTATTTAGCATTTTCAGGTTTTAATATGCACACGCATGCAGTCGTATACAAACAAGTTTTACCGACATTTAAGATTATCCATAGAAATGCTTATCATGTTCAAATTCTCAAATCAAGTACAGGTAAATTCTCAGTATTGTCACTATTGTGAAATCAAGTAAATAAAACTGCAAACGAATCCCACCCTTAAATTTCCAGGTAATCAGATATTGTAAGCTGGTGAGTTCTTTTAAAGAATTCGGATTTTCAATAAAACTAAAAATCAGTCTATGTTTAAATTTATTATTATTTTTTATTTTGTTTTTTTGAAAAATTCATTAACTCACGCCGGTTAGTACTTGTGTAGGGATGGGGGATCGAACTGAGAAAATCGATTCAGTACGGATCGATCTGTAATTTTTTCCGATTTCGTAGATCGATTAATCGCCTTAAAAGGATCGATATCCATAGATCGAATAGATCGATTCAGTTTATTTTGATATTTCAATTTATTTCAGCATTTTGAAATTGCAAGTAATTAAACATGTTTCTACATATAAAAATATAGGATCATTATTAAACCAATTTATTCAATAAAAGAAAACATCCTTTGTAGCTTACAAATCTTGGGTATTTCAGAAATGTTGCTTATTTAATCGGAAAACAATTTGCGATTATGGAGCAGAGTCTTTTTTGAAAATACTCAGTCTTCACTTAAGGATTACAACTAAAAATGTACACCCGAAAAGTAAAAGAGAAGCACAACTTTTGTGCCGCGTATTTGCAAGCGCAAACATATTTTTACTAATATCACATGTCCCAGAAACCTTCCAGGAATATTTTGAAAATACGTCCCCAAGGCATTTCTCTGTCTGATTTCAGAAGCGATCTCAGGACATTTTATAAGTGTGTACGAAGAACATTCTCGTAAGTTTTCTGGGAAGGTTTCTGGTCTTAGCGCTAAAAATTTATATCTTGGGGACGTTTTTTGAAAATATTCTGGGAATGTTTTATTCTTTGGTTTTAAACGGAAATCACCGCAAGTTAAAGTTGACAGTTCACCTTTATCTTCCTCCCTGTCTTCACCTTGAGAGAAACATGACTACCTCTCAGTTGAAAATTTCAAAATGGACGCAGTTATGGTTTACTATTCAAGTGCTAATTGTGATCGAAAACACTTACACACTTTTCATATGAAAATGTTTTAATAAAAGGCTATGTAAGATTTTAAAGAACGCAAAATAAATTCTTCGTCTTTTTAATTTATTGTGGAAAGGTTTTTTACACAATTCACTGTTGCTTAAATGTCTAATCCATATTATTTTAAAAGTGTAAAATCTGCCAAATTTGAGACTTTATATTAAAAAAACTATTAATAAGTGTCAAATCTTTGATAGAGTAAAAATGGGCAGAACTCAGGAGATTAAGATCTACGTCGCATCTATGTGTATTCCACATGAGTTTCTTACTAGGATTATACGTGGCAGTATATATAATTGTCTATTCCACTAGTTATTTTCTACTTTGTTGATGTGGCAAATCCGCGTAAACGGAGTTGGATCAATTCGTTGAGCGGTACGACCACCATCCCATGGGTCGCAGGTTCGAGACAATGTCTCCCAGTGAGCTTTTATTAAGAAATTAAAATAATCCACTCCGTCTCTGGGCTGTTCTCTAGCTCGCAGGAATGCAAAAACAAGACTTTCAAGTTTCCTCACTTCCCTTACCCTAATGCTCTTCCGGCTTTAGTCACGTGGGATAAAAAAAACTACTATAATATGCATGACATGTAGGATGTCGGTGTACAAATTTCAACTAACTTTCGAAGCAATTTCAAGTTGCATCGTGTATTCCAAAACTAATTTGTATAAAAACTTAAAATCGAATATTCGAATATCACTTATTTTAGATTTTTCTTTAAATAACTTATTTCTTTCTCATTGTGGAATCACCAAACCAGAAATAAAACATAACAAGCCACCGAAGACAAAATCATGCAGTAGTACACAGTTAACACTAAAATATTATAGCGATCACAAGCGCATTCACCTAACAATTAAGATTCTTTTAAATTTTTTTACATTTGTCGGATTATTACACAAATGAAAGATAAAATGCAAAAAAAAAATCAGGAGTTAGCTTGTGTTTTTTGGTACTTCTTAAATAGATCGAAATCGGAAACAAATAAATCGATTCGAGCTGAATCGGTCCCACGTATAATCGATTCAAAAATCGGCAGATCAAAAAGGCTTAAAGATCGATCTCTTGAGATCGAATCGAAGATCGCCCATCCCTACTTGTGTGAGCGATCCCCACCCTCACGTCGGGAAAAATAAGGAAAACAACAAACAAGACAGTCTTTTTCGCATTCATTGCTTAAAAACGTATTGGCTAACTTCCCCTTAGACAAAGTGTATATTATATACCATCTGATCAAATTTGACCCGGACTGGTTGAAAAAAACAACATTTTTATGTATTTTAATACAAATTTTTATTATTGCCTTCAAGATAGGCTCCTTTCGACCCAATACAAGCGTGCTAACGATTGATCCAATTTTCCATACACTTTTTATAGGCCTCGGCCTGGCTGACATTTAGTTCCTTCAGCGAATTTCTTTTTATGGCCTCAATTGACTCATGGCGCGTTCCCCGGAGCGGATATTTAAGTTTCGGGAACAGGAAAAGGTCACAGGGAGCCAAATCAGGTGAATACGGTGGTTGAGGAATGACTTTTGTTTCGTGTTTGACCAAAAATTCACTCGCAATCAGGCTGAATTCACTTCGACTACATTCATAGATTTTCTTAACTTGTATGATATAATTATGCACACAACGAAGGTAAGGCGCCAGTTGGGCAACATAAATACAATGTAGATAAACCAAAAACTGCACCTTCGTAGTTCAATAATAAAAGGGATCTCTAAGAAATAAAATTTCATTCCGCCAAATAACCAAATGAGGCGCCAGTCTAAAATGAGATTACGCGAAGAGGTAAAGTACGCTGTCTTCACAAAACGAAGGGAAAAACCCAAATTCGTAGTTCCTTAAAAAAAAGGGATCTTTAAGTAATACATTATCATTCCGCCAAATAAACTCATAAGGCGCCAGTCTAGACTAATATTATGCAAAGAGGTAAGATACGCAGACTGATGGAGAAGTTAGACTTCTTAGAAATGTTCGATCTCGCAGTTTAAATAGCGTCGCATGTTAAAATAAGAGTTCAGTCTTCAAGATAAGTCTGTAGTGAAAATTAGATAGTAGTAAAAATTAGTGTAGTGAAAATTAGATAGTAGAGAATAAGATATGGTGAGTACAATTCTAGATAATTTGCAAGTGGTCTAGGTAATTCTAAGAGGTCTACGTAAGTAGCATAGTTGAATTACCGGGTGACCGTTCTTATATATTAGGCCTAGTAATTGTGTGTGATGATCCTCCGGGTGACTTGTGTTATAGGTCTAGGAGGCAGTCCGTGTGTTTGTGTAAATATGTAGAGTTGCTGAGACGTAGTCTCACATGTTATTTTCTTTTATTTCAGAACATAATAGTGTGCAAGGGTGTGCCGAGGCGTAAATATAAAAAGTATTGGATTCTTTCCAGTCGTGTCTAAATTCTATGATCGTAGGAAGTATCCAGTTAAAAAAAAGATATATTAAATAAAGTCTTGTTTTGAAAATTCTTTCTAAACTCTATGATAAATTTATAGTGTATAATACTACCTCTGCAAAAAACTCAACAGGAAACGCACCTGTAGAAAGGTTCCATTCGACATTAGCAGAATTAGTAAGAATAATCTATAGTCAAAACAATAAAAAGCCTATCAACGAAATAATCGACGAGGCAGCAATCACTTACAGTAATACAATCTATTCGACAACAAAATTAACACCCTTTGAACTAATTGCCGGGCATTATAACAAAACCAATCCCCTTTCAGTTAGAGAGAACTCTCAAACAGCACAAGACTATATAAAACAACATACAAAAGAATATAAACACCTTGCGGAATTAGCCTATCAACGTAGCTTAAACTGCAAACAGAATAAAATTAATAAATTAAACACTAATCGCAAGGAACCACCTAACAACGAACCCAACGAAGTAATTTACGAGTTTGAAAACAGGAGAAATAAGTTAGCCCCAAGATTTCAAGAGCATAGGGTTACTACTAACAATAAAGTTACAATTAAGACAAATAAACGAAAGGTTCATAAGCAAAAACTTAAACCTAAACGAAAATTTACAGGCACATCAACTACTCTCAATACACGACCTAAGCAACAATCAAGGACTTTTACCTCTTTAAATGGGCAATGCTAGACCATTCAAAATTAATACACATAGTTAACCTAACTGGATACGAATATAATATGAAAATAATAGGAAAAAAACATAGATGCATTGGTTAATAATCTCATAACTCAAAATGAATTTAAACCAATTGTAACTATTATACAAAAGAAATACGTTAATTTTAGGAAACAACAAGAGTCCTAAATACGAAGAAATTGTATCAAAAATGATAAAAGACTTCCAAAATCTGGGATGTTTGGTGAACTACAAATTGCACTTCCTTCATTCACATCTGGATTGGTTTCCTGAAAATCTTGGAGATTATCGCGAAGAACAAGGCGAACGATTTCATCAAGATATGAAGGTAATAGAACAGCGATATCAAGGAAGATGGGATGAAAACATTATGGCCGATTTTTGTTAAAAAGAGAAACGAAAAATAGAGGGACTAAACGAAAGCTTAACCCTTTGCATAGATCTTTTGAAGATAAGAGAACACGTTACAGCAACAAAAATAAGTAAGAATGATTTATAGATATCGTTTTCTTTTGTTTAGAAAGTAGAGTATTCTACACGTTTTATTGCATTCTCAATCTTATAGGCTGTTCTCTCATCTCTCAGTACATAAAGTAGATGGATAGATGGGTGGATGGGTGGGTTTTACAGGTGGTACAGGTGGCTGAATAAATATGCAATAAAGATGAACTCATAAATGGGTGGGTGGATAAGAAAATGGATCCAGAACTCTGAAACACGAATTACGCCATGAAAATGGCGTTTTTAAGCATTTTGATCTATTTTCTGTTTTTGAATGAAGTTGGACCAGCTTGTCTGACTCTATGATGATAAATTGGAATTAAACGAGTGAAAAATTATACGTCTAGTGAGCTGGAAAAAAATACATGGAAATATGGGTCTGAATACCAGATCCGCTACATTTTTTTTTGTGGGGCTGTGTAATTTTAACATTTCTCCTTTATGGTTGCTGTAAATTAAAAAATATATATAAATGACAAAAAACCTAAAGACATCCATCCCATGATCATATATCCCAAACCAGAAGAACCACTAACCCTAACCGATCCCACAACTTCATTTATGTGGCCCAGTCCGTGTCAAATTTGATCAGATGGTATGTATATATGTATGTATGTATGTATGTATGTATGTATATATGTATATATATAATATATATTATCTTTGACCATTAAATACACCAGTGAAGTTCATTTAGTGTATTATTTTCCTTTACACGACAATGGAACCATGTTCAATTTCTCCAGAATCAACGAGCATGATTTTAGGGCAGAAGAACACGATTCATTTAATTGGCCACATGTCTTACTAAATCACTGGCAGCAAGTTACCTTGTAATTGCCAAGTCTTACGCAGTTTATTTTATAATTTGCGCCAATTCAAATGGAACAACAAAGAAGCTGAAAGATTTACAATACGGGAAGTTCTACTTTTTTGTGAGAAAGATACCAACCAGACATATGAAAGAAAGTGTGTTGCAAAGCTGGAAAAACTGTATGATAAGTGATATAGATATTTTTAAAAACTCCCATAGTGGGTGGTCTAAGCTACACCAAACGGAAAAAACAGGTATTAAAGATGGAAATATCAGTCATAAAATAAGTAATCCGGACCAATTAAAAAACCAACAGCCCAGACGTGATTATAAAGAATTCATACGACGAATTTATACGACGCGACGTCCTCCGCAAAAAGATATTTCTCTTAGAGAAATAAGGTATTGAAGATATTTCGCTATTTCTAAAGAATATTTATGTAAAAGCTTGGTGCAACGCCCCCACTTTGGTCCCCAGTCAAGAGTTACAATTATTAAAATCTATTGTAAAATACCGGCAAATTGATAAAGAGGTTGTAGACCAAGTACTGTCTAAAATGATAAACCATCTGTGGTATCTCAACTCGGAGCAAGTTGCATTTTCATTGTCCATTGATACTTCAGGAAAAAAATTTAAATGTGGAAAATTAACGTCCGAAATAAAGTATGATAAAGATGACTGTGATGACAGGGATGTAAAAATAACACTCAATCAATAAGTTGAGAATTTATTAGACAAAGAAATTTATTTTTTTGTTTCTCCTAGAACTTTTGTAAGAAATTTGAAATCGATACAGAATTTTCAAATACTGATCCTGATCTAAAGTGTGCAAATTTACATTACAACAAATAGTAGGAGGTTTGAAGGTTATTAATGAAACGGGTGAAAGTGGGATAAAATTAATCCAAGACTTCAATTCCTGTTTGACGAGGTATACACCGACTTCTCTCGAATCCAAAGACCTTTTACTTGACGAAGTTAAGATTTTGAAGAAAATCTCTACCTTGACTGATAGTTTTTCAATTGGTCCTGACGGTTTCCCTGCCTCACTCGTGAAAAGATGTGGTTCCGTTCTTGCTCCTATTTTGTGTTATTTATTTAATCTCTTAACTCGTTGCGGTGTTTTTCCGAAAGCTTGGAAAACCTCATTAATTATTCCCCTTCACAAAAAAGGTGATAAATGTGAAATCTCGAACTAAAGACCAATTGCTAATCTTTGTTGTATATCCAAGATTTTTGAGGCACTTATTTGCGATATTCTATACTTGCACTGCAAGCCGTTTTTGCAGCCGTTTCAACATGGCTTCATTAGGGGTAAGTCAACTACCACCAATTTATTGGAATTTTCAAACTTCTGTATTTCTGCAATTGAAGTTGGTAAGCAAGTTGACTGTATTTTTACTGATTTCAGCAAAGCTTTCGATAGCATAAATCATAGAATTCTTATTCTCAAACTCTCCCTTCTTGGGGTTTCGCGAGTTTTTGTAAATTGAATTCATTCGTACTTGTCTGAACGCACTAAGAGGGTTTCTTTTCGTGGAGCTCTATCTGATGTAATTTTCAACAATCCCAGTGTACCACAGGGCTCCCACCTTGGCCCATTGTTATTTATAATTTATATCAATGATAAGATAAGATATTTCGCACTGTGTCTGACAATGCCGATTGCCTACTCTTAAATTCTGACTTGGACGCCTTTCAGAATTGGTGTTCCATTAACGACCTTCCCCTAAATATTAGCAAGTGTACATCTATGTCTTTCTCACGAAAAAGGTCTCCATTTCAATATAACTTTACCATAGAGGGTTGTCCTTTAACAAGAGTTACTAAGACTAAGGACCTGGGTGTTTGGCTCAATTTTCTTTCCAGGACCATTTTGATGCCATAGTCAACAAGGCTAATATGACTCTTGGTTTCGTGAAGAGATGGTCAAGGGAATTTGATGACCCTTACATTACAAAGCTCTTATATTGCACTTTTGTCCGGCCTATTCTGGAATATGCCTCTCCAGTCTGGTCACCGCTCTATGTGTCACATATCAATCGCATTGAAACTGTTCCACGGAGGTTCGTTAGGTTTGCCCTTCGAGGCCTTCCTTGGAATAACTCCCTTATATTACCTCCTTATGCTGATAGACTTAAACTCCTGCACTTGGACACACTTGAAAAGAGACGCCGTAACGCCGGGATCCTTTTTGCTTTCGACTGCATTCGTGGGTCCATTGATTCTTCTGTTCTCTTGGGTCGTTTTGGCATATCGGTTCCAGCTCGCTCCCCGAGGAGGCAGGACTTTCTTCGGTTACCTTTTCATCGTACTAATTATGGATTGAATGAACCTATAACGTCGATGTCGCGATTTTTTAATTCCGCTTTTGATCGCATTGATTTTCATCTATCGCGAAATCATGTGAGGAGTCAGCTTTGTTGAGGTTACTTTTTACTTTACAATTTATGTGCTTTCTGTTTTTATATACCTTTTATACACTTTAGCACTTTTGCTTTCTGAATATATTATATTTTGCGAATTCTCTTCTTGTTCTTTGTTTTTATATGATTTGTTATAGTGTTTTTATTTAGTTTTTGTTTAGTTTTTTTATTTAGTTTATTATTTAGTTCTTTTTTGCAGTAATCAGCACATTGATGAAATATTGTAAATGAATAAATGAATAAATAAATAAATGACAGAAGACGAAGAACAACGGCAGTTTCTGTTACAAGTTGTATCAGAGACATCTTTCCTGACTCTTCAAAAGCTACCTTATTTAACACATTATCACCCTTAATCTCAAGACTGCAAAACTTAATAATTTAATAATATGTAAAATTCAATAATATAATTAATAAAATGCATTTAAAAATTTTTTTAATATTTGCATATCTTCTTTGCTCTTTTTTCGTCTAATTCCTTCATTTTTAATTTGAATTTTGTTTGAAAACACCTCCAAATAAACTCTTTTTAATGTGCAAACGATAAGAAGTAAAATGTAATTGAATGTCGTGATGTTTTTAGACTTTTTCATGAAAAATCACTTTTGAATCTATGCGCCACGACCTGACCTAAAAAATTAGAGATAATCTATCAGTTTTAGCAAAGAAATAATACAAACAAAACTTCGAGGCAACAAAACTTTCTATAAAATGAGATAACAATTAGGTTTCTAAGAGGTAGGGTTCCATTTTATAGAGCAAAAACTTCAAAACTGAACTGCAACTTTCCCAATCATATTTTCTACCCAATTGGCAACTTTAAAGACGGTCCCCTCAGTAAAAATTCGAACATTGATTTCTTGTGACCAGAATATCCATTATATTCTACAAAGCACAGACATAGTGTAATAGCAAAGATGCTGGCCGACGCTGTTTTTGCCAGATATCGACAAACAGTAAATACACCAATATCTTTATGACACTTTAGTTACCATAAAACCAATAGTAACAGTTGAAGAGTTACAGAGTTCCGTACCAACAAGGAATAATTATAGTTTTTGTCCGTTCGCCCATCCGTCTGCTTGTAGGTCCCATCCTCTCATTAATGAACCTATTAGGATAAATGTTGGTATACGAAAGTTACCAAAATAACAGGCGAGAAGTTCAAATGGTGTAATTGATGAAAAATGCATAAGTTCAATATTTTGAACAAAAATGCTTTCACCAATGACATCTTTTCCAAACAATTATTAAGGAAAAGAAAAATTACGGCCTTCATGGGGGGTTTGATGCCGATGTCGCGTACTGTAAGGAACTATCTGTGCAAATAGCCCGGAACGATTGAATATTCAATTGAGTACAAACAATACACATTGGCTGCATTCATGTACACAAAATCTCTTGCCAAGCTCGGCGTAAAGCAAAGTCTTGGTCAATGGATAGTAAGTATGCTAAAGGCAAGGATAATCTAGTCCTAATGTGGAATCACGCCTTCCGCGGGCGGAACACTCCAAGGATGGTAATGGTCACGAACAAAGTCCTGTTGAGACTTGAGCAGGGGAAGTCAAAGCTGTCGCCTTCCAGGGATGACTCCCTCCGTCATCAGCGAGATTACGAAGGATGACCTGAAGTAGGTGAGTATTTAGTCCAAAGCTCTCAATATTCCTTAATGCCATTTGTTTAGGTTTAATCCTGGATCCCATACTGAATAGAGAACATATAGAAGTGCGTAAAAAAGGCATGTATAGTTCTCTATGCGTCCAAACGTATCTTTGAGAAAACACGGGGAATGCAACCTAAGGTGACGCTGTGGTTATACGCAGCGGTGGTACGTCCAATTCTTACTTACGGATCATTGTTTTGGTGGCCTATGATGAGTAAGGCATATAACCAGACCAGAAAACCGCGTGCATCGACAGTACCAATGCCCTCATGTGCTGCTTCACCTGCTTCCCCCTTATTACCAGATCAAATTCAGACTCAGTGAATCTGGTTCCTGGGTTGCTAACCCCTATGGCGTAGCAACACCCTCAGCTTAACACCTAGACGACTAACCGATACCGCAATTGACTGCATTACGCCCGTTATAAATTTAAAAAAAGATTGATAGGTTAAAGAAGAATGACGGAACCGGTCAAAAACGTTAATACCGTACTATGCATTGATGACTCACTTGCCATATCTTCAAGAGTAGTGCAGGACTGTGTAGAGTTACTGGCCTCCTTCGGTAGTTAGTTTACCGTAACCCTGCACTGTGTTCCCGGGCAAAGGTACATTGCAGGAAACGTGATGGGCGACAAACTCGTCAGAGAGGGCGATGTGCTGTACCGTGGCAATGTTGAAGATATTACTATCACACTGGGCTCCCAAAAGAAGAAACTCTTTCCGCATTACCTAGCGTTAGTAAACTCCATTTTGTAATAGAAACAAGATATGCTCAACAGACCAAAAGCTGTTATTGCGGAAATGACTACGGTCTATACGGGCCAGTCTTATAGATGAACATGCAGCTAGGCTAGACGCCTCTTATAATACGCACTGTCGCAGTTGCGACAATATGACCGAAAAAGAAACCATTATTTATCTTTGAAAATGTTTGGCTAGAGTCAGAAAGAGGGCTCTGGGAAGTACTTTCTTGAAAACCTTAAGGCAATCTCTGCGGTAAAGATTAAAGAACTAGTTAAATTCTTAAATTCCTCTAATTGCATTTAGCTCTTTGTATTATTTCTTAAAAACCAGATATCTCCTCGTAGTGAGTTTGACCACGATTCTACGATTTTTTGCTGCTTTCCTATAAAACATATTTAAGTCCCGTATGTTGGCGTGGCAGAGTGCAGTAATGTCTCATGAAGTGAGCTATTGTCAATGACAATCTCTTTCTCTATCTAGTTCCCGTAACCCTTTGTGGGGCATGGGGCGGGAAAAGAACTTCACCCGATTCGAGATAACGGCTGCAGGTGGACCTATAGCACAATTTAAAGTGGATTTCGAACCACTGACATTTTCTCTAAAATCCCCATGTATTTATAAGAATATTCGTCATCTTATTACGCTGAAACGTTACAAAACTTCCCGGCAGGCTGTGACTTACAACAGATATAAAAAAGTGTTTCCTCTAGAAAATTTTGGAGCACTAAACTTGGCTTGGGTATGTAGCATCGTGCTGATTGTTTAAGTCTTTATTTAGTTGTGTAATTCCATTTCAAATCATCCAGCCAAAAATTAATATTAAACCTATGGTCTCAGATTTTTGTGATTTTTTATTATTTGCTCCATTTAACATTCTTATTAACTATGTAATAAATTATTTTGATATCTTGAATACTTTTTGAGATATTAATTTGTATGAATGTAATTAGCAATTTTTATCATATCACAATGACGTTTTGACAAAAGTGGTCAGAATAAGATAAAATACATTAAGTAACATATCTATTAAATGGTGCACTCATTATCAGCACAAACCTAAGATTCATAAATTGAAGGAAAAACATAAAATTCTAAAATGATTTTTAAAATAAAAGACGCTGAAGTAACCAAATTATTATTATTTTTTAAATAATCCTTAAAGTATGAACTTATAGGTTCTGGAATAAAACTGATGGTCTTTTGACTGTCAGTATATATAACTAAGCAGGAAAAGATTGGGTTTCACTAGGGGTGGTTCTCGATACACTTGGAGAGTTGGGTTTATTTTTAATAAATACCCTATATTTATATTTATTAAATAAGTAGCAGTTAAACTGCTTTCACAAAAACAATTATCTAGACTAGGGTGAAATGTTATCCCTTTCTGCACACAATATTCTTTCATTTCGTTGGACAAATAATCTCTCCTATTATCAAGATATAAATTTACTAATTCGCTCCTTTTCTACACGCTTTCTTACCAGTAGACAGCACCTCCATCTCGGTAAACCTTACAGTTCTGACACATAATTATTTTTTAGCTTTTAAAACATCATCTTATGTTAAATAAAACCGTTTAACTTTAAATTGTTTTAACCCATTTAATTTTTCTTTATAATGAACGCCAAAACATCATCAACAGGAATCATAAAGCCCTTGCTTTCATCATTTGCGACAGGTTTCCATTTCCACACAGTCAAACGTCTGGAGAGCTGTTCTTATTCAATAACACTTTAGACTTCTGATGTCGCCACCCGCTCTAATTAAGACTTCGTAAGTTTTCAGAATTACAATTTAATACTCTACGATATCCTTGTAATATATCCCTTCGTGTACATGAACTCTGATTATACCCATCAGTGATGGTCTAAACGAGAACTGTACAAGAAATCAAAGGCCACTTTACAACAGGAAATTTAATTATAGTCCCGACGTATATCCTTTGTAGCAAATATTGTAAAAATGGATTAATAGTTTAAGAAGCTTTATAGCAGGAACGTAAAATACATGTATGTGTAAAGCGAAAATGGAGAAGCAACAGATAAATGCATTAGTCCCCCACCAGTACGATAAAATGTCATTTCCAGCTCCATCGAAACTGAGATGTGATAATATTTATTTTTTTTAAATTGTTCTTTTGTAATTAAGGCATACCTGACGTTTCCATTTCGTGCGCTTTTTTGGATCAATTTTGGCCTCCCTACTCCCATGTGCTCCACTTTTCCCTTTCCTTTATTGGAACTCGATTTGGTAATTATACACTTTCGCGGTCACTTGGTGTTTTTTTTTTTTAATACAATGTGGCCAAATCCTAGGGGACAACCCTTTGATGCGTTAGCATGGTTTTGGCCGGAAGGGAATTAGGGTAAGGGAAGTCAGGAAACTTGAGTCTTGTTTTTGCATTGCTGCGAGCTAGACAACAGCCCAGAGACGGAGTGGATTTTTTTTAATTTCTTAATAAAAGCTCACGGTCATCTGGTCTCGAACCCGGGACCCATGGCATGTTGGTCTTGCCGCTCAACGCATTTAGTTTAGTTTAGTTTATTTGTACAGATTCATCTAAAAGAGATTACTACAGCATATATTGATATAACGAAAACTTACAGACTAAACTACGAACTAGAGGCCGAGAATAAATCAGAAAACGTAATCCAAGGACGGCCGTTGACGCCATCCACGACCCCACATCAGCCAAGACACTGTCTAAGCATGCCCTTGAGTTGCAGCCTAGAGAGATTGAAATCAAAATTGGCGAAGTGCTGGTTGAAGAGGCGTGACATCGACGTGATGGGCTCGTGCATTCCATACAGAGTTCGATGGCTAGAGACGTGCAGGAAGTTGCGGTTTCTCAGAGTGCGTTGCGGGATAGATATGTTCGCGGCAGCCAGTAGATCGGGTGAATTTATCGTTCCCTGCAATAAATCGAACAAAAACAGTAATTTGGCGATGTTACGCCTCTTTTCAATGGAGTCGAGAGAAATTAGCCCCAAGCGATCAGTATAGGAGGGAAGTAACCAGGGATCAATCCAGGGAAGTCCACGGAGAGCGAACCTGAGGAATCTGCGCTGCACTGCCTCGACGCGGTCAACGTGAACGGCGAAATAGGGGGCCCAAACAGGGCTGGCATATTCCAAAAGCGGTCTGACGAAGGTGCAGTAAAGAAGCTTAGTTAGGTAGGGATCGTCGAGTTCCCTAGACCATCTTTTAACGAAACCTAGCATCGAATTAGCCCTACCGACGATCGAATCCACATGTTCCTCGAATGAGAGGCGAGAGTTGAGGACCACGCCCAGGTCCTTCGTCTTATAGACCCTACCCAGGGTAACGCCATCAACGGAGTAGTTGAAGAGGAAAGGACGTCTTTTGCGGGAGAAGGTCATAACGGTGCACTTCTCGGCATTTAGAGGAAGGCGATTGCGCACGCACCAATCGCAGAACACAGCCAGATCAGAGTGCAAAGCACTGCAGTCTACCTCGTGGGAAACAGTGCGAAAAATCGTAGCATCATCCGCGTAACACATAATTTTACTGTGTATCAGGAGAAGCGAAACAACATTAATATATAGGATGAAGAGGAGTGGGCCGAGGATACTGCCCTGTGGCACCCCCGAGGTGACAAGGATTCCGTCAGAAAGGACACCCCGAAACAGGACGCGCTGGGTTCGACCAGACAGGTCAGAGGATAACCAGTTAACAAAGCAGGAAGGGAACCGAAGAAGAGTTAATTTATAGGCCAGGATACCATGGTCTATCCTATCAAAAGCCTTACTGAAGTCCGTAAACACACAATCCACCTGTTTGCCCGCTTCAATGGCTGGTAGAGAATAATTAACCAACTCCAGGAGGTTAGTGGTCGTAGACTCCCTGAGGAAGCCATGCTGGAAGGACCCCATGAAAGGCCTGCAGTGAAAACGAAGAACGTCACTGACGAGAGACTCGAAAACCTTCGCAACATGGCACAAGCTGGCAATTGGTCGATAGTTGGAGACCTCGGACCTACTACCTTTCTTGTGAAGAGGAATCAACACAGAAATCTTCCAAAGTTCCGGAAAGCGGCTGGTCTGCAGGGACAGGTTGAACAGGTAACAGAGAACACCAAAAATAGATAGTTGGCATTTCTTCAAAAAGGAAGGGGGTATACCGTCGGGACCACTCGTGAAGCCCTCCGCGAAATTAGATAGATGTTCAGCAACGTGTGCATCGTCCAATACTAAATCATTAGGCTCAAGGGAGGTAGGCGGGAGCCGCGTCAAGTGGGTAAAATCAGAAGTGGAAACATCGCAGGAGGAATCACTGAAAGACGTTCGGAAAAAATCCGCGAAAAAGGTAGAGATTGCGAGAGCGTCGTCACTTTCACGGTCGCGGTACCACAAAGAGGAAGGATAGGCGTCACATTTACGCTTCTAGTTAATAAATTTCCAGAAGAGTTTGGGGTCACTACGCACTAGGAGTCCTGCAGGCGAGTAGAGAAACGGTGGCAAAGGTCAGAGTACGCCAAATAGTCATCATGGCATCCCGAGACACAGAACCTCTTCCAAGCTTTACCCTTCAAGTTCCTCAAATGTCGAGAGGCACCATCAAGCCAGGGACGAAACAGATGAGGGGATCCAGACCTAGAAATGCTAATAGGAACATGTTGGGTAAAACAAGCGTAAAGAACATCATTGATCCAACTCCGTCTCCAATAAATAAAAAGAAATCCAAAACTAGACCGTTCTTGATGATTTTTTTAAATGTTTGTTTTTACGGCGGATTTACTATATAAAATATGAAAATGATCTCAATTCAATATTTCCAATAGTTTCAGAGCTTTAAATATTTAAAAAAACGACTTTTTACAAATAAGTCTGTATAATTTTCTTTTATGACATCTCTTCAACTTTTTATATTTTTTTTCGTGATCTAATCGACAAAACGACAAAATTTAAGGAAAAAAATTTTTTTTAACGATTATTTGCAAAAAGGAGATCTTTTAAAGCATTCAAACCTGGGGGGGGGGCAGTCTCCCCTTCCCCTCAGTTAATAAAGCAACTAAAAGCCTGATTGATATACCTCTTCCTCCCAGAAAGCTTAATAACAATTTTACAGAACGCGTTGAGTACACAGATCCGTGTGCTCGGTATACTCAGCGATTCGAATAGACGCTGCTTAAAAAACATAAATTTTTTTTAATGTCTAAGATTTTTAACGTAAATCCGCCGTAAAAACGAATATTTAAAAAAAAATCATGAAGATCGGTCTAGTTTTGGATTCTTTATCGCCAAAAAACCAGGTGACCGCGAAAGTGTATAATTACCCTCGATTTTCATTTATTACAGCAACTGAGTATTTTCAAGTGCTATCATATACATAAATCCTAAAATAAATGAAACAAATCCTTTTGAAGATTTCTTCTAAGTGAATAATTGGATAGCAATTATTTCATTATTTCAAGCACCCATCCTGTATCAACTTCAAGTTTCGCAGTTGGGGTTTAGTTGTTTCCAGGTTTAGTTGGACAATTAAAAAGTTTATATTGGTTTTGTACAACAAATTTAATCCCTAGAAATGCTCTCAGCTTGGAAGAAAATTCAAATTGCGGAGTGCATAATCGCCTTACTGCAATCAATTAGGTGCTCAAACAGTACTTCGTTTGAATACATTGATGGAATATAAAACCTTTCAAAGTAAAGTATGATTGGTACTCTTTCACGTTAGAAATGGTTTATTCAACAGCAATCAAACACCTGTGGCGTCGTGTTTTCGCATAAATGAGCAGAATATAAATTAAACAATTTAATTAAATCCTTCCAAAGTTCATCTATTTTAAGAATAATATGCAATCAATAAAATACATGACAACTTAATGGAAATCTTTGATAACCATTGTTGTATGAATATTCCTGTTAATCAATTACTACGCAAACAAATTACTTGCAGGCCGCTTAGGTAGAAGTTCAAAGAGTCACCTGCAGCGGATAATTACATATTTTGACGAGCTTTGCATGTTTTGTTTTATGTAAGGCACATATTGAGTGTCGCAGTTGGGGTCCTTGCATGTGTAGTCACGAAATAAACGCCAGAGATGGCAAACTTTAGGCGGGTTTTCACCACCGAAATCAGTGAGATACACCTTGGACAGTTCCCTTGTTAGTAAATTTCACTATGTTTCATGGTTTGAAGTTAGTCTTAAAAATTTTTAGGTTTTGTTATGATATTAGTATATACTTTCAGGGAAGTGTTCATTCATATTATTAAATTACTACTGCGAACTTTTTTTGCGTGGTGTATGCTTGGAACTTCCAGCTGGGGTGGGAACGGTGCAGAACATCGTTACGCGTGTACCGATATAGAGAGTTTTTTTTTGCTGTATAGAGTATTATCTCCCATTGTAAATATGAGAAAAAGTTTTGACCTAGGGTGGGATTTGGTTGAGGTGCGGAGGGAGGGGAGCGGCAGTCTAAATTCGAAACGCGTGGACCGATTTAGACGATTCTCTTTTCTGATTTAAAGACAATGTTCGGCCATTGGTACCGCGAACAAATATTTTGTGAAGGTAGGGTGGGAAGGGTCAGAACCCAATTTATTAACGCGTAGACCGATTTGGTGAAATTCTTCTCTTGCCCCAAGCACCACAAGGGGCTACGGGAACTGAAGGAAGAGAAACATTATAGTATTAAAATCTTAATGAAAAATTAGCTGAAAAGAAATTTATTTTTGAGGGAACGTGTTGAAATTACTTTAAATGAATCATTTATGTTAGTTTATATTTTTTCTACTTTAGTTTTATGTATCTTTTCAAAAAGACTACCGTGTAATGGAGACTTAGTTTTTGAAAAGAGTTTAAGTTTAGACAGATGAGTAATTTGTGTGCAGGATTTTCCCTAGAAAAATCCCATTTTTCTTACAACCCATAAAATTTAAGGTTTCGATTATGTGGTCTGCAGACTACAAACTACTGTTTTTTATTGTTTTATGATATGGTAATAAATAGTTTCGTCAAAATTGTCTAGTTCAGTGACAATTATCAACGAGTAAAGATAACATTTTCATTCAGTGAATAAAATCAAGCTAAACGTTCTTTTTAAGTTTGATACAACCTGTCCCATTTCCAACATCTTCTAATTAATATTTATTCTACGGTTACGTTATAGGATATGTCGATGGTTAAGTGCACAAATGTTGTATCTCTACGAATCTTGGTTCTAAGTTAAAAGTTTTGGAAAGTTTAAGCCAACGTGTAAAGGAAAGTACAAGTTCAAATTTAATGGAACTTTTAAATCAACGAAATGTCAACTAATCAGTTATAGAAAGTGTTAGTCTATGTTCGTTGATTATTTGACAAAAACTATACAACAGTTTATTATACATAGGGAAAGATTTGGTTGTAAAGTACCTGTGATGTTTTTCTTTGATATAGGTACAACATTTGTCAAGTCTATAACTTCCGATGGAAGCACATAACCAAAGATTACTTATTACTAGATAACCGGCTCCCTAAATTACCCAGCTAGTCTTGAAAAAGTACCACTGGCACCACAGTAAAACGAAATATATCCAGATTTTAAAGTCATAAGAATATACATGCAAAAAAAGAGTACAGGTAGTGTGCAGTCATTTACTCCTGTCAAAATTATTTGAGAGAATCACTTACTCCTGTCAAAATTCTGTTCTCATCCGGAGAGAATCACATACTCCTGTCAAAAAAGTACCGCCAAATCTTGTCGAAGAGAAAAATGTACCAAAAAGTATGACCAATAAAAAGAATTCATGTGAATCACATGACTGAGTTAGTTACTTATGTGCGTAAACTGTCGATGTATTCTGATCTTTTAATGAGCGAAGTACATTTGATATTTGTAAATGCATATATGAAAAGTATACGTGGCTCTTATCCACAAAGTCCCCGGGAGAACAAATTCTTAATTCTGACTGCAGGGTTGCCCGATACGGGTAATATACAAAAGCAACCAAAAATTTTTCACTACTTTGTTCGAAGCCGTTTATCTAGTAATAGTAGTCTTTGACATAACGTTCGGGCGGAATTAAAAATAGGCCCAAATGAGTTGTTTATCCACAAAAACCTAAAAATAATTAAAATGTGGAGATACAACATCTGTGCACTTAACCATCGATGTTGCTGATGATAAAAGGGTCCTCGCATAAAAAAAGTATAACTCTAATTTTATGCCCGATAGTTACGGGACGTCCCAGGTTCGAACCGCACCATCGGCGACCCATGGTTAGCTTCTGCTTACGATAAAAATGTCACGATGTTGCAGAGAATAACGTCAGTAATTTGGTATTCACGATGATTTTATGGGTCCACTTTCCACTTGCAATCGCAATACTAATCGCAATCATTGTCTCGAATCGGGCGAAAATCTCATCCGCTCTTGCCCCCCAAGGCGTTACGGGAACTAGAGAAAGACATGCTGGATATGATTTCCATTTACACAAATTTATTTGCAGAGTAAAAGAGTAAATCAATCAATTTAATCAAAAATATCATATCCGCTTATTACGTTAATTATTCTCGCCAAGAGAAGGCTGAATTTTGTTTGCTTATATTTGTCGAGTGATTAAAATTGAAAGGTACTTCATCTGTATCAAAGTTGTTACCATGTCGCCAGACTAAAGTCATTACTCAGATATTTTTAACCCTGGCGCCGTACCATTATTTTCGGTTAGAAATATGCCCTTGTTTTAATTCTAATAAAATGGTTTGCTTTTATTGACGAAAAAGGAGCTCGTTAGAACAAGGATTAGCTTAAAATTACCTGTTTTAAGAAATGATAAAATAAAAATCGAAGGATCGCTAAAATAATTCGTAGCCTGGAGATCTTATTTAATTGTTTGGCTACAAGTTAATGAGGACAAAATAGAACATGAGCATAACGTTGTCGTTGGTCGTGATGGAGTAATGTAACTTGTGAATTGTGCAAACATCTTTTTAACTGTTCTATCGTGTTTAGAATTATGCTTATAATAACGTAAGTCAAGGGAACCCCAACTTCCAGTCTTATCCTCTTTCAATTGCTTCAACCTGCAACATATCCCGATATTTCCCAATTAAAATTCGAGCTCAATTGAAATGAAAATTAGGGGGTTGTCATGAAAATGATTGCGGGTAGGGATTTTATTAAACGGCGAACAACGGGGTGGAACGGGGGGCGGCATCATATCCACAACTCCCTTTTCATTTTCAGGTTGATTTAAAAAGGGTTTTCAAACACATGTGGTAAGGTTCATATTTATTTAACATTTTCATTCTTAATGCAGGTAATAACATCTTGGTTGAGTACCTGCTACACCGAAGTGACATGTGCTTCGAGATTTCTGTACAAGAAACCTGCGGTTTCACATTTGGCTTTGCTACAAAATCGAACTTGGAGGTGCTTACATCGTGAAATCTCCCGTGGTTTCCTGAAACATAATCTAACGCGTTCCATAGGAAAGTCGAAGCAACGAATTTAGCAGTTTTAATATGTTATTTCTTTCGTGGAAACATAGTTTCGCTTTGAAATTTATTTAAAATATGAAGGCGGGGATAACTGGCCATTGTGAACATAGTGGTGTCTGCAATGGGGCTTTCTTTCTCTTTATTTTTCTTTCTTTCTTTTTTTTTCTTCGAAAAAATTTCAGGATCATTTTCTTAACGGCGCCTCTAGGTTGTACAAGGTACATATGTGAACCTTACTTGCTGCATTCCTTCTCTCTGTCGCTCTAGTTCCCGTAAACCGTAATGGGACATAGGGCTTGAGAAAAACTTTACCCGTTAGTCAACGATTGCAAGTGATCGACAATATAAGGTGGATTTTGAACCACCGACTTACTCTGCAACTCCCAATATACTGTCAGCAGAAAAAACCATTGGGCGCCGCCATTGGTGCTTGAACATGCGACCTTCGAACAGATATTTTACCCGTTTGTCCGTAAGTGCATTCGTCCGTCTGTCTGCCCTCATAATCTATTAAGTTAAAATTTGGTATAAGGACGTAGATTGATGACCCCATCTCAAGTCAGAAATAATGAAATTTTTGGAAAAATAATTTTTCTACCCTCCAATAGAGCGAAATTATACTTAAAATGTTGGCTCCTACCCCATTGAGTGAGAGGTGTCTTTAGATATGTTAATGTAACAAAAAACGTTTTACGACCTTTTTATTTTACCCTTCCGTCACGAGTTGTTCACTTTCAAAGTCGTTATCAAAGCACCCCCACTCCTTTTAATTTCTAAACTATAGGCACAAAGTACTTTCAATAAAGATTACAACGAATACCGCAGCAACGGAACTCTATCATGTTCGTACCCAAGAGCCTAACCAGTCTTTTTTATTTCTTCGTGAAAGCCAAATTTAGTCAGCGACTACCTATGGTTATTTTTCTGTTTAAAACAGATTACGCTACATATTGAAGAAGAACGCTATGTATTCAGAAGTTACTTGATGGTTCGTATGTAATACACCTGAAATTGTATGTCCGTTTGCATAATTGTAAACGCTTTATTTTATAAATGGATCTTTAAACTCGTCATAAACCTTGGACAAAAAGTTCCCGGCGTTTCAGCCGAAAATACCATATATTACCCTTACCGCGAACAAAACAAAAATATATATATATGTAAATTCAGACTGTCATATTAACTTTTAAATTGGTATGCATAATTTAAAGTTTTTTAGGTTTAAATAATTTTATGAGACGTCGAAAAGAGTCAACGGAAAATTGCATAGAGGTTTGTAAATAATTCTGTTTTTGATCTTTTTGATTTCTAGAAAGTTTAAATCAAAAACAACCAGTAAAGAGTAAGTAATCTTTGTTATGAAACTTTAAAAACAATTCAGGGAAACTTTCATAAATCCTGTATTTCCATGCAGAAAATATTACCATTAAAAAGCAGCATT
The DNA here is from genome assembly GCA_964036015.1 of Leptarthrus brevirostris. Classification (NCBI taxonomy): domain Eukaryota; kingdom Metazoa; phylum Arthropoda; class Insecta; order Diptera; family Asilidae; genus Leptarthrus; species Leptarthrus brevirostris. The sequence goes on along the minus strand of OZ038376.1, from coordinate 17,244,789 downwards.
GCTTTGACAAAACAGCAAATTTAAATTAATTTACACAAGACCAAGGAAATTCAGTCAGGAAATTAATTTTTGTTCTAAGACCCCAAATGCGATTTTAATGATGGTTTTGTAAAATACGTCGGAATCCTGTGTAGGTGCATAATTAATAGATAGAAGTTTCTTAACTCATTTACAAACAATTATATCTACCAGCCTTGTGCAAATTGGCTTGCCATACGTCGCCTTTTCGCCGGACACTGTCCTCTTTTGAAGACCGTACGAAGGGATTTAAGGGGGTCCTCTACTCTCGAGGCCTGAAATTGAGCGGTTTTTTGGGGAATAAATTGCGAAGGATCTACTGAATACATTTAAAATTTTTTTTTTTATTTCGAAGATATATGTTTTCACTTTTCAATTTTATTTTTGAAGATGAAAAAAAATAACTCTCGCGACCTTGAAACGTCATTGATGACATTGATGTTGAAACTGCATGGGTCCCGCTTAAGCAAAGTTGTGGCCAATTGGCTAATCTGTAATCTGAAAATTGATATTCTTTATAATCATAGTTACGTTGGCTATGTTTTCCCGAGACAGAATATTTTTTTTTATTTTGTAATTTGTAAAAGTTATGCAACAATTTGAAAAATTTCCAATTTTTACCTCATTTTTTACCTATTAGAGGCTATAAAAATGGAACAAAATAAAATTTTGCAAATCGTACTAGGGAAAACATAGCGGTATGTTTTCTGAACAATTGAAAAGAAAAATTATTGAAATCAGACCAATACTTTTATAAGAAGACTTACTCGGCAGCTAAAAAAACACTACTTTCGGGAAAACGCGTTTAATGATAAATTACGGTGCATAACATGATTGTAGTAACTTACGAGTTAATCTGCTATACCGGGGCCGTAGAGTTCTCCTTCCTCATCACGTTGATGTTCTTGGTTGTCCACATTCTTCTCAAGAGCAGACCGGTAAATTCTTTAGACAATGATTTTTAACTGGACAAGCGCCGTCGTGGCGCGCCGCGCTTTCTCGGAAACGGCCGGAGACGGGTACCTTTCTGTTCCCAGAAACATGCAAAGGAATGTGATTTTCACGAAATCCTTTCTGTGGCGTATTCTCAGATACATATGGATTGAAATTTAAAAAACAATAAAAAATCGATTTTTTGAAACCGCGAGAGAAGAGGAGCCCCCTAATTGTAATTGTTTACAAATGGGGCTCCTAGTGTCGAGGCACCACAGAATTTCTTTGAGGAAAAATTTATTAAAGTAATATGTCAGTAGAGGGGGGAGCAAAAAAAAACTTTTGAATTGTATTTGTACACCAAAATTATATCTTTGCCTTCACAAAATATTTGAAAGAGATTTTTTGTACAAAATATCTGAAACAAACGATTGAAACACTGTTTGTTGCATTAGAATGGCTTCGGCCAAAAGAAAACTACATTAAGAAGAATTATGGAACTTCTTGTTTTTGTTGTTTTTGCATTTATTCGAGCTAGACAACAGCCCAGAGACGGATTGGATTTCTATTTTTTTTATAAAAAAAACTCACAGCCAGGCCGATGCTCTACGAATTAAACTAATTCCCAGAGATTTTGTCTCGGTTTTTTGTATTAGAAGTAGCTTGTTTTGCATTCTTTAGCAGTTTTTAATCATTTTAGTTTAAGAAACTCAAGTGACAGTTTTAAATATCGAAATTCAACAGTAACTCGGAGTATGATAATCTCCCAACATACAAAGTAAAAAAATGTTAAAAGCTACCAGGATATAAAATAGAAAGGTAAATTAAACGGAAAATGTGCACAATTGAAAGAACATCGATTCACTTTAAATTTAAATGAATGTGTATATACCATTTCCCATTTAAGTACAACCATTTCCCAATTAAGCTAAACTAAAACCCAATTGAAAAGACACTTTTTTCAATTGAATTAAACTTATCCCAATTAATTTGATATTTTTCTCAAATAAATTAAACTTTTCCCCATTTGAAAAAAACTTTATTTCATTGTAATTAAACAATTTTTCAAATAATTTAACCCTAAATTTAAATATATAAAACTTTTTTTTTAACATAATAATTATTAAGAAAATTTAAGAAAACTCTTGAGAATCATTGTATATAAAATATTACGACACTGTTGTTGCATTTTATAAATTTTTTGTTTTCTAATTGCAGAGTTCATTGCAGTGGCTCTCCGGTGGAAGTTGTCCTAATTTTCATCATCATATTCATTTCATGCAGTCGTCTTGTGAAACAGTGGTAGGATCCTAAGAAGTCGTTTTGCTGATGATTTTCCTTTGGAGAAAACTTTCTCAATGGGATTTAACATGGGTGAATATTTTGTAAAAATTCCAGTCGGATACCAAAAAATTCATAAGTGGCGTAATATTTTATATACAATGATTCTCAAGAGTTTTCTTCAATTTACTTAATAATTATTATGTTAAAAAAAAAGTTTTATATATTTAAATTTAGGGTTAAATTATTTGAAAAATTGTTTAATTACAATGAAATAAAGTTTTTTTCAAATGGGGAAAAGTTTAATTTATTTGAGAAAAATATCAAATTAATTGGGATAAGTTTAATTCAATTGGAAAAAGTGTCTTTTCAATTGGGTTTTAGTTTTGCTTAATTGGGAAATGGTTGTACTTAAATGGGAAATGATATATCAAATGAGATGCTGTAAGCTCTGTATCTAAAGGACCTGATTGACATGAGCCAATTCTAAAAAGTTACCACCACCCAGCAGCAGATAATTCCTTTTAGGCAGTAACGGAAACGATGCTTCCACGCATCCCCCCGAACTTTCATCTCCTTGATGTCGTTTTGTTAGCCAAGCTATAGACAAAAGCACGCTTGCACGCAAGCATTTCAGTTTTTTTTTTAAATCAAAAGATGTTCTTACTGAGCAGACAGGAAGAACGCCAATCCGAGCTATATATTAAGATTTTATATCAGGAGTTCATCTGACGCGGAAGTATATAGTAAATAAGATCCTTGGAAATCATTCCTTTTTCTGTTTGTTTTTCTCCGGCAATTAGTTTCCGTCCGAATGTGTTATCAGTTAAAAAAGTTTCAATTAAAGAAACTTTATTTCAGATATTTTCGATAGGAACTATTTTCACCTATGTATATTATCAACCTTAATAGCTTTCCCTATTGGATTTATCAACAGGAACTCCATTTGATACGATTCGACTTACATTATGAACTTTATCGTGTTGGAAAATACCCAAACCCCCTATAAAGATATGTGAAAAAACGGAGTCTGATTTCGGTACTGATGGAATTCCAGTGTACCGAGGGATTACAATTTGTGGATTTTTGAAAAAACGTTAATCTATTCGTCGCTATGTCAATCACAGTATAAATTTTTTAAAGTTTGTTTTGTAGTACACTCACAATTGTGGATTCGATTTTTTTAGACGAAGTCAATGGATGCATGTATATTTGAATTTGTTAGCTTGGGCAAATAACTAGCCTAATTTCATAAAAATTTACAAATGACAGGTGATAAATCATAATGTATAAACTCCACAATTGTCATGTTTCTATATGGTACAATTTTTTTTGTGAAATTATCAGAAAATATTAACAAAATATCCTGCCCTTTCAATTTCTCAACAGTTTGTGATACAAAATTTTTTTTATCAAACAATAAAAATTTACAAATTAACAATTTTGGTAAATTTTTGCAAAAATTAAGCGTAGGTCGAGTATAGCGTACCTAGATAAAGGAGAGAGTTTCCAACGTTTGAAAATTCTTAAAAAAGTAAGTAAATTTAGAATGGTCAGATTTATATATCTCCTCTGTTCTAGTAAGCTTGTTTTGTTTGTTTCAAAATTTTGGTTTTATTTATCTGACATGTAAAATTAGTTGAAAAAAGGCCTCTGTGAGGAAAAATTCATAATAGAAATTTTATTGATAAACAAGGGGATGTTAGGGTCGGAAAACACGAACAGGTCAAAGAGTCATATTTTTGAAATTGAGAAAAAAAACCAAATGATAGTAATTATGTGGTTCGCTAAATACGAATACACCAAAATCTGACCAATTCGAGGTGATCTGGTTGAGATATTGAAAGTCCAAGGGTCAGCTTTTGTATTTTCAGGAAAAAGGATGGTAAATAAACGTTTTCTGGGGATGGAAAACAGGAATCTCGCAAAATTCGGTACATCCGAGTTGACTCATTCCAGATGACCTTGACCAAAAAGCCAAAAAAGTGATATATTAGTTAAAGGTGGAGGGAAGGTTTTGGACAGATTAAAGAGCAGCGCGCCACATGGCGACCTGCTCCGACTTCAAAGGAGCGTCTCAACAGTGAAAGCAGCCGTTATTCTCACGTAAAATATTGTTGTGATAAAGTGGTTGGTGAATATTTGTTTAGCGCATTCTCTGAACAACCATCAGAGACGCTAAAATAGTTTGACAATCTAGTAATAGTTTTATTTAGTGTATACAGGAAATACTTCTTTTGTCAAGCCATTGAATAAGTTTCGGAGCTCATTTTTGGGACCGTTTAGGCATTGAAAGGTGATGTAGACGGCATAGAGTATTTGTTCAGAAATTTGAATGTGGGATCGTATGGTTCTTTTTTTGTTGAATACAGCATAACAATTTCAGTTATGGGAAGTCAGTTAAAAAGTCCCGTCAAAATCTGTGCATAAAGTACACATTATTTTAAGCATTGGGGTGGGATGGAGTAGAGGTGCTGCCTAAATTGGGTGGGCGTTTGTATAGCCTAAGTGCCGAGCGCGTGAAGCGATTAGGAGGAGGGGTGGGGTAAGTAATAAAGTGTCGGCCTTTGAATCCAAAGGTCCCAGGTTCGAATTCCTCCAGCGGCGACCCGACTTCTGATGACGGATGCCCTTTCCTGATGCTTTAATGTTAGGTGACAGCGGATACTGACGAAAAATTTTAGTTTTCCTTAATGAATATGAAGTTGTAATTGTTTTGATCTGTTAAAATGATTAACTCTTTTTTTTAGCTATGGTACGACCTCGTCTGACTATTTGTCTGTCACAGCTGGTTATTTCAACAACTACTAATGCTATCGACTCCAAGTTTTAAATAATACTTGCCCACCTTTATTGCAAATGAAAAAGTTTAAAAAATATTTTCATTGCAAAAGGGGGCGAAAGAGGGGTCAAATTTGTAAAGTGGGGTTACTAGGTTAAATAAGGTATCACATGAAAGGGCTTCGTCTGCACATTATAAAAGATAAATTCATCTCCTTTATACCGCATAGTTGTCGGCAAAGTTTATGTAAGTATTTTAAAGGTCGGTTTTTTTATTTTGGGCAAAGTAGATGTTCATTAGTAGTTTCGTTAACTGCCGCAAAAATATCTGAAGAATTGCTTACGATACAATATCATTTCCGCCTTCTATTTTTTCCGTTTCATAAAATTTTTGGGTATCAATTGAAGGTAAAAGCTTCCATTCTTGTTCCTTGTTTAAAAGTTTTAATTATTAAAGATAGCAGTCTCTTTAAAGAATTTTTAATTTTTTTGAAAATTTTACTTTTAATTTCTTGTTGACAGTAGTCATTTGGCTATTTTAATCGGTACCTCTTTTTCGATAGATGTTATTCCATTAAAAATTCTTTTACTAAATTTCTTTCAATATTTGTATTGCTATTTGTCACCTACGAAACTTATATGTTGTCACTTATTAATTTTTATAAAATAGGTCCTTCGCGTTAAACGTGTGTAAATATAAATTCTGATTAATTTTTTTAGACTTTGAAATCATTTGTTCATGTTTAAAAAAAAGCTTGGAGCTTTGTAATAAATTTAATTGGTTCATGCAACAATAATACTTTTGTAATAACTATTACAATTGAGGTAATAAAACTCTTTACAATACACATCCACTTAATCATATATGTACAATATAATATTCAAAGCACAAGGGAAAAAAATTCGAACCAAACTAAGTAAATTACTAGTTAATAAATAAAATGAGAAAAATAAGTAAACAAATAATTGAGAAAAGTAAAGAAATACTTGTTCAATTTTATCTCTAAAAACCGCAGTAAGGCTGTTCGCACTTCTCAGGATAGGGTATAGTGTATTTTTTGAATTTGTAAAAGATTTAAAAAAGCTTGCGAAATATTAAGTTACCTTTCTGACAAGATAAAATTAAAATTATTGTATTTATTTGAAATCGTTCCGAAATCATTTATAACCGAGTATTAATTGGTTTTTATTCGCCGCAATTTTTTTGTAGAGTACTGTATTCAGGAAATGGCTAGAAAGGGCGAATACTAATCAGAATCATCGAGTTCAATAATAGTTTTATAATAACGTGTTCGTCGTTAATTAAATTCGTATTAATTTTTCTAAATTTTGAATGGTTTTTCCCTCCTCTTACTTCCCTAATATTGTTAATTAAATAAATAGTATTAATAAAAATAGTCATAAAAATGCAAAATGCAAGAATATTTTGTTAAATTCACCACACAATTCACAAAAGTAGTTTAAAAGAAACTTACCCAAATTTTGATGTTAAGCTATGTGGATACAGCTTCTAGAAAAGTTAAAAGTTTTTTAAATACAACATTAGCAAAGAATTTTTTAGGAAATACTATGGGTTAGAACAGTATTATTAAAATCAGATATAACATTAAAACTAGATTATGACATAGTTATTAAAGATTTTAAAGTTAAAAGCTAGTACTCACAATAGAGCCACTGTCAATAACCAATAAAACTAAGTACGCTATCCCTTTACTACCAAAATATAAGGGGATTAAGAACAAGAACAGGCCAGTTATTTCTGGCTTCTCAAGCCTGCTGTTACAATGTCATCGCTTTGACCGAAACTTGGCTTCATCACGGTTTTAATGATGCTGAAATTTTTGACGATTCCTATCAGGTTTTCCGTAAGGATTCTGACTCCGTGGCTCATGGTGGCGGTGTGTTGGTTGCATGCAAGTCGCAGTTGGATTGCAGCTTGATTAATATTACTTCTTTCTCCGACACGCTCATAATTGAGCTCTTAGCTCTTAAGCTCTCTCTTATTAAGATGAACTTTTTCCTGCTCTGTTGTTATATTCCTCCAAATTTAACAAACTACGTTGATGTAGAGAGTCGTAGTATCTTTGACATTTTAATTCTTAGCTTAAATTTTATTAATAATATGACGAACTCAGAGGACGAAATCATCCTTCTTGGTGACTTTAATTTACCCAACGTTCAATGGGTATTGAACACTGATGATGATGACTGACTTGTGTTTTCTTCTGATTCGACTAACACCATAGTCGACTTAGCTTCTGATCAGTTATCCGCTGTTGACGGTTTTCATCCGCCTGTCCTTGCCTCTTTCTGTTACGATGGTACTAGTATTGCGGATCCCAATTTCGAACACCTTGCGTTTGACTTTAAGAGATTGAATTTCTCTGAGATATCGTCTCCTTTCAGTCGATTTTTCAGCATTGCTGAACAATAATGATATTGATGTCTGCGCCTTCCTGTTTTATTACAAGATATACGAGTGTCATTCAATAATTAAAGAGACAAATTGGTCTGAGAAAAAAACCTTTTATTTTTACAAAACAAAGCTTTTCCTACTTTTCAACACAATCCCCACCAACATTTATGCACTTGTTCCAACGGGTTACTAACATTTTATACCGGCTGCAAAGAACTCTTTGTCTTGGTGTTTGAGCCAGTTTCCCACAATTTTTTTGACGTTTTCGTTATCCTGGAACTTCTTCCCACATAATGCTTCCTTCAATGGACCAAACAAATAGAAATCACAGGGTGCTAAATCGGGACTGTAAGGAGGATAAGGCAGTAAATCCCAACCTATTTTGTTGATGGTTTCACGGGTTAGTTGAGCTGTGTGAGGACGTGCGTTGTCTTGATGGAGAATCACACCTCTCCTCTGAGATCCACGACGTTTCTCTCTCATAGTTGGCTTCACTTTGTTCAAAAGCATATCTGAGTAGTATTGGCTTTCACCATACACTTTAGTGATTCTAGAGTATATATTAGCTAGTTTTTCACCTTCAGCAAGTAAAAAACGAATCACAGAACGTTGTTCAAACAATGTGGAATTTTCAAGTGGACTTGCCATCGTTAAACTTAATTTTGAGGTTATAAACACAGCAATGTTGATCCAACAGCTGATCAGGACTCATTTCAGTGATGCCAAGAAACTTGTCCTACCAACCATTTTTTCCCCAGACCAATTTGTCTCTTTAATTATTGAATGACCCTCGTATGATTTGTTTTACTCCTTTGTTCCATTAAAACGGATTAGGTCTACATATTCATCTCCCCCGTGGTACAATGCTGAACTCCGCAGTCTTAGGAACAGGAAGAACAGACTCTGGAAGAATTAGTTGCGTTGTAATAGCGCAATAGCGTATTCTGACTTTCTGACCTGTTATGAAGGCTTTAAGGCACTATCCTCTTCGCTCTATAAGGAATACCTTGTTAGTGTTCGTGATGATTTGCATAACAACCCTCGCAATTTCTTTAAATTTGTCAATTTGAAAAAGAAATCGAGTAAATATCCATCTACGATGTGGTATAAGAAGTCTTCTAGCAATAACGTATCCGACATAGCTAACAATTTTGCTTCATTTTACGAGAGTGCCTTTTCTTCGGATGACTTTGAGCCTTGTGAAAATAATTTTGATCATATTCTTGATCGTCCCGCTTCATCCGATTTTTTGCCGTTCATATCTCGGGATCTTATTATGGAGAAAAGCAATGAACTCAAATCGGACTTTTCCTCTGGTCCGGACGGTATCCCTCCAGTCTTCATTAAGTCCTGTTCCGATGCCCTTCTTACTCCTTTAGCAATTCTCTTCAACAAGTCTCTTATAGCGGGTAAATTTCCTGCATTGTGGAAGAGCTCTTTTATAGTCCGTGTTCATAAGAAGGGCCCTAAGAATGTTATAACTAATTATAGACCAATCGCGAAGTTATATTGCATACCTAAACTATTTGAATCAACGACTACTTACTGGAATTTATTGAGGATGCTTAGAATTTTCTTCCGCAACTCGATTTCTGGATCAGGTTCGACAATTTTCGGTTGAGGAAGGTCAGCTGCGTCGCATAACTCAGCCTTTAAATATAACTCACGCCTTTCTTGTAAATATTTTAAAATCCTGTCATATTGTAAAACCGTTAAGGGACGATTGGCAGCAAGTACGTTTAATAAAGTTTGAATCGCGTCTGGATGACATTCTTTTAATGGAGGAGCAACTGAGCTAGTTGGAGTAATGATTGGCACAGCTGTCGGCAATAATTTCTGACTCTCTGCGCGCAATTTGATTTGAAAATCATTCGCTATTAAGTTAATGGCATCATCCACTGGCATATTTCGGTGTTCCGCTGGTTGTCCATATGTTTACTGTGATATTTCGATGCTCTTCGTTTTGGGCAGTGACAAGTACTGCATATAAACATCCACGTGATGAAATATTTGCGAGAACTTTCACAATTGGTACCTCTTCATTTGGGAAAAGCAAATCAACTTTTAAATGTAACCTTTTCAGACGCTGTTCTATATATTCGGCATATTCTCTATAAAAGGTGCGCCTCGTTAACGACAATTATCTCACAATCATTGTACTCAGGAAGGACGTGAGCAGGATACTGCTGCTGAAACTGTTCTAAATTTTCTTGAGTTGCCTCTAGAGTTTCTTTCTTAGCTGTGGTTTCTTGCCTTTAGCTATTCCCGCATTCCGGACTGTTATTTTGTACCCTTTAAACAAAGATCCATTAAGGGCTTGAGCTGCCTTATTAGCAATCGCTTCCGTTTCAAATTGTACAAATCCGAAATTTTTTTACAGCAAAGAGCTAAGAATTGTTCCGTATCTATTACAGATACTTTCGAATTTTTCTCTGGTGCATGTTGGCAGGTTTCCCAAAAATACACGATTTTTTGCTAAAGTAGGATCTCTTACTTTTGATAAACCGTTTTCCATTATTTCTCCTAACACTTATCAAAAATCACAGAATTAAACTGCAAAAAATCCGACAATTAACTCATTAAACGTATCGTAGAAAACTTTTTCCAGCATTCCAATGTCACTTGCAGTTGCGGCAACTTTTACTCAAATTAGTTTTTAGTTTTTCAGAAAATTCTGCTAAATTGATTTATGTTACATTTGTAAAACTTTATAAATTATTTTTTACGTATTTTTATTTGAGTTGGAATATTTGACTAATTTTTCTTTCAAGAAAAATCCCCATAAAAAGGCCCAAAATCCATGAAAAATCGCCATCGACATTTTAATATTTTTTGTCGTCAAGACTGATGAAAAATCGCCAAATCTGGCGACCCTGTCTGAACAATGAGCAGATATACCTGAAGCTCAAGCTCCCACCACTAGAGATGTAGAGATGCGCACTACGAAATTAAAATCCCCAAAACAAGATTACACTGCTAATTGAAAGCAATTCATAAGACCTACCACATATAACGTATACTCGTATGTAACATACATATGATCATAGATAATGAAAAATGTTTTACCAAATAATTGAAAAACCCAATTATTTATCACAATGGTATCAAGCTCAAGTAAATTTAATAATGAAAGTTTTAAGCAAATTCCTCATAATTTTAATTAGCTTTGTAACAAACATATTTTGCATTCGCAACAATTTACATCTATATGCAAGGATATTGTGCGTCGGAATAATGGGTGAAACAGAGATTTCTGGGCATAGATTTTGAAGAAGACATATCCATAGTTACATCTAATTTATCTTTTACCTGGTCTTTTCGGACAGACGTTTTTTTAATACGGATAAAATAATAATTTTTCTATATACAGGGTATTTTACATAAGAAGCGGCAAAATAAGTGTGCAACTAAGCAAACAAAAAATGTGTTGACAGGGGGGTAGGGGGCAACTCAACTGTTTTGGAGTAACAGGTTAGAAGATTCATCCATTTGCAATTTTCGTAGTATGCGCCTCATTATTTTCATTTCATTTTCATTTTTCATTTATTATATTTCAGACCTTACACAATTAAGATACAAGTTTTTTTCGAAGTGTAGGCAAATAAGAGTAACATTAGTATAAAAATAAAAATTAACAAGAAGTAAGAAAGAATGTAAATAACAAAGATATGAAATAATTCAATTAATCAAGAAAGTTGTAGAATACATTGAGGAGAAAAAAAATACAAAATAAAAAGTAAAAAAGAGCTTACTTATCTATTCAACTTCATTTAAGAGATAAGAAAACAAAATGTCTTTGAACCTGCTGCTGTTGTATGACCTTTTAATATTAAGCGGTAGCGCATTCCACATTCTGATCGCCTGAACAAAAAATTGTCTCTCGGTAGTAATACAATTAAAATGCGGAGTCATTATCGTAAGATTTCTAGATGATCGCAGAGAAACAACCCTGTCACTGAGGTAACCGGGAAATCGGGTAATAAGAAGATTGTTTAAAAAACATATCGAGCGATATTGAAAATAAGTCTTGAGAGAGCAACCGAAAATAGAGTTGGCATGCTGAGAAATGTGATCATGTCTCCGAAGTCCAAATATATATCGTACAGAGGAATTGTGAGCGACTTGTAACTTCCTAAAGGATACGGAATCCGTCTTGCTAAAAATCTCACATCCATAAGTTAGAATGGGTGCAATAAGTGTCTTTACAAGATATAGACGTGTTTCGCGAGGTATAAAATGAGCCGATAAAGACAGTTTGCGTAGGGTCCCATAAATTTTAGCAACAAGACTGTCAATGTGACTATTCCAAGACAACTCACTATTGATCAGGATTCCCAGATCTTTAAGAACTTTCATCTAAGGGATGACCATATTATCGATAACTATGGGAGGTAAGCAAGAACTATCAAAGTTCCGCTTGTAAATAGCAATAGCATTAGATTTCGACGCATTTAATACAAGTTTGTTTCCCTCAGCCCAACCTAATATTGCTGTAAGGTCCTCACATAATCTATCTACTAGGTCATCAACAAGCCCTAGAGGACGGGATAGGTATATTTGAACGTCATCGGCATAAATATGATACCTAAAATTTTTAACAACCATAGGTAGATCATTAATAAAACACACAAAAAGCAAAGGTCCAAGTATCGTCCCCTGCGGCACGCCACTGGAAACAGGAAGCAGCCCGGACACAGAATCACCACACACAATACATTGAGATCTCCCCCTTAAGTAGGACCAAATAAGCCTACTGGCACATCTGGTAAAGCCGAAATTACGACAAAGTTTGTCGATTAAGAGATAATGGTCAACCTTATCAAATGCTTTTGAGAAGTCAAGCAATGCAAGGACAGTGATCAGTTCCGAGGAAATACTACAGCGAATGTCATCGGTTATTTTAAGCAAGGCCTTGATACAGCTGTGCTGAGCGCGGAACCCAGATTGAAAGTCAATCAACATGGAGTGAGCCTTTAGGTGTTCGTTGATTTGTAAGGAAAGTATTCGCTCAAAGGCCTTTGACAAAAATGGTAGAAGAGATATTGGTCTGTATTCAGGTGTGGAGGACCGAGAGGTTTTACAAACTGGAATAACTTTAGCCAATTTCCACTTAGAAGGAAAGGCGGAAGTTGTCATAATAGTATTAAATAGGATAACTTTAATGAAATCTTGGTGAATATTGTCAAGGCCAGCAGCTTTAGATTTGATGGAGAAAATAGCGTTAGCAACCTGTTCCTCATTAACATTAACAAAAGAAAAGTTACCGCCGGTTATAGATTCGCAAGGATCACCGAAGAAATTAAAAAGTGTGTTAAAATTTTTTTTATTTAATATTTTATTATTAGCTTCTCATCTACTCAACGCAGTAACATCAAACAAATGCCAAAAAACTGTCATCATAATGTCCTTTCTAAAAATACCAACAATGTTGATCTAGCTCATACTGCTGCAGGTGCAGTCACTTTTAAAAGTGAAAAGAATGTTTTACGATTACCTAGGATTAAGAATTCTCTCAAATTTTCACGGAATCTTATTACCTTTCTGTAGATACGAAATTCTTTAAATAAACACAATTTTTAACACAGAGTGACTAATTTTAATTATTGCTACAACAAAGGACCCCGCACATTTTCTATGAAAATTGGTTCCCGGTCAATTTTTTTCATACTTTGGTAAATTGCTCTTCTCGGTCAACTGATCAAAAGTCTCCATAGGGCCGAAGTCCCAAAGTCAATCGTTTCCGTGATACAAGCCTTTGAAGTTCGGAATGCTCTAGTTTCTGAGTGAGGTGAAATAAGAAAGATTGAGATTGCGAAATTTTTTTCTATCCCTAACAGGTAAAAACTTACAAGAATTATTACTATTCATGATTTACTATTTTTATTTATATTTCTTTTCTATTTATATTAAACACTAGCTGCGTGTACCCGCGTTGCTCGGACTTTGGGTAAGGGAGCGTCGTTTTCAGTTTATGTTACTCCCTTACTATCCGCATCCCTGGGGTACCAGCGGTGGGCATAGGGAGTGTCATTATTTATTTAAGTGGCGGTGCAATTTATGTATTCGAAAACAAACTTGTAAAATCATCCAAATAACAGAATTCAAGGACAGTATTTGCTTCGTTTAGTGCAGAAACCAACAATCGTATTCAATTTGATAAGAATTCTCTCGATTGCGTGTCTATTCCCCAAAATGCTCCATCTTCAGGACCAATTTAATGGATCGATGATTCGTAGAATATTATTTAGAAGCAGTGACTTGCAAGCAATAGAATTGACCTCACAGAAAATCGTGTTCAGCACGTTTGAAACTGAGCCTACCTACATATATTGATGTTTTCGACATGCCAAGAAACGTTGGCCACATTAAGTGAATACAATTTTGAAAATTCTCTTTTCGCCTTCGGGTGTTTGCACAATTTTTAGTGGACCAATTGAGGTAAGTACTCCTGAATTTCGCTTAACCAGCCGTCATTGAGCTGAAACTTTGTCTGCGCATGCTAGAAATTCATTTACATGAGCTATGGCTGCTATTGCTACGTTTGCAATTTGCGTGGTCGGTTACAAATCTTTCCTAGAATTGGAGATAATAGAATAGAGCAATATATGATACTCGAATGTGTTTCAATCGCAATCGCTCTGTCACAGATGAGATTGATTCGATTGAAGCTAATCTTGCTTGCCTGCGACTCAATGTAATCACGCAACGAGGAAATGGTGCCTGTGTTATCTGCGGCGGCATCGTTAATTTTCAAAGATTAACCACTGAATGCAGAGTTAACATTTTTGTGCAGTGTAACATCAATTGACCGGAAAGTGTAAGGATGTGTGCTCATCACTTGAATGAAAAAGGAAACCTTATCGGAACTCTTATTCCTGGTTTGAGATATGTTAATCGGCCTTACGTCATTCCCGGATCTCAGCTTCAAATATTCTTGAATCAGCTGAGGTACATGGCTTTAACAACTTTACGATTAGAAGATATACATAGATCACTTGGACAACCAAGAACTGGAATGCCTATCTTCACTGACCAAACAAAAATTTCAAGATCATCTCACATTTTGTTCCTGAAGGTGACATTCTGAGGTATGTAAATGAAAGAGATCTACTCATATTCCTGTGCAAATTCAGACAAGGATTATCTGATGAATTCTTGAGGGACATTTTCAATTATCCCAGTAGGCAATCAGTGAGTATGGCAATCTCTGTTGTAAGGAAATCTTTAGCTGCCCGGCTAATATTGGCGCGAATTCCATGGGGAGGTCAGATTTTATCTTGCAACATGTGACACCATTTGCTAATGAAGTTTATAACTTCACGCCGCAAGAACCTTAAGTTATTGTCATTATAGATGCTACATACGCATACATACACAAGAGCAGCAAATTCCGCGTACTTCGTCAGTCATATTCTATGCACAAGGGTCGGCATTTATTGAAACCCACATTAATTGTAGGGACCGATGGCTATATATTAGATATATTGGGCCCTTATTTTTCGGATTATAAAAATAATGATATTGCGATTCTGGAACTGGTTCGAGAACGGAGATATTGTTCTAATGGATAGAGGATACTGCGATGTTTTACCGTTCCTCAATCGCTTGGGTATACATTATTAAATGCCAGCCTACCTTCACCGAGGTGAGCATCAGCTTAACACGGAACGAGCGAACAACACTCGATTGATAACGAAGATGCGATGAATTGTGGAATCAAGGAACGGGCATCTTAGATCCATCTTTAAAATGTTCGAGCTTACGTTTAATGTTCAGAATACCAAATATATTGGCGATTATTATAGACTAGCCGGAGCTATGATAAATAGATATCATCCTCCGATTTCGATGCAGGAAGCTACTGTAGAGAGTGCAAGGGAAATGTTGCGGCGATTGCGTACAATTAATATGGTGCAAGCAAGGGTGGAGGAAGATAATTTGCGGCTGCGGAATGGACAATGTCAGAGACTTGGTGGACAAATCCCAAACTTTCCACGGCTGAATCTTGACTATATGCGAGATTTAACACTAGGCATATATCAGATCAATCTATCGCCATCATATATACAAGACAAACTGATTCGGGACCAAGACGATGAACTCCAACTGGATATGGCGATAAATGACATCGAGCGATCAGAGCATATCTGACCGATGAGAAAGTTCGAGCTGAAGGCGAGAATGGTCCAATATTAGGGTATTACTTTACCTGCCAATCTGTGGCGAGAACGCTTGGAACTTGCGCGCACATTGCTAGTATTCTTTGGTATCTAGGATATGCACGTCATGTGCCAGACGTTCGATATACGGATGATATTTTGCTGAATACGATACTGGACGTGGGGGATCGGAATGTCCCATCTTCACAGAGCTATACGTAACTATGTGTTATCAATTGTTTCAGAATTGAAATTGCAATCAGTATAGAGATCATACATAGTATATTATGTGACGCAATAATTTTTGATTTTTATTATAATCTCCGAACTATTTTTGGTTTCCATTTTTTATTTCAGTTTGTAGTATATACATTTATATAAGGATTAGCACACAAATATAGAAAATATTAAGAAATCTGTAACTTTTACCATCCACTCTCCATGAAGGGGGGGAGGGGGGGGGGGGGGGGGGGTTCAGGTCTGTATATTAAATTTCTTATTGGTATGTACTTCCAAAAGTTCAAGAAAGCTAAAATTTGATATGCACACAAGGATTAGCACACAAACAACGAAAAAATTAAGAAATCTATAAGGTTCATCCCCCAATCGCTCGAAAAGGGGGCCTGGTTTTGTATTATATAACAATTTCCAAATTTCCAAAAGTTCTAGAAAGCTGAAATTTGATATCAAAGCTAGATGTTATTAGTACATAAACAACTAAAAAGTGAGTGTGCTATGAAGAAAGAAACTTCTGGCGTGACTACGCTACGCTTGACTACGCGAGAACGAAGGGGGGGGGGGGGGGGTGATTTTTCTTTAAACTCGTCCTAGTGCCTAATCTATTGTTTATATAAAAAGATTGTTTTTTCTACTTGAAGTTAACAAAACAATCTTTCGAATGAATTAAAAATAGTCATACCATATTTAAGAAACTAACAAGCATTTTTAAGCCTAAAATCGCGGAATTGTACAGAAGGAGAAATTTACAAAAAATGCAAGCACCATACCATAGTCGTACCATGATTTACTGATAGAGAGTGGACCAAAGATTACCTACTACTGTTAAACGAAATATATCCAGCTTTTAAGGTCATAAGAATATACATGCAAATAAAGAGTACAGGTAGTGTGCAGTCATTTACTCCTGTCAAAATTCTGTTCTCATCCGAAAAGAATCGCAGCCTTCTCTCAAAAAAGTACCGCCGAATCTTGTCGAAGAGTAAAAGTATACCAAAAAGTACCACGAATAAGAAGAATTCATGTGAATCACATGACTGAGTTAGTTACTTGTGTGCATAAGAAACTTTCAAACTGTGAATGTATTCTGATCTTTTAATGAGTGAAGTACATTTGACTATTGTAAATGAACATAAGAAAAGTATACGTGTCTCTTATCCACAAACTCTCCCGGAAACCAAATTTTGAATTCTGATTGCAGGGTTGCCCGAGGCGGGAAATCTATGAAAGCAACCAAAAATTTCTCACTACTTTGCTCGAAGCCGTTTATCTAGTAATAGTAATCTTTGGAGAGGACTATGAAAAAAAGAATAGCTGACGCATAAGAAATACACCCCGAAAAAATAGAAAGAACTAGAGCATCTTGCAAAAAGAAATGAAATGCCACCAAAAACATTTAATGTAAAGAAGGTTGCCAAGACTCACAAACTCATACCGCTTTCACTGTTAGAAAGTTATTAGATCTCATGTGGAGCCAAGTCTCTAACTCTACAAGGCCTAACTCTAGAAACCCTAAATCTTGGTCAAAAAAAGTCATGGATCCAATACATGACACAACATTAAAGACCAGTGACTTAATTGCTTACCATAAGTCCATAGGAGTGACTGTGCCACGGCCGCGAAACTGCCAAGCCATACTTTTTGACCAAGAAGTAGGGTTTCTAGAGTTAGGGGTTGTAGAGTTAGGCCTTGTAGAGTCAGGGGCTTGGCTCCACAAGAGATCTGATAACTTTTTAACAGGGAAAGAGGTATGAGCTTGTGAGTCTTGGCAACCTTCTTTATATGAAATATTTTTGGTGGCATTCATTAGTCTAGGTGATCGTTGGCAAGATATGGACAATTTATTAAAATTAGACGCCTACGATTGACGCTCTATTAAAGATAAAGATATGCCAAAGAAATAAACGTACAAGCCAAAAGAATTTAAAAATTCTTTTAGAAGTAAAAGCTTTTTCGAGAAAGAATCAGTTAAAGCAACAGGTAAAGCTCCTGAGTACCCAAATACCTTGATAATTATTATCTCGAACACAGGGTAACTGAATTTAATCAAATCACGAATTCGTTGAAGTCAAATTAACTGAGTTGGAATTTTTTTTAATGGAAATATGCCTAAAATTACAGAAAGAGTAAACAACTCATTTACCGTAAAATATTGAACTCATTTCATTAAGGAGGGAATTTGTTCAGTTCATAACATGCATGTTTCCTAGTAACTGCACGTAAAATTGCTGCTATACGCATGAGAAGAGAGAAATCAGAACGCATTTGATTCATTAATGCATGTATGTTTTGTACCTGTTGAAGTAAAAGGAAAACGCGATTGAGCGAACGATGGTTCAATTTTATAGAAATTCCTTTCTAACTCAATCAATGCAACTCTCTCGCTGCAGGGTATACACAAAATTTGGTCAATCAAAAATTTCAGATAACTTCATTATTTTCGAATCTGAATGCATCCACTGAAATAATTTGCTGCATTTTTAATTAACTAGAATATTGGGGTGCTCGAGTTCTGTATCAATATTTAATTAAAATTGGAGGACTTAATGATTGGGTGAAAATTGAAAGAGTTATGTAACAGCAATATGTATGTTTGATCATTGCAGAGATTCACATACAATAACATGTAAAGTAAAGTCAGGTCCTTTTTAAAAGCTTTTATTTAACTTCACATGTTTGTTAATTAGTTTACTTAGGCCAAATATTTTAAGTCAATTTTGAATCGGAATACACGTGTATAAGTCCGGCGACAATGCAATATATGTAGTATATCTAAAGTCAATAAAATATCAAATAAAAGGGGTTAACAAATAAAATACGATGTGTCATTATTTGAAATCCAATTTGGCGGACGCCCCAAGATGGCCTATTGCCTGTTTTTCATAACGTGTGGCTCGATTTGGATGATCCTGTTTTTGATGTACACATGATAAGGGCTATGAAAGCAAATATCTCGTGCCTAAAAGGCTAAAATCCAAAGGCCCTAAATCATTTTTTGTTGCATTTGGTAGTTTTAAAACAAATCAATTTTGTTTGATAACGAATCTATTAGAAAAAGTACCAGTACCATGACTGAAAGTGGTTTCAACGAATGAAGTATTTTCAATGAAATTCCTTACTTTCAAAATTGAGACAACTAAAGCAGCAGGATGTCCTCGAATGTGTATGTTATGCGAAAATATTCAAATTTAAATGTCCTTACTGTAGATTCCATTGAAACATTAAAACTCTTTTCGCTTTTGTGGTTTTGACAAGAGGCGAAAT
This sequence comes from Leptarthrus brevirostris, assembly GCA_964036015.1. Classification (NCBI taxonomy): domain Eukaryota; kingdom Metazoa; phylum Arthropoda; class Insecta; order Diptera; family Asilidae; genus Leptarthrus; species Leptarthrus brevirostris. The sequence goes on along the minus strand of OZ038376.1, from coordinate 17,225,700 downwards.
TGCTTTTCAAAATTTAAAATTCGAAATAATATGGGAAACTGTCATTTGAAATAGAAGCTAATGAAATGAAAATGTAATATGAAACATTATTAAAACAATTACAAATTATTCAATTTTGCTTTAGTTTCCAAATATTTTGTTTACATTACCCTACAGTCACAGAAAGTTGTTGGCCATTGAATAAGTTCTAGGTAATGAGAATTTGAAAGCAAACTTCATGAATTAATGAAAAATGCTAGCTTCATAATATAACGAGATATATTTAATTAAAATGTAGCAAATGTAAATGTAGAAAATTTCAATTTTCCTTTAGCTTAAATTTTATGTGGACAAAATTGTTTAACAGTACTTGTAAAAATGCTGATATGTTATCTGTTGAGAATAAAATTTCTGCAAATTTTTCAACTTATATTTAATTTGAATTTTTAGGAAAAGCGCTCGGTCCTTAAGGTGCCTGCACCGTTGATAAACGTAATCTCACTCGGCAATGAGGGTTACAACTCCAGACAATAACCATTGGCAAAAGCACTTACATATGTTTAACAAATACTTTTTAAATAATAAAAGATAAAAAGGTAAAATTAAAAGTAAATCTACGCAGCAGAAACAGAAAACCATTAATTAAAAAACAAATCCATGAATTGAGACTAGTTAAAGAAGTAGTAAGAAAGTAAAACTATAAAAAAATTAAGATAATAATAATTGAAATTGGTTCGGACTTACTGAGGCGTACCTACCGTGCCTCGTTTGAGTGCCATTGAGGCTATAATGAGAGAATCTTATTTTTATTCGGATCCATATAATTTTTTGTTTGGCTGGGAGAGATCTATCACCCCACTTATTTTCGGACACGAAATCTGAAACACCCTGTCTGTGCCGTGCTGCTACTTAAAAGAAAAATTCAGTTGTTGGTGTTTAATTTTCATTTATTTGTGGATTAGTCATAAGTATTCTTTTGTTGTCATTCACTTAAGAAAAGCAAAAATAAGAAAGCCTGAAATACTGTTGTATTAACGATTATTTGGAAATATATAAAATGTGTAATATGCCTGAAGTCTGAAAGGTTGTTGTCACTTTTCATTGTATCATCAAAAAAATCTTGCGTTCCATTTGATAAACCTGTTAAGTAACCATGGCATAAAACACAATTGATTCCTCTAGCTTTGCTTCGTGGAAAACCACAAAGAAAAATTTCAAGAAACAGGCAACAAGTACAAAGGGGGGCGGGGGGGGGGGGGGGGGGGGCAGATGTGTATATTAGGATGGATACAGACCGATTGTCATATGAGAAAACCATCACACTTTATATTTCGTTTTGACTGTTCTGCAATCCGTACAAATACGGAAAAATCCGTATATATGGCAGCGACTTAAAGCTCTTGTATCGAAGAGAAATCAGAAACTCAGTTTTATATAATATTTTCTTAATTTTAAACGTTTACATTGTAATTATTGTATCCCCGCGGATTATGACGGCTGAGCAGAGTAATGCAGAGGTATACGGCAAACACTACCCACCAAAAATATCGCGGTTTAATTAAAATAAAAATACTGTTAGGTGTTTTTAGATAGTTGTTAAATCGTCATCAAAGAACTAAACAGTTGGACACCTAAATTAACCTCAACATCTATGAGCATCCCCTAAGCTTTAGCATTATCATAAAAAAATCTGTTGTGAGTAGAACACAATCATTTTCGTCGCCGCACGATTCAAACCCGGGGCTCTGGTGTGAAAGGCCAGCATGTCATCCCATCCACCACAGACAATATGCAACATCCTGTTTAAATTAATTTGCCTTTCCGTCGTACGGCGCAGTTTTGCCAAATGCGACTGCGAATTCCTCCCCTAATATTACGTCTCTTATGAACCATTGAGACAACAAAAATCAAGGGTAGAACGAACCCCTTTTAAAAATGCCAACTTCAAAGGTTTGATCTAATCTAACATAACATATGGTAGTAGAACAAGATTTAACTAACAGTTTTGCTAAACTGTTTGTTGGTAAATTTAAGATAGAAATGATGGACTCATAAAAAAACAGAAACAACCAAGTATACATATCAGCAAGCCTAAATTCAAGACTCCACGGTGCTGAAAAGAAACGATTTAGGTGGCTACTTAAACAGGATCGCAATCCTAAGAAACACAGAGTACTAGCTATCGTGATTTAAGGAACTTCACGGGCTATTTTTGAAAATATCGAAACAACAAGATGAAAGGAAAGCAGGAGCTATGAGGAGAAGAAAGATTGCATGCCATTGTGTGCTGTTGTTGGCATGGAAATCCGTTCCGAACATTTTTCAAAAGGTATGCTCTTTAGGGAGACACCAATATAAACGGTTCAAAAAAAGTACTTTTTCTGGATTTTTTTTAGCTAGATCTGGGAGCACTGCGGTACCCCCGGTAAATCGAGCTTGCAAGGCCGTTACCTTTTCTCAATGTAATTTTAAACCCTCCTTAACTTCGATCTGAATGCAATTTTTTGAATTTATTTAAATTTTTGCGGTTAAATTGTACATTCGGGCTTTAAATTGTAAAAAATGTTGCAAAGGTCAAATTTTACATATCTTATAATTTTTTAAGGAACTGCCAAGCATCGGAGAGTATAACATAAAAAACAGAAAAGAAAAACAACAGCATTCTATAAAAGAAAAATGAAAAAAGAAATGAATGCAACGGTAGAACCTTTTATAAAAAATGGGGTTTCATATTTAAATTTTTCAAGTTGCATCCGCCTCGGGGGGATCCGATGTGTATTTCTCGAGGTATTTGACCGTCCGATAGCTCTTCTTAATATCTAATACTGGATTTTTCATCAAAAAAAAACTTCTAGAAAAACAATCGAATAATTTAGGACTCTGCAATTTATTTACATCTTTCGATCAAAATGAACTCAACAAATCAAAGGAAATAGTTCCCTATCCTCAACAGCTGTTATTAGAAGTAGAGTCCTTCATGGCTTTATACTTGGTCAGCTGTTATGTAGTCTATATATAAACTGGTTTTTTTTACCTTGTCCTTCATTTTGCTAAATATAATATTAAAGGTTGTTTTTAGCGTCTAATTAATGCCCACCCGACTGTATGCCAGGAACCCCGCTTCTAAAGAATGACCTAAAGTTTTTGCCGTTTGAAGCGAAAATTTTTACTCAAAAATGAATTGGTCTAGTTTCAAAATCTGGTTTCTCAATTAATGGGAATGTATCCATTTGTTCAGTAAATATTTTAGTAGTATTTGCAGGGTAACATAAAATTTCACTCCATTTTATGTTACCCTGAAAATACTACTAAAATATTTACTGAACAAATGGATACATTTCCATTAATTGAGAACCCAGATTTTAAAACTAGACCAATTCATTTTTGAGTAAAAATTAGATTAATACGGCAATGGAGTCGCTTAGCAAATTTAAAATGCATGCATACGTAAAATGATTGGACAAATGTGTTTATTTTAATGGAAATATCAACTCACAGATTCAATTTCCTTTTATAATTGGTAAATTTTGCACCCACCGATAGATATTTATCCGATGAAAGGTTTAGAATATGTATGAGGCTAATAGCTACTTATTTTTGCAATCGATGATGGTTACCATGCACGGGGATTCTTCATTTTAATGAGGAGAAAAAAAAATTTCTATAGCGAGCTGGCGTGACAATGTACATGAGACGAATTTTCGCTTCAAATTCCCTTAAATCCTAACTTTGAAATTTATAATGACCTGAAAAAAAAGGTGACATAGTGATAGACATCTCCAATGAAATCCTTAAGATGTTCACCATAAATATTTTGTTTTATATCAACGCTAATAAAGTTGTACTTATTTCTTGGAAGCTTCTAAGCGGTTTTGCTGATATAGAAAGGAATCGGATTTTTTATCTATTCATATTTGCGTGAGCATTTCCTCCATTCAAGCCATTCAAGCTTCATACAATTACATTGACAAATTGAGGTCTTTTTTACTCAACGAGCGTAAGCAGTTTAAAAAATTTGGGAATCTATGTGGTGAATATTTTATGACTGTCTTCATTGGTAACAACTGTGAAATTAACTTTAGCCTTTTTAGTTACCTGACGACGTTTCCTTCTGCAATGGAGACGTAGTTGCGAAACACATCTATAGTTTAACTGATATAACTATTTCTCAGGATCTACCGAACCGATTTTGATGCGGAAAATGGGGTTTTAGAGTATAAAACTATGTCAAAAAGGACTTAACATAATTTTTTTTAAACTACCGATGAACAATACTATTCCCGATCAGGTGGTACTCTTTTTTTTCCTATAAAAGCCTTAAATTTTTGTGGCGAAGCCTTAAAGTATACATTTTCTCCTGCTCTTGCTGGTAAACGGAGAATCCCGTAAACACGTTTAAGGTATCTATAGAAGGATGCTTTTATCTATGCGATAAAAGCATATTTATATTTTTACCTGTAAAAGTGGCGGATCAGTTAAGTCTCAAAGAGAAGTCGCCGAAAAAACTTAGAATGGGGTAATTTATTCATAATGTTCGTATATCAATGGTTAAGTACATAAAAGTTATGTCTCCAAAAATTTTGGTTTTGAGTTAAAAGAATTAAAAAGAAAACCGGTAAAGGAAAGTAGAAGTGCAAATTTCATGAAACTTCCTACAGTAGCCTTTGAACCAACAAAATGACAAATAATCAAGAATAGAAAGTGTCAGTGCGTTGTTCGGAAAGTAATTTGGTCTCTTCCCAATAGAAGACCTAATTGTATATTTTCACAACCAACTTCACACTTAAGCCGCACTGTCATTATATATTTTGACAGCTGATATAACAAGGCTTGTTTGTGAAAATTTTATTTAATTCTGCGGAATAGTTTTTGATTAATGACCTATCAAATATGGAGAGTCGAAAGCAGCATTTTCGGCATATTATACTTGTTTACTATCGAAAAGATAAAAATACTGTTTAAGCAAAAAAAAAAATTATGTGGTGGTGTATGGAGAAGATGTGTTGACAGACCGCCAGTGCTTAAACTGATTTGTAAAATTTCGTTCCGGTAATTTTAATGTTGAAGATGCACCATGTTCTGGACGGCGAGTTGAAGCTAATGAAGACAAAATAAAGGCATTGATTGATGCAAACCGCTGAATAACAACTCGAGACATCGCCGAGAGATTAAATTTATCGAATTTGATCGTTCATAATTACGTGAAACGCCTTGGTTTAATTTCAAAACTCGGTATATGGGTTCCACATGTTCTTACAGAAAGAAATCTGCTCCGCCGCATAGACGTCTGTGATTTGCTTAACAAACTTCAAGAAAATTATCCAATTTTGAAACAAATCATCATTGGGGACGAGAAATGTTAAACGCAAGAACCGGCTCAAAGCACTTTGAATTCATGAATTTGATATACATGAAAAAAAATTAATGCTGTTGGGTGGGATTTCGTGGGAAAATACCAGGATTAATTCTGAAGTGAACTGTCATCAACTGGACAAATTGAATGATTCACTCAAAAGGAAAAGACCAAACTTGATCAATAGAAAAGGTATAGTGTTCCACCAAGATATCTCATACAAGTTTGGTAACTCGCCAAATGATTTTACCACTTGGATGGGTACCCACCCCATATACTCCATATCCGGTCTCTAAAAATATTTTAGGTTGCAAAACTTTTACTTCAAATGAAGACGTCAAAAATGACTTACATCAGTTTTTGTCAACAAAGATCAGAGAAGTTTTATCGGCGTGGAATCATGCTACTGCCAGAGAGATGGCAAAAGGTATTGGAATAAAATGGAAAACACAAAATTCAATAAAATACACACACTATACGAAAGTCGTTTTTCATTAAAAAAAAAATAAATTGCTTTCCAAACAACCCAATATATACAACATTTTATTAAAAATTGAGATATTGATATATTTGGTTTGAATATGTGTCGTTCATACACAACATTTGTCGAGTCTGTAACTTCCAAAGAAGTCTACCAATGTATAGCACGTTTGGGCAGACTAAAATATAGGCCCAAAGGTGTTGTTTTATCCAAAAACCTAAAAATTATTTAAAGACACTTAACCGTCAATGTGTTTGTAGAAACAGATTGAACGAGTGACAAAGAATACTAGCAAGAGATAGTAAGCATGTCTTCAGAAAGGCAGCGGGTATATCGTCGGGACCACCCGTGAAGCCCTCCGCCAAATTAGATAAATGTTCAGCAACATGTGCATCGTCGAATACTAAATCGTTAGGCTCAAGGGAGGTAGGCGGGAGCCGCGTCAAGTGGGTAAAATCAGAAGTGAAAACATCACAGAAAGACGTTCGGAAAAAATCCGCGAAAAAAGCAGAGATTGTAGGAGCATCGTCAATTTCACAGTCACGATACCTCAAAGAGGAAGGATAGGCATCACATTTACGCTTCGAGTTAATAAATCGCCTGAACAATTTGGGATCGCAAATAGTCATCACGGCTTCCTGAGGCCCAAAACCTCTTCTAAGTTTACCCTTCAAGTTCCTCAGATGTCGTGAGGTACCATCAAGCCAACCGATGAGGGGAACCGGACCTAGAAATGCTAATAGGAAACGCTCACGGCCAGATCGACGTCGCGCTGTGCCAGCACGCCCGAACGATCACAATAAAGTAACCAGTCATCAATGCACGAGAAGTCAGCGTGCTTAAAGTCACCGAGTAGGGAAGGAGATGCAACGGTAGCGTCGAAGCAAATAACAAACAGGATGCTTTCCTGACTCGATTCAGGAACCAGAAGAACCCGGCGTCTCCTCACAATCGTACCATCTGCGTCAGAGGAAAACACCAAGTCAAGAAACCTACCTGAATCATTAGGAACATCACAGCATTGAGCCAAGCCGAAAAATTCTACAGAGTCCAAAAAGAACAAAGCGTATTGGGGAACAGACGTAAGTGAAGGAATAAAGCCATCAGCATCAAGAGAGTGAGGCCAACCGATGCCGGGAAAATTGAAGTCACCAAAGAGCACGATGTCCTCCGAGGGAAGCAAGGAATCTCAAGACAATGCAGAATAGATCGAGGTTGCGGGAGTCTAAAATTTCGACGATCGAGTACGAGATACGCCCCCCCCTCCCTGATCGCACACAGGACCCCACCGCCGACTGGAGAACAAAGGTCGGAAAGGTGTCGATCCCTGCGAAAAACCGAAATCTCGGGACCGAAAGCTCAGAGTCAGAGATCCCGGCCCAAAGCCAAGTCTCAGTCAGGCAGATAACATCGGTAGCGGACGCGCAGAAAGAGGAGAAGAACAGCGCGGTTTTAGATCGCAACCCGGTAACGTTGGAGTAATGGAAAGAGATCCGGCTGGCAAGTTTTTTTGGCAACGAAGCCAGAGCTGATTGGGCCCTAGGGGTGAACTCGCGAACAATGGAACCAGGGGGCCATATTTCCGGAGAGAGCACAGCCGTAAAGGCGTCTTCCGGAATAAACACCTTAAATGGGGCGGTATTTCTGCGGCCAACGTGGCCATGAGTAGGGCTTATTATCCTACAGGCGATCGTACCACCAGGAACACACACCCGTGAAGAGATATTATTGATATTATCGGCCTCGGAAGTATCTGGTTGAACCCGAGACACAAAGATATATTTGAGCCGCTGCGCCGGTCAGACACCAGGGCGAGGCAGACAGTCGCCCAACTCAGCCCGCACAGAGCTTGCGTCTGAACCATGATTGCGACATTTGTTGATACAGTCAGCGGAGCAGTGGTAGCATGGATGCCCGAACGGCGGGCAGTGCGGGAACGATGGTTCATGCTCCGGGAAACATCATGGGAGACAAGCATACTACCGGCAGGCCCCTCATGAAATGCAGGCGAACTAACAACCGAGGGCTCGGAGACAGCCGTAGACAGCCGGTGACCCGGAGGAAGCCCCACCGCAAGTAGAAAGGGCCCTCACGTCGGCAGTAATAGAGTCAGTTAAGTCTCCGTTAGCCAAAACTGATGCAGACCAAGCAGCGACATCAAGCTTTACCTGCTTGACAATACGGCGAATGTCTTCAACCAACGGCAACACCGGTGGGGAGCCCAACGATGAAGCCAGGCCGGGATCAAGGCCAACAACTGCAGCCTGAACGTCGGCGAGTGAATCGGAAATCACAGAGGCTTTAGAGGCCAACTCGTTCGAGCGGTTCAAGAGGGCACAAGAGTTGGATTCCAGGACACCAGCAACGTTCAGCAACTTGTACACTTTAGTGGTAATGATGCCGGTATCCTCGGACAAAAGCTGCAGGTCACCCTAGCGGGAGGAGAAGAGGTCAACCTTGTCAGCAACCAGAGCAATGTCGTAAGATGGGACTTTCATCATGCCCTGCACCAACCTCAGGACATGGCAAGGCTTTATGTCTGAACACTCAGCGCAGGTGGAACAAAGAGATGATTAAGTTTCTCGCTTCCGACATGTAGCATGGAAAAAGTGGCCACAGACACCATCATAGGCCACCCGATCACGGACAATCTCCAACGCACAAGCCCCACAGTTAGACATAAGAAAAAAAATAAATACAAAATAACAAAGAGAAAATAAAGATGGAGAATAAAAATGAAACAAAAATAAGAAATAAATTAAAAGTAGGGAACAAAGTCAGTCGATAAAAAGATAGTCAAGTGGTAAAAATGAAGAGGAGAAGACAAATAAAGAAAGGAGCGAAAGCAGACAGCAAACAGATTCAGGACAGCAGAGAAGCGGAGAAGGCAAACAAGAAATAAAGAAAAGACAACACAGTTGAACGACTATCAAAAACAGACAGGTAAAACGTGAAAAAATGGTCAAGAGTAGGATGACGGTCAGATTGCATAAAAGAAATGAGTCAATAAATTAAATAAAAATAAATAGTAATAGTGGCAACAAAAAGGGTCAGACCAAATAAAAAAGAATAAAAAGAAAAGAAAAAGAAAAAAAGACAAGAAAAACAAAACGAATAGTTTCAGTTTCAATTTCTGAGTCCACGGGACTTGGACCTTTGCACGGGGAGGAGTTAATATTAAGCCATAGTAACAATTCTCAAAATTGTAAAAGCAAATAAATTGCAAACGCGGATATGTCGAATAGGCAAGTCACGTTGACTGACCAACAAATAACGATATCGGATACGAGTTGCAATTTATTTGATTCCATTAAAATTAAATGTAATGTTTTTGATATTCAGCTTTTCCTTCGTTAGCATTATTGTGAAATAAGCAAATAAATTTCTTAAGTTAGATTTTTAGATATTTAAGAATTATTCAGTTTGTAATTGAACTCGTAATAAAGTAGTCGATTTTTGAAGTGACTCTTTCTTTATTTCTCCAGAGGCGATAATCTTCTGTAACAAATGTAAATGTTCAATATTGAAAATAAAAGCACAAACGCAAACGCAGGGCCGCCGCAGCAATGGCCGATTTTATGTGGATCTTGTGTAAGTTCACCACATTTAAATTCAAATTTGTTATTAATTTATTGAAAATTACATGTTTTTATTAAATATTTTAGTAGGCTTACTTTTTACATAAATAATAAATCACCGGACGGTAAATATCTCCTTATTGCACGTGAACATAATAAGATTTTTCGATACAGTTTTTCTGCATTTTACTATATGGTTGACCTCAGCACTGGTAAAGCAAATCCCTTGACAATTAACAACAAAGAAGTTCAGCTGCTTTTGGCTAAATGGGCACCAAAAGGCAATGCTTTGGTTGTAAATTTTGACAGAAATCTCTATTACAAACCAGGAGCCCTAGAGAAGGAAATTCAATTGACCTCAGATTCAAGCCACGCAATTTTAAACGGTCATCCAGACTGGGTATATGAAGAGGAAGTTTTCACTTCAAACGTGGCGGTTTGGTTTACTCCGAATGGCTCTAGATTAGCGTATATACAATTCAATGACACGTCCACTCGTGTTGTGAATCTTCCATTCTATGGAATCCCCGGAGATATCGCGTACCAGTACCCTGCGTCTAAATCCGTTTTTTACCCAAAAGCAGGATCGCCAAACCCACTTATCAAGCTTTATCAAATTGACTTGGAGAGAAATGTTAAGACTGAAATTGCTGTACCTACAAACCTTAAATTTTCTGAGTACATAGTTACTGTCGTCGAATGGCTTTCAGAGCACTTATTGCTTTCGGTTTGGATGAATCGAATTCAAAATCAAGCGTTTTTGCAAATTTCGAATGCCACTCATCACTACGAAATTTATAAAATAGAATCAAAAATGGGCTGGGTAGATCTATTTACACCGCCGGTTAAAAATAGTGACGGAAGCAAAGTCGCCCTAATATTGCCTCAGAAACAAGGTACCGATGGAGACTTTCGTCACGTGCACCTTATTTCTACTAAGGACGCAAATAATAAGCCCATTTCACTATCAACTGGAAAGTTTGTCGTACAAAGCATCGAGCATTGGGATTATGAAAACAGTTTAATTTTTTACATGGCCAACCAAGTTAATAGATCGGAAGTACTTCACTTGTTTGCTGTAAAGGCAGAAAGTGGGTATAAATCTCAGTGTATCACGTGTCGAATTAAATCCAATGGGGTTGAACAAACCTACTTTGATGTGAACTTTAGTCCATCTGGAAGATATATTATAGTCACCCAATTAGGACCCAACATTCCTAGGGTTGACATATATCACTGGTCTTACGTTAACGGTAGTGTCAATCTTCAGTTAGATTTCGAATGGGAATCTAATTTCGAAATAAATAGTTACCTATCACAAAGGAGTTTGCCTGAGATCGAGAATCATACTGTGGATCTTGGGAATGGCTTTTCGGCCAAAGTTCTACTCCAATTGCCGCCTAGCGTTGATAGAAGTGGATCAACGAAATACCCCATGTTAGTGGAAGTATATGGAGGACCTGACTCATATGCGGTCACAGATAGGTGGTCAGTCGACTGGGGCACTTACTTGGCATCGAATCGCTCGATAATATACGCTAAAATTGATGGTAGAGGATCTGGTCTACGGGGAGATAAACATTTACACTCGGTGTACCTGAAACTTGGTACTCTTGAAATATATGATCAATTGAATGTGACTCAAAAACTCCAAAATACACTGCCCTATGTTGACGCATCTAGAACTGGAATTTGGGAGCTGGAGCTATGGTGGATATGCTTCGGCTATGGCTTTAGCAAACGATAATTCGGGTATTTTTAAATGCGCTACTTCGGTAGCTCCGGTGACAGACTGGACTTATTACGACTCAATTTATACGGAAAGGTTTATGGCACTACCGAAAGACAATAACGTTGGCTATGAAAAATCTCGTTTAACAACACTGGCGTCGCGTTTTAAGGGAAAAAGATTCATGCTGATTCATGGCACTTTTGACGATAATGTTCTCTACCAACAATCAATGATTTTTACGAAAAATTTGAAATACAATGACGTCCTCTTTCGTCAGATTAATTATCCCGACGAAGACCACGGACTGTTTGGAGTGCGTCCACATCTGTACCATTCACTTGACAACTTTTTTGGTGAATGCTTTAACATTGAAATGAAAACTCTTTTAGGAAGTAAATTTTTTATCCTTTTGCGAAAAGCCAAACAATGATTCGAACTTAAAATGCTCGATTTGGAAAGAATTTGTCCGTCATTATTTCTTTTTACTTGCTTATTTGTAATACATGTTATTTTTATTTTATAACAAATTGTTAAAACCTCTCGTGATCTTCCCTCGATCCTCAAGATTTCTTACTGGAAGCACGCAATACTTCCGTTGGCATGTGGAACACAAAAGAGCAGACAACACTTTTTATCAAAATTACCATAAAAACGTTTCCTCAGTATATTTTGTTGTTATGCAATAATATTTAATAATTCTTGTTAATGATTTACACCTTATCAATTACAATAAAGAAATATTCTCACATTTAAAATTAAAAAATTCAAATTGACTTACCCAACAAAACCTATAGAAGCAATTTTCACTCATACACGAAAAGATGCAAATATTACTATATTTCACCATCTCTAATTGTTTATTTTACGGAATAATGATCATAGAACACAAAAATTCATTTATTATTAAAAATTACATCGAATAACAGCGAAAATTAATGTAAAATTGTAAAAAATTGCGCAGAAAATTAAAAACTTACGAGCACCACGGACGCCATTACGGAAATGTCATTTTCACGTATTTAACGATAGTTAAGGCACAAACAAAATGACAAGGATTAATCGTACTGAGCACATTACGCACGTTGACATAACTTACCGACAGTTCTCCAGGAGAATAATTTTATGCGTACATGATATAGTTCGGTTTGTGTCCTAACTCAACTATCGTTAAACTGGCACGAAATATGTACATGAAAATGACATTTCCGTAATGGCGTACGTCGTGCTCGTTGGTTTCTTATCTGCTCCGCAATTTGTTGCAATTTTATATTAATTTTCGCTGTTATTTGATGTAAATTTTAATAATAAATGAATTTTTGTATTCTATGATCATTATTCCGTAAAATAAACAATTAGAGATGTTGAAATATAGTAATATTCGCATCTTTTCGTGTGTGAGTGAAAATTGCTTCTATAGGTTTTGTTGGGTAAGTCAATTTGAATTTTTGAATTTTAGATGTTAGAATATTTATGTATTGTAATTATTAAGGCGTAAATCATTAACAAGAGTAATTAACTATTATTGATTAACAACAAAATATTTTTATGCTAAGTTTGGTAAAAAGTTTTGTCTGCTCTTGTAATCTAAATGCCAACGAGGGTATTGGGTGCTTCAAGTTATAAATCTTGAGGATTTTGAGAAGATCATAACAAGTTTTAACAATTCGTTATGTGAAAAAAGCCTCTTAAAATATTTATGAAAAAATATAATTTTCAATAAAGTATTAAAGAATTTGAATATGAACATAAACAAGATCCACAAGATCGTTCATTGCGTCGGCGGCTCTGCTCGGTTTTTATTGAATTTTTGTTATAGATACAACTTTTTAGAATTAATACAAGCAGATTAATGTTGCAAACGTTTTTATCCAAGTTTTACATACAATAGCTAAAAATTTATAGTAAAATCCTTTCTAGTTGTTTCATAGTTCCTCTCCATGCAACAGACTTTTGTTCTAGAATATTTTACCCGGGGGTGATATCCCCGAAATCTAAAAAGGTGGTCGGAGGAGAACCGATCTATTTTTTTAACTATCTACTAAACTTAACCACATAACATTTCTTCCTATTACTTATAGTTTTTTCGCAAACACGAAATCACGGTACCAAACAACCACAGTCGCTATAAAAATTTCGAAAAATTCATGTTTTTTATCTTTCGCATTTTCAACCAATTTTAATAATTCTTTGAACCCTTAATAAAGGGTGTGTTTTAAAATTTTTTAAAGTTTTCGAGGATGCTTATTACAACAAAAAATTGTTTCAGATGTCTTTATCCCTTTCTACCCGCTAAAAAGGACAGAAACCTCCTCCTTCCCGCGTTTCCTCAAAATAAGTCTCGACAATGGTTATTCACAGGAAAAGGATCGCAAATGGATCCCAGAGGAATAATAACGCAGGGAAGTAGGTCATGGTGCTTTAGGACAACGCTCGGGGGTTGACTTTACCCTTACAGGGAGTGGAAGTTGATCCTTTTATCTTCTTTGAATTTGTTTTTTCAGGTATAAGAAAATTAGAAATAAGGCTAATGCTGAAATCAGAATAGCAAAGAAAAGCTATTTCGATAACTTATTGAATCCATCCCTTCCTCCTACGGCATTTGCGGAAAGGATCTGCCAACGATCTCAATACCTATTTTTCTGTATCATCTAATAACTCTTCAACACAGCCAGCCCATAATATAAATTTCTATTCAGAAGACCGCAGTAGTTTTAGTTTCAGATGTGTTTCCCATGATGAGGTTATCAAGGCATGTCTATCCATCAGAACAAAAGCCACTGGGTCTGATGATATTGCACCAACATTTTTTAAAATGTTATTACCTGTAGTTCTTGACAGTTTAGTCCATATTTTCAACTCTTGTCTTACATTTTCTGAGTTCCCACAGGTTTGGAAAAATGCAGTGGTTATTCCACTGGCTAAATGCTCTTCACCTAGTGCAGCTTGTGATTATCGACCAATAAGTCTGCTTTGTTATCTCGGCAAAGTTCTTGAGAGACTACTAAGTACGCAAATCATCCAGTATGTTTCTGGCCATAGCAGCGAAACTGCCTTGTTGAAAGTATCTACTGATATATGCAACTCGCTGGATAATGATTTATTAGCTGTCTTAGTACTACTTGATTTTACAAAAGCATTCGATTCTGTGAAGCATAGGTTGCTTTTATCAAAACTGCATAAAATGTATAATTTCTCACACTCATCCATTAAGATTATATCTGATTTCCTTTTAAACCGCTCTCAGGTTGTGAAAGCTGGGGATGAAAAGTCCAAGTGGATTAAAACCACATGTGGTGTTCCACAAGGTTAAATACTTGGACCTGTTCTGTTTGTCTTATTCATCAATGATCTTCCTGATGTCATTGAAGATGTGAATATCCAATTGTATGCTGATGATATTCAGATTTACCTTTCTCGTCCAATTGGGTTAGTTGAGGACTGCGTATATCGTATCAACCGTGATCTAATAAATATCTCCACTTGGGCCTCCAGTAATATGCTCTTGCTAAATCCTCTGAAGTCAAATTGTATGGTTTTCTACAGAAGTGACCTTGATAAATCAGATCTTCCCACTATAAATCTGAACGGAGTACTATTGCCTTATTCTGACAGAGTTAAGAATCTCGGAGTGTATTTCAATGGTAATATGGAGTGCTGCGACCATATAAAAGCTGCATGTCAAAAGATTTATGGCGGTCTTCGGCTGCTGAGACTGTCGAGTAGCCTGCTTCCTTCTGAGTTAAAGCTAAAGCTTGTTAGGACATTGTTAGTTTCTCACTTCACTTTCTGTAGCACAGTCTATTCGCGGCTAGATTCAAAGTGCAACCGGAAACTATGAACTATGAGCTGAAACGTCACCTTATAAATTCAAAATAAATTCGTGAATTAACCATGTCTGTAACACAGTTTCTACTATAGTTAGATTAAGCTGCAAATTTTATAATTATTCCTTCAGTAGTTTTTGATTCTTTGTTTTTGTCGCTTTGGAAACGTTTTTTTTCCTTTTCTTACTTGGTAATAATTTTCTTTTGGATTACTTGTTATATTAGTATTTTTTTTTCTTCTTTTAGTTTTATAATATTTGATAGTATTGTAATTTGAATTTTCCTTTTATTTTGTACTGGTAAAAGATGTAGTCTTGTGTACATAGCCTAAATAAATTGAATTGAATTGAATTCTTTTTCGGTACATATTTAAGAAGATGTAGAAAGTTGATAAGTTGGGTGCGGCACTGTATTGTAAACTAAGTCGTCACCCCGTTTCTATACCCTCACTCATGACATACAATTTTTACCATGATGCTAGTCCAGTAATCCATACAATAAAAACGAATTATTCAAATCGATCCACAAATTTCAAAGTTAGAACTCATGCGAACTCAAGGTATATATTTTTCAGAAAACATAATTAAACACCAGCCCCACCCAAAAGTCTATAGCTTTTCGTGAAAAATATTGTGGTAGCAATTAGTATACGCGTTTCGGTACTTAAAATATGAAGTTAGACAACACCCCCTAAGTATGAAATTGTTACCCTGCTACCACTTGGGCGAAATACTCTAAGCACCATCCAAAATTATCCGGTAATTGCGTTGAAATACTGAACTTGACAATGTTGCCTATACGTTCTGATCAATGTTGACGTTATGTTATATTTGGTAAATTTATTTTCGATTTTTTTCGTATTTTATTATTTTTTCGATTTTTTTCGTCACCCTCTGTTGCGCCCTGTGCCGACGTTCAGCCTGCAACTGAGACGGAGGGTAAAGTCAGTGATGCGGTTACCGATACCTCGCCCGAGAGAATGAGGGACTCAAAATCGAAACTTAAACCTAGGGTGAGGCGGCGCCGTCGTGTGGGGTGCTCCGTGGCGGATTCTGGTATTCCTGGTCCGGCTGTCCCTGCTCGCACGTCTAGTGACATTAATGGAGGTAGTGAGAGGGTTTTAGGTGGTAGTAATGATGTGATTCCATCCGTCATGCTCTCGAACATTGGCCTGTCTGGTGTTGATGATGTAGTACTCTCCGCCGTTCCTCGTTCTTGTTGTCGGCTCCTTCTCTGGTGGCTGATACTCTGCTCAGTGATAACTTCTGGCCACGGGATGTTTTTTGTAAGATCTTCGTGCCCAATTTTCGCCGCCGCACTAGGTCAGCAGCGGCTCAGTCTCCTAGTTCAAAAAACGGGACAAGCTCTCTCTTTGCTACCAGAATGTGAGAGGACTGAGGACCAAAACAAATAATTTTTATTTTTCGTCTACTGATGCCCGTGGTGGGGGGTTCTCATAGCTTGCAGGAATTTTCTTAATACTAATCATCTGGACACTCCCTCATTTTCTGACCAACTGGAGCTGGAACAAGTTTCAGTGAAAATTTCATATGATTCGAGAAGCCTCTTCTTGATTTGTTCTTATATACCTCCTGTTGCGTTTAATGTCGTTGATAGTAATGGTCTGAGTAGGTATGATATTCTCATTAAGCATGTTAACTTCATCTATGACCGATTGGGTTCTAAGGATGAAATTATTCTTGTGGGCGACTTCAACTTACCCAATGTGCGATGGGTAGCGGATGATGATGACGATAGCTATCTCCCCCCCCCCCCATGACTTGACAGAAGGACAATCGTTATTCCTCGACACCTTGGCTAGCTTGGAGCTTTGCCAAATGAGCTATGTGAGTAACAATATGGGAAGACAGCTTGATTTGGTGTTCTCTACAAACTCCACGCTCACATTTGTTGAACCCAGACTATTTGCCTAGACAAATCTTGACGGGTCAGACGTGCCTGTCGATGACCTCGATAGCCAATATCATTTTAACTTTAGAGCGGCCGATTTTGAGGCTTTGAATGATTATCTTGACGAGGTGGACTTCCAAACTTGCTTGTCTGGTGACGATATCGACAGTAATGTATCAAGTTTCTACGACGTATTGTATGAGGCTTTTGGGAGGTTTGTCCCATTGGTTCGGGTTAGAGGTAATGACTTCGCTCCACCCTGGTTTGACAGAGAATTGAAAACTCTTAGGAATAGGAAGAACAGACTTTGGAAGAGGTATCTTCGGGTTGGCAGTGTTGACTCCCGTCAGGAGTTTAGTGTTTGCTATGAACATTTTATATGCCGCTCTCGCTCTCTCAATGATGAATACCTTTAAGGTTTAAAGAACAGATTATTCTCTGACCCCCGGGCATTTTTCGAATATGTCAACCTGAAGAAAAAGGTCGATAACTATCCATCGACAATGGTGTTCAGGGGGATTTCCAGCAATAATTCTAGTATTATTTGTAACTTATTTGCTGAATCTTTTAAGGGTGCATTTGAATCATCTGATTTTATCCCGAATAGTGGAAACTTTTCGCACATAAATAACCGAATTTCACGGATGGTTGCCAAACGGACTGTATTTACACTGATTTTAGTAAGACCTTTGATAAGCTGTCTCACTCTGTCATTGCTTTTTAATTGGCTAAGTTGGGTTTCCCGCCCTCGCTTATTGTTTGGATTAAGTCGTATTTATCTAATAGGACTTATAGGGTGCGCTTTCGTGACGCACTCTCTAATGATTTTGTGGCTCATTCTGGCGTTCCCCAAGGTAGTCATCTGGGTCCATTGTTATTCATCATATCTATAGATGATATTTCGTATTTGCTTCAAAGGTGTAAAATTCTTATATATGCTGACGATATTAAGATCTTTCTCCCTCTCAAATCTGATTGTGAGATTTTGCAATCAGAGTTGCATATTTTTTATGAGTGGTGCCGCAACAACAATCTCAAGTTTAACATTGAGAAATGTCAGGTTATGTCCTTC
This sequence comes from Leptarthrus brevirostris, assembly GCA_964036015.1. Taxonomy (NCBI): domain Eukaryota; kingdom Metazoa; phylum Arthropoda; class Insecta; order Diptera; family Asilidae; genus Leptarthrus; species Leptarthrus brevirostris. The sequence continues at coordinate 17,207,770 of OZ038376.1, read as the reverse complement.
TCGAGGTCTTCCAGCTTCCGTGCTTTTCAGTACATGTTTGAAGGTACTGTTATAAGGCAGGTGGAAGGGATCAGGGACTTGGGAGTGTATCTTGATGTTAAGTTGAACTTCATCTCCCATATTAATAACGTCGTTGCTAGGGCAAACTCTATGCTGGGATTTATTCTACGATGGTCCAAGGAATTTCCAAGCCCTCAAATAAGACTCCACCTTTATACGTCCCTGGTTAGACCCCTGCTTGAATATGCTAGTCAGGCTTGGTCTCCGTTTTACGGATCCCACATTAAACGTATCGAGTCCGTCCAGCGAAGATTTGTGCGATCGGCCCTGCGTTGTTTGCCTTGGAATGACCCCCTTATTCTGCCACCTTATGAGGAGCGTTTAGGGTTACTGCAGCTTGTTACACTTGAGAGGCGTCGTTGGGTTGCAGATTTGATATTTTTGCATCAGCTTCTGCAGGGAAAGATAGACAGTGTTGTGCTTGCTTCCAAAGTGTTGCCTAGAGAACTTTCCTATTCCCTGCGTAAACGATCAGTTTTTCAGATTGCTTTTTCTCGCACTAATTATGGCAGGTTCGAGCCTATTAACCGCATGTGTAGGTCTGCTAATAATATTGGAGACGTTTTTGATACTAGTGTGGACAAAGTGACACTTAAAAGGAATATCTACAATTTATAATTTAGCCTTTTGTTCGCACTGCTTTTTGTTTTAATTTCTCGTTTTTGTTTGTTATGCATGTCGATCCTTCTGTATTTTGCATGTCAACAGTATTATTATTATTATTATAAAAGGCGTGTATATGTATCCTTTTATTGACCTGACTCATGGCTGGGATTTGCTTTAATGATCTCTGTTGACTATGCACCTCATATTGTTTTGTGTGGCGTATTTTAGTGTGTTAATTACTAATATTATTTGCATGGGTGTGGGAGCCTCATTCGCCTCCATATATTATTATATGTGGCGAATAGGTTAAATGATTCTAGGCTTCTGCCTATGAAGTGCGCCTTCTGAGTTAGAAGGATTAATTCTGAAATACTTCACAATGTTTTTAATTTTTTTCACAAAATTTAGCCAAATAATTTTAAAAAAAAAAAAATATTGTTTTCTATGAGTCACTGGATTTCATTAGATGGGGTTGACTTTTTTTTATAACCAGTTAACCCACTATTATTACCCATAATTATCGGAAGATGTATTCACATTCAAACCAAGTTTCAATTTAACTGGAAGATCTCCAAATATATATTTAAGAATTATTAATTATTGCTTTTGGTTTGTTGACAATAACTGAAAGCATCATGATTGTTCTTATAATTTATGTACATATACGAAATCATCTTCAAAATTTTTGTTTGAAAATATAATACTAGCAATTTTGTGAAAGAATAAATATTTTTAAAACACACTACTATATAATACTTACTGGTTCAGCTATCACAAATTTTTAATCATCTGGTTATAGTTTTTCTTCCGTCTGTGCCCACAAGTGGTACAACCACATAATTAATTCAAATAATTGAGAAGATGCATATATCAGTGTTTAATTGAATCCCGATAAATTCATTTTATTATTATTTAAATTCAAATTAATTCAATTCAAATTAAGTCGATTGGTAAAAAATTAAAATTCATGATATTCTTCATTTTGTAATATGGGATTTATTAGTCCAATGATAACATCACCGTCCAGATTTTCTCCATTTCACCCCAATTGACTTATGGGGTTTTGAAACTAGGAGATTTAACTTATAATTAATACAGTACTTTCAAACAATTAATCAGGACTTATGCGCTTCATCAACCAAAAATGTTTCCTCATTTTTCCACGTATATGTAAAATTATATTATTTCACCCACCAAATATACATAGATGTAATTATTTGGCCTTATGGCGTTTCTACTTTTTCAAGCGCAAAATACATATTTGAATGATGCAAGATTTACACGCATGAATGAAAATACTAACTTTAAATTCGGCAATTTTTCAATACGTTCATTTTGCATTACTGGAAATTTGCATCTCATTAAACGTTTAGAATATGTGTGAAACCAACAGGTGAAGCTTCTTAATTTTCCATCGGTGATGACAATAATGTGGAGATTTAAATCACCTTGCTGGAATTTAATGAGAACTCTGCAGGAGTAATAATTTTTAACGAGCCGGCATTTTCGCGTCAAATTGTAAAATTACTTTTGCCCTTTGTAATCCTTAAGCTTCACCACGCGCGTTTTTCTAGGTTATTATAAGTCAGTATTAATGGGGCTCAGCTTCGCAGTATAGCATTCTACTGATAAATGTTATACTAATGGACATGTGGATATTTTTTACTCATTCAATCACGACTATGTTCTGAATTGGCACAATGACTACTTTTTACCCGCTGAAAAAATATTATAAATGCTGTACAGTATATAATCCCCCATTGGTACCATGTCAACAATTGAGTGGGTTGCAACCCTACGTCACAGCACGTATCTTGCTCCATTCGCCTCATAACAAAAACAGTGTGGGGGAGGAGGCATTACCTTGCTTCGTAACGGAGGACCGATTTGATGATTTTAATTCTGTTGCACAAAACACTGAGGGAGCGTAGAGAACAGTCGCCTTAATACGTGATTCGTGACCCATTATAATCATTAATTTTTTTTGCCGGACTAAGGACGTAGTAAAACTGTTGCATCTATAATAAGGGTATACAACCGTGTCGCAGGATTTGAATAATTCTTTTTCTTTGTATTTTCTTTGTTTTTACCCGAGAGCATAAGTACTAATTCAACCGTTTGTGAGCTGTAGGGTGTTTCATAAATTTGCTATTTTCATGGTATGCACACAACTATTTTATTGTTATCTTTTGATCTACTCAATGCAGCGAAATCAAACAACCCCAAAAAATACTATCCCTGATATCTGATGTTCAAAAAAATTTCCGCTTAAATCCGTTTAGCGTGCTCGATCCGAGGGAGTCTCTTAAGCCCAATGGTAGTGTGTTCTAAATGCGGACGGCCTGGATAAAGAACTGATGACTACTTACCAGATACCGATTAAAAGCGTTCTAGTAGACCTCTCAAATTCTAATCTTTAAAAAAGATATCTGGGGGATTGAGATTTTAGGATTTTCGCAAGAAATGCGATAAAACAAAATTTAAGATAAACTAGAATAGATTTAACATAGGGTGAAACATGATCCTACCGTCGGAGATGTAAAATATATTTTATGGTAGAACTAAAATTACGTTAAGCTTTCTTTAAGATGCGCTGTCCAAATTACCATAGATCTCACATCTATAAGTCAAGCCGGGAACACGAAAAGCCTAAACGAGGTTAAGCCTAGTTGGTTGAGGTGTGAAATGACTAGGGACGGGACCCATAATGAGCGAAGGCCATAAGTATTCTTGGACACAACATAATTAATATGATTATTCCAGCTGAGATTTTTATTACATAACATTACTAGATTATTGGCAAACTCAACAAAGTGAATCAGTATGCCAGTTCTACTCTGTTAATTAATATACAATTAAACTTAGAAGGATTTAAATTTAGCTTTTTATTAATTATCCAAGGATATATCGAGGAGAGATCATCATTCATTGAATCAATTGAATCTTTATTCAATTTTAATGGTCTCGAAATAAGTAATTCAGCATCGTCGGCATAGAGGTTCAGTTTGCAGAGTTCTACAACATTCAGAAGGTTGTAAACGAACATCGAGAAAAAAAGTGGGTCGAGAATCGGAACACCATGTGGAACACCAGCAGTAACCCGGAGAACAATAGATCGCCCATCATTCAAGTTTTTCGATTGATACCAATCAGTCAGATAGTTGGATAGTTGCATGGAAAAAATTGAAGCCAGTTATAACTTTAAAAAATAGCAGACGATGATTTACAGTGTCGAATGCTTTGGAAAAATCCAACACTATAGAGTGGAGATTTCATCCGCATTTATTGCTTCCCGCATATTCTCACAGAATTAAATTCCCAAATTATTTTACCATACGACGAAAATGACTTCAGTGTTTTGTTGTTGTTGTGAGGAGTATGATCCTCAATTGCTACTATGAGAAAATATTTGGCCTTTGGGCGGTGGTGTTGTAGGGGGTAGCCTAACTTTGTATCGCGTGGACCGACTTAGATGATTTTATTTCTGATGTATAGAATGCGTTTCCTCATTGGTGTCAAGTTAACAACTTTAGAGTGGGGAGAGGAGGCGGAATAAACTTCGTAACGCATAGATCGATTTGGATAATTCTTTTTTTGTTGTATACAGTATGATTCGCAATTGCTACTATGAATAAAAAATTTGAAACTTAGGTGGAGGAGGAGTGTCGACTGATTTGGGTGATTCTGTTTTTGATATCTAGAATATGGTCCCTCAGTGATAGAATGCCAGAAATTTTATAGTGGAGTGAAGCCTAACTTCGTATCGTGTTGACGAATTTGGATGATTCGTTTATTGCTGAATAGAGTATCTTACTCCAGTTGTATCCTGACAGAAATTGTGGCTAAGGGTGAGAATCGGAGGAGGGGCTGCACCTGTCTTCGCAAGGTTAAGACCGATTTTGATGATTTTTTTTCTGCTGTACAGATTACGTTTCTTGATTGGTTAATGCTAAAAAATGTTACATCTGGAGCGACAACGGAGAGAAAAGGGAGTAGCACCAACCAGGTGGCTCACAATCCCTAAATCACTTAAATTATAAATACCCTTAAATATAATGTTATTTGGGCCAAACTTGGTAGATTAGAGAAGAGAGAAAGAGAAGAGATTATTAAAAAATTTATATCTATTTATTGATTTTTAAAATTTGTATACAATACAGTAAAAATTCTTTTAGAGCTGGAATATACATTCATACCACTATAATATTACTATGTTGCTTTAAACAAAGAAATTGATATACATATATATATGCAATACTATTTTTGGGAAAAAGAATTCTAGAGAAAAAACCCATTGAACACTTAAACTACGCTAGTTTAATTAACCTATTTAACTACTTAAACTCAACTACTTATGCCTATGACTAACTAGTTGGGCATTAGTTGCGAAATTAAAGGATTTCCTGAAATAGAACATTTATCAAAAAATTTATTTGCTATTTTATTTGTTTTTATGCTTATATATTCAATTTCTGCCTTCCGGTGTAGTTCAGAGGTGGAGAAATGCCATGGAAATTTAAAAATCATTTTAAGGATTTGGTTTTGAGCAATTTGCAATTTATTTATGTGACTACGCGCACAATGAACCCATATTGGAGCACCATAAAGCATAAGTGTTTGAAAAATCATTTTATATATTATATGCTTATTTTCCAAATTAAGGGTTGATCTTCTATTTATCAATGGGTACATTGTTTTGATTAATATGCTTGTTTTGTTTAAGATTGCAGATATATGTTTGGAATAAGTAAGAGTTTTATCAAGTATGATGCCAAGATACTTGACATGGTCAGCCCAAGGGATGACGCAGCCGTCAAGGGTCAGATTGGTACTTGGTAGAAAACGTGGATGTCTTTTGCGTGTAAAAAAACATAGCTTGTGTCTTGTTTGGATTGACCTTAATCTACCATTTATGTAAGTATCTATTAAGAACATCAAGACCATTTTGTAGATTTGTGCATATATGTGTACCGTCTGTGTGGGAACTAAATGTAGCCGTGTCATCAGCAAAGATGGATGAAAAACAATTTGGTATGGTTGGGAAATCAGCAATGTATATGTTGTAGAGTATTGGACCTAAAACAGAGCCCTGAGGTACTCCAGATATAATGCTCTTTTCTGTGGAACATGTAGATCCGAGGTGCACCCTGAACTCACGGTCGTGCTAGAAGTTTAGGATTAGACGTGTTAGGATGTAGGAAAGCCAAAGACCACCATCTTGTGTAGTAATGCATCATGCCAAACTGTGTCAAAAGCAGATTGAACATCGAGGAGTACCAGTCCTGTGGATCTTTTCATTTCGAAGTTTGCTTTCACATGTCTAGTTATTCTCAAAACTGGGTGAGAAGTATTATGATCTGATCTAAAACTAAATTGTTCATTAGGTAGATTGGCTAGATTACTCAGCAAACTGATAGGACGGTAACTGGATGGATCCTCGGCGGGTTTGCCTGGTTTATGTACTGGGATGACCTTGGAGATTTTCCATGTTTTTGGGTAGTATTTTAGTTTGAGACATGAATTTATAATGAAGGTGAGATATACAATTCCAATACAATTTCCAGATTTTAAACATAAGTTAGGTATGCCGTCAAGCCCGGGGGCTTTATTTGGCCGTGACTGCGCTATAATATTTTTAATTGTTTTAGGTCGTACATACATACCATGTTCAACATGGGGTTGAATTTGGTCCAGCTGAGATATTGAAGTTTCGACTAGTTCGGTTGTCATAGGCTTGCTGAGATTTGCAGAAACAGTGAAGTTGGATGCGAATTGCAGTGAGAACAATCCTGCTTTTTCACTGCAGGTAATATATCTCCTACCTTGTTGCTTTAAAACAGGAATAATGTTGTGCTTATTTTTAATTATTTTTGTTACTCTCCAAAACGGTTTGGAACATTTTCCCATGCCAAGAGATTATTAAATATCTCAAAATGTATACCTTTAATTTAAACAATAAACACGTTAAGTTTTATTCGTAAATACTGTGAAGTAAATTATTTGACAGGAATATGAAATTACAATTGCAGGGTAGAAAATATGTCAGAATCAGCTGGACGGAACGGAATAAGACATTTAAGGTTTTCAACTATTACCTCACATGTAAAAAAATAGGTAAAGAAACTTTTAAGTTAAACCATTCCTTTTAACAAACGATAATATACTGAAATACTAAAATCTTAAAAATAATTATGGCTCCAAGATATTTCTACTGATAAATAATCAGACGATCAGGGGGGGAGCAAGTGAAAATCAAATTCTGATTCGCATCTGAATTTAAAAGGTGAGGGCCAGTAGACAGTATCTACGTATATCTCGGTAAATGTAGTATTTCTACCTAAACCAAACAAGACGGAATGTAGTACATCTAATGCTTATAGACCAATTAGCCTTACCTCATTCTTACTAAAAAATCTAGAAAGACTCATAGAATGGGAAGTAAGGAAACAGATAGACATAAACCAGCTATCAAGTTGTCAACATGCATATATGAAAGGTAGATCGGTTGATTCCGCTCTACATACCCTAGTACACCAAGTGGAAATGGCATTGTTGTACAAAGAAGTAGCGTTAGGCTGTTTCATTAACATAGAAGGGGCCTTCAACAATGTCAGAATCGATAAGATTCTCAATAGGTTGAGGAAGAAGGGGACAGATCACAGTACAATTAAATGAATCAAGTCCGTGCTGGAAGACCGAATCATAATTACAAGTTTCGGAAATGAACAACTGACAGCGCGGGTAAATAGAGGAACTCTACAAGGAGGGATTCTTTCACCATTCTTGCGGCTGATAGTGATTGATGAGTTACTTGAAGCCCTATCGGATAAAGGTCTTTACGTAACTTGTTATGCGGACGAACTAGCGATAGTAGTCAGAGGTAAGTTTGAAGAAAACTTGGTATATAGTTACTTCAAGAAGCAATCGACACGGCAACCTCTTGGTTGCAGGATTGCGGACTGAAGATAAACCCAAATAAAACGGAACTCTGTTGCTTCACTAAAAGACATAAATTAAGAAAGATAGTTCCCCCGTGCATCGAAAACACTAGATTACCCTTAAAGAATGAGGCCAAATTTCTGGGTCTGCTGATGAAAGGGAAACAAAATTGGGCTAGGCACCTACACGAGAAGAAAAACAAAGCGGTAAGAGCTTTTTGCACATGTAGAAATGTTATAGGTAAAGTATGGGGACTATCATCCTATATTATAAAATGGATATATATGTTAAATGTGTAATCAGACTCATGGTAATGCATTTAGTGATAGTCTGGTGGAAAGCGATGGAGGTGGGCAGAAACTAAAAGATTATGGACTAGGCCCATTGTATGTGCTGTTTAGGCATAACAGGGGCTACCAGGTTAACACCAACAAGGGCCTTGGAGGTCATTCTAAATATAGCTCCACTGGAATTCTATGTTAAAAAAGTAGCACTAAACTCGGCTATACGTTTACGTATGAATTAACTGTGGAAGGTCGTCCGAGTATGTAATGGAAATACGATTAAGGGGTAATCGCAGCGATATCGATAGGAGCAAAATCAGCTAATAGAACGGGGACTAAGATCCTCTAGGATTACAAAATGCACGGATAGCCAGGCGTCCATCAAATCTTTGACAAACGCCGCGGTAAAATCTAAAACGATAGAGGGATGTTAGCAGACCCTCGCGGAACTAGAGAGACAAAACGATGTCGCCCTAATATACGTGCAGGGGCACGGCGGCATCCCAGGTAATGAAAAAGCAAATGAGCCGGTGCGTAGGAGCGTAAATGAGGAGACTCCAATACTGCTCAACCTGGGCATACCCATGCATGAGATCAACAAAGAAATAATGGAATCACGAGGAGGCACAAAGAAAAATGGGAGGGATCCGACATCATGAGTGGAATATAATTTTGTAAAGCTTGGACCGATTTGGATGAATTTTTGTTTCTAGAGTATGTTCCCTCATTGCTACTATAAAACAAATTTTGCACTATCGTTGGGGTGGAGCCTTTATTTTTATAAAGCTTTATGTATTAATATAAATAAATGAATAATTTTGAGTGATTAAAATATAAATATAAAATACTAGGAAGTGGGTACTGTGATCCTGCTCGCTATTCTTATTTTCTATATGTAAATCATAGGTTATTTGAAACATTGAAAACTTGTACCTGCAATCATGTGATGCTGACATTTTCGAATTGCTTTCTTCCACTTGTGTTGATCTTCTCTTGTAAGTAAGATGCTTCTTACCGACTCGTAGTCACACCACTTGTTGCTTATTCGATGACACATGGATTTGCTTACACTGTTCAGGCTTTGTTTTTTACTAAAATATAGGGAACCATTGCACTTGCCTATTACAATGGCTGAGGATGCCTCAAAACCGCGCGTACCACTTACTAAATTTATACGGATACAAAAACACTGTTATCAAAACGATACCGCGTTGGCACCGCGTTGTGCTAGCATCAAAACGGGCATAGACTGAAAGACATTCACTGTAGTAAATTTGACTTAGCATATGTATAGCAACGGTTATGCTGCAAAAGTCGACTTCACCACACATTAAAGCCACATTAAGTGTAACACCTTCATTATAAAATTCGTTTATAGAGCGAATACAAAAAGGATCAGAATTTATTTCTCTCATTTTTTTATGATGCAGCCAAAGCCCAGGGAACAACCCTATGATGCGATTGTAATGACATTGGCTGGGAAAGGAAGTAAGGAGGGAACGAGAATCTCTTGTTTTTCAATTCCTGCGAGCTAGACAATAGTTTGGAGATGGAATGGGTTTGTTTTTTTTTTTTAGTTTTTAATAAAAACTTACGGGTGGACTGAGGCTCGAACCCAAGAATTATGGTATCACTTAAGCAATTGATTCAACTCCGTCTCCTGTTTCTAAATTGGAACCGACTTTACTGATAAAAGTAAAATAGTTTGATTAAGACTATTTTCTTAATTAAAATTTTTTTTCTAATCTTTTATCTTTAGAAAATATTTTTATCATCCGAGGTTTTGAGGAAAGAATTTCATTTTCAGAAATATTGGCTGACTTGACAGCTTTCTTAAAATTGTTTAAATGAATAAATCTTTATATATTGTCCCATTATGATTTAGTTTCCCTAATCCCTTTAACCTAGTAGGAAAACATTTCAACAAACAATACCATAAAGTAAGTTACACATTTGCGAATGCAAATGCCATTGAATAACAAAAATTTTTTCCCTTTAGTAATTACCACACTTATAGGTGTGCTTTGCAGTCACATGTGTGCCTTTACCCTAAAAATGAGCGTACTACGGATTTCGAACCATAGAGATTACCATGCCATTCCTAATGGCCTTTTCAGGGACAGCGAAAGGATTATAACCAACATACGACTCTTGTGTTTGAAAGCCAGCACGTTATCACATATATGTATTAGCGACGGCTTAATCTTCCAATTTAGAACCATTACGGTTTTTGTCTGTCCGTCCGTTCGTCCAGCTATCTGTCTGTATATCACAGTTTCCCAATCCTTTCATTTATATGCATGTCTACCTGCTAAAATGAAATTTTGTATATGTACGTTGATTGATGACCCAAAAATAGAAATGATGAGATTTTTGGAAAAAAATTCTTTGCTACCCTTCCAGAGAGTACAAAATGTAAAGGTAAATTATGCAGGACTTGGGATCTTTTTGATTTAAATCCTTCAGTCATGAGATATTTTATTTCAAAATCGTGATGAAAAATCTAAACGTTCTCTCTCTGGTTCCCTTAATTCCTTGTGGAGCATGGGGCTGGATAGGTTAGGTTAGGTTAAAGTGGCTGCCTAAGAAGGCACACTTAGGCCTAAGAGGCCCTTTGTGCTACCACGTTGAGGCTTGAAATTTTCAACCCCATAAAATTACCTACGGAATAGGAGGGTTAACATTCTGTCCCCTGTGCACCGAACCAGTTTTTGTATCTAGTGGAACTAGTTCACGGGAAGTCAAAATTATTTTGACTGGGTTGTGAAGGATGTTCATCCTTAGTTCGTCGTCGGGAACCATTTTGAACTCCCGATAAATCGAGTCAGGTTTTTGAAATCTGTGGAGCCTGGCTCGGTTAGCTCTTTGAAGTAGGGGGAGCCCAAAAGCCAGTTCCTACGGTTGGCTAGGGCCGGGAAGCTACCGAGGAGGTGAAGTATGGGGCTGGAGAACAAGTTCACCCGATTCGAGACAACGATTGCAAGTGGACCTACAATTTAAAGTGAATTCCGAACAACTGACATCTGCAAACCCCATGGCCTTTTTATTATAAACTGTTGGCAGCAGAAAACAACCATGTTGAATAAGCCGGCTGTGATCTAATCAAAATCTCCAAAACAAATCCCTACAATGACTAACATATCCGATTTTTTGGCAATGTTATTTTTATTTGCTAGATTAAATGCACGCGAACGAGACTAATTCAAATGCAAACCACATTTTTACTGGAGCATGCAGTGATTAATTAGCCAACGAATACCTGAGCCCGATTAGGCGCCGTTTTAGAGTTCTATAAATCCATAACGTCTCTGGAATGAGCAAAGAAAACCAAAGAAAAGAAAGGTAAAAAAAATTAAAGTAGCCGTCCACAGAACACTATAAATTTTATCTAATTGCGTTTTTCACGGTTTACCTGTACGCGATGGTTTCTGTATCGCGGTTCGCTAGACCGAACATTTAAATTGGCCACTAGTAGTCATCACCGCTCTTTTGCTAATTTTTCCTATTTATCAACTCTACGGCCGTTTACTATGTGATCATAATCGCCCAACCAAGCCAAACAGTTTTATGCATGGCAGAATTCAAACCCGAGTATGAACTGAAACATCAAGAAAGGTGCATTCAAAATCTGCGTGAAATTAAAATTATTCAAGTATTTTCTGGTACTTTTTGCGGTATCCGCTGCAAAGAAGATATGTATCATAAGATAAATAACAAGTGTGCGCAAGCTTATTTGATCTGATGATTTTCTACGTATTTTAAATTAAATTATAACAACAAAAAAACAGAATAAGTAATGCAAAAAATTACAATATGCCATTGAATTTCTACTAATTGCGATTACTGCTGATGTATGGTTTCGTCTCACTTTTCTTAACTCCCGAAATTCCGAAAAAGAGCTTCTGCCAATTCGAAGACAAAAGTTTCAAGTGGACCTACAATTTAAGCTTAATCTAATCTTATAACGTAAAAAAAGGTAGATTATCTTCTAGGTCTTCATTCATTAGTTCATACCCTAAAGAATAAATTCAATAATTCAAATTCAACGCCAAAATCTCTCACAGCCAACAGGCGCTTAATAAAAACAGAGGTTGACTCGCAAACTGTTAAGTGAGGAGACAATGCGGAGGGTTCGTTCACAATCCCGAAAAAAATAATCCCGAAGTCAAAATGCCAAAACCAAAATCCCTAAAAATAAAAATTTTTAACGACGAAATCTCTAAAATAAAAAAAACGTAATGACGAAATCTCTAAAAAGAAGAAATCCCTAAAAAAAATCCCAAAAATTCATAAATTAACAAGGGAACGAGATAAAACACAAATTTCAAAATGAATTTGTACTTAATGCGATTTCTTTCAAAACGTCAATTCTGATTTTTCATGTCTCTCGTAGCACATCTTTTTATATATATATATTTTTTTATATTCAAGACGAATTTTAATTTCGCCTTCAAAAATAAAGCGATTTATCGGTTTTTTTACAGATATTTCCTCTTCACCTAGATTGCAACTATTGTTGCAAAATCAGTATTACTTTGCAAGGAAAATGTTTATATTCCAAAAGTTGGAGCTCAAAAGCAGAAAATAAAAAGAATCTGAATAAAATAGTTTTTAAAAAAAAAGTTGAACCGACTTCACAAAAAGCGCTAAAAAGCATAAAATAATTTTTAATTTTATATCTATTACGACATTTTGAAGTCGGTGCAAATCAAACAAACCAAACAACTACAACAAAAATATTTAATCGTCATTTCTTATGATCCCGTAAGCTGAAACGTTCAAGTAGTATTATGTATTATTTTCAATTGTGGTTATGTAGTTGTTTAATTTGCACCGATGATAAATGAATTGATAAAATAAACTCAGTGCAAGATTACGCTCCCATTCACACCTCTACTGTTTACAAATCTTCAGAAACTTTATTTGGTTTTTGTTGTTGGCAATGATCTACTGATGTCGTCAACTTAGACAGATCTAATTCAAACTCTGTTACTTTAGTTAAAACTTCAGTGATATAAGATATAATTTACTAGATTTTAATCATAAAAAATATGACTTAAAACCCACTAGTGGGGCACTCATGGTTATAACTCCCTTGAATGCTTTCAGTTCTTCTATAATGGAATATAATGTGGGTGTTCTAACGGAAACTTTGCATAAATGTGGTATTTTTTCATTGAAACTTTTCAATAAATCTGCTTGTACAGTCTACCACAAAGATCGACCACAACAAGATACACATCATAGTCGTCGTGGCCCGCTTGAATTAAACAAGTAAAAAACTCAGTGAAGGACAGATCGAAAACGTTTTTTACGTATGTTTTACGGCAACATCTATCAAAAACGATTTCGGACTTTCAAAAATTCTGGAGAGAATGATTTCAACGTTCCGTCAACGACTTTAGTAAGTCTCCGGCTGAGCGGCCAGCACGAAAACCGTAATAATGGTAATCCTTAATAATATGATTATTTTTTAGATATTGCCTGAACTAAGTGTTTATGAGCGATTCAGAAACTTTCAATGAAACCGACTTACTTCAATTACGACAATTGGTCTGAGTAAGGCGGAAACGATAGAGCGGCCCTCTGGGAATACCAAAACAGATTTCCTATTCGATGTGCATCCCAAAAATTGGTATTTTCGCAGAATTTTCGGATGTTAAGAAAAACCGCAAATGTAACTTCAAATAACAAGGAATCGCGATTTGGAGGATCGGAAGATTCCTTGATTCATGAGTCGAACAGAAAATAAAAAAAAAAAACACAAAAAATCAGAAACCCTGAAACAAGCACGAGACTTGTTGCAAGACTATTAGGACTACCTGCAGTTAAAGTTTGGGGGAGTATTCATCTAAAGGGATTACGTCAATATCACCATTTCTCAGCCCAAGAACTATTGGAAGGTGAGTTTAATAGAAGATTGGAATTTTGCACTTGGCTTCTGCAATGCGACATAGCGAATAGGGTGTTATTGGAACAAATGGTAGTGATGTCTGTCTTAATCAAGCGCTGTCCACTGAGAAGGCCCTCCGAAAAGTCTTCCTTTCGCTTGGTAGAACAGAGATATAGGGGAGCTGATTCGGAAGGCGAGGAGGCTATTCAATGGGCTGAGTCTACTATAACAACTGTGGATTGCGTAGCCCTACTTGAGGTGTAGCAATAATTGCTAAACAGAATCAGTAAAAAATTGGCAGCGGGGACTCTGAGATGACTTCATTCCGATAGTTAAAAAGTTGGGGCGGGAAGGTGGAGGCGCAAGGAGTGGAGGTGAAAAATGGCATATTTTGAGATTTTGGTGTTAAGTGAAAATAAAATGTCAGTGCTTGAAAAATATTTTGGGAGGTGGTTAAAGAATAATTTCTTTACAAGGGAATATTTCTACACCAAAATTATAATTTTTAGGTAGGGTAGTATGCGGAGGGTAAAATACTTCCCCAAATTTACACCCCACCCCCACGTCTCCTCTCCCTACTCCACCCAATAATTCGCAATTTTGAAAGGAGTGAAAGGGGTGGTTACATCTACATTTAAAAATAATTGAGTGGTATAGTCACGCCCAAAGCAAGTACAGACGTTAATATTTTTAAAAGTATATACGCGCCTGCTGCTAGCACGCATACCGAACAAATGCACCCAGTAGTATTACTATAATTAAACGAAACAACTACGAAACCACAATCTACGGTACTATATGAAACTACCTAAGCATTTCGCTCACGGGATCATAAGGAAGGAGCATTAAATACATTTGCTGTAGTTGTTTTGTTTGTTTAATTTGCACCGACTTCAAAATGTCGTAATAGATATGAAATGAAAAATTATTTTATGATTTTGAGCGCTTTTTGTGAATTCGGTTAAACTTGCTTTTAAAAAGCTATGTTATTTGGTTTATAAAGTAATTGTGCTGCTAAACACTTAACTGTATTTACTTTTTCATAGGACGGATATTGAGAGAAAAATAAATCTTCCTGAGTGAATTCGCACAGGTTGATTGAATCACCGCATCGTCCCAAACAGGAAATTCAAATTTAATCAAGTGCAATTTCTCTACTGGGAGATATCCTAGGCAGAAGCAGGAACTACACCAAATAGAATTACAGTGATGTGAGCTTTCCATCCTCATTTCAGTTTTACCCCATCAGAAGGGAATGTTCTGCAAAACGGTTTGCACCAATATCGAGGGCAAACCGGACGAGATGTTATTAACTTAACTTCACACATCGTAAAAAAAACGCGGCTCCACGGTATGCAGAGTTCGAGAAATGCTGCGAAATTCAACAAGGATTTTTCAAATTTTTCTTGCTTTTATCGTTTTAAGGGGCCGTAACTTTTCTCTTAATATCGCAAAAAATCGGAATGTGATAAGGACGAGAATTACATGTCTGCTGAACATTTTAAGCCCTGATTTATTGGAATCCAAAAAATTGTAGATACCGAAGGAATGCATATCAGTTTGAAAAACATGGTTTTGTGAAAAACGGGTTTAAAGTTTTGAAATTGCTTTGGCGTGTACTGACCAGCCGTCATGAAATTGAGTACAAATCATTTTCTAGAACAGATATGATAAAAAAGGTTTACATTGGGTTATTCTAGGCTTCAGAATATTGAAAAATGCACAAATAAAAAAATTAATCGATACTTGATAGATAGTTATTCACTCTTTACATGTACTAAAAGAAGACTTTATATTCATACTTTAAAATTTATTAAAGATTGTAGTACGATAAACAAATTACCAGGTTTACTCAACTTTAAAAATATTAATATATGCTACTTTACAATGCCAAGGTACATAAATTGAATCAATATGCCATAAATCTTATTGATACCACCTGTTATATCTAACTTCTGGCGTCACCAAGACCCAAAGCAGTCGGGGCTTTAAGTAAATAAATCAAAAAAAAAAACTTAAACTAAAACTTAATCAAATAAAAACGTGCAAAAAAAGCAAGACTGTACAAAAACTGTACAAACAATTCAGGTTGGCCCAATCTGTAATACTTTTCCGCCCTGGTATCTGTTGCTATGGCGTATAAAATAGCATGAAAAATTTGTGTTAGTAGAAATGAATATCTTGCATGTCTAATCGAGGCCAGTTTATATGAAAAGTTTTGATTTAGTGAGCCTTTACAAGTTTTTGGGCTGTGGCTTTGCTTTATTGATTCATGCAAGACATTTGGGAGTTAGTCAATACGATTTAGTAAATGTAACGAAATTGAGAGTTATAAATATTGTTATTTGTTTAAAAGGCAAAAAATAATACAACGATACGAAATCTACCTTAAATTGTAGGTACACTTGAAATTTTTGTCATTTTGGTGAAAATATTTTCCCGCCTCTGGATGGCAATGATGGAAGACTTTTCAGCTTCCCGTAGTTATAAGGTGCAGTACCTAACCTAGAGTGAACGACAGAGTTGGGATATAATAAATTATAATTAAAATTAATAAATAAATTAAAAATTTAATAAAAAAATATATGTATAATCTTCTGTCTTCTTCTTATTATATTTTAATAAAATTGGAGTTTCTGTTTATGATTTCAAAATATTTGTTATTTTATAAGCTCATATGGTTATTTACATGGTATGAAAAACTGTTCAATTATTTTTACAATTTTTATCTGCCTGTCTGTCTGAATGTATGTTTGTATGTCCGGGCTGACTTCTGAAACGGATATTCCAATTTCACGGGAAAGTTCAGTATTTTCATTCAGGTGAATAGTGCCACTCCCACACCCATAACTTGGTACTCGGACCTCTTTCGTATTTTTTTTTGAGCTTGAAAATTGCATTCCTCAAACTCCGAAATACATTAAGGCGCGATCAAACCTCCATCATACTTTTTTTGAGCCTGCAAATCACAATCTTATTCATATTTGCCAGAATTGAGGAGGCGAGGGGTAATATAAAACTTAACCTTGTACAAAAAGTCTTCTTCAAATATTCTGTAAAAGGCAAATTATAATTTTGGTGTACAAATTGTCCTTAATAATTTACCTCTTCCAGAATAGTGGTAAGGGTGGTATGCCTGAGGGTAGGGGTATAAATGATTGTCCAAATCTGCCTGACCAACCTCCAGTCAGCAAGCATGAGCTTGCAAATGTAACTCTTCTCGATTATACTCGCTAAAATGAGCCTGTGATATTACGAGTCGACGCGTCGAATAGGGTAGTAGGAATCGCACTTCGCCAGCTGGTTGGACAACAACTCGAGCCACTAGAATTCTACTACAAGATTAAAGCCCAAACTCACTGACCATAAGCCACTGACGTATGCTTTTCATAAAAAAGCATAACCGCGCGTCCCACCCAGCCGGATATCATCAGGAAAGTAACCAAGATCTTTCAGTACCAAAATTATGTGAAAATTCAAAAAGCTATATGATTGCAGGAGAGAATACCCAAAAAGATAATTCTAAAATTAATTTGCATAGCATTAAAATTGAAATTGCTAAATTTACAATAAAATATTATGGAAAATTAGAATTATCTCGAAAAATTGCAAATGAAATAATATGTGACGTTCAAAGCAATATTCTTAGACCAGTATTGAAGTTTTTGAAACAAGAGATAAATATACCCACACTACAAAATCGTGAATATTTAAAAAGACTTTTCGATGAAGTTGAAAATATTTTTTGTGATGTCAATACTGAGTACAAGGTCATGAAATATTTAAAAGATGCTCACTCCTTTTCTGTTCCTAGTAACTTTTTCATTGATAATTCATTAACAATATATAACAGCCCGAATGCCAGTATAAAAGGGGCCCTATTACCAATTAGAGGAAATATTAAGCACTTTTTAGAACTTCCAGATATATTTACTTCCATGATGCTAAATATGGAAAAACTGCAAACTACGTCTAATATTATTCAGGGCCAAATTTGGCAACAAAAAATAAAGCAATATTACGGCAAAATTGCTATACCATATATTATTTATCAGGATGATTTCGAAATAAATAATCCTTTGGGTTCAAAACGGGGAATTCACAAAATTAGTGCTTTCTATTTAACATTTCCATTACTTAATCCAAACGAAATTTCTAAATTGGAAAATATTTTCCCCTGCTGCCTAAGTAAATCTAAAGATATGCAATTTGAGCTAGAGCATCACGTTAACTCTTTAATATTAGAGTTAGTTAGCTTGGAAAAAGATGGTATCGATATTAACGTAGGGGGTGAAGTAAAAACATTATATTTCATATTAGCTGCGATTACCGGAGATTACTTGGGTCTTAACAGCATTTTGGGGTTTACTAAGTGCTTTAATGCTAACTACTTTTGTCGTATTTGCAAAGTGCATAGAGATCAATCGAAGTTACAGTGTCTTGAAGATCCAAAACTCTTAAGAAATGAGGAAAATTACGCAAACGACCTAAATAGTAACGACTTAGGAAAGACAGGTATTAAAGAATTATGTCCATTTAGTAAAATAGACTCATTTCAAGCAGTTGAAAACATTGTTACAGATGTCATGCATGATATCTTTGAAGGTATTTGCCATATTGAAATCGCTTTGATATTAGATTATTTCATGTACGAGAAACATTTTTTTACTATACATGATTTAAATTGTAAGAAAAGGTACTTTAACCATGATTATCTCGATGCTAAAAATCTGAGTGAAGAAATTACACAAGAACATATTAAAAAGAGAAGCTTCAAAATGAGTGCTTCTGAAATGTTATGTTTCACTTACTACCTACCCCTATATATTGGACAATTTGTTCCAAAAAATGACAGTGTTTGGCAATTTCTGAAAATATTACTAAAACTTATTAATATTTCTATGAAACCATCTTTTTCTGAAAATGACATCGCCGATTTGCACCTTTTCAAAACAACACTAACTCCTAAGCACCACTTCATTACACACTATCCGACTGTTATAGTAAAAATGGGAGCTTTAAAGAAACTTTGGACTATGAGGTTCGAAGCCAAACATAGGCAATTGAAAATATATGCAACAGCAATTACTTCACGTAAAAACATATCCATTTCTTTAGCGAAAAAATTGCAATATTCTATAACATCAAACTTTTTACACCGAAGTCTAAGTAATGATGACAGTAGTATAAAGCTGGGTTCACGGGCTGAAATAGATTTATCAAAAATTAGGAATATACAAATCTTTATTCAAGAGCAACAATCAAATAACATTATTTGTAGTGAGGAAATCTATATTTATAACACTTTATATAAAAGTGGTAACGTTATTGTCATTGAAAGATCTGGTCTTTTCTATTTCTATTCTTTATTTTGTGCTGTACAAATTTGTCATGAAACAATTAAATATTTTGTTATTGTTCAAAAAATAATAATAGAAAGGTATGACAGTCATTACGATTGCTACATTGTAAAACGAATATTGTCTAATGAATATGAATTTCTTTTGGTTAATGACATAAAATATCCTCCAGTAAATATTATTAATATATATGATTTATTTAAAGTTGTTAAGCCAAAAACTGCATTCGTTTGAGTTTATTATGGCCATTTTTGCAAAATTTTAAGTTACTCTTTTATGTCATAATATAATTTGATTTCGTATGAAAATGTACACTCCATTTATTATTAGTAATTATCATCCCTTTATGTATCACGCAAAATGAAATACAAATATGTCAAATAATAAAATATCAATTTAAAAAACTGTGATTTTCGTTTTATTATTTAAGAATGCATCTCCCAAAACCATTAAAAAATCGTAGAAATTTCATTTAAATGTGTACATGATTTGACTACAAATCTGTATACAAATCTATTACAAAAATTAGCCAAAACAACCACCTGGAGTAGAAAGACTGTCGAAAAACTTTAAATGATTCCATTAAATAAATAGATGATCCAATAACATTTATTAGATGAATCATCTACTTTTACTAGTCAACTTAACCTACACTTTAAATAAGTCATCTAAATATTTTTTCGTTATTTCATATACTCAAGATTAGATGAATCAGCTAACACGTTTCGTTGGCTAACATTCATCTACAAAAGTTAAATAAATTGTCTACATTTTAGGAGATTTTTCTACATCTTTTCTTTCAGTGTAAGATTTAAAACTCACATTCAGACGTTAAAACCAAAACAAACTCTATACCATATTGATGGAACAACATTCATACAAAAAAAACTCAGAAAATGCAAACATGTTTTCGTTCGCAATGATACGGTACGAAAATCATCGGACCCTACCTGGTATTAAGAAAAAAAAATGTTTGACAAATTTTGAAAAAAGAAACGACTTTGTACATTTTAAAATTGTTTGTTGTCACAAGTCGATTTCTTGACTCACAAACTACGCGATTCCAAGTTTTCAGAGTGGTTCTCAAAAAGGAAAAAAATGCGAGCGTAGAAATTTTACCCCTAAAACATTTTTCATCCTTTAAGGCCCAACATTTCCCGATAGAGAATGGATATGTATATATTTACACTTATAAAGCGGATTTTTCTAAGCCTCCACCTTGAAATATTGTACCTTTTTGGAAAGGTAATAGCATGGGACATTTATTAAAAAAAAGAAAATTTGGGCGAAAATTGCAAGTTTCACTCTGTAACTACAAAATTGAGATTCCCTCCCCGTCACACACTTTATTCACCAAATTTTCCAAACAATTTTGAAATTTTAAAAACTTTTTTTGGTTGTCTATTCACAACAAATTAAGAATTAATTTTCAATAATTATAAATATCTTTTAATTTAACACAAACTCACTTTCAATTTCTTTTCTTCTATCATATCAGAAAAAGAAACGACTTTGTACATTTTAAAATTTTTTGTTGTCACAAGTCGATTTCTTGACTCACAAACTACGCGATTCCAAGTTTTCAGAGTGGTTCTCAAAAAGGAAAAAAATGCGAGCGTAGAAATTTTACCCCTAAAACATTTTTCATCCTTTAAGGCCCAACATTTCCCGATAGAGAATGGATATGTATATATTTACACTTATAAAGCGGATTTTTCTAAGCCTCCACCTTGAAATATTGTACCTTTTTGGAAAGGTAATAGCATGGGACATTTATTAAAAAAAAGAAAATTTGGGCGAAAATTGCAAGTTTCACTCTGTAACTACAAAATTGAGATTCCCTCCCCATCACACACTTTATTCACCAAATTTTCCAAACAATTTTGAAATTTTAAAAGCTTTTTTTGGTTGTCCATTCACAACAAATTAAGAATTAATTTTCAATAATTATAAATATCTTTTAATTTAACACAAACTCACTTTCAATTTCTTTTCTTCTATCATATCAGAAAAAGAAACGACTTTGTACATTTTAAAATTTTTTGTTGTCACAAGTCGATTTCTTGACTCACAAACTACGCGATTCCAAGTTTTCAGAGTGGTTCTCAAAAAGGAAAAAAAATGCGAGCGGAGAAATTTTACCCCTAAAACATTTTTCATCCTTTAAGGCCCAACATTTCCCGATAGAGAATGGATATGTATATATTTACACTTATAAAGCGGATTTTTCTAAGCCTCCACCTTTTTGGAAAGGTAATAGCATGGGACATTTATTAAAAAAAAGAAAATTTGGGCGAAAATTGCAAGTTTCACTCTGTAACTACAAAATTGAGATTCCGTCCCCGTCACACACTTTATTCACCAAATTTTCCAAACAATTTTGAAATTTTAAAAGCTTTTTTTGGTTGTCCATTCACAACAAATTAAGAATTAATTTTCAATAATTATAAATATCTTTTAATTTAACACAAACTCACTTTCAATTTCTTTTCTTCTATCATATCAGAAAAAGAAACGACTTTGTACATTTTAAAATTTTTTGTTGTCACAAGTCGATTTCTTGACTCACAAACTACGCGATTCCAAGTTTTCAGAGTGGTTCTCAAAAAGGAA
This sequence comes from Leptarthrus brevirostris, assembly GCA_964036015.1. Classification (NCBI taxonomy): domain Eukaryota; kingdom Metazoa; phylum Arthropoda; class Insecta; order Diptera; family Asilidae; genus Leptarthrus; species Leptarthrus brevirostris. The sequence continues at coordinate 17,186,015 of OZ038376.1, read as the reverse complement.
AAAAAATGCGAGCGTAGAAATTTTACCCCTAAAACATTTTTCATCCTTTAAGGCCCAACATTTCCCGATAGAGAATGGATATGTATATATTTACACTTATAAAGCGGATTTTTCTAAGCCTCCACCTTTTTGGAAAGGTAATAGCATGGGACATTTATTAAAAAAAAGAAAATTTGGGCGAAAATTGCAAGTTTCACTCTGTAACTACAAAATTGAGATTCCCTGCCCGTCACACACTTTATTCACCAAATTTTTCAAACAATTTTGAAATTTTAAAAACCTTTTTTTGGTTGTCCATTCACAACAAATTAAGAATTAATTTTCAATAATTATAAATATCTTTTAATTTAACACAAACTCACTTTCAATTTCTTTTCTTCTATCATATCAGAAAAAGAAACGACTTTGTACATTTTAAAATTTTTTGTTGTCACAAGTCGATTTCTTGACTCACAAACTACGCGATTCCAAGTTTTCAGAGTGGTTCTCAAAAAGGAAAAAAAATGCGAGCGGAGAAATTTTACCTTTAAAACATTTTTCATCCTTTAAGGCCCAACATTTCCCGATAGAGAATGGATATGTATATATTTACAATTATAAAGCGGATTTTTCTAAGCCTCCACCTTGAAATATTGTCCCTTTTTGGAAAGGTAATAGCATGGGACATTTATTAAAAAAAAGAAAATTTGGGCGAAAATTGCAAGTTTCACTCTGTAACTACAAAATTGAGATTCCCTCCCCGTCACACACTTTATTCACCAAATTTTCCAAACAATTTTGAAATTTTAAAAACTTTTTTTGGTTGTCCATTCACAACAAATTAGGAATTAATTTTCAATAATTATAAATATCTTTTAATTTAACACAAACTCACTTTCAATTTCTTTTCTTCTATCATATCAGAAAAAGAAACGACTTTGTACATTTTAAAATTTTTTCTTGTCACAAGTCGATTTCTTGACTCACAAACTACGCGATTCCAAGTTTTCAGAGTGGTTCTCAAAAAGGAAAAAAATGCGAGCGTAGAAATTTTACCCCTAAAACATTTTTCATCCTTTAAGGCCCAACATTTCCCGATAGAGAATGGATATGTATATATTTACAATTATAAAGCGGATTTTTCTAAGCCTCCACCTTGAAATATTGTACCTTTTTGGAAAGGTAATAGCATGGGACATTTATTAAAAAAAAGAAAATTTGGGCGAAAATTGCAAGTTTCACTCTGTAACTACAAAATTGAGATTCCCTCCCCGTCACACACTTTATTCACCAAATTTTCCAAACAATTTTGAAATTTTAAAAACTTTTTTTGGTTGTCCATTCACAACAAATTAAGAATTAATTTTCAATAATTATAAATATCTTTTAATTTAACACAAACTCACTTTCAATTTCTGTTCTTCTATCATATCAGAAAAAGAAACGACTTTGTACATTTTAAAATTTTTTGTTGTCACAAGTCGATTTCTTGACTCACAAACTACGCGATTCCAAGTTTTCAGAGTGGTTCTCAAAAAGGAAAAAAATGCGAGCGTAGAAATTTTACCCCTAAAACATTTTTCATCCTTTAAGGCCCAACATTTCCCGATAGAGAATGGATATGTATATATTTACACTTATAAAGCGGATTTTTCTAAGCCTCCACCTTGAAATATTGTACCTTTTTGGAAAGGTAATAGCATGGGACATTTATTAAAAAAAAGAAAATTTGGGCGAAAATTGCAATTTTCACTCTGTAACTACAAAATTGAGATTCCCTCCCCGTCACACACTTTATTCACCAAATTTTCCAAACAATTTTGAAATTTTACAAACTTTTTTTGGTTGTCCATTCACAACAAATTAAGAATTAATTTTCAATAATTATAAATATCTTTTAATTTAACACAAAATCACTTTCAATTTCTTTTCTTCTATCATATCAGAAAAAGAAACGACTTTGTACATTTTAAAATTTTTTGTTGTCACAAGTCGATTTCTTGACTCACAAACTACGCGATTCCAAGTTTTCAGAGTGGTTCTCAAAAAGGAAAAAAAATGCGAGCGGAGAAATTTTACCTTTAAAACATTTTTCATCCTTTAAGACCCAACATTTCCCGATAGAGAATGGATATGTATATATTTACACTTATAAAGCGGATTTTTCTAAGCCTCCACCTTTTTGGAAAGGTAATAGCATGGGACATTTATTAAAAAAAAGAAAATTTGGGCGAAAATTGCAAGTTTCACTCTGTAACTACAAAATTGAGATTCCCTCCCCGTCACACACTTTATTCACCAAATTTTCCAAACAATTTTGAAATTTTAAAAGCTTTTTTTGGTTGTCCATTCACAACAAATTAAGAATTAATTTTCAATAATTATAAATATCTTTTAATTTAACACAAACTCACTTTCAATTTCTTTTCTTCTATCATATCAGAAAAAGAAACGACTTTGTACATTTTAAAATTTTTTGTTGTCACAAGTCGATTTCTTGACTCACAAACTACGCGATTCCAAGTTTTCAGAGTGGTTCTCAAAAAGGAAAAAAATGCGAGCGTAGAAATTTTACCCCTAAAACATTTTTCATCCTTTAAGGCCCAACATTTCCCGATAGAGAATGGATATGTATATATTTACACTTATAAAGCGGATTTTTCTAAGCCTCCACCTTTTTGGAAAGGTAATAGCATGGGACATTTATTAAAAAAAAGAAAATTTGGGCGAAAATTGCAAGTTTCACTCTGTAACTACAAAATTGAGATTCCCTCCCCGTCACACACTTTATTCACCAAATTTTCCAAACAATTTTGAAATTTTAAAAGCTTTTTTTGGTTGTCCATTCACAACAAATTAAGAATTAATTTTCAAAAATTATAAATATCTTTTAATTTAACACAAACTCACTTTCAATTTCTGTTCTTCTATCATATCAGAAAAAGAAACGACTTTGTACATTTTAAAATTTTTTGTTGTCACAAGTCGATTTCTTGACTCACAAACTACGCGATTCCAAGTTTTCAGAGTGGTTCTCAAAAAGGAAAAAAAAAATGCGAGCGTAGAAATTTTACCCCTAAAACATTTTTCATCCTTTAAGGCCCAACATTTCCCGATAGAGAATGGATATGTATATATTTACAATTATAAAGCGGATTTTTCTAAGCCTCCACCTTGAAATATTGTCCCTTTTTGGAAAGGTAATAGCATGGGACATTTATTAAAAAAAAGAAAATTTGGGCGAAAATTGCAAGTTTCACTCTGTAACTACAAAATTGAGATTCCCTCCCCGTCACACACTTTATTCACCAAATTTTCCAAACAATTTTGAAATTTTAAAAACTTTTTTGGTTGTCCATTCACAACAAATTAAGAATTAATTTTCAATAATTATAAATATCTTTTAATTTAACACAAACTCACTTTCAATTTCTTTTCTTCTATCATATCAGAAAAAGAAACGACTTTGTACATTTTAAAATTTTTTGTTGTCACAAGTCGATTTCTTGACTCACAAACTACGCGATTCCAAGTTTTCAGAGTGGTTCTCAAAAAGGAAAAAAATGCGAGCGTAGAAATTTTACCCCTAAAACATTTTTCATCCTTTAAGGCCCAACATTTCCCGATAGAGAATGGATATGTATATATTTACAATTATAAAGCGGATTTTTCTAAGCCTCCACCTTGAAATATTGTACCTTTTTGGAAAGGTAATAGCATGGGACATTTATTAAAAAAAAGAAAATTTGGGCGAAAATTGCAAGTTTCACTCTGTAACTACAAAATTGAGATTCCCTCCCCGTCACACACTTTATTCACCAAATTTTCCAAACAATTTTGAAATTTTACAAACTTTTTTTGGTTGTCCATTCACAACAAATTAAGAATTAATTTTCAATAATTATAAATATCTTTTAATTTAACACAAAATCACTTTCAATTTCTTTTCTTCTATCATATCAGAAAAAGAAACGACTTTGTACATTTTAAAATTTTTTGTTGTCACAAGTCGATTTCTTGACTCACAAACTACGCGATTCCAAGTTTTCAGAGTGGTTCTCAAAAAGGAAAAAAATGCGAGCGTAGAAATTTTACCCCTAAAACATTTTTCATCCTTTAAGGCCCAACATTTCCCGATAGAGAATGGATATGTATATATTTACACTTATAAAGCGGATTTTTCTAAGCCTCCACCTTGAAATATTGTACCTTTTTGGAAAGGTAATAGCATGGGACATTTATTAAAAAAAAGAAAATTTGGGCGAAAATTGCAATTTTCACTCTGTAACTACAAAATTGAGATTCCCTCCCCGTCACACACTTTATTCACCAAATTTTCCAAACAATTTTGAAATTTTACAAACTTTTTTTGGTTGTCCATTCACAACAAATTAAGAATTAATTTTCAATAATTATAAATATCTTTTAATTTAACACAAAATCACTTTCAATTTCTTTTCTTCTATCATATCAGAAAAAGAAACGACTTTGTACATTTTAAAATTTTTTGTTGTCACAAGTCGATTTCTTGACTCACAAACTACGCGATTCCAAGTTTTCAGAGTGGTTCTCAAAAAGGAAAAAAAATGCGAGCGGAGAAATTTTACCTTTAAAACATTTTTCATCCTTTAAGGCCCAACATTTCCCGATAGAGAATGGATATGTACATATTTACACTTATAAAGCGGATTTTTCTAAGCCTCCACCTTTTTGGAAAGGTAATAGCATGGGACATTTATTAAAAAAAAGAAAATTTGGGCGAAAATTGCAAGTTTCACTCTGTAACTACAAAATTGAGATTCCCTCCCCGTCACACACTTTATTCACCAAATTTTCCAAACAATTTTGAAATTTTAAAAGCTTTTTTTGGTTGTCCATTCACAACAAATTAAGAATTAATTTTCAATAATTATAAATATCTTTTAATTTAACACAAACTCACTTTCAATTTCTTTTCTTCTATCATATCAGAAAAAGAAACGACTTTGTACATTTTAAAATTTTTTGTTGTCACAAGTCGATTTCTTGACTCACAAACTACGCGATTCCAAGTTTTCAGAGTGGTTCTCAAAAAGGAAAAAAATGCGAGCGTAGAAATTTTACCCCTAAAACATTTTTCATCCTTTAAGGCCCAACATTTCCCGATAGAGAATGGATATGTATATATTTACACTTATAAAGCGGATTTTTCTAAGCCTCCACCTTGAAATATTGTACCTTTTTGGAAAGGTAATAGCATGGGACATTTATTAAAAAAAAGAAAATTTGGGCGAAAATTGCAAGTTTCACTCTGTAACTACAAAATTGAGATTCCCTCCCCGTCACACACTTTATTCACCAAATTTTCCAAACAATTTTGAAATTTTAAAAACTTTTTTTGGTTGTCCATTCACAACAAATTAAGAATTAATTTTCAATAATTATAAATATCTTTTAATTTAACACAAACTCACTTTCAATTTCTGTTCTTCTATCATATCAGAAAAAGAAACGACTTTGTACATTTTAAAATTTTTTGTTGTCACAAGTCGATTTCTTGACTCACAAACTACGCGATTCCAAGTTTTCAGAGTGGTTCTCAAAAAGGAAAAAAATGCGAGCGTAGAAATTTTACCCCTAAAACATTTTTCATCCTTTAAGGCCAAACATTTCCCGATAGAGAATGGATATGTATATATTTACACTTATAAAGCGGAATTTTCTAAGCCTCCACCTTGAAATATTGTACCTTTTTGGAAAGGTAATAGCATGGGACATTTATTAAAAAAAAGAAAATTTGGGCGAAAATTGCAATTTTCACTCTGTAACTACAAAATTGAGATTCCCTCCCCGTCACACACTTTATTCACCAAATTTTCCAAACAATTTTGAAATTTTACAAACTTTTTTTGGTTGTCCATTCACAACAAATTAAGAATTAATTTTCAATAATTATAAATATCTTTTAATTTAACACAAACTCACTTTCAATTTCTTTTCTTCTATCATATCAGATTGTATCACTATTCTTGCAATCCACACACAATTGATTTAGTAATACTTTAAGAACACCTTAATACTTTTATTACTTTTAAGACTTGACTTGGTTCAAGTTCTTGGGCAGACTGTTTCAGATTGCCCAGAGTTAGTTTATTTATATGGTAGTAGATCAAAAGCTCTCTAACGAAAGGACACGATTGACATGCGCCAATTTTCAAAAGCTTCCCACCTGTTGAAAAGCATTTATCCAGGCTTCCCCCTGGACTTTTACCTCCTTAAAATCTCTCTTGCATTACGATTTGTTGTGCATATTGAATTCGTACATTTCTGCAAGGATTTAAGGGAGAGGGAAGTTTAGCTTTGTAACTGGTGCGACATTTTCATAATTATTTTATTTTTGAAAAGAGTATGTTCTCCCATTGGAATCATGTCATTTTGGGCTGGCATGAGGTGGCGTTAGGATGGTGAATGGTGGGCGGAACCTAACTCCGTAAGGCGTGAACCGATTTGGATGACTTTTTTTTTTATGTGTGTTTCAGCCGAAAGTATGATGGCACAATATCAACAGGCTGCTCTGTTAAGCCTACGAGTTCAGGTGTATGGTATAAAACTTTGTTAGAGTTAGGGTTAGTTTTTTGTTGTGTGTGGGGGAGGGGGGGGGGAGGATGTTTGTTTTTGTGATTTTGGTGTGAAACCAGAATTGGATAAAAATTTATTTGAATATCCATCATATTCTACTTGCACTTGAATAATGCCTTGCTTATAAAATTAATCATCACAAAAACGTATTCGAGGATTTCGCACAAGATAAAAGGAATAGACGAATTTTGTACGAGACATTTATAAACGAATAATAATACGAATAATTGTATAACTTAGTATTTTTTCTTGCGTCAAAGTGACGCATCCCGTAAACCTATTACTAAATGATCCGCCATTTTGTTTTTCTTTTGACATTTGACTGCAGTTTTCTAATGAGCGAGATGAAAAACCTTCAGATAACAAATTTGGTTAGAACCCTTTATTTATTTACATAAGTGCTCCGCCATTTTGTTATTATATATGTACATTGGACTTCAGTTTTGTAATCAGTGAACTGAAAAGTCCCCACATACTGAATTTCATGTACTTGGTCCAACTTTTTGTTCAGGCTTTTTTTTACCTAGTCTTTTCCGCTAACTGTTTTCAATTTCACGTATGCATGAGTTGATACAATTAATTGTATTCCAAGAAAGAAAACTAACCAATGAACCAATTACTGGTTTTATTCTAGGAAAGAAAAGTCGGAAAATAACTTCAAACGAATTTCTTTTCTTATATCTAGAAAATCGTGTTGCTTTGGAAATATCATTCGTTTGGCCACAAATATTTTTCTCTTCGGTTGCCGTCCATGCTACCTCTTCTTGGTATTAAAACCACTAGTAACAGCATTTTTTCATCGTTTTCTTTCGAACTAGAGACAAACTCTGCATCTCAGAGATAGAAAGAATGAATGAATTTAAGATTAAGATATCTTTTGAAGTGAAATGTTTACCTTTCAAAATTGTTCTTATCTTCTTCAGTGTCTAATTGGGTGCATTATAATACGAGTTGACATATTGTGTTGTCGATTGTTCACAGTAGAAATGTACCAAATAAGACCAAAATAATTTGGTGCTTTGATTTATTCCCAAGAAACAATAAGGAAAACTGTCAACTCAATGTTTCTGCAAGGTGTAAGCGAAATAATGAAAATCAGATGAAATTATCTATTGAAGTGTGTAACGCTCTGGATATCGTTCTAATGCGACATAAATAATTTCATTCTTTCAATTAACACCATTTTTCAATTGCCTCTTTCGATTGTATTTGGGAAAATTGTAATCAGAAAAATATTAGTTAGAAAAATTCTATTTATGAAAATTCCAGTTAGAAAAATTTTAGTTAGGAAAATTCATATTCATATTCATTTATTACAGGTAAATATACACAAGACTTAAAATCTTTTATTGTACAATTAAAAGTGGTGCTAGATAAGTTATTTCAACAAAAACAAAATGCTAGAAATATTAATTGAGAAAGAAAAATACAAAGAAGAGGTAAATAGAACAGGAAATAATAAAAAAAAATATTTAAAATTAATTTACATAGCTACTTTAGATGCTTCAGTGTAGAGAGACAAACCCGAGTAAAAGTACCAAGCAAGCAAAGTGATTGTCTAAAAGACGCCTGAATATTTAGAGGAAGACTATTCCATAAGCGAATTATTTGGACAGGGTAAGAACTATTCATAACTGATTTCCTTAACTGCGGTTCTAGTAAATTTCTGTTTCGCTGAGATATTGTAAATTGGAAGCATTCACAGAGGTATGGCGGTTTGTTCCATTTAATCAGTTTGAATAGAAACAGCAACGCTCGTCGTTTGAGGTAAATCTCCAGACTGGACCCGACAAGGGTTAATCTGAAAGGTGTGATATGGTCAAATCTTCGTAGTCCGTGAATAAACCTAATACAGTCGTTAAAAGCAACATCTAATCGACGTACACAGTGACTGTCTATGTGAGGAAAAACCAAGCTACCGAAGGTAAAATGGGGCAGTATCAATGCCTTAACCAAATACAGACGCGTACTTCTCGGGATAATATAGGCTGACAACCAAAGTCTTCGTAAACCAGTATATATCTTGCCAATCCTCGCACTTACATTTGCGCAGCAGTTCATTTTTTGTCCCAAAATAATACCAAGATTAGTTATTTTATTGAGGACTGGCAATGGAGAACCATTTAACATTGTCTGAGGAGCATTACTTAAAACAAGAGGATTAGTATAAAACATGATAGAGTGAGATTTTTCGGGGTTCAAAAGTAATCTGTTCGCGATTGACCAATCAAATATTCTACCAAGATCGGCATTTATACGCTCGATGCAGTCCTCTAGGAGCCCAATAGGCCTACCCAAATAGATCTGAACATCATCAGCGTAAAGATGGATTTTAACATCACGCACCACACTTGGCAAATCATTGATGAAGAGGCTAAATAAAAACGGTCCCAGTATTGATCCCTGTGGTACGATCCATGAAAGAACAAATGGACCAGAGATTACGCCATCGATATGCACTCTTTGGGAACGATCTGACAAGAAACTATCATAGAGGCAGCACATCAGCTAAAGTTGAAGTACGTTTGTAATTTGTGAATAAGTAAGCTGTGGTCAACGCAATCGAAGGGTTTAGAAAAATCCAGTAATGTTAAAGCTGTGAAGTGATCATTGTCCATGGCTTTTCTTATGTCAGTGGATACCCTCAAGACAGCCGTCTCACAACTATGAAAAGATAGGAATACGTTTCCCTCGACATAAGCCAGTATTTGCTTGTACATTATCTTTTCAAGTACTTTTGAGAAAAAGCACAAAATGCTGATTGGACGGAAGTCGGTCTGCAGAAGACTTCTTAGCGATGGGCAATACAGTGGCAGAATTCCAACTTACAGGAAACGAAGAGGACATTAAACATGTGTTCACAAAGTGGAGGATGTAATCGGCAATGAAGGGAAGCAGTATCTTGATAAAACGGGGCGATAAGTTGTCAGGTCCAACTGCTGTGGATTTGATTGAGCCCACGACAGATAGTAATTCATCTAGATTTACATTTCGAAAGTAAAACGGGTCAGCAAGGTCATTCACTGAGGCATCAGGCAAGTTCGCATGAAAGATACTTGTTGAATTCATCGGGTTCACATTGGTTGCAGTAAAGGCAGAATTGAGTTCATCTGGATCAAAAGGGCGTCGAATCCTGTCCTTGCCATGAATACCAGCGTTATTGAGGTTACGCCATAGAGCTCGCGGGCCGAGGTCGGTCCTAAGTTTCTCATTAAAATAGTGTCGTTTAGCCCCTATGATTGCTGCGGTAGCTTTATTACGGGCGATTTTGTAAAGCAAACTCGTCTTTTCGGATTTAAGGCGCTTGTAGCGTTGAAATAAGTATTCCCGTTCTGCGATTAGAGCCTGCACCTCAGGTTAAAACCATGGGCAATTCCGCGACGGATGCGTTTGGTTTTAATTGGGACACACACATCAAATAGATGAGAGACAAGGGATGTGAGAATTTCGACTTGCTGGTCAACTGACGGAGTAGCGTAAATATAATTCCAAGGAAGAAGTGAACATTCATTGGATAAGGAAACCAACGCAAGGTCGTATTTGCAAAATAGAATGTCATGATCGAGTATACTAGGTGGGTCAACTTGATCTTGCAAAATCACCCTGTCACTATCAGAGACAAGGATTAGATCCAACATCGAAGGATTGGAGTAATTAAAGTAGGTCGGGTAGGAATTGACTACATTAAGTAGAAGAGACTGAATGAGATGTGTCAACTGTTCTGATCTATTATTCTGCCGTAGCAAGTCCACATTGAAGTCACCTCCTATGATTACAATAGGATAATGTCGAGTTAGGTGAGATATAACATTTTCAAATTCATTAATGTGGTCGCAATCAAAGCAGTTTGATGGACAGTACACTGAAGAAAGTACGCATTTCTCAATTCCAGAGCTAATCTCCACGCAGAGAAATTCAATAGGTTATAGTTAGAAAACTTGTAGCTGGAAAAAGTTCGAGTTAGAAAAATTCTAGTTAAGACAATTCTAGTCACAAAATTCTAGCCAGAAAATTTCTAGTTAAAAAACATATAGTAAGAAAAATTCTGGTTAGAAAAATTTTAGTTAGTAAAATTGTAATGAGGAAAATTCTAGTTATGAAAATTCAAGTTAGGAAAATTCAAGCTTAAGATGTTGCTCCTAAACCGCAGTCTGCCCATCTATGTATAAGCCGCAGAGCTTTCTTCATTAGAAAATTCCTTGATACCAATATTACCTGATCGCACGCGTAAGCTACCATTTTTATTCCGTTGCTCTATAGCAACCTCAGAAATTTATTAACAACTAACATATGCAAAGGGGATAGAACGCCTGGTTTCCCAGAGTCCCATGTATCTGTCGGCTAATCGCCCCGAGCTGTTGACAGACGTATAGGTCTACCCAATGGGATCACTACATCAGTGATGGTATTTGTTTTGACGTAGTTAAAGGCATCCTCTATATCCAGACAAGTGCGTGTGTGGCTTTCTTTCCAATGTTCTTAAAAGAAAAGAGGTAAGGCGAATTGGTCTCAGGTCCTTAGCCATTGTGGGCCCGTTCCTCCCTGCCTTGAGGATGAAGATCACTTTGACCCGTCTCCAGGCAAGAGTAACATAGACGTGGAGTACGCAACGTTCAAAAATCGCCCGAAGCCATGGGATGATCGTTGCATGAGGTCTCTGCAGCATACTCGGCATAATTCCAAAGAAATAAATTAAATTCGACATAAACATTTTTTATAGCATTTTTGAAATAAAGTTTTTCTGCATTAATTTTCTTTAGTTAGCAAACTAGCTGTAGCAAGAACTTGCAATAGATGCGCATTTCGAAGACCATGTCATGCGAAACTAGACGTGAAGACTTATTTCTAATAAACCCTTGAAGAAGACAATTCGTTGAGAACCGAAGAATACCTTGAAGGCTTATATCTACAAACACTTAAAGAGAACTTTTCGTTGAGGTACCGTAGAAGACGAATGAACTAACCTTTTCTAAACACTTGAAGAGGATGATTCATTAAGGACCGCATAAGACGTGAAGGGCTAATCTCTTCAAAGGATTGACAAAGACAATTTATTGAGGACTTAAGAAGAGACAAACCTCTTCCAAACGGTTGAAGAAGAAAATTTTACATTGAAAACCGAGGAAGACGTTAAAAGTTAATCGACTTTAGTCTAGACGGATCTATTCAACAAACAGTTACGGAAATCACTATGCATTGGGAGATATGTATTTATGCAAACATTTTTATTTATCTCGATTCTGGTGATGGCTATATGCTCTTGTTAGCATCCCCGGAGCTCGAGTCGTTTATTTATATGCCAACTCGTGAAGCGGAAGCTTGCGCTTCTTGCAGTGAAGACATGATTGGCAGAAATATTTCACTGAAACGTAGGCCAACAAATACCAACATAGGGGAAAAAGAATATTTTCATTTCACTCAGCTACTTGCTCTGCGGAAAGTTTTTTATTTATGCCAAATGTGTACTACCTGCTGGGCAAAAGAGAAACGGATGGGGAAATAAAATCGATTAAATCGCAGGAAGACAGAATGCAACAGTTAGTTTTTTCATTGCTACATCAAATTAAATTAGTTTATTTGAAATTTTAAAACAACTTTACGGAACCCTACTAGAACACGCCCATTACCTGGTAAAATTTCGTTTCAGAACAGTGCAAATGTTAATCATTTTGTCATGCTTTGCCCCTCCCCCATCCTCTCCCCCACCCATCAATCGTCTACCCTTTACAGTATTCCGGCCAAGCACGAATGTTCATCTCAACGTTCAACTTTCCAATCCCATGTTTTTAAACCCCTTTTTATTTCGTTCCGAGGCTGTACCATAGTATATGTAAATATATGTAAGGACTAGGCAAACTTTGAACAGAACGGCAACAGTTTCCTGGCACTTAATTTGTGGTAAGTGTACACATTTGTTAGGCTTCCTTAAATTCGTTTCCGGTTATTATTTCAATTTACTTGTTGCGAACTTATCAAAGCTGGTAACGATAATTGTTTTAAGAGAAAATTGTATATATATAGGTATAAATACTCGTAGTGCGAAGTTTGAAAATAATTGATATGAATATTTAAAATTAAATGCGCTGAAAATTCCAGTTGGAAAGCAATTTAACATTCTTTAAAATAGTTTCTTTTTTGTAATTTAAAGAAGACCTAAGAATAGAGGAAAATTTTTAAGTCCTCCAGAGTTTGATTCCTTCGAGGCATCAATATGTTTTTATAGGGCGAAATATCAGAAGTCTGTGTTGAACACAATACGGCTGTTAAGGCAAGACCAACTAGACGATCTGAGGCTCCTATACTTCGCTCAACTTGTTTAGACTAAAAGATAGTTCTTAAATCTTGCAATCTCAATATGTAGAAAATGAAAATGAAAGAGCGGACCTTGCTAATTTATTTGATTTATTGTAGAATTAGCAATTAATATCTTTTTAAATTTCTCTATTCTGCTCGAGAATAGAATTCAAACTAAAGTGACTTTCATAGCAATTGTTTTTTCTTCAGCGAATTCTAACTCTCTAATCTCTAACTATCTGTAAGCATTTGTTTCTTGATTTAAAACAATAAATGTATAGTAATTTAATTACAACTTAAGCAAAAAATAACTTTTGTCGACATCTTAACAACTACCTTAGGGGAAATATAAGATATCTGAACTAACCCCAAGATGACTATAACACAACACGACTTGAGGGAAAAATATCTGTAGTCCGAGCTGACTCCAAGACGATTATGGCACAAGTCGACCTGAGGTAGAACAATCAGAGGTATAAACTAACCCCAAGACGACTATGGTACAAGTCGACCTGGGGGAGAAATAGCAGAAGGCTGAGCTAACCCCAAGACGACTGAGGGTGTATGTATTGGATGAATGGGGCTCCTAGAACGCGAAATTTTATGGAGTGTGTTGTTACCTCGGTGGATCTCAATCGCTGAAGATAGAATTTCTTTGTTACCTCCGGTATATTTTTCGGGAGTAACCCATTCGATTGACCTGAGGCAAGGTCGAAAGTCCTAAAAAGCAGTTTTTTCGCATTTTTGATAGAGAACAGTTAAAAAAATACCATCCCAAAACTCTATTTCTGTCTCTCAATGGCACTTCGCATAATAAAGGTTGCATGAAGCAGCATTTTATTTACCATCCGAACGACTAAATTCTATGTTCACCTTAATGATGTGGGTTTCAGCGAAAATAATGTTAATGCATCTGAACCCACAAACAGTGACAGCAACAATTAGAAGAAGAAGGAATAGTTTTTATCCCCGACAAAATTTTTCATTATTTATTCGACAAAATTTAGGAATGTGTCGAGTTTTTTAGACATAATTGAATGGTAAATTGTGCAATTCTTATATCCGTAAAACTTTTTCGAATTTAAAAAACAAAACGATATTTGTTTTTGGAAAAGGTATCAAATTTTTTTTTGAAAAAATTTACAAACTTTGGGCCTAGTTCTCTGCCGAAGTGGTCGAAAAAGGTATCGGAAAATCTTGAATATATTCTTTTACTATAGTAGAAAAGTGATTGAAAAGTTTCTGATAAAGTTCCATTACTTTACAAAAGCTAATCCGCAACATTTCAGAAGCCCTCCATGAAGTGCGTTTGGCCTTTTAAATGGAGTTTTTATACTCTTTTAAACCCCTTTTGTAGGCGGTCCAATCCTCAGCTGTTTTTGTTGAGTTAGCCCTATTGAAAAGCCTCCGCGCCTCCCGTCTTAACGCGCTCAGTCTCCTGCTCCACCAAGCACGGTAAGACTTCTTGGGTGGTCTGCTTAGCGGACAGCTTTTCTTGAAGGCGTCAGTACACGCTTTGGATAGTACCTCCACTGAAGCATCAAGGGATTGGGTATTTTCGAGAATCTCGCAAGTTGGCGCTGGTACGCTTTGCGCTACTCGTCTTTTAAATCTGCCAGTCTGCTCTGACCGGGTTGACCGTGGAACCGTACCTGATTGCCGGGTTTATCTAAAACCAGCCGCAGCTGTTAATAAACCTTAGGAGCTGCTTCAGCCTGATGCCGGCTATATCACCCATGCCACCTAAGAAGTACACGCCCATTGCATTGTACCTCCTTTTTACTAGGCCCGGGCATTCGCAGAGTAAGTGCTGAATGCTTTCCACTTCTTCCTCGTCCATACAACTCCGGCAGAAGTCATTCGTGGGAAAGCGCAGACGTTCTGCGTGTCTACCGAAAAAGGCAGTGGGCAGTAATGACTGCCACAATGTTTCGCAGGCTTATCCCGCTTCCGTTTAGCAGAAACAGCTGAATGGATAGGCTGCATTGGTAAGGTTACTCTATCTTTGCTTAGCGAGCTGAATGGCCTTAAGGTCAATTTCTCTCATCACTGATTCTAGCGGCCAGCCGATTGATCTGCCAATAGAGGAATCGTCCAATTGTGATCCCTCCTTTGCCAGCTCATCAGCTTCCTCATTCTCTTGAACACCACTGTGACCAGGGACCCAGCTACCTTGTGTCTCACTCCTAACGTCCGGAGACCAGCCAGACACCTGCCGACCAGCCGCGACCTGACTAAATTTGAGTCCAGCGCCTTGATAGCTGCTTGGCTGTCGATGTACCTTCCCATTGGTAGGTTTGGGCGCCCGTGTGTTAGTGTTACTGCCCTGTCTATGGCCAAGATCTCGGCTTGGAAACTACTGAGACCTTCATTGGTGCAAAATTTCAAGATTCTAGGTCAACGGCATGTATCCTATAGGTTTAATTGTGCCAGTCATAGTTGTTAGGTAGTCGTATCAAAATACACTTTAAAATACCGTATTTTTTTATTGAATTGAGTTAGAAACTTGAATTTATGACTTATTTGGTATTAATTCCAACTCGATACTTCTAGACGTTCCTGAGAAAAAGTATTTTGACGGACACAGATACGAATTCCAAAGATATCCTATAAGGGTTCGTTATTTTCATTTTGATGTACGGAACCCTAAAAACACGACTTAGTACTGCGTTAGTGAAATACTTAAACAGCAGCAACAGAAATATATGGATAGTGGAAATAGAAAGGGATAATCCGTAGAAATCTTTTTGGGACAGTTACTTCCTTTTATCATATACATAATACAAAGTCATTAAAATGTATACGTTAGGTTCAATTTGAAATGGAAATCATTAAACTCAAAACAATTTTCGTTTTAGATGTAGATTTTAAGGATTCCGTAGCAACTAGCTGTTCTTTAGCTCGCAGCATTGCAAAAACAAGACTCAACGAATCAAAGGGTTGTCCCCTAGAATTTCGTCGTATAAAAAAAAAAAAAAAAACTAGAAACCATTAGCTCTTTCTCTCTCTCTCTCTTGTTTCTGTGACCTATTGTGGGGCACGGGCGGAGAAGAATTTCACCCGATTTGAGACAACGATTGCAACGATTAAGACAGATTCCGAACCACCGACATTACTCTACAATTCCCAACGGTTCTTTTTTTGTTGTAATCTGTTGACAGCAAAAGAAAATAACGACCGCCTATGGGGTTTGAGGCTTGCACTTCCAGGATGGAAGGCCGACACTTTATTACTTACTCAACCGACGACGGAACCATTATTGGTTAGGTTTGTTTGCCCCTCTGTCTGTCTGTATGTCATAGCTTTATATTCTTTTCATTTATATACCTACTAAGAAGATTTTTGGAAAAATTATTTTTTGAATCCCCTCCCATAGAGCGAAAAGTATGCTTAAGATTTTTTCACTTACCCCATTGAGTGGAACGTCTTTAGATAGGTCCCCAAAATGCAATAAAAAAGGATTTAGAACTTTTGATTTTAAACCGTCAGATAAATCGTCCTCTAATTTCTAAGCTATCGATGCAAAATATGTGAAAAATTTCCTGAATGTATCTTCTAGTTAATATATTAAATGAGAATGATAACGAATACTGCAGCAAAAATAGTTTCTTTTTTGATATAACTTTATAAACCTCTATCATGTGCATGTCCAACATCAACTTTATTAAATTTCTACAGTGAACTTTTTAGAGACCAAATAGTTTTAGAAATAACTCATTAACTTATTCTACGGTTGCCCTGGTTCTACTGGTGCCCAAATTCTTTCGGGATAAGCTTCAGATTTATTGCTGGTATATTTACACGGATACGCGGTCATTTTACTTGTATTCATACATGACTATTCTGGGGATCATTATCTCTTCATGTTTGAATATGATGTACAAAGACATGTTAATACCTTTCAATCTTGCTTTATATTTAACTAAAACCTTCAATTATATTATCATTTCTAGAGACGTGTACCCGGCTAAGTGAATGTAATTTTCCATTATATTTACATGTCAATTTCTTCTTACCTCCAACACTAGGGAAACAAGAACGGGAATGTCATTATTCATCTAAGCAACCCCAAAACCTATGGATTCGCCACAAATATTGGTTGTTTCCAACTTTTTTTTAATCCCTTCTCAAAACCTAGCAACCCTGAAAACTACGGCTTTTGTATTACTTTTGCATGCCAGGCAATTTCCACCCCACTTCTAAAGTGTCTTGCCACCGCAAAATTTAACGGAATCAAAAATTTCATTATTTATCTTAGTGACCCCTGACAATTATGGATTCGACGGTATTTACAATTATGTTTACATTTAGCTTCTGTACCTAGGGCTGTTATGTGAATCTTGCCCTCACAGTAAATTTCTCCCGATTGTAATTACCAAGTTTGGTGTATATTGCTCCAGGCATTCCAAAGTTATGCTGGAACATCCGTGCATACATAGTCACACACACTTATTAATTCATAGAATTATTACGTTCCCAGTATAGTATATAGTAGTTATTGCAGTTGCATAGTTACACCATTTTTTAGAAGAAGCCGTGCGTGTGCATGTACGTATGTCCTGATGTGGTCATTTCTTTCCTTCACGAAATCTCGCAAACTAAAAATTATATCGACTCCGGGAATGGTGGTGGGTGAAAATATGGTGATTCCATATGATATTCGCCCTCGGAAATTAAAATGAATGAGCCTGTATAATTCAATTCTTTAAAATTCATATACAGGGTTGTTTCAGATCTGTTGTGCGAAAATAAGTATGGAAGGGGTGCAATCTCCACCGTTATGGTGTTGAAGGGTGAATCATAAATTTGCAATTTTCACTTTTTTATTTTTAACTTTTGATCTACTCAACACAGCGACATCAAACAAACGCCAAAAAACTACTGATCCAATGAAATTTCAAAAATTGTTAACAATTTGTTTTGCGATTACCTAAAATGCAGCATTTTCCCAAATTTTCTCCGAAATTCATGTAATTAATAGACCAGTTTTTTATGTTTATTTATCTTATCCTTAGAAATCCCTGACTACCTCATTACTTTATTGCACTGTAGTTCGGAAATTCTTTAATTCTTTAGCTTGTGTTAGCCAGTTTCATATCCAAGGATTCATCACTAACACCTGATGGAAATGTTGCTATCAATGAGGGTGGGTCAGCAAGAATATCGATCATAGTTGAAAAACAAATCGATAACTATGAGTCTTCTTATTAGATATTTTCGCGGACTCTGCAAAGATTAAGAGAAACCGGAAGTGTAACTTCAAACAGCCAGTAATATCGAGTTGAAACATTGGAAGACGTCGAGCAGCAAATAATCACGCTCGTCATGACGAGTCGCAAAACGATTAAGAGTGTCTTCAGTTAAAACGAGGGTTATTCATAGAGGAGGATTACTTTCATATCATCATATATCAGTCTAAGCACTACCCGAAGTGGATTCCCAGCAAAGGTTAAAATTTCACATTTGGCTTCTGGAATGCGACATGAAGAACGGGGTGTTTCTGGATCGAATTCTGTGGACGGATGAATCGCAGTTCACCTGGGATGTTATCACAAACTTCCACAACATCCGCACCTGGTGCAACACTAACCCACATAGAACAAGGAGACCTAATTCAAGCCCAAATTTTGCCCCAATGTTTGGGCTGGTATAATCAATACCCATTTAATAGGACAATTCATTTTGCTCTAAGCACTTAATAGACAAATTTCTGCGGACTTTTTTGGAGAATACACTGCCAGATCTACTAGAGGGCATCCCTATGGATAATCTTAGGGCAATGTTTTACCAACACGATGGAAAAGGCAATAGTGAATAAAAAATTCCCTAACCTCTTGGATAAAGTGTACCGATTCCTTGACCTGCTAGATCTCCAGATCTTACCCCATTGGACTTTTTCTTTTAGGGAAGAATAAAGGATGAAGTTTACTTAAGCCTAGTCAACAATGGAGACAAATTTGTTAGTCGAATTGGGACTGCAGCGACGAAAACACGGGGGATGTTGGCTAAAATACACTTTAGAGAGGGAATTACAAGGTTATTGACATGCTTGGCGAGTGGCGGAAGATATTTCGAATAGCTCTTGTAACATAATAACATTAATTGTCATAAGTTTCGATTCAATAAAAAGCATTTTAAGAATGTGTAGAGAATAAGAATTAAAGTAGAATTACCATGGTAATGTCTGTACGAAATAGATCTATAGTAGTCAATACAGTTGTCAGTTGTACTAGGACAGAACACAGAGTTCAATAAAGCTTAGTGCTTTAATAGTGCTTTAATTTCCATACAGTAACCCTAGTCGCGCAGCCGGTGGGAGCACTCTAAAGTATGAATTTAATTTCATTAAATTGCAGATTTTTATAATGTTCCCTAAAAGATATTTTACGTATAAATTTGTTCATCCTTTCTGTACCATAGACATGTTGTACCTTTTGGAAAGTTTATATATTTAACAGAAAGTCAGTGGAAACAGACTATATTCAAGAGGTCTACTATTCAACATACGGTGGTAGTCACTAGTGATATATATATCCCACATCAGACATCATAGTTTCACTTTTGGATTTGTAGAAACTTTTGTAATTGTAGAAACTGTAGGAGCCAGGTTAAGTAGGGCTAGGTTGGTGGCTATCGGAAAGTCGATCAGCTCCATATAGACCTAAGGAAGGTCCGTTGTGTTACCACATCCGCGGGACCGCACCTGAATGTCAGTATAGGGTTTATTTAGAACCAGCCACAACTGTTGTTAAACCGGAGGAGCTGCCTTAGCCCTATGTTAGCAACCTCGTCAGCGCCTAACGCTTTGCACCTTGTCCTGCCCAGGCTCGGACAATCGCAGAGTAAATGCTGAACGCTTTCCACTTCTTCCTCGTTCATACAACTTCTGCAAAAGTCGTTGGTGGGGATGCCTAAGCGTTCTGCGTGCCTTCCGAAGAGACAGTGGTCAGTAATGACTGCCACAATATTTCAGGGATCGGTGCGGCTTCTATTTAGCAGGAAAGCCACTTTCTTAATGTCACAAACTGGTCACCTCTGCCTTGACATACCGCATGTTTTCAAACTGCTCCATCTTTCCTTAGCAATCTGAATAGCCTTAAGGTCAACTTCTCTTTTCACTGACTCTAGACGTCGGCCGAGCGACCCTTCCTTGCAAGAACAGCCTTCTGCAAAGCCACTTTAATGCCGCGAAAACTGTTTTTTTTCTACTTTGGGGCACTTAACGCAGGAAGTAATATTCTCTTCTGCGTTATTAGTTTAGGTCCAGCATTTAAGATGCTTAAGTACATGCACATGCACAAATATTGTACTAAAATTTCTGGAAAGTGGTACATTTATTGATTCCTAATAACAGTAGGATAATTATTTATTGATTAGATAAATTACCTTCGCCGTCCCTCTAGGTATTCCGACCATAATTAGATTGATGGGACTAATGGGGGGTGGCAATGAGATGTTAAGCATCTTGAAGTGCGTTTTTTCATCTGAAATTGATGGAGATTGCATGGATCCCCGTTAACGTGGGGAGATGAAGTGTTGTACAAAATAAGTACACAATACTGGCCATCTTTCTGTGTTATTAGTTTTGGTCTAGCACTTAAGATGCTGGAGTAGGGGTTGAAACCGCACAATATTGTAAAATTTGTGGAAAATGGAACATTTGTTGATTCTGTGTTTTTCCCAGTAATAGTAGGATGATTGTTTATTATAGATATTGCCTTTGCAAGCGTGTCATCTGCCTTATTGTCCTGTATCCCACTATGATCCGGGATCCAGCAGAATGTTACCTTGCTTCTATGTTGTGGAGACTATTGTGGCACCTAAGTACCAGCTGTGACCTTTGACGCTTGAGTCCAGCGCCTTTATTACCGCTTGACTGTCTATATAAATTCCTATGTCGCTACAATGAGATAGATTTTGGTGTGATAATAACATCCTTCCCGCTCTCTCTCTATGGCCAAAATCTCTGCTTGAAACACAATGCAGTAGTCCAGCAATCAATACTGACTGCATATGTTTAGGCAATCTGAGTACACCCCAGCTCGCACCCTGTCCACCAATTTCGATCCATCAGTGAAGACAGCTATGTCTGCCATGGTTACACCACCATCCTCCCCCCACTCCGCTCTGTCTGGGATTTTGGTCGAGAAGACTTTCCCAAAGCTAAGTGTAGGGATATTGTAGTCGGTGTTCACCTGCAGACAGTCTCCAGGATAGACCCTTAGTATACTGCTATGGCCGTAGTCAGAAAATTCCAAAAATTTAGTCGTTAAGGGGGGGGGGGGGGGGGAGTCGGTGCCCACTGTAGCTAAAAATCTACTGCATCGATCCTTTTGAAATTTTGCACACTTTTTCTTTACATAAATGACGAAGTAATGACGTCGAGTTATTTTTTTTTAATTTTAACGTATTTTAAAATCACAAAATTTTCTATTTTTTTGATAAAAAATCGGCATTTTGACTTCCAAGTGCTGTAAGAAATTGAAAAATCAATAAAAAAAAAACCTCGACGTCATTACCTGCAGAAACTTATGAACTAAAAAAATTAGTTTGATTTTTTGACTTCAGATGATCCAATGATGAGTTATGAGGGGCACCGCAATCAAACTTTTTTTTCAGACGTACGCGGAGATTCGCTGTCAATGGCTCATTTCTTCATAAAAATTAATGGACATTTCACGAAATGTTCTTCAAATGTTATTTTATTATGTAGTATTTATAGAAATAAATATATATTAACTGTGTTGCCAAGAAAAATTATCGAAAATATGCTTTTTTGTATCGAATTAACCTTACTCCCCCCTTAAGTAATGGAAGGTGGAGTATGGTGTCCAATTCCACAGTTTGCGTTGTGCTAATTGCTTCGGAACTTTTTGAATTTTAGTTATTTTCTTAAGGTTGTTCTGCGTCTTTATTGCAGTCCACCAGACTAGTATTCCATAAGTCAGGATTGGTCTAACAATGGTACATCTAAAGTATAATACGAGGGCTTAAGCCCCATTTTTAACAAAACAATTTCTTGCAGGCATAAGACGCTACCGACGTCATTTTAACGCGCTCCTCTATGTTCTTGTCCCAGGTTAGTTTGGAGTCGAGTATGACACCTAAGTCCCTGACCTGATTAGCTAGTGTGAGCGTACTGCCGGTCAATTTAGGAGGTAGGAAGGATTCAATCACTCTCTTCCTTGTGAAGAGAACCGCTTACGTTTTCTACTTCCGTCTTCAGCAAGTGACTACCCACCTGTGAATTTTACTCGGACCTCGTTCCATTAGTTCGCTGATGGTGCTAAAACACTTTCCTGAGACCAATACGGCCAGATCTTCTCTATATAAACCACCAGCTTTAACCACTCATCTGCAAGTGGGACAAGGATTTTTTTAACTACTAAGAGCCAGAGTAATGGTGACAACACACCTCCTCTGTTCTGCTACAGTCTTGAAGTTAGTTGAAATTTATTGAAGACCCCTTCAATGCCGAGGAATATACCTTGGGTAAATTCTTTGTAATTAAACGATTCTTGGGAATAAAGATCACCTTGACCCGTCTCCAAGCATGAGGGACATAAGAGTGGAGTAGGCAGCTTCTATATATCACAATAAGCCAAGGAATAATGATCCCTTTAACGGTAGGAGTTAGATCAACATTGTTGACAATTTTGCAAGGAACAATCAGGTAGCAGTTCTCCGATGTTTATTTGATGTCGCTGCTTTAAGTAGATCAAAAGATAAAAAAAAAAAAATTTCAAAAAATTAAATTTCAAATATATGAATCACCCAATATAATAGCTTATTCTATAGAAAGATAGCTTATTTTATGCAACCGGCAACCGAGAACAAAGAGTAATATTGTTCGTTTGGAATCCATCTCAAATCATACGTCGGCATATAACCTTTTTGATGGGTTCAGGGTTAAAAAATGCGCGAACCTTGATTTCTGTCTGGAAAAATTTTTGCAATCAAAAGATTTATTTGGTAATTCTTTAGAAGTGGGAGTCCTGGCGTACAACTGAATAGAAATTTTTGTTTGTGAAACATTTTCTTATACAAAGAATTGAAAAAGATAATTATAATTTAGAAATAGTCCTACTTGACCGAGAGCTTAGTATAATAGTCAAAACGCCAATCATGGTTTGTTACGAATGTGTAAAAAATCAGACATAATTAAAAAAAAATTACTTTCCCATTGATTTGGTTTCTAAGTATAATATTTAAATTTTTTTAGCATTCAGCTCGTAGCCCTACTTTTAAAGAATTATCCGTTCATTCTTGCTATTTTCTACAGCATATGATACTTGTCAAATTTACTTCCAAACGTAACGCTTTAGTCACCTTAGAAAATTCAGAATTCTTCTACGAAGAAACAAACTTAACTATTTTTTTCTTGTTAATTTAGTTGATTAAAGCCGGTAAATAATAGCAGTTCCTTGTTTTTTTTTATTTCCATTACTCAAATGTTCACCCCATTAACCATGGCATGATCCAGAACCATAAGCATTTAGAGCAACGCCCGACTGTAATAAATCTAAGAAAGCAATAGTACCGCGACGCAGTGGCATGTTCCGAGACCAAATACTTAAGATGGAAAAGTAAAGAAAGATAGATTAACGGATAAAAGGTATGTAAATTGTATTACTTCATGTATTATTCTTGTTAATTTTATATTACTGTGCTTATACAAAAAAAGAACAGTGTCAATTACTAATGATAAAACTAATTTATTGAAATTATTTGATTTTCTTACTTTAGAAATAAAAATAATTGAAAATAGTAAGACTTACCAGTTAATTACCAGTGAACTAACAGCTGCTTCTCATTCTATATATTTTTTAATTAGATTCTAAAGGTTATTGCGATCCAAAAACTTCACAAAAATTGAAAAGTGTTTTTGCATATTTGAAAAGGTTAATTTTTTTAAAGTTATTAAATTTTGGTCAATTATATGTCGGTTGATAGTGTTGTAACGGAAGAGCAGTTAGGCAGATACCGGACTAAACATAGAAACTTCAAACGCGTATTTCTCAAAATGCTTTCTTTTCAACTGACGGCAAAAATAAAGGAAAAATTAGTAGTGGATTATCGACTGTAATGAGTAGAACTAGATTTTTATAAAATAAAAAAAAAATGACATTTTTAAAGTCGAAAAATTAAGTGAAAGTCGCAGTTGACAAGAACACTGCTTTTTTATCTTAATTTTTTACTTCTACTTAATAATCTGTTTTTTCGTTTCCGACTATTCTGCAGCCAATAATGTTTGGCGGTCGAGAGACTACTTCTTGGAGGCGACAGTTTCAGCGCCACTTAAATTATAATCAGAAATAAAAGATTTCTCCAATTTTTTCATGAAGAAATAAATGGCAAAACGATTTTTTTCTTAAATTTTAAAAACACTTTCCGCACGACAATCACTTTCAACTTTTCTCTGGCACAAATAATTAAAAATTAAAAACCTTCCGGACTTGCTGCCGCACTCAACAGCGGCTAAAAACTGACTACAACTGCCGGCAAAAATTCTATCTGCAGTAAGCGAAGTAAACTGGCTCCTGCAACTACTCAGCAACATGTGAAATACATGATTGTGTTAAAAGACGAAACGATAGGTGCCGTGGAGGCAAAATGAAAACAGATAGAGTCTACTCATTTTGGCCCACGCTTTTGTCGGAAAAGATGTAAATGAATTTATCAAAAATCTATTTGTATAACATTCAAGAGATACGAACCAACAAGAGAAATTATGAGATAAAGCTCCCAATTAACATACGCGTAAAAGAAATTACCTGAAACGTATTGAAATTAAGCTCTACAGGTACTTTCTGACTATAATACACCTGTAGATGTTTGTTTAATTCTCTCTGTACACGATATATGGCAAGAGAATTTAATGCAATTGCGCTCAATCGCGATACAAGCATTGTACACTCTCGTTCTAGCAAGTTCACAGCTGGCTTGCTTCGTAACTTGTTGGCTGTAAACGTCTACAGCCCTTTTCCCCGGAAAATATTCTCTAAGTGACCATGATGTCTATATAATTATATGTATGCCTTCCTTGTGAATTCCCCGCGACGTCCCTAAACTCTTTCAATGCGGATAAATGTCCCCACGCAACAATATAGGAGCAACAGCATGCACAGCATCCCATTCTGTACCAAGTAGTACCAACAACCTTCTGAAATTTATTGTCTGATAGTGTTGCCAGAATCAGCACCGCATAAATGATTGCTATTTTAATATAATCATATTATGTAGAATAATAAATAAAAGATTTATAAGCCTTAATATTGGGCTGTACCATAAATAATGCGCTCTTTTCAATGTCATGCACTAAAAATGGACGGGGGTTACCTGGGGGGATAAATTACCTGTATATACTTGCTACGCAGGCATTAAACTAACCTTGTCTTCATTCGTAGTGCAAGTTTTAAAGAAAACATTTAAATTTTCCCACTTCCCAAAAATGAGAAAGTTCTAAGTTCGAAGCGTATTTTTCTTAAATTTTTTTCTTTTTTTTCTTTTATGTATCACCGGGCATAATTTCGTAATGCATGGACCGATTTAGATGATCCTTTCTTTTGTTTTGTAATGCGTGGACCGACAACAAAAAAAGAATCATCCAAATCGATCTACGCCTTAACAAGTTAAGTCTCGACCCCTTGCCCCTCCGCACCCATATATTTTTATCGTGATACTCTATACATCAAAAAAATAATCCTCCGAATCGGCCAAATGTCGTTACAAATGTTGTCTTTAGGTTAAGGTAAGGTAACTTTGTAATGCGTAAAGCGATTCAAATGAATCTGTTGTAGATGTATAGCATATGTTCTTCCATAAAAAATATCTGTCGAGGTCGACGTGAACGTCCTGTAAACCCTGGTAGAAGAAAATCTCATCGCGACTGTTGAAGAACTAGCCGACTAGCATTGATTTGTTTATTCAACCAGTCATCGAAAAAACGAGCAAATTGGGCCTATGGATTCCACGCACACTTTTCGAGTCTAATCGCGCGCAGAGAGTTAATGTGTTGTCTTCTTTGATGGCATGTCTCAGGAATAAACCTTGTTTTGGGGCTGAATAGTAGCTGATGACGAGAATCGGGTTCTTTACAAAAATTTCAAGCATCGACGATAGTGAGTAGCTAAAGGAGAAACACCTGCAATCCAGGCTAAAAAAGGTTGTCACCCACGAACGATGTTATTATCTGTTAGGTGGGATATGAAAAGCGTAGTCAACTTTAAACCCAAACCAAACCAAAGACCATAAAATTGAGACTCTTACGTCATTCATCTCCCATTTATTTAAAAAATATATAAGTTCCATTGTTAAGCCAGGGGATTGTCCACTGTTCTCATCTTAGATTAAGATTCTAATTGCCGAACGTGAATAACTATCTTCGACAAATAAAGTTAGATTACCCTTTTCAGTTTCTCGCAACAAAACTAATGCAGCAATTAAACTTGCTAAGGGTCTTGGTGAGCGGGGGGAGTTTAGGTTTAAGCCCCCTCCCCCCATGGTGACCATAATTTTTTTTTTCATTTAATGATTGTTCAAAAATTTTATTCAAAACTTTGAATGTGTAAATTTTTCATCAAGAACAACATTTGCACTTCTTGTCAGAGAAACACTTTTCCAAGTTCTTTTTTTGGAAAGTAGTAGTAGTAGAAACCCTGTTGACCACACTCTACATAGCGCGCCATTTTCAAAATCTGATAATAAAACTAATTTTCTACTCAGTAGGAACAAGCTCTACTAGTCCCCATGCCGAAGAAGACATCCGACAGATTTTAGACTAATCTGCTTACTAAATTTATTGGGCAAAATATTTGAAACAACTATCTATACCCAACTGGTAAACTGCATTTATGTTATCTACTTGACAATCTGCGGTTAGACCACATCGTAGTTGTGCAACGGACCTTCTCAAGATTACTGTTGGTGAAAGGATCATTTCGCGCCTATCATTTTGTTTGATTTTAGTAAGGCATTTGATTTAGCAAGCAAGGGGGTTAGAAAATAAGCTGAACAATTATGAAAATTATGGAATGGAAGGGGTGATGATAGAGAGACGGACGATATTCTAAAGGGTTTTTAGTTAATCTTGATAAGTTACAAAAGCTGTTCAAAATGTTTACCTTCACTTTAGATGCATGTCAACAATTTCTTTCTAAGTCCCTGTTTAAGGCGTCTTACAGCCATCCTCTGCCGTATTTTCGTCGCTGCATTCCCAATTCTGCTAACTAAATCCTCCTTAATGTTAACAGGGCTTGAAAAAACTTCATAATTCATTGTTCTTCATAAGAAAAATTCAAATGGGGTAAGGTCTGGAGATCAGGCGAAAGATTCGGTACACCTCGTCCAATGCAGCGGTTAGAAAATTTTTCATTGCCTTCACAATGTTAGCAGTATGCGCTGGTGCTCCATCGTGTTGGTAAGACATGTCCGTTTAATTATGCACAGGGATCTCCTCTATTAGATCTAGCAGTGTATTGTCCAAAAAGTCTGCATACATTTAACTGTTGAGCACTTACGGCAAAATGAATGGTCCTACCAAATGGTCCTACCAAATGGTTGCCGATGACATCAGCCCAAACATTGACACTGAATCTCTGCTAGAATGAGGTTACATTTGTCCTGTGTAGGTTAGTTTCGTAATACCATCCCTGGTGAATTGACATTCATCGGTCCACAGAATTCGGTCGAAAAACGCCCTGTTATCAATGTCGCGTTTTAGAAGCCAAGTGCCAAATTCCAGTCTGCTTTCGGAATCTCCTTCTAGTAGTCCTTGGACTGGTTTATGGTGATATGAACGTAATCCTCAGCGGTGACTTCTTTAATTTTAAAATGTGATCTTATGGCCTCAAAAATGTCTTCTTTGGTGATCACTTTATCGATGTTCTTGCACGCAACAGTTACTCGGTGCTTTAGGCTTCTTACTTCAATCTGGTTACGAAGTACTTCATCAATTACCTCCTTAAAAGCCTCCGTTTTCTCCCCAGTAGATTTTGATTGCAGAAATAGTTTGTCTTTGAGACTGCCTCCCCTAATTCGCCTCATTTTACCCTGCGGAGTATATTTGCATAAGAGAGTTCACCTTATGTTTCTATGACGATTGCATCGGACCTGGCTTTCTTATGCTCCGATTTTTTCCGGGTAGCTCGTTTACTTCTGACTTTGATTTATTTATCCGTTTCACTTTCCGGGTGGGGAATGTCTAATTTTGAGCCGGTATCCTTTTCTTGAAGTGCGGGGGTTGGCTTTTTTCGCTATGTATCCTGCGGTTTATTCTCGCCTTCTATTGTAGGGCGGGTCGACGTTTTACTTTCGACATTTCTGCAGTGTTATACCGTTTCCGTTTTTGCTCTGCCGCCCTAAACCGTGGTGACGTCTGCGAGGACTTACTACTTCTAACCGCTTCCTTTGCTTTTCATCATGCAGTTCATTTGCAGAGGGTTCGTAGAAAACTTTAATACTTTCTATTGCAGCCCTAATTTTTTTTAATTTGTTCTCACAGCTGGCAAAAAATTGGTTGCTCTCAAATCCGGATGGCAGCTTCGTCGCTTTTTCCTACTGAGCCTCAATGTATGTTAGAGGCGGTGTGTCCCCAGGTGACCTCATAGTTTTTGAGCTCCTTAGAAAAGGGCTCGCTTCAGCGCGGTTGGTGTTGTTATCTCCTTTAGAATTTGTTGTGTTTGTTGTACTCATGTTTTTGTTGGCTTCCGACTCAAAACTCTTATCTCCGTTCGTCTTGTGTAGTCAGCTATACGATCTCATGGTTATCTATGGAAGCAGGGTTGACCCTTATCGGGACTTGCGTTCAGAGCCAGATCGGTTCTAGTCAGGAATGTTTCATCCGAGCCTACATCACCAACTCAACGGTGACAAACCTTGAGTGTTCCTTGAGGCCTGCCAGGGTATTACAGGGACGCGGGTGCTTGTAGCATTGGCCTGGAAACCGTTTTTGCAAAAATAAGGGTATTAATCTAAGTACATTTTGGAATTTTTGGAAACAGTTTCATCTGATCTAAGTGGTTCTGATATGAATCGATATTTTGCAAAATCAGATATAAACAAAAAAATGTGTTGAAATTTCTACTTTTCTTGAATAGTCATCATACCTGACCATGACCTTATGAAAACACCGTTCAAAACAAAATGTTAAAGGTAAAGGAATTGGCTGGAGTTCCAAAAATGGGAAGTCTCTGACTGGCTTGACATTTTTACTTGCTCTCTATTACTTCAATTGAACATATCCTTTTGATATTCGCATTTAAATCAATAGAGGAAGTCTAAATAAGTACTTTCTACTTCAATCTAAGGATGTTGTTCATCCTGTACGGGTGGCTGTTAATCTATATTCTCCCAGGACACCAAAAATACCTGCCAAGGATTACATTTGAAACACCCTCGTAGTACCGAAGCAACTTATTTTCAGTTCTTAGAAAATATGAATTAAATATCAAATGAATTCTATAAGCTTCTTCGGATCTTAAGGTCTTCTCTTGTAAATAACATCAACCAAAAAAACACATTCATTTTCAGAAGGGCAAATTTAATTAAGTCAAACATCCCTTTTGTCAATGAAGTACTTAAAAAAATCTAGTTTTCTACAAAATTTTACTGTTGTTTTCCTAGAAAAATTCTTTTTTAATACGCTTTAATTAGCTTGACCTGTACCCTCCTAAATTGTCAGCAAACATTTTACCTCACTTTTCAACCATTTCCAAAAGGCGCATTAACATGAAATTTTACATATGTGTAGTGACACGTGTCAAGTGCCAATGATATATCTAATACTGTTTAAAATTCAATTTGGCAGCCGTCCAAAGATAGCGGATTACATTCCTTTTTACACCCCCTTTGACATGACTATCAAATAAAAGGGTTTGCAAAGTAAAATACGTAAACTAATTGACGTCATTTTGAACCTAATATATGCTTTTAACTCCAAATTGATAAATTTGGCGCTAGGAACCATTTGACGTCTTACGGTTCAGCTCTGTTGGGTTCCAGGGCATGTCGACATAGAGGGAAATGAAAAAGATGTCAAATTGGCCAAGAAGTGTTCAAGCACAGATATAGACACAGCCATGGAATGGTTTCACCGTAATACGGCAAAACGTCATTTTTGTTAAATATAATTTTCCCTTCTAATACAGAAGGCACACTTCTTCGTAGGAGCCAAGAAAAAATTAACCTATTCCACCAAATCAGTGGAGTGAGGCTCTTTCACATGCATATGAAAAAAAATTTGCAAAAAAAAAGGAAAACAAAATAAAACATAAAAGGAAACCCAGCAACAACATGTTTACAAGAAAGTTACGGAAGGACAGAGAATAGATAGTTCTGAAGTGATTCCTTGCGAAGAATCAAATCAAAATTGGGACATGTATTAACATCCCTACATAAACGGATAATTGGTTCATGCCTGCCATAATTTGATCAGGAGGGGTTAACATGCAACAAAATCAAACTGCGGACACTATGTTGGGATTGCCTAAAGGAAACATTGCTAACAAAAGTACCTGAGCGGTCGGTGTATCGTCCAAGGTGGATCGTCCAAGGGAGTCTTCTCAGCGAAAATCTAACAAAATTACACTGCATGGGTTCGATACGCTTCGAATGAACATCGTAGTGCGGCTATCAAACTAAGGAGCAGTACAAATGAATCAAAAGTGGTAGATCCTAGAACTCTCTTAACCAACGCTTTACAAAGCCTAAGATTAAACTGTCTCTAGACACAATATAATTAGTATGCAAAGTAAAATCAAGATGTCTATCAAGTTTTACCCTAAGACAGTTATGGATAGCTCGCGACAGAGGTCATTCCCCGCAAACGTGTATGTAATTAAGGACTAGCGGATTTAGGCTTCTGGAAAACGACATAACCTCACATTTCTCCAAATTGAGAATGAATGAGGGCGGCGTCACCACTATCCTTAACATAGGAGAAGATCTTCATATCGTCAGCGTAGATCAGAACATACGAGTGCGAGATGACATGGACAATGTCATGGCAGGAACGAATAGTAGAGGGTCAAGATGGCATGAAATTTACCAAATTGAAGGGACTTATTGAAGAGAATCGGAAATGGAGTGAGAAGGGCAGGACTTAACGAATGCAGGAGAGATACTGTGAGGACCGGTAGAAAAGTCCGATTTAAGTTCACTGATTTAGTCCATAATAAGATCCACTGTAGGGGGCAAATAATCGGATGAAGTGGAACGATCCAGAATATGACCAAAATTATTCACACAAGGCTGAATATTATCGGAAGAAAAGATACTCTCAAAAAATGAAGCAAAGTTATTTGCTATGTCGGACACGTTATTACTGGAAGACCCTTTATATCACATCGTAGATGGATAGTTGCTCGTTTTTTTTCATACTGACGAA
The DNA here is from genome assembly GCA_964036015.1 of Leptarthrus brevirostris. Classification (NCBI taxonomy): domain Eukaryota; kingdom Metazoa; phylum Arthropoda; class Insecta; order Diptera; family Asilidae; genus Leptarthrus; species Leptarthrus brevirostris. Next base: position 17,154,739 of record OZ038376.1, on the reverse strand, counting down.
TTTAAAAAAAGTGCGGGAATCACTACGCATATTATCGCGATCACTAACAAGGTGTTCCTTATAGAGCGAGGAGGATAATGCCTTAAAGCTGTCAGAACAGCTGAGAAAATCAGAATATGCTATTGCGCTACTACATCGTTCCTAAGGCTGTTAAGTTCGTCAGTGTACCACGAGGGAGAGAAGCAAGTGAACCTAATCCGTTTTAATGGAACAAAAGAATCAAAAAAATTATAAATCTTGTTATATAACAAGAAGGCACAGACATGAAGACATCAAATTGAAAGATATTATTTCAATATGACTTTGAAACGGTGGGAAAATATTAGCTACTGTCACACAATACATAATCTATAGCCGAAAAAAAATTTTAAAAGAACTTTAAACCTCCTATCTAAGTATAGAAGACGAATTCGAACACTCGTCAGTGTACCCACTGGCCATTGCCCAATTGGAGCCATGGCCGCTAGACTCGGCGTACCATCGAATGAATTTTTTAAAAGCTTTAGAGCATAAGAAGAAATTGATTCCATAGCGCACTTGCTCTGCGAGTGTCCAGCTCTACAAGGCGTGGTTGCTAAATGGATGAATGGAAGAGCTGATAGCCTTCTAGGGTACAGCGATCCTCATCAGGACATTTAATAGCAACCTACACCTTCAAGCGGTAGAAATCGGCCAATGCATCCTAAAACATAGCCAAATAACTAGGAGATAACCCATTGAAAAATCCAAGGCAGGCCACGCCGAGGGATTCTGCAGTGGTTTCATTCTCTGCAGGACCAGGGAATAATTGAGTAGCGAATGTTGTCTTTTTAGGCACTTATGTAGGAGTGAAGATGGAGGGGATAATAGACCCGAAAAGCTTGGCTATATCCACAATACCCACAACGGAATTAGCTCTGGGAAAATTACGTGCAGAAGGTTCTGCGGTGACTATGGCAAAATAATAACTAGCACCTCCTCAGATGCATTGGTAGACTCCAACGAGTTGGCTATCTCCGCGGTAAACGCACCAGTTGAAGATACAGACCTGTCTTCCGAAGTGTAAGCTACAATTAATCCGGAAGAAGGTACTTGTCCTGGCTCTGGACAAAAGCTTCATGGCCCGAAACCTATTACTATTGAAGGTTATGACTAACGCATGTATCAAAATGGAATAATGAAGACGGTGAAACAACATGGCTTGCTGCATACAGGCTAAGATAGTAGCATTTAATCAAGGAATTGTAGTTAAAGGCGACAGTGGGAAAACTCAGCCTGTCCCAGCCAAGGGATACTGGGAGATGAGGAAGACAGGGAGAAAGATGAAGTTGAACTGTTAACTTTTAATTGCGGCGATTGCCGTTTAAAACGAAAGAATACAACAATGTTTCTGGAACATGTTGTGCTATTAGTAAAAAGAAAAATTTGCGCTTGCAAATGCGCGATACAAAAATTGTGCTTCTCTTTTACATTTGGGGTGTAAATTTTTAGTTGTGTTCCATTTATGAAATACCCATTGTTGCTTAATCAAGATTTGTAAGCTACAAAAACTGTTTTGTATTATTTAATAAATTGTTTAACTAATGAATGTCTTGCTGACAAATGGAAACTTCCTACAAACGGTCGGTGACGTCATGAGCTCTGCTTTGACACATATATCAAGATGGGCAGAGGACAACGGTCTTACGGTAAAACCCCGTAAGACAGAATTGGTCCTGTTCACAAGGAGATATAAACTACCTATTTGGAAACGATCAAAACTTAAAGGTAGTGTCCTAAAACTCTCCTCGGAAGCCAAGTTTCTGGGCGTCATATTCGATTCCAAATTGAATTGGAGACGGAATATGAAATAGAGGATGAAGATAGGACTTAATGCATTCTATGCATGCAAGAAAACCTTTGGTAAGAAATGGGGCATGAAACCGCATATTGTACACTGGATGTACACAGCGATCGTCAGGCCTATTCTTACCCATGGGTCAATTGTTTGGTGGGATGCAGTTATCAAGCAATCTCACCTTAACTCTTTAGCAAAGGTGCACAGGCTCGCTTCTTGGAAACAACAGGTGCAATAAAATCCACATCACAAGCTGGTTTGGAACCCATTTTACACCTTCAACCCATAGAACTCCACACGAAAAGAATGGCAACCTTGGCAGCTCTCAGACTTAGAGAAAACAGCCAATGGACACCAGAGAGTTTTGGACATGCAGTCATACTGAACTTCTTTAATCAAAATGGGTTGCACCCCTCAACGGATTATATGAAGCCACAATATGACTTTAGAAAACGTGATAAAGTCAGAATGTGTGAAAGACTATATCAGAGCCCTAAGAAATGTTTCGCACCACACGGTTAAGCTCTGCTGGGTTCCAGGACATGTCGGTATAGAGGGCAACACAGCAAAAAGTGCAATTGATATACATTACTTCAACATGACTTCGGAATGTGGGAAAAATATAAATTACTGTTTCACAACACGAAGTATCTGGCCGGAGCTGAATCATAGCAGAATTTCAAATCTCTTATCCTTCGATAGAAAGTGCATTCGAACACTCGTCGGCATCATCATCGGGCAGTGCCCAATAGGAGCTATGGCCATTAGACTCGGCGTACTATCGAATGAGTTCTGTAGATGCTGCAGAGATGAAGAAGAAATTGAGTCCATATTGCACCTGCTCTGCGAATGTCCGGCCCTAAAAGAACGACGACTCGCCTGTTTGGGAACAAGGTTCTTTGACAATTTGGATGACCTATTTAAGTCCGCCAGTGCTATAGGCGAACCTAAATAGATTCATACAGAGATCTGGATGGATTTAAGTTCTGACCATGCTTCTTATTTTTAAGGGCATTTACAATGGGTCTTCACGGCCTCCGAGTGAACTTGGTGCTTCTTAGCAACAAACAGCCCGACGAACCAACCAACCAACCATGACCCTATATTTATATAAATAGAAATATTTCTAATTACTTGTAATTTCAAAATGCTGAATTAAATTGAAATGACAAAATAAACTCCATCGATCTGTTAGATCTATGGATATCGATCTGTTAGATCTATGGATATCGATCTTTTTAAAGGCGATTAATCGATCTACGAAATCCGAAAAAATTACGGATCGATCCATAATGAATCGATTTTCTCAGTTCGATCCCCCATCCCTACTAAGTTAGTTTTGATTTAACCAGTGAAGTGATAAGTATAAATAAATAAAGTTAAATGTGATATTGTAAAGAAAATTGTGAAACGAGCTAATCAGTGAAGTGAATAGAAACTGTGAACATTTGGGATTGAAAATAAGTGTCCTAATTAATACGTTGAGCTCGTTCACCTGTGCTGGGTCCCGGGGAACAGGGATATTCCAGGAAACTGCGGGGCGGACGAGCTGGCTAGACGAGGTACCACCCTGGAGATCCAATTGGAAAGGACTACTCTTGGTTGGCCCCTGGCAACCTGTAAGATGTTACTTAGCAAGAGAGCAATTCACTTAGCGAACCACAGATGGGCAAACGGCACTACGTGCCGCACGTCCAGACAGATCTCTCCTAAACTGGATCTTAAGCGCTCCAATTGTCTGCTTTCGAGGGGCAGATCTGACCTTAGAATAGCTATTGGGGTAATCACAGGCCATTGTCCTATTGGCCTACACGCGAAGAGACTGGGTATCCTCTCAAACGACTTCTGCATTGACGAGGAAGAGGAGGAAACTATTTTACACTACCTCTGCCGGTGCCCTGCACTGGCACGCAGGCGAAAGTCCTTCTTGGGAATCTATTTCTTTGATAGTATCTGCGATCTGGCGGCGATTGACGTTGCAGATCTTTGGCGCTTAATCGGCTGCTCCGGATGGTTCCAATGAGGAGGTGGAGGGAATTCTTGGATTCCCGTGGTATCACAATGGGCAGCCACACGAACCTAACCTAACCTAACCTAATACGTTGAGCCCGGAGATGCCCATTACGTTAAAAACAATGAACTGTGTGACGTCATTCCGAACCAAATATGGCGGACGCCCCAAGACGGCGAATTATCTTTTTCTTTGCAACCCCTTTGATATGGGTATCAAATGAAAGGGTTTGACAAGTAAATTACAATATACTGTATTACGTTGTTCGTAATTTAATACCTTAAAAATTATGTCACTTATTATACTTGTTCGAGAAATCTCTCAGTTAATTAAATTTCGATAAAAATATTATTTCATGGTTCCAATGAGGAGGTGGAGGGAATTCTTGGTTTCAAAAAATGCGGGACAATGTCTTCATGGTTAACAAGCCTTTGGTGAAAGTAAATTGGTAAATTGTCAACGAAAACGCAACAACTAAACATAACTGCATAACTGAAAATGCACTCTATTTCGCGCTTTCATGTTAACTTAAAATACTACTAAAATATTTACTGGACAAATGGAGAAGATACATTCCCATTAATTGAGACCTCAGATTTTAAAACTCGATCAATTCATTTTTGAGTAAAAATTATATTGATACGACAATGGAGTCGCTTAGCAAATTTAAAATGCATACAAACGTAAAAATATTGGATAAATGTGTTTATTTTAATGGAAATATCAACTCACAGATTTTTGATTCAATTTCCTTTTATAATTGGTAAATTTTGCACCCACCGATAGATATTTATCTGATGAAAGGTTTAGAATATGTATGAGGCTAATAGGTGTGCATTAAAAATATTTCAAACAGATTTAATACCATATTGAATCGAGTCAATTATATCAAAAAGCTACTTATGTTTGCAATCGATGATGATTACAATACACGGGGATTTTTCATTTTAATGAGGAGAAAAATATTTCTATAACGAGCTGACGAATTTTTGCTTCAAATTCCCTTGAATTTCGAATTAACTTTATTTTTTTATTATAAACGCTTTTTATTTTTATATATAAACGCTGAAAAAAAACCAGTTAGAGATAGACATCGCCAGTGAAATCCTTAAGATGTTTACCATAAATATTTTGTTATATTTTATATCAACGTACTTATTTCTTGGAAGCTTCTAAGCGGTTTTGCTGATATAGAAAGAAATCGGATTTTTTATCTATTCATATTTGTGTGAGCAATTCCTTTCAGCTATTCAAGGTTCATACAATTGCCTTAACAGAATGAGGTCTATTTTACTCAACAAGCTTAAAAAGTTTAAGAAATTTGGGGGGTGGTGGTGGGGGGTTTTGATAGAATTTTTCAAAAAGGGATCAAAATTTTTTTTCATTTTTTTTTTAATATAACAATACTATTGCCGATTGGATTGTAGTATTTTTTTTCTATCAGAGCCTTAAATTTTTGTGAGCGAAGCCTCAATGTTTAAACTTTCTCGAGCTTTTGCTTTGCTAATAAACGCTCAAAGGGAAGTCGTCGCAAATGCTCAGATTGGGGCAATTTTTTCACACTGTTCTTATATGTTGGTGGAGACGGTCGAACGGAATGTGGCTTTTCTCTACCAAGTAATATAAATTATAGGTTTATGTGCATTAAGCCATTTATTAAACTTTTTGAAAAAAGCGGCATTGTTTTTCAGCCTGGCCGTTATGGACTAATAACCCCCCCCCCCCCCCGAATAACCCAGCAAGTATTAATATTTACCCCAACATGTGTGTATTCTTTTTTCATACGGTTAAAAGACCTATCAAAAATATTTAAGAAAAATTGAAATTTCGGATTCAAAATGTAGTACTAGGATATTTTTAAAAATTTTAAAAACTCTACCCAGCAATCTTTGGCAGACGCTCTTTCAAATGGCGAAGCAATTATTTTTTTATATTTCGCACTATATTTTTTTATCCATTACATTTTAATCAAAAAAATAATTATTAATTAGTGTGGGGATGTTCGATTGAAATGAAATAAATTTTTTCTTTCTTTAATTTTTTTTAGCGGGCGCAGTGACAATCTTCCATAAGACAGGAAGGAAATACCAGTGGTTTGGAATCCATTTAAAATTGCAATGGTGACGAATTGTATGAAGTTCTTCTTTCGTCCGATGTCCCACATGGGTTATTGGAACTAGAGAGAGATACCACTCCTCTACCCAGTTCAGTGATGAGTTCCAGGCCATGAAGATTTGCGGCCTAATCTTGGTGCCTTCCTCATTGCTGAGCTTGACTGCCAGTCGCTCTACCGGAAGGTTTTTCCAGCTGATCCCGATTAATCAATTGGAATATAATGAAGACCGTTACAAGACCGCAGTTCAATGAATTTCCTGTTTTCATAGTGGCCTATGCCTCCTTCATCGGACACTAGATCGTTACACTAGTTCCCCTAAGGTTTTATCCTTATATCTCTGCAACCATCCTTATATCTCTGCACTCTCCACTTGAATGTGTCTTTGATGTACTAATTTTTGTTTCCCAACTTCTTTATTATGATATCCTTATGCGCAGGTTCCATTAAGACAAAGATCATCATTCTCCTGATGTATTAAATACTTTCGCATAGAAGAGAGTTCCTTTTCGTCCCCTCCCAGTCTCCTTTAGCGGGTACTACCTAAGTTACCGACTGTCGCCCCTAACCACGATTCCCTGGGTCGAGCTTAGCCTTTCTGCAGACGGTGCTGTTCCACCGTTTTCAGTCTTCCTTCTGGATACATGCGTTAATCAAAAGCTTCACCCGTTCCCTGATCGTCACTCAACCAGAAGGTTTCTCTAGCCGATCCGAATTAATCAACTTATCTTAACGAAGTTTGTTACAAGAGCTGAATCTTCAGAGGGTAGGGTAGGTTAGGTTAATTGGCGGCCACCGGTCATAGCCGAGTCGACCGCAGATAGATCTGATATGATCCGACGGCATGACTACCAATAATTATTTAAATAAAATATTATTTTAATATACTACGTTTTTAAAACGGACTTAAAAGTATTAAATAATTTCTCTAAGCCCCATACAGATTCCTATCCCCATATAAATAGTCCTGAAAATTTGTGATTTTAAATGGTAAAAAGATTTTATTTAAATAATTGCTTTCTACTTTTTAGTATTGTATGAGAAATTTTTCAACCGATTTTAAACATTTGATGAGATTATAGTAGAGATAGGTTATATGATTCTGTATGGACCCCTAACGGACAGACAGCCTAGAAAGTGAGTTAATATTGCATTGTCATCCCGTTCTGAGCTATGTTTAAAGTTTCGGGACTCAAGCTCATCGGGAAGCTACAAAGGTTAAAATTGATTGCAAAATTTTTACCGAACAGACAAACTGACATGAAAGCGAGTTAATAAAACGTTTTAAAATGGCAGTGATCCGTTATAACCACAGTGATATTACGGAGATTCCGACGGCTTGCCTTCAGTGAGAACGTCGCTCTCTTCTCATTCCACTCTGGCTACATCCTCCTTGATATGTCGCAGGTTGTCGGATCAATCCACCTGCGCTCGAAGATTTGAACAGCTCTTAGTTCGATCTTTCTTTTTACTGAAATTAGGTGCCGTTCGATTTATCTGTCTATTTGTTTAGCGTCTAACTACGAATCTTCCTTCTCAGCAAATCGGCCGCCTCGTTAACCGTCACATCGCTATGACTGGGTACCCAGCAGAGAATCCCCCTGTGTAGAGCATCCGGTCCGGTCCGGCATCTGCACACCAACAGTGATCGTGTTTGAGTCGAGCGCCTTAATGGCCGTTTGACTATCACTATACCAACAACTTTCACTACGCCTTTATAGATCCTTGTACGACAGCAACACTTTTGTCGTCCTTTCAATGGCCAAGACCTCTGCTTAAATCACACTGTAGTGTTCCAGCAATTGATATGAGTTTATAGTATGCAGAAGCAGTCGTAGAAAACCCCCGCACCCACCCTTATTTTGACCATCCGCGAAGATCGGTATACCTGGCATTAGCAGCCACTGCCAATCTTCACTCTCTTCCCAGCTAGTTATTCTAGTAGAGAAAGCTTTATCAAAGTTTATTTTAGTAACGGTACAGCGAGCGCTTTCCTGGAGATAATCTCCTGAGTAGGCTATAAGAATCCTACCGTGTCCGTAGTGTAAAGTTTTCCAACTGTTGGATTTCTTCAGTATAATGGCATTGCGAGCAGCTATACTCTTATCATGGATGTTCAATGGAGGAGATGGAACATTATCTCCAAAGCGGCAGTTGGCGTTGTACGTATCACTCCTGAGATGCCCAAACAGGCGGCTCTTTGAACTTTGCTGAGCTTCTTAAGGCTATAGTTTCTATCAAGCCCAAGAGTATGTCCATAGATTGGTACCATGTAAAAAAAATTGTTGGTGGGGTGGGGGTGAGGTGGTGATGAAACCTAACTTTGCAATGCATGGACCGATTCTTGTTTTGTTGGGTAGAGTATGTTCCCCGATTGGTACCATGTCAAAAATCTGGCTGGTAAGGCGGGGATGGGGGTGGAACATAATTTTTTAATGCTTGGACCGATTTGAGTGGTTCTTTTTTTCTTGTATGGAATAAGATGTTGATGAATATGAGTAAAGAGTTTTGTTATTATATAGAATATCGTTAATAATGGAAAAAAATCTTCTGTGTTGGATGGGGAAAGGGGGGGGGCGGCGGGGAGGGAGGGAGGTAGTCTAACTTCATAACGCGTGGACCGATTTTGTTGACTCTTTTCCTGATGTATAGAGTATGTTACCCCATTGCTGCCACTACAAAATTTTAACCATGGATTCGGATGGGGGAGGAGGTAGATGTAAATTTCTTAACGCGTAGACCGATTTAGATGATTCTTTTGATGTGTAGAATATGTTGCCCCATTGGTATGACTACACAAATTTGTGGGGTTGGGTGGGGTGTGAAGGGGTCGTTACCCAACATCTTAACGCATATTTGGATGATTCTTTTATGTTGTTTACATTGCTACTATAAGGAACTGGACTGATTTCGATGATTCTGAATGCATAGAGTATCTATTGGTGTCATGACAAAAATGTAGCTTGTGGTAAGAGGTGAAGAAGGGGTGGCGCATAGCTTCGTAAGGCAAAGACCAATTTCGATGATTTTGATTCTGTTGTACAGAATACGCTTTCTAATTGGTAAATGATAAAAAATTTCAACCTAGAGTGACTACGATGATTCTCTGATTATGATGATTCTCACTTGCTGTATAGAGTACGGTGGCGATGGTAAGAATTTTGTTTCTATGGAAAGGGTATGAAAGGGTGACCGTGACTAATTTCATAATATGTTGCCGGAGTTCAATTTCAGATGCCGGATTTCCTTTCTATAGAGTGCACTTCCTCTGCAACTGTTGAAATTGGTTTGTTCGAATAAGCAGCATTTTTCGAGTCGTATATACGAAGACGCTAAAAATTGAAAAATAAAATAGCTTTTAAAAAAAAATGTGAACCGACTTCACAAAAAGCGGTTAAAAGCATAAAATAATTTTGCATTTTATATCTGAAGTAGGTGCATATTAACAAATTAAACAAAACTTCCTAAACAATTAAGCTCACGGGATCATAAGGAAATAATTTGTTTGTAGTTGTTTTGTTTGTTTAATTTGCACCGACTTCAAAATGTTGTAATAGATATAAAATGAAAAATTATTTTAAGATTTTTAGGGCTTTAACTTTATTTTATAAAACTATTTTTACACTCGCTCTTCAATATTGATGACCCAGTTCAGTTTGCAATCAAGAATGATTCCTAAATAACTCAGTTGGGTCTTTACCGTTAAGGTGTTAACACCAAGTTTGGGTAGTTCAAGGGGTCAACTCGTCTTCCCCATTTCAGTCTTCTGGGCATTAGCTACTAAACTGCAGTCATTTGCCCAACTATTCTTCGAAGGGTAAGTCTGCATCTTCTAATAGTGCGGGTACCGCGGAGATGGCCAACTCGATAGAGTCTGCCATATCTTACACTGCCGCATCTGAGGAAGTGTTAGTTATAATTTTGCCAATGGTACCTTCTTCCAGGACTGCTACAGTACTTTTAGCCAGCATAAGTCCAGCTTCCATAGCCGCCGCAGAACCTTCGGAAATTAATTTATCCAGAGCTAATTCCATTGTGGGTACCGTGGAGATAGCAAATCTGTTAGATTCTACCATCCTCTCCACCTTCACTCCTATTCCGCATTGGCTGAAATTATTTTTAATTTTCTAATCTGCGTTCCTAGGTTTTGGAGGAGAATTAATAGGACCATATAGGATTCCCCCATACCTACCCTACTCAACTAAAATACAACAAAAGAGTGAGATGCTCCGGAGGAGATATCATATGCGACCCCTAATTCTTGCAGAGAATAAAACTGCTGCAAAATCTCTCGGTATGACCTACTATAACCTAGGAGGTTAGGGTAATTTTACAAAAGGTTATCTCCTCCCGCATTAGCTACTTGGCTACGTTCTAGGATGCATTGCCCGATTGCTACCACTTAGAGGTATAATTAACACTTGAAAGTGTCCAGATGAGAGTCGCCGGATACTAGAACGTCCACCCTCGAGCAATCTTCTTTGTTTCATGCTCCATATAATCAAAAAACAAAAAGATGAATAAAACTAATAAACAAATTTTTTGGTGAATTTTTCGGGGAATGTGGGATATCAAATTGAAGCTATCAATTAAACTGTGTATTTCTTTTTTCAAAGTTCAAAACTTCATGGCAAACTTTTTTTCTCCAATATTTTACCGATTGTGTCATTCCCGAAATCTAAAAGGGTGGTCGGAGGAAAACGTTCGTTTTTTTAAACTATCTACTCGAAAACTTATTAAAGTTTCCCTCATAAAATTGTTTTCTATTACTTATATTTTTTTCGCACTGCCTGTTGAGCAAGACAACACAGAAATTACCACAGAAGTTCCCAAGACCACCAAGCCCTTCCAGTAGATCACCCGAACCAGGGCCATCACGTTAAAAAACAAAGCCAACCAGCACCCAAGACCGGAATTAGAAGACATATTAAAGATGATTAACCAGGACCTTCTAGCAACAAAGGCGCTGTTGTCTAAATCCAGTAAGTCAAGTAAGATTAATTCGTTATTGCCAGACGGTTGCATTGTTGTTGAGAGGTGATATTAATCAGCGAAGGTTTCAACTAATGGAAGAAAGAACTTGATAGTTTTAGGCAGTGATGGTTCGATGGGAAATGTTTACAGGCTAGAAATAGATCATTCAAATCACTTAATCTGCTTAGAAAATCGAATGATGATAGCATTAGACTGCTTTACACTAAAGCCAATGAAGATTTCAAAGAGCTTTGTAATCAACAATGTTTTGATGATTGTACATTACAGAAATCGAGAGTTAAAGATGCTAAAGAATGGTGGTCTCTAGTCAGGCATTTTAAAGGGAAAGCATTTATTTTTCTGGTTCAGCTATCAGTGCCGAAGGCTTTACAATATATTTTAAACAGGCTCTCAATCCTCCATCTCTGTGAACACGGCATTACTTTGCTGAACGTTTCATGGAAATCGATCTGTTGAATTCTGTATTCATAATGTCAGAACTTAGCGTTGCTTTAATGAATACTAAAGATAACAAATCTCATGGATTTTATCGAATTCCCACAGAGTTTTATAAGCATGCTACCCAGGGATTTGTAGAGAAGCTTCTTACATTTTTCAACACACTCCTTGAAAGTGCCTGCATCCTTTCAAAGGGAAATTGTTTTTTATGTATGCTGATTACATTGTTTTAATTGCTGATTCACCAGGAGGTTCTCAGGATACGACAAATAAACTGGAAAAATATTACGATCTTTGGAACCTTGTCGTAAACCGCGATGTCTCAAATAGTTGTTTTTCGGAAGGGAGGTCGTATGGCGTGTAAATAAAAAAAGGACATATTGTAATCCGGAAATAAAAATTTTTAACGACAATTGTTGTTGTAGTTCTCAACCAGAGGTTGCCCTTATACGCCCATTTAGAAATAGGGTTTCAACAAGCAAAACTGACCCGATGATAATTCAACGCTTGACTACCGATCATCACCAAGATCGTTCTATTGAACGACACTTGGTTGGTAAATAACTGAAGCAGCAATGGGTATTTGTGAGAATTATCTAGACATTAATCCCCGCCAGTGTAAGACAAAGTGATATGGAATAAATTAAAAGTAAAAAAACTTTTTTAAAAACAAGCTTTTATTTAAATGCGCTAAAAAGAATAAAATAAACTTTTCCTTTAAAACTTTTACTATCAACTTATAACGTCATTACACAATTTATATGATATAAAAGCTTGCCGCGAGATTTAAGTACTCGTATTTACTTAGTTTGAAATTTTTAAAAATTAAAATCAATCAGATCAAGTTATTTAATTTACTTGTTTATCTAGGCAGGTAAATCTCGCGGCAAGCTTATCATATAAATTGTGTAATGACGTTATAAAATGATAGTAAAGGTTTTAAAGGAAAAGTTCATTTTATTCTTTTTAGCGCATTTAAATAAAAGCTTGTTTTTAAAAAAGTTTTTTTACTTTTAATTTATTTTTTACTTTTTAGTTATCGCTGGACAGGTTTCTCAGTCTGTTCATCTCATTCAACGCATCATTCTTGCAAGGTCGTTTGCCAGTTAATTTCAAACAGTCTAGCTTTTCAATAAGGAGACCTTCTAATGATTTTACCCTACTTAAGGCAACGTATGCTTGACCAGCAGCAGTATACAACGTCATGGTTGACAGTACTACCCTGCATTTTGTGTACTGTGCAAGCCCAACATAATATAATTGGCAGCATTCTTCGTTCTGCAGTGCCGTGACTATATTTTGCTGGAAATTGCACAGTCTTGGGTTGAATGAGATGAACACCGTCTTTACCAAAGTCTATACGGACGGATGGTATGTCAGTATCATACCTTTGTGCTCTCCGGAAGCAAGGCCATATGATTTCTGTAATATGTCCAATGACACCATTCACCAGAGCTCAGCAAGCCCTTTCATTTGATACCCATATTGTAGGAAAGCATAAAAAAATTAGTCCACCATCTTTAGAAGTCCGCCATATTGGACTTAGAGTGACGTCACTTTATTTTCGAGTTTTTCTCAGCAAGGCACCGGCATAAGATAAATGCAGAAGCTGTGGTTAATAAAAAGATATACTGGTATGAAGAATAGGAAGATTTAGCACAGAGATACTGCGGAGATACTGCTGGAATGGGAGGCCAACTTCGAACTTATAATAAATGGCGTAGGGGGTCTCAAAAGTTGTTTGTGTTTACTGTGTCTTAAAATTTGATTTCGATTAGACAATATCTTCTGTCCCCGCAACTTGTGCAAAATTTGCATAGTTTAGCCAAAAAGCGCCAAATATTGAAATAGTCTGTTGGCAATGTTGTTATTTGTCTTAATGTATTTAGAAATGTAACACTCTTTTTAAAGATCAATCTTCATGATCTAATCGCCCTACGGGTTGATAGTGAGTTGAATAAAAATGTGGTAAATCGCAATTTAGGGATGCTTTTACTTAAGGCTAAACTTCGAATTCCTCAGATATATAATTCTTGTGTATGAGAAAAATTAATTGTGTGCAGCTCTTCGATCGCAATTTTAATAAGCGATCCAAAACTCACCACGTGGAGGTAACTGTATCTTGAGTTACACCCATACCCTTCCCAACCAACCAACCATTAATGTTAGGGATAGGGGATCGAACTGAGAAAATCGATTCAGTACGGATCGATCTGTAATTTTTTTCCGATTTCGTAGATCAATTAATCGCCTTAAAAGGATCGATATGCATAGATCGAATAGATCGATTCAGTTTATTTTGATATTTCAATGTATTTCAGCATTTTGAAATTGCAAGTAATTAAAACTGTTTCTACATATAAAAGAAAAACAGACTTTGTAGCTTACAAATCTTGGGTATTTCAGAAATGTTGCTTCATTAAAGTAACACAATTAAAAATGTACTCCCGAAAAGTAAAAGAGAAGCACAACTTTTGTGCCGCGTATTTGCAAGCGAAAACATTTTTTTACCATCTATCACATGTGGTAGAAACCTTCCAGGAATATTTTGACAATACGTCCCCAAGGCATTTCTATGTCTGATTTCAGAAGCGATTTCAGGACATTTTATAAGTAGGTATGTACCAAGAACATTCTCGTAAGTTTTTTGGGAAGGTTTCTGGTCTTAGCGCTAAAAATGTATATCGTGGGGACGTTTTTTGAAAATATTCTAGGAATGTTTTATTCTTTCTTTTTAAACGGAAATCACCGCAAGTTAAAGTTGACAATTCACCTTTATCTTCCTCCCTGTCTTCACCTGTAGTCTGGCATAGGCTACGTGATGAAAACGAAATCAAGTTGTACAATGCACATGTCCCGAATTTCGGAAACCAGAAAAACGTCAGATGACGTATAAAGTCAAGGCCGACTAGAACCTGTGGTGAATTAGTGTGGTGGAAATGAATAACGGAAATTGCTAGAACTAAGTTGCTTAAATTTCTAGAATTAAGCTAAGTAGTATAAATAGGGCTGAGTAGCAGCCTAGTGAGTTAGTTGAATTTTAACCAGTGAAGTGATAAGTGTAAATAAGTAAAGTGAAACCGTGTATTGTGAAGAGAATATTGTCGAGGAAATTGCTAAACGAACTAATTAATCGAAGTGAATACAAATTGTGAGAATTTGTGACTGCAAATAAGTGTCTTAATTAATCCGTCGAGCCCGAAGAGCCCCATTTACGTTACACTATGTAAGATTTTAAAGCACGCAAAATAAATTTTTCGTCTTTTTAAGTTATTGTGGAAAGATTTAGTACACAATTCACCATTGCATCTAAATCCATATTATTTTAAAAGTGTAAAATCTGCCAAATTTGAGACTTTATATTAAAAAAACTATTAATATGTGTCAAATCTGTAAAAATGTCCAGAACTCATAAAGATATATATGCTTCTTTCAGGAGATTAAGATCTACGTCGCATCTGCGTATATTCCACATGAGTTTCTTACTAGTTATATTCTACTTTGTTGATGTGGCAAATCCGCGTAAACGGAGTTGGATCAATTCCTTGAGCGGTACGACCACCATCCCATGGGTCGCAGGTTCGAGACCAGGTCTCCCCGTGAGCTTTTATTAAGAAATTAAAATAATCCACTCCGTCTCTGGGCTGTTCTCTAGCTCGCAGGAATGCAAAAACAAGACTTTCAAGTTCCTCCACTTCCCTTACCCTAATTCCCTTCCGGCTTTAACCATGTCGGATAAAAAAAACTAATATGCATAACATCTAGGATGTCGGTATACAAAATTCAACTAACTTTCGAAGCAATTACAAGTTTCATTCCAAAACTAATTTGTATAAAAACTTAAAATCCTATATTCAAATCACTTATTTTACATTTTTCTTTAAATAACTTATTTCTTTCTTGTGGAATCACCAAACCAGAAATAAAACATAATAAGCCACCGATGACAAAATCATGCAGTAGTCACTAAACTACACAGTTAACACTAAAATATTATAGCGATCTCAAGTACATTCACCTAACAATTACGATTCTTTTAACATTTTTTTACATTTCTCGGATTATTGCACAAATGAAAGATAAAATGAAAAAATATCACGACTTAGCTTGTTTTTTTGGTACCTCTTAAATAGATCGAAATCGGAAAAAAGTAAACCGATTCGAGCTGAATCGGTCCCACGTAAAATCGATTCAAAAATCGGCAGATCGAAGGCTTAAAGATCGATCTCTTGAGATCGAATAGAAGATTGCCCATCCCTAATTAATGTGGCGTGATACGCGCGGCCGGCGGTTCAGGATACCGGTGTCGACTTAAAACTGATACTGCTTTTTATTTTCAAAAAGGGGGATTTCTGCCGTGATGCCAATTTGGATCGAATAAACCCGTCTCTGCTTTCCAGTCCACACACAGAGGATGAGGCTTCAGTGACGATCTTTATTGTCCTTTCCACCGCCTGTGTATGGCAAGGAAGTTGTTTAAAAAGGAATTAGTCACCGAGGCCGCAATAATCACGAATGTTTTGCAAACTCTCCAAAGAAAGATTTGCTAGCAAAGTTGGCCCTGTGATATCAGCTTTGGTCCAGTCGATCAAGTTTATGTAGTCGTATGCATCAAAATTAATTTCTGGCAGTTTAAAATGACGAACTTGTGACTCACTCGCAGAAGAGTGTCGGTATTTTATGATTTGTCTAACTGCCAATTCTTGAACGTGAGGACGGTCATCAGACACCATAGCAAGAAGAATATTTGGTCCTAACTACACCATCCACTACAGCTTTCTGGTCCCCTGGTAAGTACCTAGAATCATAGATCATGGCCCAGACATGCTTGGCACCTTCAGTGCAAGACGGGTTACACTTGATTCGGAACCAGGATGGAACGTATACTCGAACAATGTATGTGACAAGATCTTTTAGCTGGACTATGGGCGACTGAGTGTTAACATATAATCGGAGAACTCTATTGGCCGTCGTTAGCCACCGTAAATGTGACAAAGCCCCTGGGTTTTTACGCAATAGATCGTATGTACAGTGACCGGACTGAATTGCCTTAGTTATTTCAAGTAGGTATTCTTGGTCTGTGCTGAGATCCTAGGCGGAAACCTCTAGAATTTGGCACTGAATTGCTTCGAAATTAACGATTGGTAAGTTATCACAGTCGGTTATATCTTTTCCGATCGGCCCCGTGTATGTAACATATTTGGCCCCGACGTGGAACCGTCGAGATAGCTGAAGAAATGTCTCAAAGATAATTCGTTAATTTGTCAAATATTTCAGTATTTTGCGCTTTTTGGCTAAAATATGCAAATTATGCACGATTTGCAGGTACAGAAGAATCGAAATCAAATTGTACTGCATCTTATTGAAGTCAAATCACAGCTTTTGAGACCCACTACGTTACGGACAACTTTTTAGATTTTCATCCACCCTACTGTGTACCCTATCGTGTGATAATTACTTCTCGCAATAGTTTACACAAGATTAACCTAATTTAATTATTAGGATATTAGGATTAAATATGTGCATATGGCAAAAAACTAAGTACTTTAATTTAGGAGACGGAGTTGGATCAATTGGTTGAGCGGACGACTACCATGCCATGGTTCCCGGGTTCGAGAGCAGGTCTTTAAAATTGAATTAAAATATCCACTCCGTCTCTGGGCTGTTGTCTAGCTCGCAGCAAAACTTTCAGGTTTCCTCACTCCCCTTAACCTAAATTCTCTTCCGGATAAAACCATGCTAACGCATTAAAGGGTTGTCCCCTAGTCTTTGTCCACATCGTACAAAAAAACAAGTTCTTTATGCTTTATGAGTAATTTGGAAGAGAAATGAAATATGATGCATTTCGTCGCGATATGCCTTGTTCTAAAGGTGTTTAGATTGAGATATATGGGAATGGTAAAATTGTCAACAACAGAATTAAATAATATTATGACTGAGTTTAATTGGGATGAATTATATGATTTCACCAGTGCTGCTGCACAGTATAGAAAATTTTTGACAAGGGAATCCAATTATTAGTACTTTGCGGACTTGCATTTAACGTTCTTGTATTCGATTTCGTCTAATCTCCTTGGATTGAACTCAGGGCACAGGGTCTCAAATAATAGCACTAAGATGTTAGTATCAGCAAGTGTGTAATTCAGATCTGTCGAGAATTTTTTTATAATAATCTACGTGAAATATTTGTGAAACAACCTGACAGATGGCTTTGCCATAGCTAAGGTCTTTTGAAGTAAAGGATGCAGAATTATAGAAACGATTATTGAATTAGTAAAAACAGCTTTATTATTATTATCAGTTGCAGATGTTTGTCGTGGTAGTTTTTCCCCAAGATGGCCATTTTAATGCGCACACAAAAGATTCCTACTCTAATGGTCTCAGGCAACAACTGATTTGCTGCCTGCGAAACATTTTGAGCAGTATCCAAGGACGTTCTTGTGGACGGTCTACCAATCCATGAGACATTATAATTAACTTAATTAAGTTAATAAATTTAGTAAATAAGATAATAAATTAGCAAAGTTTTACCCAACCCGATCTAGTAATCTTTTTTATACTTATCGTACATTTTTCACTTTTTCCAACATTGCAGCGTCTTTCCTCTGATACGGGTGTTGAAGATCTCATAAATTTCAGTTTTTCATGTTATGAACATTATTCTTTTATTTTTATCTTTTCATCTATCCAACACAGCGACAAACAACAAACGCTAAAAAACTGATATCGCAATTACCTTTCCAAAATGTTTAACAATGTTTATCTAACTCCTACCATCGCAGGTACAGTTACTTCCAAAAGTGAAAAAAATTGTTTGTGATTACCTTAAATTCAGCATCAATAAGCAGCATCCTTATAAATATATATATTTTGTCAGTCCGGGGGCAATCATGGATGCACTCGCTTCTATGGGTGTGAATGCCAATCTTATGTCGCTGATCGGTCAGATGCTTCATGGCAGGACCATCAGCTCAAAGCTGGGAGAGGCTCATACCATCAGAACGGTGAGCACGGGCACACCGCAAGGTGGGGTCCTATCTCCTCTTCTTTGGAATCTGGTGGTGAACAAACTGCTTCTAATCCTGGAAGAGGAGGGCTATGGAGTGGTTGCCTATGCGGACGACATCGCTATAGCTATCTCGGGCAAATTCCTGCCTGTCATAAGGGATCTTATGCAGAACGCCCTCACCAAGCTCACCAGTTGGGCAATGGGGCGTGGACTTTGTATTAACCCTAAAAAGACCGAGGTGGTCATCTTAACTAGGAAACATAATATTCCTCCCGTTGACCCTCTGTATCTGAATGGCACCCGCCTAGACTTTGCCGAGGAAGCTAAATATTTGGGTATCATCCTGGATAGGAAGCTCAGCTGGAAGTCTAATATTCAGGAGAGGGTCAAGAAAGCAACTACAGCTCTATACTCCTGCAAGAGAGCCATCGGTGGGAAATGGGGATTTCAACCCAAGCTAACTCACTGGCTCTATGTTGCAGTCATTAGGCCAATCTTGTTGTATGGAGTGGTGGTCTGGTGGCCAGCACTGGACAAGGCCACTTACCTCAACGCTTTCAGGAAGGTGCAGAAATCGGCCTGCATCTGTATCACCGGAGCGCTACGGACCACTCCTACTGATGCTCTGGAGATACTTCTTCATCTACTCCCTTTAGATCTGATGGGTAAACAGATGGCAGCTACTGCTGTCGTCAGACTTACAGCCACAACTCAGTGGTCCAATACTAGAGTTGGGCATTGTAATTCTACACTCCTTTTCGCTCCAAGTGGGGCATCTTGACTACACAACTCACAGCTACTCCTTTGTCAAGCGTTTCTTATTAACCATTCCAACCAGGCTTGACTGGGAGGGGGACACCAATCCCTGTGGGGAGTCCATTCAAATTTATACAGATGGCTCTAAGCTACAGGGCAAGGTGGGGGGTGGTGTTTTCTCAGAAGCATTGAACATAAGCTTATCCTTCCGCCTTCCAGACTACTGTAGTGTGTTTCAGGCGGAGGTCATGGCTATTCAGGAAGCTTTGAAGTGGCTAAGGGAGAACGAAGCTCCAAAGGACATCTGTATCCTTACAGATAGTCAGGCTGCTCTGCTATCCCTCGATTCTGTCCTATCGACATCTAGGGCTATTAAAAGCTGTCGCTCGCTTTTAAATGAGCTGACCGAACGGTATCAAATTCACCTGTGCTGGGTCCCGGGGCACAGGGATATTCCAGGAAACTGCGTAGCGGACGAGCTTGCTAGACGTGGTAACACCCTGGAGATTGAATAGGAAAGGACTACTCTTGGTTGGCCCTTGGCAACCTGTAAGATGTTGCTTAGTAGGATAGCCATCAACTTAGCGAACCACAGATGGACAAACGGCACTACGTGCCATACGTCCAGACAGATCTGGCCTAACTGGATCTAAGGCGCTCCAATTTTCTGCTCTCGAGTGGTAGATCTGACCTCAGAATAGCGACTGGGGTTATCACAGGCCATTGCCTTATTGGCTTACATGCGAAGAGACTGGGGATCCCCTCAAATGACTTCTGTAGAAGCTGCATGGACGAGGAGGAGGAGGAAACTATTTTACACTTCCTCTGCCAGTGCCCTGCACTGGCACGCAGGCGAAAGTCTTTCTTAGGAAACTATTTCTTTGATAGTCTCTGCGATCTGGCGGCGATTGACGTTGCAGATCTTTGGCGCTTCATCGACAGCTCCGGATGGTTCCAATGAGGAGGTGGAGGGAATTCTTGGATTCCCGTGGCATCACAATGGGCCTTTTGAGGTCTAAGTGCGCCCCTTAAGGCCACGAACTTAACCTAACCTATCCTTATAAATAACTGATTATTATTTTATTGCACATTAGGTAGAAAATTCTTTAAATAAACAAAATTTTTTAGATAAAATCAAAAATGTCTGTTTTGGGTTAACAGGTAATTAGCTTTAATTATTTAATCATTTCACCAGGAATGATATCACAAACTTCCATTACCTCCATACCTGGTCGGAAACTAACCCACATAGGACAAAGGTAACCTCATTCCAGCAGAGATTCAGTGTCAATGTTTGGGCTGATGTTATCGGCAACCATTTCGTAGGACCATTAATTTTGCCCCAAGTGCTCAACAGTCAAATGTATGCAGACCTTTTGGAGAATATACTGCCGGATCTAATAGAGGACATCCTTGTGTAATTGAACGGACATGTTTTGCAAACACGATGGAGCACCAGCGATGCTGGATTGGACGAGGTGCACCGATTCCTTAGCCTGCTAGATCTCCAGACCTTACCTCATTGGACTTTTTCTTATGGGGAAAAATGAAGGATGAAGGTTTTTCAAGCCTCGTTAACACTAGGGAGGATTTAGTTAGCAGAATTGTGAATGCAGCGACGAAAATATGGAAGAAACTGGCTGCAATACGCCTTACATAGGGGCTTATAAGGAGATTGTTGGAATGCAGCCAAAGTGGCGGTGGACATTTTGAACAGCTTCTGTAATTTATTAGGATTAATTGCAATATATTTTTGAATTCATTAAAAAGGATTTTAGAGTTAATATGAGTTTAGTTTCTTTAAATTGCAGTATTTTCAAATATTTCCCGATAAATTTTCTACTTATAAATTTCTACAGCCTTTCTCTACCTGGGCATGTTGTACCTTTTTGGAAAAGTAATAAGATGGGCAATCCAATAAAAATAAAAAGGAGGTATACTGATTACATGAATTTCGGAGAAAATTTGGGAAAATGCTGAAACCATTTTTTGCACTTTTGGAAGTGACTGTACCTACAATGGTAGGAGTAAGAATTGTTGACAATTTCGCAAAGGACATAAAAGAAAAGATAAAACTAAAGGAGTAATGTGCATATAATGTAAAACCGAAATTTATGAATCACCCTGTAACTCCCAAACAGTTGAGATTACCTTTTTAATATGTTGTCGGCAGAGAGCAACCATGGGTCCTCTGGATTCGAACCTGGGACCTGCGAATTGGTAGGGCGACACGACGACTAACCGACTAACTAACCCACAATATGCGCAAAATATGTACGAAATAGAAAACTTAAATTCCTTTTAATTTCTTTTCGTATTAAAAAAGAAATTTATATTCCTTACTTTGCTCGAATGTTGAAAAGTTTGTTTGGTACATTTTCTTATTTTCACTAGATGCACCTTCGATTGATAATTGCAACAAAATCGACCACCTGCAAGACCAACTCGCCCCCCAAAATATGATAATAAAAAATTCTTAATCCGAGCTCACCTCCTCAAATGACCAAAAATCACCCCTTTTACGGACGCGCAACAGCATGGTTTCTGATAGAAATTGATGATGATTTGACGGAAATATAACACAGGAAAAAGGATTATAGAATCGATTCTACCCTCCCAAGGGGTACTAAAATGGTTTCGTGGAAGCTTTTAGCAAATTTAAAATGCATGCAACTGATGTAAAGATTGGAAAAATGGGGTTGTTTTAATGGAAATACTAATTCCCAGATTTTTTGTTCAATTTCTTTTTTAGTGGGAAATTTTGCACTCGTACTCTGATGAACATTTTATATTATGCAGGAGGCTAATGGGTGTGCATTGAAAATATTTCAAACAGATTTAATGCCATTGAATCGAGTGAATTATATCGAAATGCTACTTATTTTTGCAATCGATGATGATTACCATAAATGGAGATTTTCATTTTAATGAGAAGAAAAATATTTCTATAACGAGCTGGCGTGCCAATGTAAGATGAATTTTCGCTTCAAATTCTCTTGAATTTAGGATTAAATTTCACTATTGGCTGGATATTTTTCTTTTTACCGAAGCATCCCAGGCAACTGAAATTTATATGAAATGTACAATCGCAGCGAAGTTGCATAAGCTTACCTACCTGCTATCATTTTGAAAGAGTCCTATTCCAAAGTCCTAAAATTTGAAATGAATTTTTAATACCTTTCTTTCGCTACAAACATTAATTTGTCTTCTCCCTAAAGATATATTTTACAAGATTGTGATCAAAAAGTGTTTATCGATTGTAGTTAGTTTCATAAAAAAAAACATATGAAGGCAGTAAAGCAAAGTATCATGGTTTTATTTGTATTCAACCGCAGTTCGTCTAATTCGTGAATATTGTTGTCTCACTACATCGTCCTTTAACTTCGCTCTGGTGGGATGCTTCACCGCGAAGTTTTTCGTGAAATTCAGCTTTGGGGTCATATATTAAGCTAGAGCCTGTTGCCTGTTATCTTATTTTTTGTGTCCCGAGACAACCACCAGGAGACCCGAATGCCTCTAAGAAAACACCACTCTATAGACTAGCCAACTCAGACCACTTTATTCGGGTCCCTTTTCGTCCCTACCACTTATCACGCCCATGAGGAATTCCTGGAATAATTCAGGTTTCTTCGCCCACCTCGATTCCTCGGGGCAACGCAAGGATTTGTTCATGAGACACCTCTACTAGCCTTTCGGCCTCCATCTAGTGGTGTCCCATAAACCTATGTGCACCGCAGGCTCCTGTTTCTCCGGGCAAAGTCTACAGGTATCATCTTTAAGGATGTTCATTTTCTTTAGATGACACCTGAAGTTCCCATGTCCTGATAAAATTTCCGTCAGCGAACTCAAAGTCCTTCGATCCATGTCAGTCTACACGAGTTCGCGACAGTCTACTGTTGTCAATGCTCTCGTAGCCCACGTCTCCAGCAACCCCACTGCTGTGCCTTTGCCTAAGGCAGTAAATGGCTCCGGACCTTAAAAGCTTAAAGCAGCTCCCGGCTTAGCCAGCTCATTTGCTATCTCGAGTCCTTCGAAGATTACATGTCCGCTCAACCACGCCAGTGTCACTTCATTCAATGAGGCACGCGCGTTGAGTTTACGGACACACTCCAAAGTCAGAGTTGTATTGAATTCTATGTTATCCATACATCTGATCACCGCCTGATTATCGAGTGCCACCACTATATTCTTACTCCTCATACGACTTTCTAACAGGTTATCCAGTTTATAGGCCAGAGCCAGCATCTCACATACGGGCCCCTGCGAATGGAATTTCTGGCCAGGCACTTAGCGTTTACGGGTCCATATACAATCGAATGATTGACTTTCAATTTAAAATCTGTCTAGAATATTACACTTTTTCGATCGTGAAACCTTTTTTTATATAAATAATCAAAATGGAAAAAGATTTCTGTTGGTGACTTAGATGACCGGGCCCCTTTCGAAAGCCCGGGCCCGGGGGGTTTACCTCCTTCGCCCCCCCCCCTGTCGTCGGCCCTGCTCCGCCGTACAGGCTAAATTAAACGAACCCAAGCTTTGATGGGTGTTCAGATTCAGGTCCTCACTGAAGATTCCTGCACCTGCCCTCCCATCAACTCTGGATCCATCCGTGAAAATAGTGACGTCAATTTAACTGTTAACAGGGAGGGAGCCATCCCTTATAAGCGTTTCATGGTATCTCCCAATTACCTCTCAATTATAAGCCTAATTCGGTCGGCTGGTTTTTCTAGTTCTGATATCTAATTTTTGACAAGATCCAGGGTATTTTTATACCTACAGTCATCGCTAGACCTGTGCCAGTTTGTACCTCGATCCATACGAAGAGCTGTTGACTCCGCAGTCCTCTTCGCACTTAAGTCTAATAGCAGAAAACCTAGCAGCATCTACACACAAGCCAGCATCTACTTACTTATTTGCGTTTTATGGTGGTCTTAAGTGCAGATTCAGTAGGCTCTTTGAATTTTTTCCTCTACGTGTTGTTTCTAGGTAAGCCTTGAGGCTAAGAATAGCCCCAGATACTTGACTGAGCTTGAGGCAGTAAGTTCTTCTGCAAAAAGACTGAAGTGTATATTTTTCCTCTCCTTACAGTGTCTTATACGGTACGTATGAACTAACCTTTTGCCATAATTGCTATGTCATTGGCGATACTTATAAACTTACCTTTTGCTATATTTGCTATGTCATCGGCATGAGCCACGTTATGTATGCCCTCTTTATCAAGTTTGCATAGAAATGAGTCGACAGTAATGTTCAATATAATGGGAGATAATACTCTTACCGGTGGGGATTATCTGCCTCCTATCTCGCGCAAACTCGATTCTCCTCTCTGGATATTTACTGCACTCGTCTTTAACATATTACTTATCCATCTCCTCACGGTAGGATTAATTCCACGTCCGACAAGAGTATCCTCCAGCCAGTCTTCCAAAGTTTGACCAGTTCTAGGATTTTACTGACCAAAAGGTTTGACCTTTCATCACCCCCATTCTCTGAGCCTGACAAATGTTAGGGTAGCAGGTGCAGGATTATGCCCAGAACAACTGTTGGACAGAATTACATGGCGCCAGTGTTGCCAATTTCCGCGGATCTTTAAATTCTACTCCGCCATACTATCGATCCGTAGGTGAGGATTGGACTAATCACAGCAGTGTGCATCTATAAAGCTGTCTTTGGCGACCAAACCTTCTTAACAAAGGTTCTCGTACAAGCATTGAAGGCAATGTAATCTTTCTTAACTCGCTCTTCCATATTAAGTTTGGGGTCAAGAATAAGAAATACTTGGGAGGAGCTGGAGGATATCCAGAGCACCTGCCCGCTTAGTTTCAGAAGATTAAAAACTGGTATGTTGGTTTTTGTGTTGAACAGTATTACAAAATTTCAGTAAAACGAAATTGCAACAATTTCCTCTAAAAAACGCAAGGAAAGAAAAAAATATTAAAATATTTCTTTACATCGGCGTTTCTAATAAAGAAAAGCTAAATTCCTTTGGCTTTTCCACAACAGCAGCACCAAAGGGTTAGATTTTCTTCAGCTTCGAAAGAAACCGAAAACTAGCTGTGTTGATCCAACAAAAATAAATAAACACCGACCTGGACAGCTGTATCAGATTATGATCACTATACTGTCACATCGACCTTTCGGTAAAATATTTTTCACTAGCACAAAATATGTACGGATTAGCACATGACCCCAGTGAATATTTTAAAATTTCAATAAAGAAAAGTTAACCCTTTGGTGCTGCTGTTGAGAAAAAGCCAAAGGAATTTAGCTTTTCTTTATTAGAAACGCTGATCGTGTAAAGAAATATTTTAATATTTCGTTCTTTGCACGAGTTTCCGTCAGTTTACTGTGATATCGCCGATTGTTATGACAGCTTTCTGGCGTTGTCTTCATTGTTATACATGGAATACCTTGATAATAATCCATCTACAATGTGGTACAACGGGTCCGCGCCCAATACTGCCCATAACTTTGCGTCCTGCTGCCTCTATTCCTTTGCCCAATATGTCTCGTGATATTATCATGAATAGTATCAGGGTCTACACCGACTTCAGCAAGGCATTTGATAAACTCCCTCACTCTGTGATTATGCTCAAACTTAGAAACTTGGGTTTCCCGCCTTTGATGCTCGACTGGATCTCCTCGTACTTAACAGAGGAGAGTATCTTTTCGTAATACTTTATCTAGAGTCATTAGGGATTATTCTGGTGTACCTCAGAGTAGCCATATTGGTCCGCTGCTGTTTATTCTTGCCATTGACTACATTGTCCCCTTGATTAAACACTCCAAAGTCTTAATCTATGCGGACGATATGAAGATTTTCTCTTGCGTTAGAAACAGTTATGACTCTTCCTGCATTCAGGCTGATTTGAACACCTTCAAAGTTTGGTGCGGATCAAATGGCCTGCAACTTAACCTGAATAAATGTGAAGTTATGTCATTCTCTAGGAACCTCAGTCAGCTCGTTTTTGATTATACCTTTGTGGATACTACTATCCATCGCGTGCAGTCCGTTACTCATATTGGTGTAATGTCTAGCTTTACACCAATATCAGTAACGGACTGCACGCGATGGATAGTAGTATCCACAAAGGTATAATCAAAAACGCTCGATTTCACTCTGCACATAAACTGTATTGTGTCTAGGAGTAATTCAGTTCTGGGTCATGTTATACGGTGGTCAAGAAAGTTTTCTGATCGTCAGACCTTAATTAACTTGTTTTTTTCTGTAGTTAGACCAATTCCCGAGTATGCATCCCAGATTTGGTCACCTTGCTATGCTGTTCATTCTAGACACATTGAGTCAGTACAGCGGAACAGAGACCTCCTGTGGAATGATCCACTAAGGCTTCCTCCTTATGAGGATTGCCTCCGATTGCTTAATATGTACTCTTTGGAGGCACGACGCAGAGTTGCTGACCTGGTCTTTATTCACCAGCTTTTGAACTCGAAAATATATTCTTGTGCCCTCGCAGGTAAGGTTTCTTATAGACATACCCCGTATAGCTTCAGGAGACCGCCTTTACTACATGTCGTTCACTCGCATGAGCCCATAAATTGCATGTGTAGAGCCGTGAATATGTGCCCTGGTTTCGATCTCTTACTCTTACTAAAGATTCGCTTAAACGATCTCTGTTCTCTGTGCTCTCCTGATTGTTATGTGAGTGCATAGTATAAATTTGATTATTTATGTTTTTTGCATGTTAGTGTGGAAGCCTCATTCACCTCAATATATTGTTATATTCTGGTGAATAGATGAACTGATTCTAGGCTCCTGCATTAGAAGTGCGCCTTCTGAGTTAGAAGGGTTAATTCTAATTAACTAAGTCGGAATTAACAATTCTTGCGCTTACCATCGAAATTAACCCATGACTAAGGCCCTCTTCTACGCTAGTAGGTATTACGACACTTGAGCGTGGGAACTTTTTTGTGACCGTGGGGAAAAGTTTGACCTTGAGATGCCCTTTGTTGCTTTGAAGTTGCCGACAGGTGTCATCCTTGTTATCTCATCAGGTGTCATCCCGTTATCTGTTATCACGTGACTAGGCACACGTTATGTTTGCGCTGTTTCGATGACGTCATCGATGTGTTTGGGTTCAGGATGGAACTTATTGTCGATTATCAGTAAAGCGCTCACCGACCGCATTGATTTTTGGGAGTAATGATTACGTCATTGCTATGGATGTGAAATTGTGAGAGGTTGGATCGAGTGCTGATTGAGCGTGTGGAAATAATTAATAATTAGGATTTATTAGTAATTTTCGATTATCGATTTAATAGAATATTTATAGATAGTTGAGTGTTATTAATAAATAACCGCATGCGCACACATACGCACGTACATGTTAAATACGATTAGTAATACAGGGGTATTTAAATTTTGACTACCAGGCGATCATGAATTTAAGTACAAGAAAGCAATTTTCTCGCAACCCCAAAGCTTTTGTTATGGTCAAGACGATGTGGTCGCACACGTAGCTTATCATTAGACGGCGGCATAATATTCTTACTATGACCAAAGCATGGCTCGCTAGAGTGAACAGCGTTATCAGTAAATTTTGCCCCGAGAAACTTATGAGTAACATAAAATGCTGTTGGTTTATATGCTTTAAACATGGCCTGGTTACGAAACATTTTGCACAGCTGATTGTGTTGCATGTGTTTATGATTGCCTGGTATTAGCCGTCGAATAAAATGCGCTTATAGTGTGTTATGAATACGTAAAAAAACCCTCCATGTGCTGAGTTTAATGAATTTGCGGTTTTGGTTCAATTGCTGATAAGAGCTGGAATTCGGCTTAGGTGTCTGGATGATAAAGCGGGCCGTCAAATTTCTTTTGATTTTTACTATTTTGTTTAGGTTATAGTGAAGTAAGGTAGGTATCATTAAAGATGCCGGAACTTAGATCCCTCGAAGAAATTGCATGGATATTTGCGTTTATAACCATCTCTGGAGGGCTTCTGCAATTAGCCGAAAAAAGCGATTTAAAAATAGCATTCGCAATTTTGTTAAAAATTCGCTGATTAATAACTGTCTGGCTCGATTTCTTTTAGCATAACAATTCGCTGATAAGGCGTAGTAAAACGTCTGGACTCGATTTCGTCAGCGTAAAAATTTGCCGATAAGAGTTGAATGCCCCAGACTCGTAAATGTTGTGGGTAGCGATAAGAAAAACGATTTGCTGAAACAACTACAGCCTTGAACTTTAAAAGATTATCATGCAATTTCTTTTCCAGATCTAAATATAGACATTAATTCGGGAGTTATATCATATCATAATTTCGTGTAGCAACCTTGAACTTTAGATAGGAAGAAGAAAGAAATTAACATGATCATTATGAGTCGTTATCAGAATAGAATTTCACAT
This sequence comes from Leptarthrus brevirostris, assembly GCA_964036015.1. NCBI lineage: Eukaryota > Metazoa > Arthropoda > Insecta > Diptera > Asilidae > Leptarthrus > Leptarthrus brevirostris. The sequence goes on along the minus strand of OZ038376.1, from coordinate 17,126,234 downwards.
TTGTATGCAGACAAGGCAAGAGCGGCTCTTACCTGAAGATGTGGCCAAAAGCTGTAGCACTGTATTTTGACTATGAGTAAATTCGTGCTTGGCAGCTCTTATCAGGGGAATTTGTATTTATCACAATGAATGCCATCAATTTGCGTTCTTAAGTAGATTCAAATGTTCAACAGGTGCTTACTATTGTCAAGCCTTATTCTAATATCGCGAATGTACATGTAATTTACTAAGTCAACAAACACACACACGTACATAATCTTCATGTAGCTGCACTATTCTGCAGTGAGCGAAGAGGAGTTACCTGTAAGCCTGAGTGTTATCGACATGATGGTTTTAAAATTAAATGATTCAACGTTAAGGTAATACATTTATTTATACATTTAAACGACAAGGTCCCTAACATAGGTGATTGCAGTTTTACAAATTTCAAAATCAAGGTTACTATAAATGATAATGATTATACAAAAATTGTAAACACAGAGGACCACAATTCGTTAAATTCTGATAAGAGTCGCAGTTGTATATCGCATTGTGGCCCAAATATCTGACGACTTCCGTTGGTGGCTGTCGAAATATTCAGTCTTATCGCTTTTTTTTTTTGCGGTACGCTACCCAATGAGTACCTTGACTCAGAAATTGTCCAAGCTGATAATTTAACTATAAGCGGGTTTAGTGATGGTATTAAAAGGCTAAAAAGATAAAAATTCAAGGATATTTGTAGGTGCCTGCACCTTTAAGATGTTTTGTTTTTGCTACAAAAAGGGTAGTTCAATTTAATAGCATGCGCAAGATACATTTTACCAATACGGGATCATAAGGGACCCTGGGAAAGATATGCAGTAGACAGATTTCGATTTCAATTTCAATTCAATTTCTTATTTTATATTTTTCCCATACAAATGAACTTTATAGTTTAAGACTAACAATTTCAAATAGAGTAATAAGAATAAACCTCAAGTACTTTCAATATAAAATATATTTGTATATCATTATTATTTTAATACATTATCTTTGATAATCCAAAAAAATAATATTTATAGAAAGATGTTTTCATTAAATTTCGAAATAAATTATTGAAGAACTTTTTCCATCATCAGTTAGTAAATTTGCTGGAGTCCGTCCTTCTTTTAGTATGGACGTCATAGCTTGAGTAAAAATTTTATAAAATTTTTTCCTGGCTGATTTATGAACTTAATTATCTACTTGGTTTTTTATTCATTTTGTAATTGTCAGAGATTCTACATTATTCAATGTTCGTAAAGTGTCTTTCATTTCTTCAAGATTCAGAACTACATATATATTTCATTAACTTTTCCTGCACATCAACAATTGTAAAGCCGTAATTGATTCATTTCTAAGTAGGTCAGTTTAATAGCATTCCCAACAGCTCCACCAGGACGACCAAGAAATTAAAGTTATGTTGGAATATTTATACTATAATGTCAGCTTCCCTTAGTTTCTCAATTATTGACATGATTTCATTATTATGGCTGTTATTTCCAGCCTGTTTTGATGCAGTTAAAAGGCGAAGTCGATCCACAAGCTCATTAGGATCATCCCAGTAAGTATAGTCAATATTAGTCTTTGGTATTTGCATTAAGCCTTGACATTCTGAGAAGGTGATCTTCTTAATGATTGTTTTATACTTTTTGCTTCTGTTTCCCTTTATTTGTCCATCATCCTTATAATTGCGTTTATGAAGGTTAGTATCATTCATAATGGTTTTGTAGTTGTTCATATCATCTGTTGTGTATAGTTTTTTAGAGGTTTTTATGAAAAGCAATTCGAGAAGACCTGGAGTAATGTTATATACTTTCTCTTTAACAATGATATTGTCTCCATCAACTTGAAGAACGGCGTTGCCAATTTTCCATTTGTTACCGTTAAAGTAAACCCCAAAGGATTTATCAATCTTTTTGCTCTTGTTTTCACATAATTTCATGTTTTTCGAAATTGAACGGTTATTGGGTAAATCATCGATAGAAAGTGTCCTTGTTAGAGTAGATGAATGGGTAGGTGGAGCGAATTCTTCATCATCAACTTCACTATTATTAGAGCTATCGGAAATTCCAGAATAATCTCTAGGTTTACTTGAAGTACCAGCTGACTCTGCTTTTAAGTATTTATGTTTAGGTTGAGGTGTTAAAATTTCACTGTTATTATATTTATCAATCCCAGAATCCATTTTCAAGAGTTTACGCTTATATGAGTTCATTGAATCATCGCTCTTTGGCTCATCCTTTATTTGTGCTGCAAGTGTCTCAAGAGGCTTAGTGACGGGCTTAAAAGTTTGCTAGCTGAGTCTCTGTTTCCATTCTTCCCATCTTAAGAGCTTCAAACTTTTTTCTGATGGCATTTCGCACCCTCGCTATTTGCCTAGTAAGCTTCTCATCCATATTAATCTTAGTTGAATCAAATCTGAAAGAACAAGCCGTTTGAATAAACATCTGGGGGAACTGCTAGCAGTAAAAAAAAGCAGCTGGGGTGCAGCTAGCTGTTTACAAAAACAGCTGGGGAAACAGCTTACAGTATAATAAATATAAAGTAATCAGCTGGCGAAACAGCTAGCTGTTTACAAACACAGCTGGCGAAACAGCTAGCTGTTTACAAACACAGCTGGCGAAACAGCTAGCTGTTTACAAAAACAGCTGGCAAAATAGCTAGCTGTTAAGAAAAATAGCTAGGTGTTTACAAAAACAGCTGGCAAAATAGCTAGCTGTTTACAAAAACAGCTGGCAAAATAGCTAGCTGTTTACAAAAACAGTTAGCAGTTTACAAAAGTAACAATTTCCTATAAGAAGTATCCTCTGAACCGCTTCCACCAAACTGTTGGTATTAACTCACGAATTACTGTTCATCCCTTTTCTTTTATAGTGGCATGAAGACATCAAGTCCCTTTCGGTAGCGCTGTCTTAATCAATCACCAAAAATCCATATTTAACCTTCCAACATTCAGCACACGCATTGGGAAATTTTTCAAACGCCATATTTGTACCCACATGATCAATTAATAAATATTGCTTGAACAATATGATGAAATTAGCATTATCTCGTGTTAAATGGTTAGGTATATATGTATAAGTTTAACAAAGATAAAAGCTGTCTATATCCCCATGCCGACCCATACCGAAATAGGAACGTATATTGCATCGTAAAAGATAAACTCTAAATTAGATTTTGCCTCCTAAGGTGGCTTTTAAAACCCATCACCAAGCCACTTGAGACGCTTGTTACGCAAATAAAGGCTGAACCAGAGAACGATTATCCAATGATCTCATATAACCGTAAATTCTTGAAAATGGATCCTGGGGTTGATAAATATAATAGCAGCGAAATTTTAACACCTCAACCTAAACATAAATACTTAAAAGCAGAGTCAGCTAATACTTCAAGTAAACCTAGAGATTATTCTGGAAATAATAGTGAAGATGATAATGAAGAATTCGCATTAATATGGACACGTTCCCTTCAATTTCGAAATACGAAAACTGGAGCTTAAGATTGATAAATCCTTTGGGGTTTACTTTAACGGTAACAAATGGAAAATTGGCAACGCCGTTTTTCAAATTGATGGAGACACTATCATATCAAGAAAAAAGATATAACATTACTTACATAACATTATATTTTCTCAAATTGCTTTTCATTAAAATCTTCTCCTCCATTAAAAACTATACTCATTAGATGATATGAACAGTTGCAGAATCGTTATGAATGATACCAATGCTTATAAACTCGATTATAAGGATGGTGGACAAATAAAGGGAAACAGAAGCAAAAAGTATAAAACAAGGCCATAGCTTAATGTAAATACCAAAGACTAATATTGACTATACTTACTGGGATGATTCTAATGAGCTTATGGATCGGCTTCGCCTTTTAGCTGCATCAAAACAGGCTGGAAATAACAGCCATAATAATGAAATCATGTCAATAATTGAGGAACTAAGGGAAGCTGACATTATAGTATAAATATTCCAACATAACCTTTAACCTCGCTAATCTTACAATGAGTGTTGACTAGTTTGGACGATTCTTTAGACAAGAAGTTCTTGGTCGTCCTGGTGGAGCTGTTGGGAATGCTATTAAACTGACCTACATAGAAATTAATCAATTGCGGCTCTACAATCGTTGATGTGCAGGAAAAGTTAATGAAATATATATATGAAGTTCTAAAACTTGAAGAAATGAAAGACACTTTACGAACATTGAATAATGTAGAATCTCTGACAATTACAAAATGAATAAAAAACCAAGTAGATAATTAAGTTCATAAATCAGCCAGGAAAAAATTTTATAAAATTTTTACTCAAGCTATGACGTCCATACTAAAAGAAGGACGGACTCCAGCAAATTTACTAACTGATGATGGAAAAAGTTCTTCAATAATTTATTTCGAAATTTAATGAAAACATCTTTCTATAAATATTATTTTTTTGGATTATCAAAGATAATGTATTAAAATAATAATGATATACAAATATATTTTATATTGAAAGTACTTGAGGTTTATTCTTATTACTCTATTTGAAATTGTTAGTCTTAAACTATAAAGTTCATTTGTATGGGAAAAATATAAAATAAGAAATTGAATTGAAATTGAAATCGAAATCTGTCTACTGCATATCTTTCCCAGGGTCCCTTATGATCCCGTATTGGTAAAATGTATCTTGCGCATGCTATTAAATTGAACTACCCTTTTTGTAGCAAAAACAAAACATCTTAAAGGTGCAGGCACCTACAAATATCCTTGAATTTTTATCTTTTTAGCCTTTTAATACCATCACTAAACCCGCTTATAGTTAAATTATCAGCTTGGACAATTTCTGAGTCAAGGTACTCATTGGGTAGCGTACCGCAAAAAAAAAAGCGATAAGACTGAATATTTCGACAGCCACCAACGGAAGTCGTCAGATATTTGGGCCACAATGCGATATACAACTGCGACTCTTATCAGAATTTAACGAATTGTGGTCCTCTGTGTTTACAATTTTTGTATAATCATTATCATTTATAGTAACCTTGATTTTGAAATTTGTAAAACTGCAATCACCTATGTTAGGGACCTTGTCGTTTAAATGTATAAATAAATGTATTACCTTAACGTTGAATCATTTAATTTTAAAACCATCATGTCGATAACACTCAGGCTTACAGGTAACTCCTCTTCGCTCACTGCAGAATAGTGCAGCTACATGAAGATTATGTACGTGTGTGTGTTTGTTGACTTAGTAAATTACATGTACATTCGCGATATTAGAATAAGGCTTGACAATAGTAAGCACCTGTTGAACATTTGAATCTACTTAAGAACGCAAATTGATGGCATTCATTGTGATAAATACAAATTCCCCTGATAAGAGCTGCCAAGCACGAATTTACTCATAGTCGAAATACAGTGCTACAGCTTTTGACCACATCTTCAGGTAAGAGCCGCTCTTGCCTTGTCTGCATACAAATGTGAAATTCTATTCTGATAACGACTCATAATGATCATGTTAATTTCTTTCTTCTTCCTATCTAAAGTTCAAGGTTGCTACACGAAATTATGATATGATATAACTCCCGAATTAATGTCTATATTTAGATCTGGAAAAGAAATTGCATGATAATCTTTTAAAGTTCAAGGCTGTAGTTGTTTCAGCAAATCGTTTTTCTTATCGCTACCCACAACATTTACGAGTCTGGGGCATTCAACTCTTATCGGCAAATTTTTACGCTGACGAAATCGAGTCCAGACGTTTTACTACGCCTTATCAGCGAATTGTTATGCTAAAAGAAATCGAGCCAGACAGTTATTAATCAGTGAATTTTTAACAAAATTGCGAATGCTATTTTTAAATCGCTTTTTTCGACTAATTGCAGAAGCCCTCCAGAGATGGTTATAAACGCAAATATCCATGCAATTTCTTCGAGGGATCTAAGTTCCGGCATCTTTAATGATACCTACCTTACTTCACTATAACCTAAACAAAATAGTAAAAATCAAAAGAAATTTGACGGCCCGCTTTATCATCCAGACACCTAAGCCGAATTCCAGCTCTTATCAGCAATTGAACCAAAACCGCAAATTCATTAAACTCAGCACATGGAGGGTTTTTTTACGTATTCATAACACACTATAAGCGCATTTTATTCGACGGCTAATACCAGGCAATCATAAACACATGCAACACAATCAGCTGTGCAAAATGTTTCGTAACCAGGCCATGTTTAAAGCATATAAACCAACAGCATTTTATGTTACTCATAAGTTTCTCGGGGCAAAATTTACTGATAACGCTGTTCACTCTAGCGAGCCATGCTTTGGTCATAGTAAGAATATTATGCCGCCGTCTAATGATAAGCTACGTGTGCGACCACATCGTCTTGACCATAACAAAAGCTTGGGGGTTGCGAGAAAATTGCTTTCTTGTACTTAAATTCATGATCGCCTGGTAGTCAAAATTTAAATACCCCTGTATTACTAATCGTATTTAACATGTACGTGCGTATGTGTGCGCATGCGGTTATTTATTAATAACACTCAACTATCTATAAATATTCTATTAAATCGATAATCGAAAATTACTAATAAATCCTAATTATTAATTATTTCCACACGCTCAATCAGCACTCGATCCAACCTCTCACAATTTCACATCCATAGCAATGACGTAATCATTACTCCCAAAAATCAATGCGGTCGGTGAGCGCTTTACTGATAATCGACAATAAGTTCCATCCTGAACCCAAACACATCGATGACGTCATCGAAACAGCGCAAACATCACGTGTGCCTAGTCACGTGATAACAGATAACGGGATGACACCTGATGAGATAACAAGGATGACACCTGTCGGCAACTTCAAAGCAACAAAGGGCATCTCAAGGTCAAACTTTTCCCCACGGTCACAAAAAAGTTCCCACGCTCAAGTGTCGTAATACCTACTTACGCTCAACTCGACGAGGAATTCTTGAATAACTTTAGTACGGACATTGTTACAAGCACATTTCATATCCAGGAAGGCGGCTAGGGCGCATCTTAGGGTGCGCAATACTCCATTTCAACAAAATTGAATTTTTACCTTGTAGGCTTATTATCAATTTTTATGTTTCCAGCGAACAAAAACTTAATCTTAAAATTTTTTGTTTAATTTTTGTAGTCTTCCTATGATATGTAAACATTTAAAAAAAAGATTTTGTTTAGGATATTTATCTTCGGTTACTATGAGTAAAATCCTTGAAATGTGGATTCTTAAATGTAGCGCTTTTCATAGCACGGCATGCTGTTAAAATAACTTTTCCCAGAATATAAAAAATACATACCAAAGATTACATCTTAATCCTCTCATAATAAGTTAACTAAGGATGTTTGTGTTCAGTTCTTAGAAAATATGAGTATAGTATCAAATGAGTTCTTTAAGCTCTTAATCTTTTAAGTCCCTCTTTTGTAAATAATATCTACAAAAAAATAATTCAAAAGAAACTTGTCACGCCTAGAATACTCTATGATTTTCAGACAGGCACCTTTCCTTTAGTCAACGAAATGTAGTGCCTGAAAAATTGTAAAAAAATCAAATAAGTTCAAAAAAGCTTACTGATATGTGCTTAGCTACAGGAAGAGATTACGCCCACAAAACAAGCTCTTAAAAAAAATCCTCTTTTCTACAGAATTTTACTCGAAACTGTTTCCCAGGAAAAATGCCCTTTTGATATTTCTATATCACATTTCGTTGGCTTTATAGAAAAGAAATAATTACTGCAAAATATTTCAGGTAAACTTTGGTTAATATCAGGCTCCTTCATTAACGCTAATTTGCTCAAAAGCTACAAAACTCAAATAAATTGTAAATTATGAGTAAAGTGTGAATTATGCAGTGCAAACGTGCGTTTTATTAACAGACATTTTTACTCTCGGCAATAATACTAAATTCCTTAAATAAATTTCCCTTTTTCTTTAAAAATATCTTTTTCCTTATGCTTGAATTGCACCCTTGTCTGAAAAATTCTCGTTAATAATTCATGTAAAAAATATCATTATTATTCCTTTGTGTGACAATTCTTTACTCTCAGGCAACGACAGAAGAAGCTCACATAGTATTCTTGTGAATTTATTCTAGAAATAATTTTTAGTTTCTTAACATTAATGCACCTAATTTTAAACTCTAATTTAATTCGAATTATTTTTTTAATCGCAGACAACTGCCGCCTAAAACAGCTGTAAAATTTGTTTCCTCATAAGATAAAAGTTCAAAAAGTTAAAATTGTTTTGTTGTAAATCCTCTGCTGCAGTTTCCGACTGAAAATACTAAAGTAGGATATAGAAAATTATTCAATGCGATTCAATCGCTTACGAACCATTCCAATTTTGGGTTTAATTCACTTGCGAATTTCATTATCTGCTTTCTCTGCTCATGAAATTCAATACGCGAACCAGATCGAAATCTTCGGGAATAAAATGATCTCAAACTACTATATTCTTGTTGAGATAGTCTTTATGTTAGAGAATAACAGAATCTTGCGATAAAGGATCGGCTTTATTTATTAACAATTGAGAGCGGAATCTTATCTTAGTTTATTGGCCTTGACCAGCACTATCATGATAAATTAGAATAATTTTATATTTTAAGAAAGAGTTCTAAAAGATAGCTTCTAGCTAACAGAGAAAATTCTCACTAGCACCTTCTTGCTCTGACATCAATTTTTGAGTATTGTAAATGTAAATAAAGTTGTTATTCTTCAGGTCGTCGAAAAGCGTCTTGAATTACACCTTCGTGGTAGGACGGCAGGGGTATGTTTAAGAAAGTCCAACATACTATGGTGACAGCCAGCACTCTGCTTTAAGGTTTTTATCTTATGAAGTTAGAAACAATTAATTTCTAAATACACTTAACATATTTTACCAAGTACACAAAACAGAGTATCCTTCGACTCAGATTTTGGGTATAAAAGGGAGCACACAAACGGTAGTAGTTCAGTTCACTACAAACATTCAAATGTAGCTTTATGGTTAATTAATTAGTTGTAAAATAAATTATTAAAATTATTTTTCTAAAAAATAATCGAGTCTTCTAATATTCATATTTATTTTTCAATCAGCAGGAATACCCACATTAAAGGACATACGACATAAGACTACAATAAAGCTTCGCAAATATTAAATCAACGACAACCTTCAATTAGCAGTGCCCCCCACCAGTGGTAAGGTACTGCAATTGAAGAGATAATCAATTAAGGAGGTTAACACGTTCCCTCCTCACAGTAGAGGTAACAAAAAAATATAAACGGTTACCTCCACAATACGATATCCTTTCAGCGAAAGGGGATACATTTAGTTCGCCACCAATTCACTCTTCCGGAGAGTTTCTTTAGAGCCATGCGGCTAATCGTGTTTTCCCATCGAGCTCCACTTCAGGCAAGTATTCGTCTATTGTATGCCGAAGGGTAAATCTGTTCGATTCCGACACCTTCCACAACATATCCTTGTTTGATACCCCGACGAAGTGGAGTAGGAGATTGTAATTCTTGAGTTTGATTGTGGAAAAGGAAAGATTTTCTGACGTCCTTCTTCTTTCTGAATTTTTGTTGCTTTGTCGGGATGCTATGAATTTTTAGATTTAACTCAACAAGTTTTATTTTAATACAAATTTATTTAAGTTAAGTACAATTATACATATTACAATAATTCCTAAGGAAGGAGGAATGAAATACCATGTTGTGGTTTCGGCAGTTCTAAATGAGTAGCCTTAGTTACCAAACAGATGAATAGACATATATAGCCCTTGAAAGTTGAACGACCTCGTCCTTTACTTGTACAAGTAATTATTGGGCTCGCAAAATCTACATCACTGCGTACGAAAGCTCTATTCATGCCTTTGTATATTGCATTGAATTTTACCTAGGTAATACACGTACATATTCGCCGCTTCACAAAACTTCTTGCATGTATTATTCAGTCTTCTCTTCTTAGGTGGGCGAGATCAAGTAGGATACCGCCGTTTAATGTAGCAATTTGTGTATAGTATTATCTGCTAGCAATTGGATTGCAACTCGCTATAATAATTTGATACTTTGTCGAAATAGGAAGAACCAAACTCCTATCCATGTAATGGTTAAGGCTTTCTATTTTGCTACTTTTTAAAAGGACGCATTTGAGTAAGCAGTTGAATTTCTATCGGGAAGTCTACTGCTTGCGCTATTTTGCATAATGGTGTTATTTGAGTTGAGTTGAGTTTGAGTTGAGTTTAATTCTGACGCAACGAGGTAATCGCCTTTACAATTTTCTTTACTGCTTCTATAATTATGGATGAATCCAGCTGTTATTCGAACCAACTTATTAAACGATGAGAAGCGATTAAGATGTTGGAACTCTAAAAACATTGGGTTCAGCTTACCAACTTGGACCCCTCCACCAAAAATAGTGATTATTTAATTGAGATAGACGCCCGTCTTGGGTTGCACAATCGGCTGGATTTTCCGATGAAATTACATGGTGCAACTGACTACGTAGCCATTCTAGAAGAATTGTTGAATCTAACCAGGCATAAATTAATGGACGAGGAACATTCATTACTTTCTTGACGTTGGCTAAAAGTTCTGATAGCAGCAGCAAAGCTGCACATAATTTCAGTCGGGGTATGGACACTTGCTTTACTGATGCCACTTGCGGCTTGGCTATCAACAAAGATACCGTAACTTGACAATCAGATGATATAACGTGAGAATATATAGCTGCGGCGTATGCTTTACTTGAAGCATCTGGCAATCCATGGAGCATACGGCGTATGCATTAATTGAAGCATCTGGCAATCCAGTCAAACATTAGATGGTGTCCAATATATCAATCACAAAAAGTTAATTTTGGAAACCTCCGATAATACCTCTCTGAACTGAAGCCACTCAGTTCTTAATGGATCGGCAGTTATTGGACCCAACTTAGCCCTAATAACCATAGGTTTTAGAAGAGAAGCTTGGCTAAAGCAATACTCAGTACTAATCATCCCAGTGGATTAAAAAGACGGGCAGAATCTGATAACGGCGACCGTTCCGTAAGAAGTAAAGTAAGTTCAGGAAGTTGACTGCTAAATCCAAACTGACCCCGTGTAGGACTCCAATAGATGCCTAGGGTTTCGATAACTTCTTCTTCACCAACGATCAGAGAAATGGCAGAATCGCGCATTTCGGAAAAAATATTTCTTAGAAGTTCTTCATAGTTGGAGCTCCATTTTCGTAACTCAAAACCTTCTTTACTCAACAAGGTAATTAGATCATCTTTCAGTAGGCTTATTATTGCATCAAAACATTACATCATCGACGTAGAAATTATTTCGCAGAAGTATAGCAGCTCCAGGGTACTCAAAATTATACAGACGTGAAACCTAGCTCATGTAAGGTTTTTATCGCGAGGTAAAGAGTATCCGTTAAAAATCTGCATCCTGAGTTCTAACAAGGATTTGATCATTTTGGCAATGTCCCAGACAAAGCATATCGATACTTTCTCCAATGCAGATGGAGATGACAAGTCATTAGGCAGTTTAGAACCTGCAACTTACACGTCATTTAGAGATTCGTCGCTTGTTGTTATTGTAGAGGCATCAAAAATAACTCGAAATTTCTTGGCTGTGCATACATGATGATGAAGAGTTTCAGTATCTTTTTTGACTAATTTAACTTAACCCAATGTTAAATATTTCAGTATAAATTAGTTGTATTAGGTCTGAAGTATGGGATTTTGACATAACCTTTTTATCAAATTATAAAGACACTTAAAGGCACTTTGACATGATGAACCAAGAACGGGGTAGGGTAGACCACGTATTACATTACGGAACGGGAGGCGAACAATAATTGGCTTTAAACATTTCGAAATCGTTGCTAGCTTCATCTACCGGTGAAAGGATATTTACTTTGGATGGGTCCTCTATACTCTTAATTAACCAAAATAATTTTTTTTTTTTTTTTTTTTTTATACGATATGGCCAAATCCTAGGGGACAACCCTTTGATGCGTTAGCATGGTTTTGGCCGGAAGGGAATTAGGGTAAGGGAAGTGAGGAAACTTGAGTCTTGTTTGCATTGCTGCGAGCTAGACAACAGCCCAGAGACGGAGTGGATTATTTTAATTTCTTAATAAAAGCTCACGGTCAACTGGGCTCGAACCCGGGACCCACGGCATGTTGGTCTTGCCTCTCAACGCATTGATCCAACTCCGTTTCCCTCTACATTTATAACGTTTTAAATTAGGTTCCGTTCGATTCAATTACGTTCTGTATTCACTTGTTGCAAAAGATTACCCAGGTAGATTGGGATAATTTTATTTTAAATCTTGTCAAAAAATTTGTAAAAAGTTTCAGTTGAATTCAGGTCTTCAACCGCAATAAATGTTCACTCTTTTCTAAAGTTAAATAAATTTAAATTTATTTTCATTAAAATAATCCAAAATGTTTTTTAATAGTAATTATTTTTGGTAAGATTTTGGTTGCCAATCGTTATAAAGTCCTTGAAATAAAATTTCCTCAGCGCTGTATCCTCTTGAGGCAACTCTGGATTGTACAGGCCTGGAGATTAGCTGTTGGAACCCACAAAAGAGACTCAGTACATTGCTAGACGGCGTCCCGTACGGAAGGCTACCATTTAGTAATCCGGACTGGAACAACATACGAAATACTCATTCAGACGACCCCATTGGTATATTGGCGGATGACGTAGCTATACCCTCAGTACCACACACGTGCAAGCTACATCCCCAAAATATCCATGTAATCAGCATTATCAATAGTGGCAACTTGGATGTACTAGACTCTACAGTGTGTGGAGTCAAGTATAAATTTGGTTAATGGATTCTAAAAACCTTTGTTCCCTTACCTCTGGTGTGGGGTGAATCAAAAGGTGGCTCAAAAGATGGCTTTTGTTAATTAAAACAGTTCAAACCTTGGATAAAATCTGAAAACTTTATTCTGAAGCTCTTGCTTTTATTACAAAAAAATGCTAATTCTAATGAGTGCATAGCCCCACAATATCGATCGGTGAAAAAGTGTCGATCAGCAAATTCAGCAAGTTCAGTTACATACCTTGTGGAGCAATGAAATTGCTGGCTAAGTGATCTAGAAAATCGTACTATGAGTCAATTCACTTGAGAAATGTTAAACTTAATTATTTTTGTTGTTAATTATTTGCTTACTTGTAAACACATCGCATCAATGTTTCTACCGTATCTAGTTGTCCCTAGTGTTCTACCAGAAACTACATTATTTTAAATTAAGTTCTTTTTTCAAAAACTCCATTTTCCATTATCTTTATCGAAGGGAATATTGAAATCGCCGCCAAGTATAAGCGAACGTTCATGATAACGTTTCTTCAACTGTTTTGAACCTCCTTCTGTATATGCTAATAATGTCTCGTGGAGAAAATCTATTATATCTTTAACTTTCTGATTGACTGAAATATAAATTATGACCATAACGACACTGTTGCTATCTTTGAAATAATTTAGCTCCCCTAGGTCAAAATTAAGTTTATTATAAAGTCCGTGTCGAATTGTTTGTCTTCCTTTTTCCTCCGCTTTTGACTATAGCCATCGCTGCTCCTTTTCCAAGATTGTCGTTAAAACTGTAGATAGGTTCTGGATATTATTTTGCAGTGCTAATTCAATTTCTTCGTTCTTTTTGATTGGAAGATCTCGCCATTCATGGTACCAATATGCTCCATGTTCGATTGCCTTAGTAGCTAGAATATGTGGTAATTTGTCCTCAGCATATAAGCAGAAAACTTTGAACATTTAGTCGAAGTGGCATTTTAAAGTAAACTTTGAAGTCCCACTTCAGCGTAAGTACATAATTGGGAGTTTTTTGCGGTAGCCGCAATAGTTTTATAATAAAGCAGCGCTGCAGTTTTTCGACTTCTTCATATTCAGCGAAGCCCCAGCTCCGTAACACAATACTGACTTTGAAGTTGTCGAGTAGATTTTAACTTTCGATGAGTGGTTTATATTATTGCTCTTTATAAAGTTGCTCCAGGTACTGCTGATTACGCCTTTTGCTGCACTTAAACGCTCCTTTAGATGGGTTTTCATTGAGAGCTTGGGTGTCAAAGTAGTTCCGAGGTATTTGAATTCCTTAACAACTTCAACGTCGCGTTCTCCGTACTTCGAATTCTCATTATGAGCTCTTCTGCCACCTCCCCTTTGGAATATCATTATTTTTTTGATTTGTCCAGGTTTACTATCAAGTTCCAAGACTGGCAGTACTCTTCAAGTTTAAATATCATGTTTTGTAGCTCATTTGGGTTTTCCGATAGTAAAACTAGATCATCTGCATACAAAAGGGTCTTGATGGCCAAGCCATCTATATTTACTCCTCCCATCATGCCCACTTCAATATCGTTGATGAAAAAGGAGAAAAGCAAAGGACTTAGTGTGCATCCCTGTCTTAGTCCGCACTTGAACTCAAATCGTTCGGATAGTTTGTCTCCATTCCAAACCTGGGCACTTGTATTTTTATAAATGGTCTGAAGAAACCTTATAAATTTGGTTGATATTCCCTGTTGATAGAGTTTATAAAATATATTGCTTAATTTTAACAATGTTGCATAAACTGAATATTTTGTCAATAGTTGAGTAACCAAGTATGAATCCAGCTTGAGACTCGTCTAAAATTTTGTTGTTCTGCTTCCATAAAACAAGCCTGTTGTTTACGATACCTGTCATTAATTTTGCCACTGCTTCCATGAAAGATAGTCCTCTGTAATTATCCGGTTGATTTGGATCACCTTTTTTTCTGAAATATGATTAATATGATTGAGTGAGAGAAGCTGTTAGGTAGATTTTCGTTTGCGTACAAAGTATTGAACATTTTTAATAGTTTAATAAGAAAGCTTGTAGGCGCATTTTTAAAAAACTCGTCTGGTCTACGATCAGATCTAGGTGCCTTATTATTTTTTACTTTTCTTAGTACTGTTAATAGCTCATCTATGGTTATTTCGCAATCTAATATTGGGTCATCAACTTGTTACTTGTGGGTTTAGAAAGCTTTCGAAGTGGCTTTTCAAATCCTGTACGGTAATATCGCACCCTTTTACAAGCGAAACTCTTTAATCGGAGACCAAAATTGTTTGCTGTCGCATGCTTTATCTAGCTTTGAGAGAACTTCTTCATAGTACGTAATTTTTTTCTTTTGCAGAGCTCCTTAAAGTTCCTGTTTTCCTTCAAGTACATATTTTTTGAGAATTAAGTGTTGCTAGAGTTAGCCACCAAAAAGACTTTTTCCTTGTTTAAAGGCAATCAAAGTCAAACCACTTTTCTTCAACTTTTTATTTCGGTCTAGCATTTTGTTGGATGATTCGTTTATTATGTTAATTAAATCTGTTAAATTTGCTTCTTGAGGCAAGGAGTTCATTGCGACTTCTAGCTTTTCGTTGTATCTATTAGGATCTTGTTTCCTCTATTTAAGCTTTGGAATTAATTTCATTTCATATTTTGGAGATATTGAACTGTTCTCATAATTTAGTGAGCATCTTAGGCTGACAGGAAGATTATCCCAGTAAGGATGACCACCAATCTCCAATATTTGCGCAGTACTAATAAAATTAAAGGATGCTGCAACAATGTCTATGTTTGAGGCGCCACTAGTGCTGATATATGTACAGAGGGTGATCAACGAATTAGAAACGTCTAAAATTTATGGCATTTTATATTGCTCATCAAGTTTTTTTACACTAAAACAAGATCTTTTTGTAAGTCGAATACCTGAGATCAAAGATGTATCTGTTAATGTTTATTTTATGACATGTCCTTTTTTCATCCAATTAATAAATGGGTAAACCCAGGACAAATGACTATTTCCACATTTATGACCGATTCTAGGTAATAACAAACATAGCAGTAAGTTCTGGTCGATTTTGACATATCCAAAACGTCATGAAGCAAGCTTAGATATACTGATATACTTTTAGTTTGGTGAAAATGTCTAATTTTGTGCCAAATAATCGTCATCGGCTGAAGCGCATCGAGAGCTCCAAAAAGTTTACGGTGATGCTACTCTAAGTGAAACAACGTGCCGTGATTGGTTCCTTTGCTTCAAAGACGGTGATTTCGATGTTGAAGATCGTCCGCGTGAAGGAAGTCCGAAAACCTGCGAAGACGCTGAATTGGAGAGATTGATCGATGAGGATTCATGCCAAACGAAAGAAGAGCTTGCTTCAGCATTAGGAGTTACCCGCCAAGTCATCGTATAGCGATTGCATGCGTTGGGAATGATTCAAACAAGGAACTTGGATTCCTTATGATTTGAAGCCAAGGGACGTTGAGCGTCGTTTTTTCACCTGTAAACAACTGCTCCAGTGGCAAAAAGGAAGGGTTTTCTTCATCGCATCGTGACGGGTAACAAAAAATGGATTCATTACAGCAACCCAAAGAAAAGAAAGTCATGGGGACTGCCCAAGTCATGCTTCTACGTCGTCGGCTCGGCCGAATATTCCCGTTGCGAAGGTTATGCTGTGTATTTTGTGGGATCAGGTCGGTGTTATTTATTATGAGCTGTTGAAACCGAATGAAACCATCACTGGAGAACAGCATCTACTTCAATTGATGCGATTGTGCCAAGCATTGCGCGAAAAACAGCTACAATTCGATCAGAGGCACGAAAAAGTAATTCTACAGCATGACAACGCTCGGCCTCACGTTGCCAAATCCGTTAAAACCTACCTGGAAACGGTGAAACGGGAAGTCCTACCCCACCCGCCATATTTCCCAGATATTTCGTCGTCCGATTATTACTTGTTCCGTTCGATGGTACATATGAAGACATCAAAAAATGCCTTGATTCATAATAATAAACACTTTTACCGTAACGGTATTCGAGCTCTGCCTGAAAGATGGGAAAAAGTTGTAACTAGCGATGGATAATACTTTGAATGATTCATTTGTAACTATTTTTTTACAATAAAGTTGCATTTTCATCAAAACAAAAAAACAGCGCGAACTTAGTTGCGCAACTAATATAATTAGTAAATTGTCTCATTATGTTTGTTGAAGCTCCTTCTTTAATTCGAAAATTATCTAAACCGTCTTGATCAAATACAACTTTATCATCTTTAATTTTATTTACTGTGATTCTTGTATTTCGTCCGCCAGTAGGTAATACCAAATCAATGTTTTCAAGTCTTCCGCTTACATCAGAATCAGATTCAAATTTAAAAATAAAAAATAAAAAATAAAATTTAGAAAAAAAAAGATAATTTTATTAACAATAATTCTTACATATTTTCATCAAATTTTGTCAAATTAAGAAGAATGAACAGATTGAATATGTGTACTGGAATATTCGATTCTGCTTTTCATGCAAGTGCATACCTTGAACACAAAAAAATGTGCATAACTAGCGAACACGAGCAGCTAGGATTTTCATTTTTACATTTTTTTAATCTAGAAACAATATAGAAACTTTCTGCATTAGACGATTTTGGATCCATTTTAGGTCCACTTTCCCCCTCTTCAAGCCCACCGTGCACACACTCTCTTTGTGTTTTGATTGCATATTCTGAAGTGAAACCTATCCTATATGTTCCAGGAAAATTTTATTAAATTCTCGGCAAAGTTTATACATTTTGATTTAATAACATTTGCCGAGAATTTCATAACATTGTCCTGGAACAAATAGGTTTCACTTCAGAATATGCAATAAAAACAGTTTTGACTTAACACAAAGGATTAAAACTCTACATGTACCACAAACAGTCCTTCAAGTTTCATTTGATGTCAACAATTTATTTCCGTCTGTTCCTTTAAATGAAATATATGAAATTGTTTGTGAATTAATAGATTCTCGTGCCATAGACGACGTAATTAAAACAGAATTAAAAATATATTAAATCAAAATTACCAACCAACGTATAAACTTTTCCGAGAATTTAATAAAATTTTCCTGGACCATATAGGTTTCACTTCAGAATATGTAATAATATCCAGTTTTGACTTAACACAAGGAATTAAAACTCTACATGTACCACAAGTACTTCAAGCCCTTCAAGTTTCATTTGATGTCAACAATTTATTTCCGTCTGTTCCTTTGAATAAAATATATGAAATAATTTGTGGATTGGGGGGAGATACCTGTAAAAGCTTAAATTTTGCTTGATTTTCATGATTTTTTTTTAATGAAAAAGTCATTATATATTTTCAAAAATTGGCATCTGCTTTATTCAAACATTAATTTAATAAAAAAAATTTTTATTTAATTGTTCAAAATGGCTGATGTACACTAAATTCTTCCAGGAAGGTCGCAGCGAGACTTCTCAAGCGGCGACCATTTTAGCATCGGATCTAGTAATCTGAAGTGTGTCAATGGTTAATTGATGAGGGGAAAAGATTCAGCCGTAGATTTCATCGCAGGTTTATTTAAAAGAAAGGATGAAGCAAAACAAATTCTCTATGGACATGAGGCTAATTATACTGAAACGATCTAGGCAATTCACACAATACGATAAGTCCGTCTGTCGAGTTACAAATTTTATCGATAAAGAAAAAAGTGTTAATGAAGTTAATTTTTCTGATAGTTATAAAATTTTTAATGAAGTTAATTTTTCTGATAGTCATAGGGTAGAAGGTAAGGAGAATGAGTGTGCAGATAATGAGTGTTATGCAAAGAAAGATTGTAATTTTAGGATTCTATCATACAATATAGCCGGACTAAGAAAAAAAGGTATTATTTCCAGGTTTTTTTAATTATGTTAAAAGCCACGATATATTTTGTCTTTTCGAAACGCATATTTCAGAGCAACACTGCGATCATTTCATTAAATATTTTGGCGGTTATGACTTGTGCTGGGTGGGTGCAACAAGGACTTCTCAGTACGGAAGAGCAAGTGGCGGAAGTTTATTTGGCATCCGGAAAAAGCTTGTCCTAAAAAACGTTTGCAGGTTTCAATGGCTGTATAATCGGCCGTTTATTTGTTTGGTACTTAATTCATTTCATGTGTATCTCATTCCCGCATACATTAACTGCTCACATTGGAGTAATGATATTGATGATCTTGTCCGGCGGTCCCAGAGGGATGGCTGTCCTTGGTTCTCGCAACAAGTTCGTTCACTTATAGCCGAACGTGAGTACTTGTACCAACGTTTTAGGCGCTTAAGAACAAATGAGGCTCGATTACAATATAAAGTTGCGCGTAATAAAGCTACATTGGCTATTAGAAATGCGAAAAGACGCTACTTCAGTGCCAAATTGAATGTTGGACTGAAACCTAAAGTTCTTTGGCGTAATTTGCGGCAGTCTGGAGTATATGGAACTGATAGTGTTGACTGTTTGTTAAATCGTGATGAGCTCAACTCTCACTTTTTGTCTTCGAACAATCCTGTAATAGGCAGCTACCCTATCTCGCATGTCAGCCAGGATCTACATAATAGCATTAATGAATTTTATTTTTGCGGGGTTAGTCGGGATGAGCTGATTACTGCAATTTTCTCTGTGAAATCTGAAGCCATTGGGCCAGACTATATACCACCACGATTTATTAAGTTGTTGCTACCTCTAATTGACAAGTATATTCTTCATATTATGAACACTTGCTTGACTACGTCTAGTTTTCCAGGGGCTTGGAAAATTGCTACTGTCCTGCCTGTCCCTAAAAAGTCTAATGCTGAATCTCCTGCTGATTTTCGGCATATAAGTATTGTATCGTTTTTGTCTAAGGTTCTGGAGAAACTTATGTATCGACAGGTAATTGGCCATATAGAGGCTGGCAACTTGATGACCTCTTGGCAGTCGGGATTCCGTTCTTTTCGTAGTTGCGAAACTTCAATATTAAAGGTCTCAACTGATATAAGGGCAGCAATGGACCAGAACAATTTCATCACTTTGGTCCTTCTTGATTTCTCTAAAGCTTTCGACAGCGTTGATCACAGAATTCTCCTTTGGAAGCTTTTGATCAGGTACAATTTCAGCAGCTCTGCAATTTCTCTGATAAGGGCATTTATTTCGGACCGTCATGAGCGGGTAAGGGTTAGTGGCTCTCTTTCGAGTTCATTGACGGTAAAGTGTGGTGTTCCGCAAGGTTCCGTACTTGGCCCATTGCTGTTTAGCCTGTTTATTGATGATCTTCTGCGGGTTGTTCAGAGTAGCAAGATTCATATGTACGCAGAAAATGTCAAAGCAGTTGGAGAAAAAGTAGTTCAATTTAATATCATCCTAAAGATAAATTTCGTTCCAATATACGAGCGTAAGGGTCCCTGGCAAACATTTGCGCTGGACAGATTTCGATTTCAAAAGCGAATTCGAAATATGAAGGATACTTTGTACCCCATTTTATTCACCTCGCATAGAAATAAAATTTATAGTTTAAGATTTAAAAATTTCAAATAGAGTTATAAATTAAAACTAAAGTACTTTTAATATGAAATATATATATTTGTATAACATCATTATAATACATTGTCTTTATTAATCCAAGAGTTGTGTTTTAATGAAAATCCAAGCGATTTAACATAAACTTTATCTGCGGTTCTCTTCAATATTTTTTCTACAAGGTAAACATCAGGATTCTTCGTTTTTTGGAGCTCCATTTTATAAAAACCCCCTTTATTGCATGTCTCTCATGGTCTTCTAAGAGATATGCTACAGGATTCGTTATCTGAATTTTTACAATTTTGAAGATCTCTGTAGTCCAGTTTGGTGTGTACTCTTTTTCAAATACATGTTTATACTTGCTAATGCGAACAAAGTCTCCCAGTTTAAGTTTTGGTAAATAAGAAATGTTTAAATGATTGTAAACTGTTGATAGCAATGTTTTCTCATTCTCCTTTGTCGCATCACGTGGCCTCATTTTTATTGTTCGATGATTACTTCCATACAAAACTCTTTCCACATCATGCTTTTTAATGTTCGATTGAATCGTTCAACTATAGATGCTTTTAAAGGGGCTTTATGTAGAAAAATGATTAATGTCGGATTTTTTCATTAAGTTTTGAAATGAGCTATTGAAAACTCTTTTCCAACATCAGTTTGTAAATTCATTGGAGTCCGACCTTCTTTTAGTATGGATTTCATAGCTTGAGTAACTTCGACACCAGTCTTTCTTTTAATAGGAATTGCCCATGCATATTTGGAAAACCCATCTATTACAGTTAAAAAAAATGTTGTCCATTATTGCTTATAGTATTAGGACCCATTTCAACTAAGTCGGCTTTGCCATAAGTCATCTATTCCTTTAATTACAAACCGTCTTCTTATGAAATTTTTTCTGGCTGGTTTATGAAGCTCATTAACTACTTGTGTTTTATTCATTTTAGAAGTGTCATTAATTTCCTGTGGATTCAGATCTATATATTTCATCAACTTCTCCTGAACGTCTGCAATTTATTCATTTCCATATAATTCTTATGCTATTTTCAGTTTTCCTTGTAGAATCGCAATTGATTCAGTCGTATATAATTGACTAGCTTCTTTATCTTTTTCACTTGTTATCTTTATTATGCTGTATATCTCCTTTAACTCTTCTTTAAGAACGGCACTTTCCTAAAGAATTTGCTCACTTAGATTGTTGCTGACTAACTGAATTTTGTCATTAGCGTGGGAATTACTTAAATGTACTACCTTATGAGCTACATCGTCGACATATATTTTATTGGCTGCATCATCTCTTTCCATCGGGCTTTTAATATATTTTAAATTTTTAAAACCTACATTGAAATCTCCATCTTGAGTAAGCTTAAAACCTACACCATTTAGACCCTGTATTCCCTGGATCCCTTGAGAACCAGGTTCACCAGGTAGCCCCCTAGAACCAGGTTCGCCAGTAGGTGTAAAGGTAGTCAAACCTTAGTTGTTTCTTTGTTTGTTTGAACGCTTTATATTTGTACTTGTCGGCTCCACTTTCGGGAGACGGAGTTGGATCAATGCGTTGAGCCGCACGGCACGACCACCATGCCATGGGTCCCGGGTTCGAGACCAGATGTCCCCGTGAGCTTAAATTAAGAAATTAAAAAATAATCCACTCCGTCTCTGGGCTGTTGTCTAGCTCGCAGCAATGCAAAAACAAGACTGAAGTTTCCTCACTTCCCTTACCCTAATTTCCTTCCGGCCAAAACCATGCTAACGCATCAAAGGGTTGTCCCCTAGGATTTGGCCTACGATGAGCTATGGTACCTTTTATTTGGCCGTCCATTCTATATTCTCTTTTATAGGCATTAGTTTCTTTTAAGATAGCTTGATAATTTTTCAAGTCATCCTTAATATACAGTATGTTTCATAAAAATCAATTTACATAGACCTAGGGTTATTTTATACGATTTTCCGTTAATAGGGAAGTAATCTTCCTCCAATGCAAGCCTTGAATTTCCGATTTTCCAGTCGTTACCATCATCTAAATAAACTCCATAAGTGTTGTAAATTTTTGGGCTTTTGTTAATACATAACTCTAAATATTTATCAACTTATCCACTTGATTAATTAAGAGCAGAATATTTCTTTTCCATCAAAGTTCTTGAGTGTGTAGGTGTTGCAAATTCATCGTCTTCTCCCATTAAGGAATAATCTGGACGACGCTTTATAGGTGTACTTGTCAGCTCCATTTTCGGGAGTTTAATTTTAGGAGTAAAATTTATATAATCATTATCATCATCATCTCTATGTTCATCTTTAATTTTAGGCTCATATTTTGTTTTTGTTAAGAATTCATGAAGTGGTTTTGTTATGGGCTTAAATGTCTCCTCAAGACGAGTTTTAGTTTCAACTCGTCCAGTTTTCACAGCGCGAAATTTCTTCTTAATGGCATCTCTAGTTTTGATAAGATTTTTTTAAAGTTCGTCTCTCCTTTTAACCATTTTTTACTAAGATTTGAACAGGTTTGTCAAACGCTTTGTACTGATCTGAACAGGTGTATGGATAGCTCTTACCAGGTCTATGAACAGCTTTACCAGGTCTGTGAAAAGTTATCAGGTCTATTAAAAGCTTTAAGGGGTCTATTAAAAGCTAAAAGGGGTCTATAAAACAGCTCAAACAGGTCTATTAAGTATATTAACAGCTAGGATAGGGTTTATTATCAGCTACACCAGTTCTTCGAAACATATAGTGAAATATATGTATCAACTCCTTTTCGATAACGTCCTTTATCCAATAAACTGTCTTTATCGATTACTAGAAAGCCGTAACTTTGTTTGCAGTAAACACTGCAAATATTGCGAAATTTTTCGAAGGTCATGTCTGTGTTAACATGATCATTATATATATGTCTAAGATTCATATCATCTTGTTTAAACAAAATAAGAAAGTTAGCGTTGTCACGGATTAAGTGGTTCGGTATATGGGTATAAGTCTGACAGAGCTAGAAACTATCAATATTATTATGTCGACCCATACAATACAAAAATAATCACGTATGTTATTTTGTTTCCCACATGCTGCATCATCGAAAATGAAAACAGAATTCTGTTTGGCTTCCTATGGAGTTATACCTTCGCAATTATTAGAAAACGTGTAGTAGCCCAAACCAGCAATAGGACTTATCAACTGCTCCAGATACTGATATTTAGGCTGATGCAGTGATCTTGAATATATGTAGATATTCTCAAACTTGAGGCCATTTGGATGTTCTATAAGACCAATCATAAGATTGGTTTTACCGCAGTTAGAAGGTCCAACAAGAATTCCTCTTACATTATCAGGTATAAGCGAGCTATGCCTTTTGACTTCATTTCCAGATTCTATATCTAGATTTTTTATTAGTAAAGAGTATTTCTTGCTTCACGAACTTCATTATAAGAACTGAAATATTTATTGCACAACACTGGACTTTTATATCAGTCATCAGCTCACTGTGCTGTTGTGAGGACGTCTAAAAGATTTATTTTACCAGTTGAATGATTTGATCATTCAAAGAATCAAAATCGTTCCCGTCAGCGTAAATGTCGAAAGGGTGGCGGTTTGCTAAATACAGCAATTAGCAATTTACCATTTGAATTTCGTTTGCCTGGATATCAATATTGCGGTCCTGGTACTAAATTACAAAAAAGATTAGCAAGAGGTGACCCTGGAATTAATCCCCTTTACGCAGCTTGTAGAAATCACGATATCGCATATTCCCAGCATAAAAATATCGAGGATCGTCATATTGCTGATCGTATATTATCCGGTAAAGCTTGGGAACGAGTGACATCTTCAGACGCATCCCTTGGAGAAATTGGAAAATTTGGAATGGGGGTAAAAAAGAACTAAACTCGCTCTAAGAGGAACGTTAACGCTTCAATGAGGAGTTCGTGAAGCAAGAAATATCTGAAAAGTGAAAAAAACAAAATTCTTTAAAAGAAGCTATAACACTTGCACTTGCTGCCACTAAAAATATATTTAAAAGAAATAAAATAGTTTTTTAAAAAAAATTTAACCGACTTCACAGAAAGCACTAAAAAGCATAAAATAATTTTTAATTTTATATCTATTACGAAATTTTGAAGTCGGTGCAAATTAAAGAAACAAACAAACAAACCAAACTACAACAAAAATATTTAATCGTCCTTGTTTTTATCCCTTGAGCGGAAACGTTTAGGTAAATTTATATAGTATCTTCGATTTTGGTTAGGTAGTTGTTTCAAAATGTTGTAAATTTTTTTTTTAAACTATTTTATTTTTCAGTTTTTAGTGTCTTCTACTCTGTACAACAAAAAAACAACCATCCAAATCGGATCAATGTGGACTCTAGAAATAACTTATTTCATGTTGGTGATGATGAAATTAAAATTCCAGAAGGTTCCTATGAAATTGACGATATTGCAGGATTTATCAAAACTGAACTAGCTAACACGAAAACTAAACCTATCGTGCAAATGGCAGCTAATAATTACACCTTGAAAACTGATGTAAAAAGTTCTAGCCGAGTATTATTTAATAAAAAGAACTCTATGGGATCATTATTAGGATTCAGTAAACGCGTTCTAGAACCTAATATTTTATACCAATCTGCTTTACCAGTAAATATAATAAAAGTTAATGTGATACGAGTTGAATGCAATATAGTATCAGGCGCCTTAATAAATAATCAACAACGGTGGGTCCGGGGTATAAAATAAGTGAGGTTCCTAAGAATGTCATTTACTTATATCTAAACATCAGATGGATAAGTTCTCTCACACTGAAGTTCGTTGATCAAGACGGTGATCTAATAAATTTTAGAGGAGCAACGATTACAGTGAGGCTGCATTTGAAGCCGCAACATTGATTGATTGATTGATTAAAATTGGAGGTGCGAGGTTCTCAAGCGCCGCGGCCACTAGGGCCTATTGTGCTAACCCTCTCAACTCCTTATAGTAAATCGGTCCCTCCGAAGAAGTTCAACAGCTCCCGCAGTTGGCAGTCCTTCAGCCCGCTCGGTACCAGGGTTGGTTTCCCAAATAGGCTAAATCTGCCCCTGGCTACTGCAGGGCATTCACATAGCACATGTAATGGGGTCTCATCCTCCTCCAGACAGAGTCTGCAGGTGGGGTCAATGGCTCTGCCTATCCTCACCAGGTGCTTCCTTAGCTGACAGTGGCCGGTAAGTAGGCCTGCCAGGGTTCTAACAGCCGACCTGCTCAGCTTGAGGAGCTCCCTGGATCTACCCGGCGACGGTGAGGGTATAAGGCTTCTTGAGTGAGCGTGCCCCTCAATACTGTTCCAATACAGCCTATGTCCCTCATTTGCGCGGTTTGCTATTAGCCTTTTAGCCGTGCAGAGAGGTATTCCACAGACCGGCACCGGCCATATAAAAGCCGCAATATGCTAATATATAATAACGCTATTGATAATAAATACAAGTGCAAAAGTGTTAAGTCTTCTAGTCAGCCCCAAGCTGTACAGCCGTTAGGAATAAAGCTTACAACCGTTAACGAACAATTCTTAAAAACTCTTGGTCTTAAGATAAAAAAAATAAGTGAAATACTGGATATTAATCAAGGTACAACCTATGATAATAGTATTACAAAAGTTGAGTATCATAGCTGCTCTCCGTTTTTAACATCATATAAAAACAGCGATGAAGTTCGAATATCAGTACAACATCAGGATTTGTATGTGTTACCAAGTGAAAGCTTCATATATATAGATGGTGCGCTAACAACACTAAAAGGACATGCAAGAGCAGCAGCAAAATTAACTAATAACACCGTCTTTTCTATTTGACGAAATTCGCTATGAATTAAATGGTGTCGAGATTGATCGCACGAGAAATCCTGGATTTACTACAACAATAAAAAATTACATATCATTAAATCAAAGTGAGAGCAATGCGTTACTAAATGCATCCTGGTCACCAGATGATTCAATACCACCTTCAAGAGGATTTTTCAATTTTTGTATTCCTTTAAAGTTATTACTCGGCTTTGCTGAAGACTATAAGAAAATTGTTATAAATGCTAAACATGAACTTATTTTGATTCGAAGTAGAAGTGATGAAAATGTCTTTCTATCACTAGATGAGGAAGTTCAAATAGAGTTTTTCAAACTATAATGGCAAGTACCCCACGTAAGTGTAGCTGATAAAGAAAAACACTCGCTGCTTAAGTTAATCGATACTGGACGACCAATACAAATGAGCTTTCGTAGCTGGGATATATATGACTATCCTATATTACCCGTAACTGTTGATCATAATTGGACAATTAAAACATCTACTCAGTTAGAAAAACCTCGATATGTAATTTTAGCACTTCAAACGAATCGTAAAAACCGGAAGAATAAAGTTTGATCATTGTGAACTTTTAGATGTCAAATTCCACTTAAATTCTGAAACATTCCCATATGAGGACTTAAACATTACATTTAGTCGGGATAAATATGCTTTATTGCATGATATGTATGCAAAATTCCAACAATCATATTACGGTTGTCCCCATCAACCGCTGCTTACCCCAGGAAGTTTAAGGACAGTGCTCCAATTTGCAGTTATCGATTGCTCACATCAAAACGAGGTGATCAAATCAGGACCCGTCGATATTCGTATTCAATTTAAAGCTCACAGTAATATTCCTGCAAACATAACCGCTTTTTGTTTGCTTTTGCATGCCAGAATAGTCGAATATAGCCCATTGACGAGTGAAGTCAGGAAAATAATTTAAATAACAATGGCAGCAGCAATTTTGGATGTACAAGGATTTAAAGACCAGTGTAACAAGTTCATAGTAAAGGAATTGGCCATTCTAACAAATGGACACCAAATGCAGCACTTCATATTTCAGTCACCATTTAGATTCAATGATTTAACATCAGCAAAACAGTAAGAGGCGAAATGGTTACATGATAATTATCATGGCTTTAATTGGAGGGATGGCTACATCCCATATCATCACCTACATATATACTATGATTGCTCCACTATTGAAAGATAAGACTATACAGAGTGTAACGTTTCTAGATGTCAATACGAATACAAATGATAGCTTGCACCTATAAAAACAAAAAATTGTATGGCAGAGGGGGGGGGGGAGTGCAATCTCTACCGTTTGAGAGTTACAGGGTGATTCATAAATTTCAGTTTTCCATGGTATGGACGTTACTCTTTTATTTTTATATTTTGCTCTACCCGACACAGCGACATCAAACAAACACTAAAAAACTACTATCCCAATGACCCTGCCAAAATTGTCAACAATATTGATTTAACTTCTACCATTGCAGGTACAGTTACTTCCAAAATTGAAAAAATGGTTTTGGATTACTTAAAATTCAGCATTTTCCCAATTTTTCTCCGAAATTTATGTAATTAGTATACCTCTTTTTTATTTTTATTGGATTACCTGTCTTATTACCTTTCCAAAAAGGTGCAATATGTTCACGTAGGGAAAGTATTTAAAAATTTATACGTAGAAATTTTTTCGGAGAATATTATAAAAATCAAGAATTTGAAGAAATTAAACTCAAATTAATTCTAAAATGCCATTTATTGAATTTAAAAATAATTACAATTAATCTCGATAAGTAACAAAAGCCGTTAAAAATGATCACCGCCACTTTCGATGCATTTCAACAATCTCTTTCTGAGTCCCTGTTTAAAGCATATTGCAGCCAGCCTCTCCCGTATTTTCGTCGCTGAATTCCCAATTCGGCTAACTAAATCTTCATTGTTTCCCATAAGAAAAAGTCCAATGGGGTAAGATCTGAAGATCTAGCAGGCCAAGGAATCGGTGCACCTTGTCCAACCCAGCAGTTAGGAAATTTTTCACTTAGTATGACCTTCACAATGTTAGCCATATGCGATGGTACTCCATCGTGTTAGTGAAACATTCCTCTAAGATTATCCATAGGGTTCTCCTTTATTAGATGTGCCAGTGTATTGTCCAAAAAATTCGCATAAATTTAACTATTAAGCACTGATTGATCCTACGAAATGGTTGCCGATGATACTAGTCCAAACATTGACACTGAATCTCTGCTGGAATGAGGTCACCTTTGTCCTGCGTTAGTTAGTTTCCGACCAGGTATGGAGGTTATCGAAGTTCGTGATACCATCCCTGGTGAATTGAGATTCATCCGTCCACAGAATTCGGTCCAGTGCTAAATATCAGTGTTCTCTCAGAATATCCTTCCAGTAGTCCTTGGGCTGGGTGATGATGATGTGCTCGTAATCCCCCTCGATGAATAACCCTCCAAACCCTAGATGACGACACTCCTAAAAGTTCCCAAGGTTTCGGGTCATGTCTCCCGGTCGTGTGAAGTTACACTTCCTGTTTCTCTTAACCTTTGGAAAGTATGTGTGTACCCTTCTTTGGGATGCTGTATTCTAGTACAGCTGCTCTCTCTTTTCCGTCTACTACACGATAAATGTAAAGAATATCCACGTATTACTCAAAACTAAATTCTGGCGTTTTTTACTAATTTTTGCTTAAAAATACCCGTACTTATTGATTTGTTTTTCAACTATGATAGGTATTCTTGTTTACTGACCCTTTTTTATAGGAAAATTTCCATCAGGTTCGAGTAACAAAACGCCAGGATACAAGGATGTGAATTCTGGCTAACACATGCTAATATCGACAATAAAACAAAATTACACTAACATTTTCTAACTTTTTTGGAATAATAATTAAAATAAATTACCTTTTAACCCAAAACAATCATTTTAGACCCTTTATCTTAAAAATTTTGTTTATTTAAAGAATTTTCTTCCTAAAGTGCAATAAAATTATTAGGTACTCAGGGGATTTTAAGGATGCGGTTTTTCTAATTGTTTGTCTACCTTGCCATGTTGCACGTTTTTGGAAAGGTAATAAGACGAGGAATCCAATAAAAATAAAAAAGGGGTGTACTAATTACATAAATTTCGGAGAAAATTTGTAAAATGTTGAAATTTTGGTAATTTCAAAACATTTTTTCAATTTTGTCCATGACTGTACCATCAACATTGTTGAAAATTTTGGAAAGGCCATTGGGATATAAGTTGTTCAGCGTTTATTTGATGTCGCTATGTTGAGTAGATCAAAAGATAAAACTAAAAGTGTAACGTGCATATTATGGAAAACTGAAATTTATGAATCACTCTGTAACTCCCAAACGGTTGAGATTCCCCCCCTCCATACAATTTTTTGTTTTTCTGGGTGTGAGCTATCATTTGTATTCGTATTAATCTCTAGAAACGTTACACCCTGTATACATAGAGGATTTGAAAAAATTCAAGCCGTATCGATATGCAATATGAAAGACATTCAGTGCCCTACATTGTCATACTTACAGTTTTTGTATAATGATGCACCACATTGCTTAGTTCATAAGGGTAAATGTGCTCAGGAAAACACTTTTTAGATGTAAAAGCTCGAGATATATTTTCCAATTAGAATATAGAATTGTTTATGTGTAAGAATATAGGGGTGTTTAAATAAAAAGATTTTTATTTGTTAAAACAAATTTGGGAGTTTATATTGATTTCCTTTCATTACATTTTACAAAAATTTAAAAATTCCTTTACAGATTTTATCAACTACTTAATGCTGACATGGAGTTAGTACATATTATATGTATAAATAATGATAAAATTACATATGGATGTTTATTATAAATATAAAATCATGTTTTTGTTTCGTGTATTGATATAATTTTAATAAAAGTAAAATAAGAGTAAGTATTTATGAAAAGTAGTAATCATTAATTTTATAGTTTCCCCAAGCCAGTGTTTTATTCGAATTTGGTATCAAAAATCTTTTATCATCTGAGTTTCTTAAAGCTACCTTATTAACAAACTGCGAGTAAAGTTGATGTTTTTGACTTCTAAAAATATTCATTGTTTTTCTCAAAACAGCAGGATTATTTTTTAAGCAATTTTTAAAATCTTTTTCAGCAATATCGTTTGCTACATTCTTTTTTATACCTTTTATTTTCTTTATAGTATCGTTCATAGTTACAACACCATATATTTTAGATTTTATGCCAATAAATTCCACCACACTCAATTTGCGAGCTGTGCGCAAATAAGGGGAGGTGCCGGAAGTAAAAAATGTCCAATCAAAATTTAAATTCAAAATAAATTCAAAATATATTCAAAAAGAAAATAAATAAGTTCAAACATATCCACAGCTAATTCGGTGAAGGTTTGGTGCCTTCCTGAAAGAAGAAGAAGAGAGAAATTTACAAAAGGAAATTCAAAATTAAGTTTTTGAATTGTAAAATAGAATTAATTTTCTATTTTGATGGAATGCAGAATTAAGTTTCTGGGTGAAAAATACAGAAGTAAGTTTCTGTAGTAGGATTTGCAGAAGTAAGTTTCTGCGACAGGAAATTTTCAAATTAAGTTTTGAAAATCACGGGTGGGATCGTTTCAGCTTGAATACTAAACAAGGAATTAGGTGCCATACTGAAAATCTCGCCAGCTTATATAGCTCCAGGTTAGCGGATTTAAACTCCTTTCATTCATGAATTCGCCTGGCAGTACTATTTTACTTTAAATGTTAATGTCATTCACAATGGAAATGTCAAGTGACATTTGCAAAATTGAAAAGATGACAGCTGTTTTGGTGGCAGAAATTCTGGTAAGTTTTTATTTTGCAAAATAATTATTAATTTATTAATTTTTTGTTTATTTCAGCTGACAAATTTTGTTGGAGGGATGGTTGGAGCAGATTAGGAGCTTAATATGCACTTCCCGTGCATTCAGATATTTTCAAATTTTAACCCAAAATTTGTTTACTTTGTGGATTATTTATATTTGCAGATTGAAAAATTTATAGGACGAAGAAATGAGCACTTATGAAGTAGCAAGAGGACATTTGGACAACGGGGGATTGTTTAATGAGTATCATTTTAATGAAATTAAGCTTTCATCAAATATTTTTCTTTTCAGGCAATAATTTTGGAGGGACTGAACACTCATCTTTAAATTTACCTAAAACTTTTTTGTTGATCTGTGTGTGTTTATATATATATTATCTGTTGCATAGTCACTCGTATCAAATCTGTTAAGATCGGTTTTAATATCTTCATAGAAATCATCAGTCTTTAATTCATATATAAATGAATCAGTGTCCGTATACAACAAGCTAGAATGTTTTCAATACTTTTTCTTGATATATCCATAATGAAAATCGTACATTAAAGTCTTCGATAAATCTAAAACCGTAAAGCCGATGTATATAGGTTTATCATATATAACCTTCACTCTATTCATTTGGATTACTACTAAATTATCATGAATAATTGTGCGGCTATAAAAGTTTGGTTTACTTATTAAACTCCTAGCTCCAAAACTTTTACCAGCATTATCCCACATTGTCATCAACCTAATATCAACTCTTTTATCAATATTCTCCATACATATACACACTATTATTCATAAGCTTTTTTTTTATACGATGTGGCCAAATCCTAGGGGACAACCCTTTGATGCGTTAGCATGGTTTTGGCCGGAAGGGAATTAGGGTAAGGGAAGTGAGGACAACTTGAGTCTTGTTTGCATTGCTGCGAGCTAGACAACAGCCCAGAGACGGAGTGGATTATTTTTTAATTTCTTAATAAAAGCTCACGGTCATCTGGGCTCGACCCATGGCATGGTGGTGTTGCCGCTTAACGCATTGATCCAACTCCGTCTCCAAAAAAAAAGTCTTTTTCAAACATGCTTTCAGCTTTTTTTCTCAAGTGATCATTTAAATCTATGTACGGTTTTAACCAGGGACTTTGATTAAATTCCAGAACTCGATGAATTTCGACTACTTTAAGTCGGTATTTAATAGGCTGCTTAAGGTTCCTATAGTGTATAGCATATTTCTGTTTATCAAGTACACTTGCTATTAACTTTTCATTCTTGTACCTCATATATGGTGGTATCTGGCGGCACGGCAGTACCCCCGCCAAGTCGAGCAAAAACAAGCGGCACCGCCGTACCATCCTTTTCTCGAAGCAGCTCAGGCCATTTTCGACCCCCCCCCCCCCCCTATAACTTCGTTGTCGATAAAACTAGAAGCCTGAATTTTCAGTAAAGAAGCAGGCATTGTATAAACACGGTATATTTCAAATATCATTCAATTTTAACCAGTAGTTTAAGAATTATAACTAATCAAAGTTTCTTAATTTTGTCACTCACTGACTGACCGATCATCAAAACTCTAAGGCACTTCTAGCAGACATAGAAGCTTCAAATTTAGAATGCAATTTGTGTTTAGTGTATAAATCAAGGAAAAACTAAAATATTTTGCAATTTCGGTCCAGTTTTCTAGACACACCAACTGCATAAATAACTTTGTAATCCCATATAAATATAGGACCCCAGAGTAATTAATACATTTGCAGTGAATGAATCAGTAGACCTGTATACGTATAAATAATAATGGAATAATAAGTGTAGATAGGTACCTAGATTTAATATGTTCAAAGGTAACTTCTAATAAAATGGTCAAAACTTGTAAAATGGTCAACAGAATGAAAAAGCAATAATGGGACATAGAAAAAAAATGGGTTAAGTAATTTATTAATTTATTTACATTAGTTCAATTAATCCTCTGTTAAGCTTGATGTTGTAATTAATTTTCTGTTAGGTACATTGACAGTGTTTATAGTGAATGAGAGATAACAATTTTACATAAGGATGAACTTTAACCGAAATAAAACTTACAGCTGTAGATAGCATAGATTGCCCCAGATACCTAACAAAAAGAGCTCGTGAATGCATAGAAAAATATGAAGACGATGCTTCTATGACTGCAGGCCTGAAAGAGAACATAATTATAAAATAGGGCTCGGACTGTGATTCGAATAGTTAGTCACTATTCGAATATTCGAATATTCGCATGTCTCGAATAATTCGCGAATACACGAATAATATTCGAATACTCGAATATTATTCGAATACACGAATTATTTGTGGTATTCGAATAGACTTATCCGAATAATAAGTATCCGTGCTATTCGAATATATTGTATTCGAATAATTTTCAATTTTGAAAGCATTCAAATCGTATTTTACACTATTCAGATTGAATTTATCGCATCGCTACCGTATCTATTGCAAAAAAGATTATGCGAAGAGATTTTGGATCCGGCCCAGATCCATGGGGGGAGGTTGAAGAGAATCATGACCCCTTCCCCCCTTCCCCCCACAAAATATTAGGCAACCGACACATTTGGCCCAGATGCTTTGCTGAATCCATTTTTCATTTCTAAAATGGCAGTATTAAAATACACTGTCTACACTTTAAAAAGTTGAATGCTATTAGCTTTAAAGTTCGCTAATATATTACACTAAACAGGATAGTAGAAAATACTCGAAACTTTATATGTGATTACAAACAAAAATTTTAAACCATCGGGCAATTCACGGTAATCATTTTGACAGTTCGCAAACTAAGGAGAAGAGCTCTCCGTCCTCACCTCGCCTAAAAGAAAAGTGCCGATCACACGTACACGGTTTCACAGATGAGGGCCTTTCCTGTTGTTACATATTCTACATCATCTCAAAGTGCGCAAAATTCTCGATCTTTTAATCAAGCATAAAATCTGTTCTGTTGTACTAACAAGTGAAATGTGAACGTCCACGGTAAAGGGAGGTGAAAGAACGGGGGGGGGGGGGGGGGGGAAATCACCCTAAAATTCGGACGTCTATTGTTGATGGTCCCTTATTTTCAGAAATGATGGAATATAAATATGTGGAGTAAAATACGGTTTATATTGTAACATTCGTGGATTTGCGAATATTCGAATAATATTCGTCGTATTCGCATATTCGCACTATTCGGTATTCGAATAATATTCGCACTGTTCATTATTCGAATAGTATTCGAATAATTCGAATACCAATCGAATTATTCGAATACCGAATACACTATTTGAATATTCGAATACTATTCGAATATGCGAATACGCGAATAGTCCGAGCCCTATTATAAAAATAGGAGCAAAAGTCATATTGAGACGAAATATTGACGTGAGTCTTGGTTTAGTTAATGGTTCTATCGGTATAGTGCAAAGAGTAAAAGTTGATTTGGAAAATACAAAAATAATTAAGAAAATATACATTACATTTAATAAAGAACATGTTTACGAGCTTAGTCCGGTAAAAACTAAATTTGAAATTATTAATAGAGCTTATGTTCATCACGAACAGTTTCCCCTATGTATAGCCTATGCTATAACTATACACAGAAGTCAGAGCCTAAGTCTAAATAATGCGCTGATGGATATCGGTTCTGCAGTATTCACATCCGGTCAAGCTTACGTGGCACTCTCGAGAGTTACAAGTCTGGACGGCTTACATCTAATTAATGTCAACTTTAGAAGTATTAAAGCGCAGGAATCCTCAATTTGTGAATACAATAGACTAAAAAGCATTTACCGTCCAGACTTGTAAAAAATTTTAATATCAAAGCCTACGAGAAAAACCCATAGAGACAGGGAGTGGGCTTTGAGAAAATCTGTAGTTGAAGCTCAAGAAGTAGTACCGGAAACGAAAAAAAGGAAGACTACCTACAAAAATAAATGAGATGCCATCAAAAACATAACCTGTAAAAAAACCAAGTCTCGCAACTCAGTTCTTCTATCGTAAAAAGTTGTGAGATCCATGTAATACCAATTCGGTCAATTTATTCAGTCCCTACTTAAGGGTCCTTCTGTCTTAAGTTATTACGTAATTGGTTAGCCAATCTAATTTAATATAATATTACTTGTGAGATACATTGTGTTTTTAATAAAAAAAAAATAAAAAAAAGATAAATTGTGTTTTGGGCGTTTTTTAAGGGACATTAAACAGCATTGGGTTTTGGATGCATTAAACGTAAAACGATTTGCTCTGCCCCAATCAAGGACCATGGAATAGTCGTTGTTTAATGATCTAAACATGCGTTCCCGATTGGCTTCTGTAGCATTTCCACGTGAATTCATTACAGAATCAAATGAGTACGCGAAATCAAGGGTGCTGTCGTCGGCGAAACTATAAATAGGATTGAGAGTAAGGGATAAGAGATCATTAATAAAAAGAAGAAATAAGGTTGGTGAAAGAACTGAACCCTGAGGTACACCGGCATTTATTTCGTAGGAATCAGATGTAACTCCATCAATTACTACACGAATTGAACGGCCTGACAAAAAACTCTCTATCCATTTAACGAGGGTAGGGTGCAGACCAAATGTTTGAAGTTTCGCTTAAAGGGCAGCATGCCAGAATCTATCAAAAGCCTTTGAAATATCAAGAGCGACGATTTCGGACTCACCAAAATTATGTAGAAAATGATTCCAACGTTCCGTTAGAGCCGTTAGTAAGTCTCCGGTTGAGCGGCCAGTGCGGAAACCGTACTGGCAATCATTGATAAGATGGTTGTTTTCTAGATATTTCAACAACTGAGACTTGATGAGTGATTCAAAAACTTTAGATAAGATCGAGGTTAGTGCAATTGGTCTGTAGTTAAAGGGGTCGCATGCCTCTCCTTTTTTAAGTATCGGCTGGACATGAGCAAGTTTCCATACACTTGGAAACATTCCTGTTTCCATTGTTTCTCTAATAATTCGGAAACTATATTACGTGCGTGATGCATTAAGTTTTCAATATTAGCGCTCGCATCTTCAGCATTTATTCAGTAGGTTATGATACGAGATTTAAAAGCACTAGCGATTTTTTGAACCCTATTACCATCACCGCAATCAGAGCATGCATTGTCTTTATGTTTTAGTGTTCTAAGATGAGCTGAAAAATGTTTTTTAGGCACATTTACATAACGAATACCACAGTATTTGATATCGTTTTCACTTTCACTTATTTTCATTTTTTTTAACGTTGCAGCATCACATATTGGTGAACGGCTCCGTTTTTCTGCACTGTTTTTTCCATGTTTAATTTTATTGTGATGATTAAAAGCACGCAAGCTATTCGTCTTATAACCACAAATTTCACATAAAACTTTTATTTTACCATGATGTGAACTCATTATGTCAGAGTCGATTATCATTCCGCGAAAAGGTAACATTACAAACTTCACAGAGAAAATTTTTTGCAAATTGTATTTTACCCCCACTTTCATGTCTCTAACATTGAGACTATCTTTTACAGTAAAGGAGTTCCACACAGTCAAAGAACTCTTGTAAATTTTTGTTTTAATATCACTTTCGTCTATTAATTTACGTTTAAAATCACACCGTTTCAAATTACGCGCTTTGGAACTCATTTTAACTTATTCTTCTCACTTCTGAAACTAAACTGATAACTTAGTGTGTTAAAAATTTATAGGAAAATATTTGATGATAAAATTATAAATCTGAATTTCTCACGGATACGTAAAGCCGCATCTGTATATCATTACAAATCCGTCTTATGAGAATTTTTCTATTACAGAAATTCGAAACGGCGTCTGCTTACACATTTTTAAATGTGACTGACAACAATTTGAAATGATAAGACACGTAAAATATGTATTACTTCCACCGTATATACAGTAGGATTACCTAATAAATATTATTATAAAAGAAACAATAATTATAAGATTAATAAATTTATTCCAAAAACACATAATTAATATCGTTAAAACAATTAGTACACTTAGGAGGGGAATATTCATTAAAAGTTGTGACGTTAAAAAAAATCTTAGTTTCAATCACTTCATAAATATTTGGAAGCATTCTTATTTCCACCTCACAAGTTTCACAAAAAACACGCTCATCAAGTAAAAAGTATCGCAAACAAATTCTTATCATAAAGAGGACATCTTCTGTATCCATATCACTTTCACTCTCACCTTCATCGCTTTCACTATCCCCATCAATATCATCATCTTCACTAGCCATTGTCTCAATGCAGTACAAAATTGATAAAGCTTCACTAATTTGAGTCAGTTCTGCTGAAATTCTGGCTGTCAATACCTCTTCCACAGATCGTTCATCGGAAATAGAAGAGGATATCTCACAATGATGCACAGAATTTTCTCTGGGAGCCATCAATATTTTTATTTTTCTGTTTTAACAATATTCCACTAACTACTGAAACGCTACAATGCTTTAGTACCAAAGCAAACTTAAACGTAAAAATAACGAATCACAGCCGGCACCGGCACAAACGATAAGGGGCGCTTCTCACTATATTCGGCATTTGGACCTTTTGGGTGTTGGGAGGTTGGAATTTAAAAGCTCAAAAGCTCATTTGCCCGCGGGCATAGGTTTGGACATCACTGGTCCAGAGTCATCCAATATCTACTACTCTCGATGCATATGATATCTGCTTTCAAAAAATGAGCGAATCTGAACGTTACAAAGAGTATGCAGATTTTCAAATAAATACGTTTTTATACATTTGTATGCAGATATGAAAGTAGAATATTGATTGTTTCAATTTATGTCTTTTAGATTTACATTTAGTTTTTCCGAAACCAATTAGGGACGTTAATGGGGGATATCCTGTACATGAAATCACCTCTTCAAAAGAGCCAATGTTGCAGATATGGGGAGGTTTAACTAATATACAGCACCTAAGAAGATTTAAATGTTAACGATAATAAACTCTAAGTAGTACGGAATATAAAAAATAACAATAGCCAAGGATTACATCTCAAACACCCTCATACTAAGTTAACTAAGCAACTTTACCTTCAGTTCTTAGAAAGTACATATGAGTTTAATATTTAATGAGTTATTTTGAGCTTTTAATCTTATAAGTCCTTCCAAGTTTCAAAACAAACTTGTCATGCCTCTAAAATGTATTGACCGCAAAATTGTAAAGAAATTTGTTCAGAAAAGCTTGCTGATATGTTACTACCTACAGAAAAAGATTACGCCCACAAAACAAGCTCTTAAAAAATCCTCTCTTCCACAGAAGTCTGCTCGAAATTGTTTCCCAGGAAAAATTTCCGTTTGATA
Source organism: Leptarthrus brevirostris (assembly GCA_964036015.1). NCBI lineage: Eukaryota > Metazoa > Arthropoda > Insecta > Diptera > Asilidae > Leptarthrus > Leptarthrus brevirostris. The sequence continues at coordinate 17,087,982 of OZ038376.1, read as the reverse complement.
TTTCTACATCAGACTTCGTTGACTTTGTGGAAAAGAAATAATTGCTGCAAAATATTTCAGCTCCTTCATTACGGCTAATTTGCTGAACAGGTAGAAAACTCAAATAATTCGAGTTAATTGGGAATTATGCAGTGCAAACCTGCGTTCTATTAATGGACGGCAATAATGCGAAATTTCTAAATTAGATTTACTTTCAAATGGGACTTTTTTAAAAATATCTTTTTCCTTACCCTCAGGCAAGGACAGAAGAAGCTCAACTACAGAGTATTCTTGTGAATTAATTCTATAAATTATTTTTAGATGCATCAACCTAATTTCAAACCCACAATTGACAAAGGTTTTTGACCCTATACTTTTAAAATCGAATTATTTGGAATCGTAGACAATTACCGCCTACGACAGTAAAATTTGTTTGGTAATAAGAAGAAAGTTCAAAAAGTTGAAAGGGTTTTGCTATGAAAATTATGTTCTGCAGTTTCCGACCAAAGTAGGGTATAGAGCAGGGAGTCGAAATGGGACCACAACCGAAATTATAAATCGGTTACGGTCAACCAAAACCAAATTGGGTTTTTTAAACCGTAATTGCAACAACCTTAACCGTAATTAATTTTCTTCAATTCGGTTTCGGTTAGAACCGAAATGTAAAATTTCATTTTCGGTTGCGGTTAAAAACCACGTAGATATAAAATTTTCGGTTTCGGTTACAACTGAAACGTTAGTTAAATTGCTGTCGTTGGGATTTCTATATAATATAATGAAGTCATCCGACTCCCCTCTACTCCCTACCACCCTCCCTTCATCTAGACATTTACTCCCCTTCCCCATCACTTCCGCTTCCCCTTCACTTCCCTTCCCCAACTTCCCCTTCACCTCACCACCCCTCCCCTTCGCCACCTCACACTCCCCACTCCTACACCTCACCTCCCCCTTCCTTCCCCACCCCTTCACACCCTTCCCCACCCCTTCACACCCGTCCCCACCCCATCACACCCTTCCCCACCCCTTCACACCCTTTCCCATTCCCCCCCCCCCCCCCCCCCCCCAACATTATCCACCCTCCTCCAACCGACGGTCCCTTCATCAAGACATTTACCGAATATGCTTTGTAATGAAGGTAGTGAAAAAATTTGAAAATATCGCAAGACCGGACGTATAACTTCTTCCGCCGTCGCATCGATACCAATTTATATCGGTCTTTGAATTTCGGTCTTTCAATTTCGGTCTGGCGGTTCCGGTCACATATTTTTAAGGTCTATTTATTTCGGGACCATTTAATTTCGGTCGCTAAATTTCGGTTTTAATTACGGTACCGAAATCAAGACCGGTTAAAACAACCTAAATATGACAGGTTTCGGTCCCGTTTCGACTCCCTGGTATAGAGAATTATTCAATACGGTTCATTCGTTTACGAATAATTCAAAGTTTAGTTTTAATTCACTCCCGTATTTAACATAGTTATCTGCTTTCCCTGCTTATGGAATTCAATTTGCGAACCGGATCGAAACTTTCGGTAATAACAAAAGTGGAAATTTATTCCTAATGTTGAAGAGAAGGTTTACCGTCTGTGGACACCAAGGGTCATTAAACAGGTTAACAACCCATGGAAGCCATCAGCACTAAAAGACTTCAAATCAGAAAACTGCAACACTTTGTGGTAGTCGTTACTATCTGTTAATATCAAACTAGTCTTGCTGATAAAATTGGAGATAGGCTTTCTGTTAGAGAACTACAGAACATTACGAGGAAAGATCGGCTTTACTATTTCACAACTGAGACAGGAATCTTATGTTAGTTTATTGATAATAATCAGGACTACACTAATAAATATGAGTAATTTTATATTTTAAAAAAAGAGTTCTATGTAGGTTGCTACTTAAGTTTTGAGATATGGCAACACCAGTTTGACATTGTTATCGTAAAGTTTGACATTTTTTATGGTAACCGTACTCAAAACGTTTTGTCAAACGAGTGCTATTTCTGTTGTTTACAAGTACTTGAAACATTCATCTTGGTCAAAGCATGGAATTAAATCGTGAACATTTTCGTGCGATGATTTTCTGTGACTTTCGATGTGGATTAAACCAACAACAGTGTGCCGATCAACTCGATTCGACTTTTACTAATGAAGCACTATCTCGAGCCACCATGTTTCGCTGGTTTTCCGGATACAGTCGTGGTCAATATATATGCATGAACAGTTGGCCGTCAAAAAGATTTATTCGCGTTGGATACCGCATAATTTGACAATCGCCGATTGGTTAAAAGAAAAGACGTCTATAGATCGTGACAGGCGACGAATCATGGATCTATGCATATGAATCCGAAACTAACCAACAAGCGACTGGGTCTTTCAAGACGACCCAAATCCAACAAATCGTGCTTCGTGCACGAAGCACTTCGAAGCAAATGCTCGACTATTTTTTCGGAATAATTGGATATGTCGACACCGTGCCATTACAGCAACGTAGAACGGTCAATTCTTAATGGTACACCACCATATGTCTGCCAGAAGTGTTCGGAAAAATAAGGGAAACCAATCGCAGAAGACGAATCATTCTGATTTTGATTTCTTCTTACTCCTACATATCAAAAATAAAATGCGACGTCAACGTTTTTCGATGCCTGAAGAAGCGGTTGATGCATTCAAATCACATGCATTCGAGGTACCTTAATCAGAGTGGAAAAAGTGTATTGATCTTCATGGAGAATATTTTGAAAAACAATAAGGCCATCTTCGATTATAAATATTTATTTTTACTTGTCTATCTCAAAACTTAAGTAGCAACCTTCGTAAAAGGTCTAGCGAGCACAGAAAATTCTCGCTGGAACCTTCTTGACTCTTCAGACTTTTGAAAGACTTCTTAAGGAACACATTCGTGGTAGGCGTTTTATATGGTGCATGTTGAATAACTGGAATACTGCCCGTATTATATTATATATTTATTCCTTAACCTAATCCTAAGTGTTCTTTAACTCATCGTGTTTAGCGTTATCTAATTTCATTCCACTGTCCTATAAAATTAAATTCTCACTTTAGTCATTCAACTCTTAACCTGATCTATGATTTCTGATGTGATATAATTTATAATATTTTTTGATGTTTTCTCAATTCTTCCCCCTTTTTCAGTATTGCGTACCATTCTAAGCTGAGATATAATATATACTCATATACATAAGTACACTTCAGCATCAGTTATTTTTTCTATATTAAAATTTAAAAAAGAGGTTTAAAAAAATTCACATAGCTATGTTTTAAATTTTTTTTCTTTTTTTCCTGCAGTAAGCATTACCATTATCTAATTGGATCCAATATGACCTAGGTGTGTTATGCTTTTTCCATACTTTTGCTTTTATCCGGCTTGTACCATTTCGGTACCATATATCGGTACCATATATTTTATTACCTTCTTCAAAGATGTAACCTAGTTTTGATGTTGTGTCACATGTCTTTGACGCTAACTGATTTTTAACCGACTTCCCAAAAACAAAGAGGATATGAGTTCGACGTGCATATTTTTCTGTTGTCGGACCGGGCATAACTTCGTAACGCGTTGACCGATTTTGATGATTTCCTGCTTTCTGATAAAGCAATATTTAACCAGTATTGGTATTTTATGAAATTGATGGACTAAAAATCCTCTTCATAAAATTCGTACTTAGTTTTCAAACTGAGTACTTATAGGAGTTGATGTTCAGACCTTCCGTCATGGATGTCCGTGGTGGAAAGTGTGAGTACCACGCTGAAGATGACCAGCTCACACTTTCGAGTCGAAACATCCATCAGAAATTTTTAGCGTTCAAAAATTTTTGAGCGATCACCATCCCAAAAACTTTTCCTACTCCTATATGTGGAAGTAAAACAAGTGTTTTTACTTTTTTTCAAAAAGATTCTTTTTTTGTTGGGTAGAGTATGTTAATCGATTGGTACTGTGGGGACACATAGTAGTTCGGATTATGGTTTCAAGAATTTTTTGAAACATTTATAATGTTTGTTTTCATTTTAGGTTTCGTTCGTTCCAAATACGTTTAAATATGTTTAAAAAACTAATCAGTTGAATTCAGGTCTTCAACCGCAATAGATGTAATTTAAAATTAAAATAAATATCTCTCGATTAGTAACGGAATTCTTTTTGATTATTGCAATATTTCTTGGCAACCATTTGGTTGCCAATTCAATAAAAAGTCCTTGCAACAAAGGCGAGTTTTTTAAAGTCCTCCGGAGCTATACGCTCTTGAGGCAATTTCAGTTCGTAGGACTGTGGACGAAGTCTTGTGACCCAACCGAGACGAAAAATATTTAAGGAAAATATTAGAAGGAAGTTCATCAATTCAGTCGAGCGTTGATTGGACGTGGAGCTTAGCAATTACGGAAGACCACGAATCTCTACTCATTAGTAGATGGTGACGTTCAACATCAACAATAGAACAGTCATCATTACTAAAGTACCATGACAAAAAATTGTGGGGTGGGGTGGCGGTGGGGATGGCGGTGAAACCTAACTTTGTAACGCGTGGACCTATTTGGATGGTTCTTTTTTTTGTTGTACAGAGTATGATCTCCCATTGCTAATAGAAAAAACAAATTTGGTCTAGGGTGGCAGAAGGGATACGGGTGGTCTAACTTCGTAACATGTGGACCGGTTTGGATAATTCTTTTTCTGTTGGGTCGAGTATGTTTCCTGGTTAATACCACGAGGAAAAAAAATAGCTGATGGGGTGCGGGTGGAACCTAACTCTGTAACGCGTGGACAAATTTGAATGGTTCTTTTACTATTGTAGAGCGTGTGATCCACCATTGCTAATAGGAGAATAATTTGGTCCTAAGGTGCGAGTAAAGAAGGGAGAGCGGTAGTCTCACTTCGTAACGCGTGGGCCGATTTGGATGAGTCTTCTTTTGATGTGTAGAACATGTCGGCTCACTGAAACGACGACAACAATTTATAAGTTCGGCGGTGTGCGGAGGAAGCGTATACACATTTTGTTAATTAACACACCTATTTGGAAGATTCCTTTTTGTTGTGTATTATATGATCCCCCATTGCTACTCTATGGAAAAATGTTGTTCTAGGGTTGTGGTTAGGGGAGGGGAAACCTAACTTTGTAACGCCTGGACTGATTTAGATTACTCTGAATACATAGATTATCTATTTGTATTCTGACAAAATTGTGACTTATGGTCAGAGTTGGAAGATGGACGGCGCTTAGCTTCATAAGGTACACACTGATTTAGATTCGGTTATGCAGAATACGTTTCCTGATTGATAAATGATAACAATTTTGTACCTAGAGTAATTACGATGATTCTCTGACTACGATTATTTTCTCTTGCTGTATAGAAAACAGTGGCGCACTAGGGTCATGTTAAGAATTTTCTAAGGTAATGGTCCTAAAGGGAAACTGTGACTAATTTCGTAATATGTTGCCGGATTTGGATAATTTTGTTAGTGCACTACCTCTTTAACTTTTGAAATTGCTTTGTTCGTACGACTAGTATTCTTCGAGTCGTATATATGAAGGCACTAAAAAGTAAAAAATTAAATAAATTTAAACAAAAACTTTTAACCGACTTCACAAAAAGCGCTAAAAAGCATAAAATAATTTTTAATTTTATATCTATTATGACATTTTGAAGTCGGTGAGCTTCTAGCTCTGATGAGCTATGATGGTTCCAAAGCTCAGGGGTTGTCCTATGATGATAAAGCACAGCCTTGGCAGGAAAGGAATTAAGGATGAGGGAAATTATGGAGGTGTCGATGTACGCCCCGTTTGAAAGATTCGGGATCATATGACGAGGGAAAAACAGAAGATGGTAAACTGTTCCAAATTCGTGTTGTTCTGCTTAGAAAAAATTACCGAAATTTGACGGTACGTCCAAATTTGACCTGGAGAGTAAAGGGGTGGGAGCGACTTGTAGCTCTTGTATGGCGCGTTGTCAGGTGTCTACAAGGAATCAGCCTAACAATTTCGTTAGAACAATGGCCATGGAAATAGCGATAGAAGAGTGAGAGAAAAAACCGACATTCCGTCGATGCTCCAGATAGTCAAGGCCCTCAGAGATTGAGGAATCGCCAATAAGTTAAATAGCCTTACGCTGGACTTTGTATAACGCGGACAATGCGGTGTGTCCGGCCCCTGCCAAAATATGAGAATTATATTCAAGTCTAGGCCTAATGTAAGACTTGTCGTTCAGCGCATTGTAATCTACTTTTACTTTTCTATGCTATGTACTTTTAAAAAGAATATATTCTTATTTTGTACAAATTTCACGTTAAATAAATTGAATTGAATTGAATTGAACTAAAACAGAAATTAACAACACATATGCATAGAATTAGAAATAGAAGAGGATTAATCGATGGATTAGGTACGGCAATAAAATTTATCACGGGTAATATGGATGCAGAGGATGCCCGCCGCCTTCACGAAGAAATAAATAATTTGATTTGATTGATTAGCTATTATCAATCTTTAATAAAATCCGATTTAAAAAGCGAGCATAAATAACGCAATGATAAAACGATTTGAAAACATAACTGAACACATCAATAACCAACAAACAATTATTGAAGAATATTTGAACCACTATCATGAGCAAACCAAAAATAAAATCAGAGCCGAAGAAGATTCCTTAAAACATATGCAATACCTAAATGTAATAAATTATAATATTGACCTATTAAATTCTCAATTTGACTGGTCTAGCAGAAACATTGGTCCTTGCCCGCCTAAACATTATAATCAAACAAATCCTAAACCCAGATGAAATATCAGAAATCTTTCAAATTTTTGAAAAACAATCAATTAAAATAAAATCAGACCAACATATATACGAACTTTTAAGTCTACAAGCATACTAGAATAACACTAAAATGATTTTCAACATCCGAATCCCAATACTTTCCGAAGAAAACTATTCCCTCTTACACATAATCCCATTACCAATTAACAACACAAAGAAAATATCCACGAAACCCTATATTATACACAACCCCCAAAATATTCAATACTTCGACGAAAGGTGCCCGAAGATAGAAGGAACATACCTATGACAGGAATCAACCCAATAAGAAAAAACCAACGATTCAGAATGCATCGGAAGACTTCTTCAGAACGAGCCAGCAAAGTGTAACCTTATCGATACTACAATTACAACAGAAATCCTAGAACAAAAACCCAACTTTATCCTTCACATCGACACTTCAGAGACGGAAATAAATTCATCTTGCGACTTCAATCACCAAGGACTAAAAGGAACCGTTTTGATATACTTCAACAATTGCGACGTAAAAATCAATGGCATCACATATTCAGCAAAGACCAGCATACATTGGGATGAGATTCACATTCTCTCCGCAATCTTCAGTAATATTACCACTTCACCCGTAACTGAACATCTAAGCCTACAGAAATTAAAGTCTTACCACATCGAGAATAAGGAAGCCATCGATCTCTTAGTTACAAAATCTGGAAAACAGAACTCCTAAACTTGAGTACGCCTACGATTATCTTCGGGATCCTCGCAGCAGCTACAGTATATTTAATTTAAAAGAACTACAAACTTCAAACCATACAACAAGTCGGAATCAACGCAGCATCCACGAACCTTACAGATATCCCTACAGAAGGAACCCATAGGGCCATTTTTCCTCACACGTCACAACGAACAACACCTACCCATCAGCATGTAATATCAGTCACGTGGCATAGCCTCACCTCAAGCTTAATTAGAGCTTCAGGTTATTCACCTGTAAAATAACTATCTGGCATTTTCACATAAATTTCTTGACATAGCGTCAGCAAAAGATGCACAGTAGATCTTCTTTGTAAACTTAATTATGTTAGCAAGTACAGGTAATTGGCGACCTCTGTAAAGTTCGGTTAATAAAGTCATAGCAATTTAATAATTCTTTTATTTAAAGTTAAATTTATTATTTTTTTTATTCAACTACTTGACGAATTTCGTATTTCGCGCGGCCTAAGTTCGCCGTAGGTGTTTTTACAGCTATCTCTTAAACAAAAAAAACTTTTAAGGCATTTTTCTTACATCTATTCTTTTTCATTTTCCTTACATCTATTTACCAAAATATTTAAAAAAAAAAAGTCAGCAATTTTATTTTTTAGGGGTAAAAGCAACTCATTTCAGATGCAGAAACGGTTGACTGAGAGCATATCTACTTATTTGGCAGTGCAGATGATCAGATTGAGTATTTTGATAATCGGGTGGAATATCTTTTTGATACACATGTTCCAGTAAGGACTAAGTTTAGCCCCGTTTCCGATGTACCCTGGCTTACTGCCGATATACTGTCTTTAATTCACCAACGCAACAAAGCATACAAATATTGGAAACGTTTTAAAATCCCTGAAATGTGCCACAGCTATCGTGTTTTGAGAAACACTATGAAAGTTCGGAAATCCAAGGCGTCGTTTTATAAATCTAAACTTGACATCAGGCTTCCAGCCAAACGGCTTTGGAATAATTTGACGAGTATCGGAATTGGTAAACGTAACAAATACACCATTGATGAGGATCCTGACGCACTTAATGAAACATTTATAAATTTTAACACACCTTTTAATTTCTTCGGTGATCCTTGCGAATCTATAACCGGCGGTAACTTTTCTTTTGTTAATGTTAATGAGGAACAGGTTGCCAACGCTATTTTCTCCATCAAATCTAAAGCTGCTGGACTTGACAACGTTCACCAAGATTTCATTAAAGTTATCCTGCCCATCGTTTTACGATGTATCACACATATTTTTAATACTATTATAACAACTTCCGCCTTTCCTTCTAAGTGTAAATTGGCTAAAGTTATTCCAGTTCGTAAAACCTCTCGGTCTACCACACCTGAATACAGACCAATATCTCTTCTACCATTTTTGTCAAAGGCCTTTGAGCGGATACTTTCCTTACAAATCAACGAACACCTAAAGGCTCACTCCATGTTGATTGACTTTCAACCTGGTTTCCACGCTCAGCATAGCTATATCACGGCCTTGCTTAAAATAACCGATGGCATTCGCTGTAGTATTTCCTCGGAACTGATCACTGTCCTTGCATTGCTTGACTTCTCAAAAGCATTTGATAAGGTTGACCATTATCTCTTAATAGACAAACTTTGTCGGAAGTTCGGCTTTACCAGATGTGCCAGTAGGCTTATATGGTCCTACTTAAGGGGCAGATCTCAATGTGTTGTGTGTGGTGATTCTGTGTCCGGGCTGCTTCCTGTTTCCAGTGGCGTGCCGCAGGGGTCGATACTTGGACCCTTGCTTTTTGTGTGTTTTATTAATGATCAACCTATGGTTGTTACAAATTGTAAGTATCATATTTATGCCGATGACGTTCAAATATACCTCTCCCGTCCTCTAGGGCTTGTTGATGACCTAGTAGATACATTATGTGAGGACCTTACAGCAATATTAGGTTGGGCTGAGAGAAACAAACTTTTACTAAATGCGTCGAAATCTAATGCTATTGTTATTTACAAGCGGAACTTTGATAGTTCTTGCTTTCCTCCCATAGTTATCGATAATATAGTCATCCCTTACATGAAAGTTGTTAAAGATCTGGGAATTCTGATCAATAGTGAGTTATCTTGAAATAGTCACATTGACAGTCTTCACCCACCCATTCTAACTTATGGAAGTGAGATTTTTAGCAAGACGGATTCCGTATCCTTTAGGAAGTTACAAGTCGCTTACAATTCCTCTTTACGGTATATATTTGGACTTCGGAGACATGATCACATTTCTCAGCATGCAACTTTCTAATATCAATTTTTCACTTATAGTGTTAAATAGATGTGGGCAATACATTACTTTTTAAGTATCTTTTTGATTTTTTTGTTTCAGACTTGCCAATCCAGACGGTTACTCGCCGCCATGGAGACATCAATTTTTCAAGACCATAACTTCGGCACCATCTAGAAATAGTACAAATTGTCGAAACTAAAAACAAATTTTTTGTTGTTTTTTTAAGAATAAAATAATTTAAAAAAAAAGTTTACAGTAATATTTATTAAGGGTTCTGAAAAATAAATTTTTAAAAATTTGCTTTTTTTTGCTTTCATTTGTGTACTAGTACCTTAAATAAATGAAATTTTATCGATTTAAAACAAGAAAAAGTAATAATGTAGCTACCACCGATATCCAGTTATCAAATTTCCGGACACCACCTTCAGAAGCTTGGCTTATTCAAGCGGAGGCACAAATCACGTCTAAAAAAATAATGATGGACGAAACAAAATATAGTTACCTAGTTCAAGTACTGTGATTATAAATGTACTCGACTTCCTACAAAATCCTCCGCATAGTAACAAATATGAAGGTTTGTAAGGAATTTTAATTAAAACATATTCGGAATCGGAAGAAAAAAAATTAGAATTACTTCTATCTAATACAGAAATTGGAGATATAAGACGTTCCAAATTCTATAGATCAATGGAGATATTAGCTGGCAATTCATCCAAGCTTAACACATCCCTAATAAAGAAACTGTGAACTAGAATATGATTGAACACACAAACATTTCCAATCGAAGGTTGCCAGATGCAGTTGAACGTGTCAGCCTCCGTTGACAGTAACTCTAGATGTAATCATCTCCTGAATTTGGCAACGAAATAGTTCTTAAGTTCACACGTGTGTACTTGTGGGTTAGAGGGCTCGAATGCAGTACACATGAATTGTTGATTTAGCAAGTAAGCAGATAAGCTGGCACATATCGCGAACAAAACTATTAATATCGCACAAGGTCGGACATGTAAAGAATCTGTAGAACAAGGTTCCTTCACCAACACAAACCGTGCAGGCACCTTGGCTTTCGTCGATCTACATGTGACAACTGGTTTGGTTGTACGAGGCTGTGATGAAGCAGTTTGAATGCCACATCAGAGTCTCTGTAATTGAACGGATAGCTACAGATCACTCTACAAGTTATGGTACCCATTACTCCGAAACCTACCCCAAGATGTGCGCGCCATCTATTAACACCTAACTGATCTGTAGGGTTTCCTCCTACAAAGAGATCGCGCAGCCGAAGTATAGTGAGTGTACTGAATGTCGTGTGCGGCGGTCAATTCGGTACGAAAGCGTTTATCACCTTAGTTCTAGGTTCCCTAGTAAAGAGACGACTGAAACTCTCGTGCTGCATCCACCAATTCGTTTGATTGTGTGGCGTGGGTTTGTATCACTGTGATCTCAGAAGCATCAATGATGTCTCTAAGAACTGTAAGTTGTTCATTCTGGTCAGAATTGCTGAGAATTCCCCATACCCAAGTTGGTCTTATTCTGCCCTAGGTAGTAATCGTGGAGATGAGATCCTGGGACCAGTCATGCGAATACGGTGGACAGACCGAGAGCAGATAGTAGTGCTGCCCTGCGCCGCTACCCCCATAGAACCCACCCATAGCTGGGAAATTAAGTTCTCTCTATTTGACAGAACCCCTGGTAGGCCCGTAATTGAAGCCAACGAAATGTTTTGACAATGACAATGTCTGTAAGACCCGAACCACCCTCTGCTACTGGTTGGCAGAGAGTGCTTTCAGCAAGCCATCGCCCCCCCCCCCCCCCAGAGACGTGAATGATCCACTTGGGCGGAACTCCAAACACATCGAGAACTTTCAATAGATACACGTGCGAGACGTTATCAGACGCCCTTTCTTGATTTAAAGAGATCACTGCCATATCCGAACCACTTTTTTCATGGTAGGCGAAAAGATGCTCTGCTACGGCGAATTGGTAGATACTGCGACCTGGATCGCAGTGGGACTGTGTCCTGTTACTGAGGCAATCACTGAGTGAGTTTGAGTTCCCACTGTTTTGCAAACTATCTTGTTATCTACATTACACACGGAAGCTGACCTCCACTTTCCCATCCTTTGAAGATCTCCCTTCTTAGGTATTAGACGCATAACGGATCCCCGCCAACTTGAGGGAAATTTGGTATGTCCAATAACTGCAGAATTAGAGACATCCAAAAGGTCAGGAATCAAAAGATTCTTAAAACGTACAAATAATTCTGGACTTAGACCATCATAACCAGCAGAAGTACAACGTCGAATAATTATCGAATAATATCTGCTCCGATTGAATCTCGTTTCAATAAATGAGCGAATCTGAAGCTTAAGAAATTTGCAGAATTTTCAAACAATTACGTTTTTTATACATTTATATGAAGATATCAAAGTGGAATATTGATTATTTCAATTTACATCTTATAGATTTACATCTAGTTCTTCCAGATCGAATGCACGCGAAATCACCTCCTCAAAACAGCCAAAGTTACAGATATGGGGAGTTTTAAATAGTAGACAGTGCCTAAGAGGATTTTCTTGTTACCGATAATAAACTATACGTAGTACGGATTACAAAGAATATTTGCCAAGTATTACATCTCAAACACCCTCATAGTAAGTTAACTAAGCAACTTTACCTTCAGTTCTTAGGAAGTATGAGTTTAATATTTAATGAGTTAATTTGAGGTTTTAATCTTTTAAGTCCTTCCATTGTACATCTAGACAGAAAAAATATTTCAAAAGAAATTTGTCACATGTCATTCTCTGATTTTAGGAAACGCACCTTTCATTTAGTCAACGAAATGTATTGACTGAAAAATTGTAAAAAAAATAAAAAAAAAAACTGCAAAAAAAGCTTACTGCTATATGTACCTACCTACAGAAAAAGATTACGCCCACAAAACAAGCTCTTAAAAAATCCTCTCTTAAACAGAAGTCTTCTCTAAATTGAATTCCAGGAAAAATTTCCGTTTGATATTTCTACATCAGACTTCGTTGACTTTCTGGAAAAGAAATAATTGCTGCAAAATATTTCAGCTCCTTCATTACGGCTAATTTGCTGAACAGGTAGAAAACTCAAATAATTCGAGTTAATTGGGAATTATGCAGTGCAAACCTGCGTTCTATTAATAGATAAGACTCTCTGCAATAATGCAAAATTCCTTTATTAGATTTACTTTCCTTACACACATACATTCCTTGCACCTTATTCTGAGAAATACTCGTTAATAATTTATGTAAAAAATATCATTATTATTCCTTTGTATGACATTTCTTTACTCGACAGCAATAACTCAACTATGTATGTAGTATTCCTTTGAATTTATTCTACAAATTCTTTTTAGTTTCTTAACATTGACGCACCTAATTTCAAACCTACAATTGACTAAGGGTTTTAGTCCTTTTGTATTAAAACCTTTTATTTAACTTCACTTATATGGCCTGGAATTTTGTAATTAATATTTCACCCACTTCAACTGAAGCTATCGGACTGAAATTATTGAACCCCTATGATATGGGTATCAAATGAAAGGGCTTGATGAGCGAAACACAATAACTAAAGTGACGTCATTCTAAATTCAATATGGCGGACGCAAGAAAATGGCGATTGATAATTTCCATAGTAACCCCTATGATATGGGTATCAAATGAAAGGGCTTGATGAGCGAAACACAATAACTAAAGTGACGTCATTCTAAATTCAATATGGCGGACGCAAGAAAATGGCGATTGATAATTTCCATAGTAACCCCTATGATATGGGTATCAAATGAAAGGGCTTGATGAGCGAAACACAATAACTAAAGTGACGTCATTCTAAATTCAATATGGCGGACGCAAGAAAATGGCGATTGATAATTTCCATAGTAACCCCTATGATAAGGGTATCAAATGAAAGGGCTTGATGAGCGGAACACAATAACTAAAGTGACGTCATTCTAAATTCAATATGGTGGACGCAAGAAAATGGCGATTGATAATTTCCATAGTAACCCCTATGATATGGGTATCAAATGAAAGGGCTTGATGAGCGGAACACAATAACTAAAGTGACGTCATTCTAAATTCAATATGGCGGACGTCAGAAAATGGCGATTGATAATTTCCATAGTAACCCCTATTATATGGGTATCAAATGAAAGGGCTTGATGAGCGAAACACAATAACTAAAGTGACGTCATTCTAAATTCAATATGGCGGACGTCAGAAAATGGCGATTGATAATTTCCATAGTAACCCCTATGATATGGGTATCAAATGAAAGGGCTTGATGAGCGAAACACAATAACTAAAGTGACGTCATTCTAAATTCAATATGGTGGACGCAAGAAAATGGCGATTGATAATTTCCATAGTAACCCCTATGATATGGGTATCAAATGAAAGGGCTTGATGAGCGAAACACAATAACTAAAGTGACGTCTAACCCCTATGATATGGGTATCAAATGAAAGGGCTTGATGAGCGGAACACAATAACTAAAGTGACGTCATTCTAAATTCAATATGGCGGACGTCAGAAAATGGCGATTGATAATTTCCATAGTAACCCCTATGATATGGGTATCAAATGAAAGGGCTTGATGAGCGGAACACAATAACTAAAGTGACGTCATTCTAAATTCAATATGGCGGACGTCAGAAAATGGCGATTGATAATTTCCATAGTAACCCCTATGATATGGGTATCAAATGAAAGGGCTTGATGAGCGGAACACAATAACTAAAGTGACGTCATTCTAAATTAAATATGGCGGACGTCAGAAAATGGCGATTGATAATTTCCATAGTAACCCCTATGATATGGGTATCAAATGAAAGGGCTTGATGAGCGGAACACAATAACTAAAGTGACGTCATTCTAAATTCAATATGGCGGACGTCAGAAAATGGCGATTGATAATTTCCATAGTAACCCCTATGATATGGGTATCAAATGAAAGGGCTTGATGAGCGGAACACAATAACTAAAGTGACGTCATTCTAAATTCAATATGGCGGACGTCAGCAAATGGCGATTGATAATTTCCATAGTAACCCCTATGATATGGGTATCAAATGAAAGGGCTTGATGAGCGGAACACAATAACTAAAGTGACGTCATTCTAAATTCAATATGGCGGACGTCAGAAAATGGCGATTGATAATTTCCATAGTAACCCCTATGATATTGGTATCAAATGAAAGGGCTTGATGAGCGAAACACAATAACTAAAGTGACGTCATTCTAAATTCAATATGGTGGACGCAAGAAAATGGCGATTGATAATTTCCATAGTAACCCCTATGATATGGGTATCAAATGAAAGGGCTTGATGAGCGAAACACAATAACTAAAGTGACGTCATTCTAAATTCAATATGGCGGACGCAAGAAAATGGCGATTGATAATTTCCATAGTAACCCCTATGATATGGGTATCAAATGAAAGGGCTTGATGAGCGGAACAGAATAACTAAAGTGACGTCATTCTAAATTCAATATGGCGGACGTCAGAAAATGGCGATTGATAATTTCCATAGTAACCCCTATGATATGGGTATCAAATGAAAGGGCTTGATGAGCGGAACAGAATAACTAAAGTGACGTCATTCTAAATTCAATATGGCGGACGTCAGAAAATGGCGATTGATAATCTCCATAGTAACCCCTATGATATGGGTATCAAATGAAAGGGCTTGATGAGCGGAACACAATAACTAAAGTGACGTCATTCTAAATTCAATATGGCGGACGTCAGAAAATGGCGATTGATAATTTCCATAGTAACCCCTATTATATGGGTATCAAATGAAAGGGCTTGATGAGCGAAACACAATAACTAAAGTGACGTCATTCTAAATTCAATATGGCGGACGTCAGAAAATGGCGATTGATAATTTCCATAGTAACCCCTATTATATGGGTATCAAATGAAAGGGCTTGATGAGCGAAACACAATAACTAAAGTGACGTCATTCTAAATTCAATATGGCGGACGTCAGAAAATGGCGATTGATAATTTCCATAGTAACCCCTATGATATGGGTATCAAATGAAAGGGCTTGATGAGCGAAACACAATAACTAAAGTGACGTCATTCTAAATTCAATATGGCGGACGCAAGAAAATGGCGATTGATAATTTCCATAGTAACCCCTATGATATGGGTATCAAATGAAAGGGCTTGATGAGCGAAACACACTAACTAAAGTGACGTCATTCTAAATTCAATATGGTGGACGCAAGAAAATGGCGATTGATAATTTCCATAGTAACCCCTATGATATGGGTATCAAATGAAAGGGCTTGATGAGCGAAACACAATAACTAAAGTGACGTCATTCTAAATTCAATATGGCGGACGCAAGAAAATGGCGATTGATAATTTCCATAGTAACCCCTATGATATGGGTATCAAATGAAAGGGCTTGATGAGCGAAACACAATAACTAAAGTGACATCATTCTAAATCCAATATGGCCGACGTCAGAAAATGGCGATTTATAAGTTCCATAGCAATACCTATGATATGGGTATCAAATGAAAGGGATTGATGAGCGAAACACAATAAGTAAAGCGAATTCATTCTAAATTCAATATGGCGGACGTCAGAAAATGGCGATTGATAATTTCCATAGTAACCCCTATTATATGGGTATCAAATGAATGGGCTTGATGAGCGAAACACAATAACTAAAGTGACGTCATTCTAAATTCAATATGGCGGACGTCAGCAAATGGCGATTGATAATTTCCATAGTAACCCCTATGATATGGGTATCAAATGAAAGGGCTTGATGAGCGAAACACAATAACTAAAGTGACGTCATTCTAAATTCAATATGGCGGACGTCAGAAAATGGCAATTGATAATTTCCATAGTAACCCCTATTATATGGGTATCAAATGAAAGGGCTTGATGAGCGAAACACAATAACTAAAGTGACATCATTCTAAATCCAATATGGCCGACGTCACAAAATGGCGATTTATAAGTTCCATAGCAATACCTATGATATGGGTATCAAATGAAAGGGCTTGATGAGCGAAACACAATAAGTAAAGTGGATTCATTCTAAATTCAATATGGCGGACGTCAGAAAATGGCGATTGATAATTTCCATAGTAACCCCTATGATATGGGTATCAAATGAAAGGGCTTGATGAGCGAAACACAATAACTAAAGTGACGTCATTCTAAATTCAATATGGCGGACGTCAGAAAATGGCGATTGATAATTTCCATAGTAACCCCTATGATATGGGTATCACATGAAAGGGCTTGATGAGCGAAACACAATAAGTAATGTGGCGTCATTCTAAATCAAATATGGCGGACGTTACAAAATGGCGATTTATAATTTCCACAGTAATAACTATGATATGGGTATCAAATGAAAGGGTTTGATGAGCGAAACACAATAAGTAAAGTGGATTCATTCTAAATTCAATATGGCGGACGTCAGAAAATGGCGATTGATAATTTCCGTAGTAACCCCTATGATATGGGTATCAAATGAAAGGGCTTGATGAGCGAAACACAATAACTCAAGTGACGTCATTCTAAATTCAATATGGCGGACGTCAGAAAATGTCGATTGATAATTTCCATAGTAACCCCTACGATATGGGTATCAAATGAAAGGGCTTGATGAGGGTAACACAATAACTAAAGTGGCGTCATTCTAAATTCAATATGGCGGACGTCAGAAAATGGCGATTGATAATTTCCATAGTAACCCCTACGATATGGGTATCAAATGAAAGGGCTTGATGAGCGAAACACAATAAGTAAAATGACGTCATTCTAAATCAAATATGGCGGACGTTACAAAATGGCGATTTATAATTTCCACAGTAATACCTATGATATGGGTATTAAATGAAAGGCCTTGATGAGCGAAACACAATAAGTAAAGTGACGTCATTCTAAATCAAATATGGCGGACGTTACAAAATGGCGATTTATAATTTCCACAGTAATACCTATGATATGGGTATCAAATGAAAGGGCTTGATGAGGGTAACACAATAGGTAAAGTGGATTCATTCTAAATTCAATATGGCGGACTTCAGAAAAAGGCGATTGATAATTTCCATAGTAACCCCTATGATATGGGTATCAAATGAAAGGGCTTGCTGAGCGAAACACAATAACTAAAGTGATGTCATTCTAAATTCAATATGGCGGACGTCAGAAAATGGCGATTGATAAATTCCATAGTAACCCCTATGATATGGGTATCAAATGAAAGGGCTTGATGAGCGAAACACAATAAGTATAGTGACGTCATTCTATATCAAATATGGCGGACGTTACAAAATGTCCATTTATAATTTCCACAGTAATACCTATGATATGGGTATCAAATGAAAGGGCTTGATGAGCGCAACACAATAAGTAAAGTGACTTCATTCTAAGTCCAATATGTTGGACGTCACAAAATGGCGAAAACTCTGTCTACGTCATTGAAAAAACTTAGGAATAGAACTGGACCTAAATGACTGCCTTGTGGAACACCAGACAATGTTTTGAAGATACGTGATTCTAGAGAATCAATCTTAACACATTGTGAATTGTCACAAGTGAAATCGCTTCCTTAATATGAAAATAGAGCTTTTCTCTAACTAGACCTTCGAAATAATAAGGGATAGGCAACAGTTTAGCAATAAGTTTATAATAATTAATCATATGACGCATATATAGAGGTTTAATGTAGGAAAATGTCCATTCATCTAAAAAGTAACGCTGGCTTAAAGATCAATTAAAAGCAATTGTTAATGCAGAAGATAACGAGCGACTTTCATCTTTTTAATAAAATATTAGGTATTAAATCACTACTGTAAAATGTATCACAATTCAAATCGTTTAAAGTCACTTCAACGTCAGATATATATAAAAGTACCGAACCAAAATCAACCAAAGGTTGTGGGTTGTCCACCTCATAACTCCGATATAAATTAGTGGAGCAAAATTTGATTCAAAAAGGTTAGCAAAAAGTTCGCAACTTTCTTGAAGATTATTGGAAACCACACCATTTAATTCAATTTGTTTAGGAAAACTAGACGAAGCACGTTTATAATCAATAAAGGACCAGAAAGCTTTACTATTTCGTTTATTCTCTGATGACCAAATATTCTGCTTGAAGAGATATTGTGCAATAATTGTAGCATACATAGACTTAAGATCCCATAATATATTTAATTCAGTATGCCAATCAATAGAACCAAGATAATTATTAAGGCGTTCATAATTCCCATTTCTAAAGTCATGAATTAAAGACTCAGTTACTACCAGATTTAAAAAAGCAAATAGTTAAATACCAAAGTGGATAACATACATCATTTACATTATGTTTTACATCAGCGCTTAAGAATACTAAATCCAAGAACCTACCAGAGTAATTACTAAATGAGTTAACTTGAGTCAAATTACAACATATCAAAGAGTCGCCAACTAAACTCTCACACGAAGATGAAACATTAGATGGCACCAAAAACTTTTCATTTTCCGACCACTTCCAACTAATATGATTAAGATTAAAATCACCAAAAGGTGGGCCAATTTAAACGGTCGAGTCATTTTTCTCGAAAATATCTATACAGGGTGTTGCAGATCTGACGTGCCAAAATGAGTGGTGTCATAGATCTCAACTAGACGAACAAAAAATTGTCTGGCAGGGGGTAGGGCAATCTCAAGCGTTTGGGAGTTACAGGGTGATTCATAAATTTCAGTTTTTGATGGTATGCCCATTACTCTTTTATTTTTATCTTTTGATCTACCCAACATAGCGACATAAAACAAACGCTAAAACACGACTATGCTAACAGCCTTTCCAAAATTGTCAACAATGTTGATCCAGCTCCTACCATTACAGGTACAGTCACTCCCAAAAGTGAAAAACATGGTTTGCAATTACCCAAAGTTCAGGATTTTTCAGAATTTTCTCCGAAATTCATGTAATTAGTACACCCCTTTTTTATTTTCATTAGATTGCCCATCTTATTACCTTTCTATAAAGGTGCAACATGTCCACGTAGAGGAAATATGTAGAAATTTATACCTAGAAATCCTATCGGAGAATATTATAAAAATCAACAAATTAACGAAATTAAACTCAAATTTATTTTAAAATGCTTTTTATTAAATTTAAAAATAATTACAATCAATCTAGCTAAGTAATGCATCCCAACAATCTCCTTCTAAGTCCCTGTTTAAGGCGTATTGCAGCCAGCCTCCAACTAAAGCCTCCCTATTGTTAATTGGTTACATGGGTTTCCTTGGTTAAAAAACGACTTATTTTTAAAATGTTTTTGCTTATATAATAAATGAAATATTTTATTTAAACATTTTATTGCCTTAAATATACCCAAATACAATACAAATATGAAATTTTTGTAGAAAAATATTAAAAACTCTGCCATTGCTACGTCATTTCCGGTGACCCCTCGGAAAAAAGGTGCTTGTGAGTTGACAGCAGAACTCATGACAGGATCAACTGAAGTAAAAAACAAATAGGTGTTTTAGTTAATACCTTAAACAAGAATTTGGACGAAGAAAAAATAAATAAAGTGAAAATTGTATTTTTGGCAGACCTTTTTACAAAAAATTAAAAATTTCGGTAAAATTTGCTCTAAATTTTTGTTTAATAGTTGCAATTAAAGCTGTTAAAAATATTTTTTTTTCAACTTACATAGAATCATCGATTTCTGGCACATAAAGTAAAGGCCCTGCTGCAGCTGCAATGTCCAGGACATTCTGTTGTTCTTGTCTGTATTTCTATGCATTTGCCCTTGGAAAGTGAAAGAAAGCGACAAGAAAGACAGACAAACAATAGATGAGCAGCTGTTCCAATATACCTGCGGCACGCTGAGCCCAACTGGCCTTGAGCGCGCAAATTCCCAAGGCTCTATCTCCGAAACTATTACTCCGATCGACTTGAAAATTTAGGCAAAATTCTAGAGATGTTGAATTTAATAAGAAAGCAAAAAAATTCGATTTTTTGAAGCCGTGAAACCCATATAACCCCTTAACTGCGCTTGAATAAACTTCATCCCTCATTGTTCCTCATAAGAAAAAGTCCAATGGGGTAAGGTCTGGAGATCTAGCAGGCCAAGGAATCGGTGCACCTCGTCCAATCCAGCGGTTAGGAAATTTTTGACTTAGTATTACCTTAACAATGTTAGCCATATGGAATGGCCCTACCAAATAGTTGCCGATGATACCAGCTCAAACATTGACACTGAATCTCAGCTGGAATGAGGTCATCTTTGCCCTGTGTGGGTTAGGGTTCGACCAGGTATGAAAGTTATGGAAGTTTGTGATATTATTCCTGGTGAATTGACATTCATCTGTCTACAGAATTCGATCCAGAAACGCTCTGTCGTCAATGTCGCGTTACAGAAGCCAAGTGCTAAATTTCAGTTTTCTCTCGGATACTCCTTCCAGTAGTCCTTGGGATAGGTGATAATGATATGGAGGTAATCCCCCTCCATGAATAACCCTCCAAACCTTAAATGACGACACTCCCAATCGCCTTGCGACTCGTTTGGTGCTCGTCTCAGGGTCCTGCCTCACGATGATGATTATTTGCTGCTCGACGTCGGTAGAAGTTCCCGAAGTTTCGGGTCGTGTCTTCATGTCGTGTGAATTTACACTTCCTGTTTATCTTAACCATTGGAAAGGCCGTGTAAATACCCCTCTTTGGGGTGCACGCCGACTAGGGAATCTGCTTTGCCGCTCTCTCTTTTCCGTCTACTACATCATAAATGTAAATAATATCCGCGTATTCCTCAAATATAAATTATACCATTTTTTAATAACTTTTGCTTTAAAACACCCGTACTTATTGACTTTTTTTTCAACTATGTGAGGTATTTTTGCTGGCTGATCCTTTTTTATAGCACAATTTTCATGAGGTACGAGTAACAGAACGCCAGGATACTTAGGTGTGAATTCTGACTAACACGAACTAATATCGGCAATAAAACAAAATTGCCCTAAAATTTTTATAACTTTTTTGCAGTAATAATTAAAATTAATTAATTGTTAACCTAAAACAAACATTTTCGACCCTTTATCTTAAAAATTTTGTTTATTATAGGAATTTCCTACCTAAAGTGCAATAAAATAATTAGGTACTCAGGGAGTTCTAAGGATGCGGTTTTTCTAATACTGTGTCTACCTTGCCATGTTGCACCTTTTTGCAAAGGTAATAAGATGGGGAAACCAATAAAAATAAATAAAGAAAATTTGGAAAAATCCTGAATTTTAGGTAATCGCAAACCATTTTTTTCACTTTTGGAAGTAACTATACATGCAATGGTAAGAGTTTGATCAGTAGTGTTGACACTTTTGGAAAGGCCATTAGGATAGTTGTTTTTTAGCGTTTGTTTGATGTGGCTGTGTTGGGTAGATCAAGAGATAAAAATAAAAGAGTAATGTGTATACCATGATAAACTGAAATTTATGAATCACCCTGAAACTCCCAAATGATTGAGACTGCCCTGGCATAAAATTTTTTTGTTTGTCTAGTTGAGATCTATCACCCCACTCATTTTGCACGTCAGATCCGGAACACCCTGTATATTATGTTTGAGAAAAATTTTTCGAGCAAAAGTGGTAGGGTTTGGAGTTTGGGTTGGCCTTGAAGTTAATTATAAAAGTCCAATGAAGATCACCTTTCATTTTTTAAATGGGAACCCATATTTTTTATTGCATAATATTTCGCATTCTATGAGAAAAAATATGGGAGTTTTGTACGAAACATTTTTATTAAATGTCAATTTTTTATGATTTTTACCAAAATTCACCGAAATTTCAAGACTTTCAATAATTTTTTACTCCAAAACTAAAGCTTTTAAAAAAAATATGCAAGAGACAAAATTGCAAAAACAAAGAATCGTTCAGAATTTTTTTTTACAATTTTTTGATGCACTTTTGCATGCACCTTTTTTGTCAGTAACAATAAAAAATCCAAAAATTATTATTTTCTGTTAAGTTTGTAATTAACATTTTAATTTACTTTTTATAATGTAATACTTTGTAAAAATAAAGAAGTTTTTTAAACATACATTGAAAAAAAGATGGTTTTGATTTTTGGAAGAGTTCTATTTATTTTCGGTCGAACGGAAACTATCGCATGTCTGCTGAAAATATTTTTACAGAAACAGAACCATGTACCTTTTCGTTTCATTGTAACTGCCCGACAGTTTAACCTCATCATTGGGAAAACAAGAAACAAAAAAAAACAAGTGAAACCAATAAAATTTAGAAAATTTACAAATTTTTGACGAAATGCGTCATGACGATTAAATGTTTCGTCAAATAACTCCAGCTCGAAATCAGAATTAATCCTTTTTGAAGTTCTGATAGCAGCGATTTACTCACGCAACAAGTTTTTTTTTTTTCTCCTGGTATCAACCAGGGAGCATACTCTACCCAAAAGAAAATGAAATATCCAAATCGGTCTGCGCGTTACGAAGTTAGACTACTCCTCCCCTTGCCAACCCCCCACCATGGGCCACATTATTCTTCTATTAGCAATGGGTGTTCACACTCTATACAACAGAAAAAGAACCATCGAAATCGGACCACGTGTTACAAAGTTAGGTTCAACCCCCCCCCCCCCCCCCCCCCCCCCCCCGGGAAACCGGTTAAAGAGTATAATCAAGCGTCCTGGAACTAAGTTGTACGAACAAAGTATTGAGTCTGAACCACTTCCAAAACTAGAACTGCCTACACAATTACAGACCAATAGTATTCTTAAGATACGGAATTAGATTAATTGGTTGACCGGCACAAACACTATGCCCTGATTCCCGGGTTTGAGGCTAGTGAAAATCAATAAACTCAACATGATTATTAAAGAGACGAGACATAGATGTAATAGGCTCGTGCTAATTTCTACGTTAAAGTGTAGGTTTTCATCACAATGTGAACAGGCTCATTGTCGTATGTATCATGGGAATAAATTGTCGGCCAGTTTTTGCACAGGTATACTTAGAAGGAATTTTTGTTTGGCAAATTTTCCCAAATGTAGCAAATTAACTGTCTCGTCTAAATTTTCCTTAGTCTTACAATAATCGGACATCATTTGGAAATTGTCTCTTTTTTCCTTTCTTGTATAATCAACAGTCACGTCACTGTAATCAATTAATAACTATGCATATGGTGGAACTCCGTTAACCAGGTTCAACTTTTCAAGGTACCGACTTGTCACGAACAAAAACTTATTAATTTATGATCACAATTGGCCAACTAATGCATAATATTATGTTATTATTTCTTCTTAAGATAAAATATAAATTTTTGTTTGTTTTTTAAATCCATTTACTTAAAATTTCAAATTAATACATCCTAGATTCCAAACAAAAAATTTCTTTACAACAAGTTCTTCACTTCTGTTATTTCAATTGGGAATTCTGTCAAGAAAATTTCTTGGTATTCCGATGCGTGCAAGATAACTCTTAGAATATTCATTAAAGTGCGGATTATAACTACAAATTTCATCCCAACAAATTTCACATAGCTTCGGAATTGTCGCCCATAGTTTATATAAATCATTAGTCCTAACAAGCCTATGTTGTATTTCTATGCCTCCAAATATGTATGTAGATGCAGCCGTTACCTGGTGTAGCTGCTGAGTGAAAGTAAATGGGATGTGGAAGAGTTGCTATTTATATTTATAACCACTGTAATGTTTAAAAATTTAATTTCCACATGTCGTCAAAATATTTGTCATTTTCACCATAACCCCCGGCGATGACCCCTTCGATACCTTCATCGGTTTCATATTACAAGTAAGAATGACACTTTCCTTCTAGGCTCGGGATACTCACCATTTCCTAAGTTTTGATCTGGTTTTGTTTTTACGTTCATCCAACAATTGTTTTCTAAGTCAAGAACAGGTAAGTTTATTAGATCGAACGCTATCTGTGCAGTTTCTTCCCCCAAAATTTATACAAATTTACTAGTGTAAACAATTTCGTGTCTATATCTTCCGCTTGGATCGTCTCTCTCTCCGGGCGACAAAGGTAAACAACAGTCTCCCAATGCTTTGTTAATAAATCTAAGCGTTGAACATTCGAACCCTGTAGTTCCTCCAATAGTATACAAATAATTATTGTGAAGAACAATCGCTGGGCCATACTGAGGTGTGGATAAATCTCCATCAACCTTAAGCCTAATAACTGACGGGCGTTTCGTCGAGAAAATATAGCACTGATTAAAGCCTCTCCAAAAGATATCCAGTTCCTCCGTAAGACTAAAAACAAACATTTAAACATTTTATTTATTTTTAATCCTTACAATTAATAAATCGTTCTTTGCAGCACTTGCATTAGATGCTAATTCTTCTGGCATGCCCTTTGCATGACAATTCAAGCACAGCCTCCACTTCATCGTAGCAGAACTTCCTAGGAAATCATAACCAAACCTTTTACTCAAACGAAATTACATTTACAACTGCTACATACAAGATGAATGAGAGATTTCTTCTCAGGGACATTACCAATTAAATGAAAAATGGAATTAAGTGACGGGAAAGTTTTGCAGATTTGTTCGAAGCTTGTCTACTATTTATATCTATACTATGGCACAGATTTAACCCATTCCTGCGTTTACAGAAGATATTCAACAAAGCTCCAGTCTTGTTCAGGCCATTCCAAATGCTATCGACATAAAATAATTCTTAATTTTATATCTATTACGACATTTTGAAGTCGGTCTAAGTCAAACAAACCAAACAACTACAACAAAAATATTTAATCGTCATTTCTTATGATCCCGTAAGCTGAAATGTTCAGGGAGTATTATGTATTATATTCAATTGTGGTTATGTAGTTGTTTAATTTGCACCGACTTCAAAATGTCGTAATAGATATAAAATTAAAAATTATTTAATGCTTTTTAGCGCTTTTTGTGAAGTCGGTTCAACTTTTTTTTTTAAAAACTATTTTATTTTTTACTTTTTAGTGTCTTCGACTCTATACAATGAAAAGAACCATCCAAATCGGTCCACGCGTTGAAAGTTAGTTATAACCCCCTACCCCACCCCCATTTCACTAAACTTTTTTCTCATGGTATCAATCAAGGAACATACTCTACTGAACAGAAAAGGAATCATCGAAATCGGTCCACGCATTACGAAGTTACTACCCCTCCCCCTCCCCCACCACCACCATAGGACCAAATTATTCTCCTATTAGCAATGGGGGATCACAATATACAACAGCAAAAGAACCATACAAATCGGTCCACGCGTTACAAAGTTAGTTTCCACCCCCTTCTCCCACCCCAGCCACACCAAAAATTTTTTTTCTCGTGGGTTCCACCAGGGAGTATACTCTACCCAAAAGAAAAAGAAATATCCAAATCGGTCCACGCGTTACGAAGTAAGACTACTCCTCCCCTCGCCCAACCCCCCCCCCCCCACAATGGGCCAAATAATTCTTCTATTAGCAATGGGTGTTCACACTCTATAAAACAGCAAAAGAACCATTCAAATCGGTCCACGTGTTACAAAGTTAGGTTCCACCCTCCCTCTCCCCCCACCCCAGCAACATTTGTTTTCTCGTAGTATCAACCAAGGATCATATTCTACCCAATAGAAAAAGAATTATCTAAATCGGTTCACGCGTTACGAAGTTAGACTACCCCTCCCCCCAACCCCACCATTCACCATAGGACCAAATTATTCTCCTCTTAGCAATAGGGGATCATACTCTATACAACAGAAAAGAACCATCGGAATCGGACTACGCGTTACAAAGTTAGGTTTCACCCCCGCCCCCCACCCCCTCCCAACAAAATTGTTTTCTCGTGGTATCAACCACGGAACATACTCTACCCAACAGAAAAAGAATTATCCAATTCGGTCCACGCGTTACAAAGTTATACTACCCCTTCCCCCCTCCTTCACCCTATTTCAAATTTTTTTCTCCTATTAGCAATGGGGGATCATACTCTGTACAACAAAAAAGAATCATCCAAATCGGACTACGCGTTACAAAGTTAGGTTTCACCCCCACCCCCCACCCCCACCCTACCAAAAATTTTTTTGACATGGTACCAATCGGTGAACATACTCTACCCAACAAAAAAAGAATCATCAAAATCGGTTGACGCGTTACGAAGTTATGCCCGGTCAGACATAAAAAAAAAAAAATTAATAAAAAAAAATAAGTAAAAAAAAAAATACGCGTCGAACTTAGAACCTCTTTGTTTTTGGGAAGTCGGTTAAAAAGAGGCCAGAGTCGCAAGCACCTGCTCAGGCAAGAGGAACAAAATGAAGTGACACTAGAAATATGGATTTTGCAAAGAAAAAAACAACCTAAGCAATCAAAAAACTATTGAGAGACGTTGTGTAGGGGGAGTCCGGGAGAGTTGAACTTCTTTTCACTTAAACATGCATAAAATTGTAACCATGACTTGAAACTTGACAGCTCAATAACGTATACAAAGCATTGGTAAATATACACCATTTTCTAATTTCAAAGTTCCCGTTAATTCACTAAGTTGAGCTATTAAATAATTTTTTTTAAATCGACTTTTGGTTCAAATCTCCGCAACCCATGGGAGAGTTGATCATTGTAGTAGGGAGACAATATCTATTTGTATAGGGAAAATAATGAAAACCACTATGCAAACGTCAAATATTTTATTTATAAAGATATCTTAAACGTCAACAACAACTATTTCTAATTCAAAAGAGGAACAGGAAGTATTCTTAAAGTAGTAAATATTGTCGTTTTATCAACGAAGCACTCTCTCAATAACATTATAATAATAAACAATATAACAAAAAAACAATAGACATTTTCAGTATGTTAAAGAAAATATATAAAAAAAAACAAATTTTACTCTAATTGAGCTTCTTAGTTAAAGAGATAAATTAATCAGTCTCTAATTGTTAAAGGCGCGTGAAAAATCATATTTTTTAAAGTTTTTATTCTTTAAGCTTCGCATTCATGACATATGAAATTGTTACTATCTTTTTTGGTCAACCCAACGCATATCTCGTGAACATATCTTTTGCAAGAAATACAGAATCTCATGTCTATAACTTGTTCTCTTTTGCATACAAAACAATACCAACGGTCATCTGAATCCGAACCTTCTTTCCAATCACCATCAGTAGAGGTATCAGCATATGGAATGACATATTCATCTTCAGATTCGGTTTCACAGATTTGAGTACGTTTTTTGATGTTAGTATTACATGTTTTCTTCCTTTATTTTTACTTTCTGTTTTACTTTGTAAATGTCTCTTCTTTGGTTTCTTCATTGATTTATTTTTGACTGCATCATCTTTGGTATAATCATTTTCACACTCTGTTTCGCTTCCACTATCTTACAACGATAAAGAGTGGGCTTTGAAAAAGTAATAGCTGACGTGCAAGAAATACAACACGAAAAAATAAAAAGAACTAGGGCATCTTACAAAAAGAAATGAAATCCCACCAGAAGCATTTCATGTAAAGTAGGTTGCAAAAACACAAGCTCATAACTCTTTCACTGTTAAAAGGTTATCAGATCTCATGTAGGGCCAAATCCCTTACTCTGCAAGGTCTAAATCTACAAGCTCGAAGTCTACACACCCTACATTAGGCAAAAAGTATGGCTTTGCTATTTCGCGGACCTCGCACAGACACTCTAATGGACTTATGGTAAGAAATTATGTCACTGGTCTTTAATGTTGTATCACGCAATAGTTTCATGAAACGGCGAAGCCATAGTTTTTGATCAAGATGTAGGACTTGTAGAGTAAGGCCTTGTAGAGTTAGGGGCTCTCAACTTAAATCAAAATCAAAATTATTGAAGGTACAACTTTTGTGCACCTAACCATCGATATAGGGTTCATTCTTAGCGTATTTTGTTTTTAAATTGTCCTTTTAAATTTAACTTGTGAAATTTTGATAAAAAAAAATGGCAGAACTCCACTCGTTTCCCTGCGACCACCTCTTTTTAAGGGGCTTTGCGGTCTTGCAAATATCTCAGGAACAACTGATCCGATTTTGATGAAATTCGGTACCTATTTTTTTTATATAGATACATCGCTTATCCTTGAACGAATAAATAAAAAAAAGGATTTTCTTTTTAACAAATGGCATTACTTTAACCAAAAAAGTGGAAAATTTACGTTACCATTTTCTACATTTTTGCTGATTAAAAATAAAGTTATCACTAAAATCAAAATCCGCTTCGTAGTCTAGCAAAGGCTACGGGATGAAAACGAGATCAAATTTTGCAATGCGCATGTCCCGAATTGCGGAAACCATAAAAACGTCAGATGCCGTATGAAGTCAAGGCCGACTCAAACCTGTGGTGACTTAGTGTGGTGAAAATGAATAACGGAAATTGCTAGAACTTAGTTGCTGAACTTTCAAGAATTAAGCTAAATAGTATAAATAGGGCTGAGTAGTAGCCTAGTGAGTCAGTTGTATTTTAACCCGTGAAGTAATAAGTGTAAAAGTAGTATAAATATGGGGTTTCTGCCTCAAATGTGCAATGTGCACCCTAAAATTGGTTAAATTGTGAGGGAAATCGAGGTCTGACGTCACATTTTTGCACATTTAACGTGGAGCAGAAACCCCATAAGAATTTTTGAAGGTGCAGAGATAAGAAAGCGTGATTCCGGAGGTCAAAGGTCAAGGTTGATGATTGTTTAGTAAGATAAGGCACCTGTCGGCCATCTTGGATTTTGGGTTTTCGGTCTTGGAGACTACAATTGGTCTTCTTCTTCTTTGGTTTGTTGATGGAAAGATAAGGATTGTCGGCCATCTTGGATTTTAGGGATTCGTAGACCTGGTAAGAGTTGTTCGCAGACCTGGTAAAGCTGTTCGTAGACCTGGTAAAGCTGTTCGTAGACCTGGTAAAGCTGTTCATGGACCTGGTAAAAGCTGTTCGTAGACCTGGTAAAGCTGTTCGTAGAACTGGTAAAGCTGTTCATAGACCTGTTCAGATCAGTACAACTCTTACCAGGTCTACGAACAGCTTTTACCAGCCCGAATCTCTAAAATCCAAAATGGCCGACAATACTTATCTTTCCATCAACAAACCAAAGAAGAAGAAGACCAATTGTAGTCTCCAAGACCGAAAACCCAAAATCCAAGATGGCCGACAGGTGCCTTATCTTACTAAACAATCATCAACCTTGACCTTTGACCTTCGGAATCACGCTTTCTTATCTCTGCACCTCCAAAAATTGTTATGGGGTTTCTGCCTCACGTTAAATGTGCAAAAATGTGACGTCAGACCTCGATTTCCCTCACAATTTAACCAATTTTAAGGTGCACATTGCACATTTGAGGCAGAAACCCCATATTTATACTACTTGTAAATAAGTGAAGTAAAACGGTATATTGTGAAAAAATATTGTCAAGAAAATTTTGCATCGAATTAATCAGTAAAGTGAATAAAAATTGTGAACATTTGTGACTGTAAATAAGTGCCTTAATTAATCCGTCGAGACCGAAGAGCCCATTTACGCTACAATTGGGGTCAGAAGTGAGATTAATTAAAAAGACTAAACAGTGAACTTAGAAAAAATAAAAGTGACTGTGAAATTAAAGTGAAATAGTGCAGCCAATCAGAGTATGGGGCTCAAACTGAAGGATTTACGTGTTCAAGACTTGAAGGCGGAGTTAAGTTAACGTTGCCCACCTACAATTGGAAATAAATGTGCACTGGGGGCGTTACTACAAGAAGCCATGGAAAAGGAAGAAAAGGATCCAGAGGCTTTTGTTTTCGAAGACGAACTGGAAGAAGAAAAAGCAAATACTCCAAGCATGACAGATATTCTCAATGTTCTGATGTGTGAGATAAAATCTTCCAAGGAAGCATCGATGACAGAACAGAAAACGTTATCAGCCGAATTAAAGTCAGCAATGGAAGAACAGAAGACTTAATCAGCCGAGTAGAAATCAACAATGGAAAGTTTCGAACATGAGTTAAAATCAGCAATGGAAGAATAGAAGTCATCGGTAGCGGAACTTAAAGCCTTGCTTGAAGAACTGAAGGCTGAAATAGAACTTTGCGTGTGAAAACAGGTTGAGGCTTTAAAATCAGCTGTTGATATGAAATTTGAAAACATAGAGAAAAGATTGGAAGAATTCGAAATTTCTGGACAAACAAATATTAAACAAGTTAAATGCGAAAAGGAACATTCAATGAACAAAAATTTCAAGGAAATCAGGACTGAACTAGAGAGTGTCCAGAAACGGCATTTATCGACTTTATCTACAGATGTGACGGAGAACAAAAGACTTTATCCTCCAACATTTAACGGCCAAACGCCCTGGCAAACATACAGACTCCAGTTTGAAACGGCAGCAGCAATAAACTT
Source organism: Leptarthrus brevirostris (assembly GCA_964036015.1). Taxonomy (NCBI): domain Eukaryota; kingdom Metazoa; phylum Arthropoda; class Insecta; order Diptera; family Asilidae; genus Leptarthrus; species Leptarthrus brevirostris. The sequence continues at coordinate 17,056,857 of OZ038376.1, read as the reverse complement.
TTAGAGTGACGAAGAAAACGCTAATGCCAAACAAACACGAATGCCAAGGTTTTGGCTTACGCTCTGACATGTGAAGCAGCAAAACAGGCCTGAAGAAGTATCGTCCGCCTTAGAGAAGTAACCGAAATAGAAGATACCTGCTGTCTTGTCAATACATCGGAAAGACGGAGTAGATTTAAATACTGGAACTGCAACAAAGAAGACCACCTCCAAAGAGATTGCAGAAAGAGACGAAGATCAAGCTCCCCACAGGATGACAAGAGGAAATCCAGCTCTGGCTGTGAAAATTGTAGAGAAAAAGAGCGAGCGGAACAAAGAAGCAATGGAGCTCTAAGCCCCATACCAACAGTACACTTACAACAGGGAAACGAGTAAAGACCAACTCTGCGGGGCAGGAGTTAGCTAGTAGAATTGACGCCCCCGGAATCATCATCAACAATAAGAAATTGGAGCGAAATGATAGCAGCTTAGTAATCAACGGGAGAGTTCAAAAACAAAAATGTACGATTACAGTAGACACAGGTGCTTCCAGGTCTATTCTTCGGTGCGATTATGCTAAAGATCACTGGCTTAGCAACAAAAATCGATACAGCTACAGGAGAATCTGTTGAAGTGTATGGGGAAATATTAATGACAATATCCCTCGGCGACAACCGATTCTCACACAGGTTTCTTGTCGCAAATGGATGAGTGCATACTTGGCCTCGATTTCATGAGAGCACACAACATTCAACTGGATATTGGAAGAGAGATTCCTATGGCTCTGGGATCAAATTATTATTCGAAGCTAAATATCGTGATATATAAAGACGTTGAGCTGCCTCATTGTGCAGAAACCTTAGTACGAGCAAAAGTTCTGGGTGATCCCGGGAGCTATCGATTCTATCTAGTAGAACCAGATCGAACAGAACAAATTAGAAATGTCGCCGTTGAAATATGTTTAGTAACTATCGATGAAAAGAAAGAAGTTTTGGTACGAGTCCTAAATTCCCGTGGAAAAGGCATAACATTAAGGAAAGGCAAAGTCTTAGGTCATGGCGAACCAGCCGAAGAGATTGTGTTAGCGGAATATTCAGACGTAGATCAAACTAGACAGCCAAAGAAGGATGTTACAAAGCTAACTAACATGACACTTCCGTCTAATAAGCTGAGCCAAGAGGAATATCGTAAAGCAAAGAATTTGCTTGATGAATTTCCCGATATTTTTGCAATACGGGACGAAGACTATGGAAAAACTGATATACTGCAACATAAAATTGACACCGGAGACGCCCGCCCTATCAAGCAACCAACAAGAAGATTACCACTTGCAAAGTGAGAAGAAGCAGACGAAATGGTTGAAACAATGCGTAAGCAAGGCCTAATAGAAGAGTCGAAAGATCCATGGATGTCACCAGTGGTGGTAGTAAAGAAGAAAGATGGCAGTACAAGATTCTGTGTCGACTACCGTCGTCTAGATGATGTCACGAAGAAAGATAGTTATCCACTACCCCGCATAGACGACACCCTAGACACCTTATCAGGATCCAAATGGTTTTCAACCTAGGACTTAAAAAGTGGATACTAGCAAGTCGAGATCGATCCAGATGACAGGAAAAAGACAGAATTCTCGGTGGGAGCTGGATTTTGGTAATTTAAAGTTATGCCCTTTGGACTTTTCAATCCTCCAGCAACATTCGAGCGGTTAATGAAATGTGTCCTGCGAGGTTTAACTTGGAAAACCTGCCTGGTTTATTTGGATGACATCATTGTATTTTTGCGAAGTTTCGAAGAACATCAAGGAAATCTACGAGAAGTGTTCCAGAAACTGAAGTCAGCCAAACTAAAACTAAGCAGACCAGGTCAAATACCTTGGGCATGTGGTATCAACAGAAGGAGTTAGCACCGATCCTGAGAAGATAACTTCAATGGAGAACTGGCCCCCTCCGAAAGATAAACACGAGCTACGGAGCTTTCTTGGACTAGCCACTTATTACAGACACTTTGTGAAGAATTTTGCTGGTACAGCAAAGGGGTTGCATAAGCTAACGGAGAAGGATAAGACATTCGTTTGGATAGGAAAAGCAGAAAACAACTTTACACAGCACTCCTATGATTTCGCAATCCTATGATTTCGAAATTATCCATAGGAAGGGTAGATCCCATGGAAATGCAGATGCACTTTCACGACGACCATGTAAGCTTGATTGTTAATACTGTTCCCGGCTGGAAGAGAAAAGCGACCATGTGATTGTGAAAAGAACAACTGTCGTACCCTTGACAGGATGGAGCAAGGATGAATTTCAAGCAGCTCCACGAGAAGGTATGAATATATCTCCAATTTTTACATGAAAGCAGAACGACGAAAGGCCCCAATGGAAAGATATTCTACTGGTTAGAAATGCGGGAGGATGTGGATTACTGGTGTCGAAAATATACTGTTTGTGCCCGTAGCAAAGGATCTCACATCAAAACAAGAGAAGCGATGCAGCAATACCACGTTGGAGCATCTTTTGAGAGAATCGCGATTGACGTTGCGGGACCATTCTCAGAATCAGATCGGGGCAACCGGTACATTTTAATGGTAATGGATTCTGTCAGTAAACGGCCAGAAGTATATGCGATTCCAAATCAAGAAGCAAAGGTAGTGGCAGAGGAGTTAGTAACAAACTGGATATGCAGATTTGGCGTCCCCAATGAGCTTCATTCCGACCAAGGACGAAACTTTATATCTCAAGTATTCCAGCAGATATGCGAGATTCTTGGAATAAGAAAGATGCGGACAACACCACTTTATCCACAATCTGACAGGATGGTCGAGCGATTGAATAGAACAGTGGTTGAGTATTTAAGAAAAGTAGTAGATGAGCATCAACGAGATTGGTATAGCTACATTCCGATATTTCTACTAGCTTATCGAACAGCCGTCCATTACTCAACAGGACAAACAACCTCTAAAATTGTGTTTGGAAGACAGATTCGACTGCCTGTTGATTTGAAGTTCGGAACACTTGAAAAAGATACTGAAAATACTGAGTAAGAGTACATAACCATACTTCGGAAGCGTCTCGCAGAAATCCATCAACTGGCAAGAAAGAACCCCAAAACATCCAGCGATAGAATGAAAACACGATGATGATGATGAAGTAATAAGTGTAAATAAGTGAAGTGACACGGTATATTGTGAAGAAATATTGTCAAGAAAATTCTGCATCGAATTAATCAGTAAAGTGAATAAAAGTTGTGAACATTTGAGACTGTAAACAAGCATCTTAATTAATCCGTTGAGCCCGATGAGCCCATTTACGCTACAATTGGTGTCAGAAGAGGGATTAATAGCGGGAGAGGTGCAAATCTTCCAAGAGACACCATACAGCCCATGCTCTCCGGTTCTGTGAGATTCTTACTCGTTTTTAGTGAGGGGATTAGCCGAGACAAGCCATATAGAAGCAGGTCCCCATCCGATCTCCCTTACCTTATGAGGGCAACTGAGTATCCAGTTACTCCGCTGTGGCCACTTAACCTTGGTTTCTGCTAGAATCCTAGCATAACTGCAGGAATTTATGTTGTTCCATCGTCGCCAATGTTTTCTCTTGGCTCATGTGTTAATCATATTCTTCACCTCTACTCTGCCCACGACACTGAAGGATTCGGGGTCATGAAGCTGTAGTCTAGAGCCAGGACAAGTAACATCCTCCGAATAAACTGCTGCCATCCCTTCGGAAGCCTGGTCTGCATCTTCTACTGGTGCATGTTCCGCGGAAACAGCCAACTCGTTAGAGTTCCCACGACCGCACCTGATATAGTGCTACTTATTATTTTGCCACTGGCACCTCCTTACAGAACTGTGGCTGAAATATAACAGCACTTTCAGTCGCCGCAAGCCAGTCTTTAAAGCGGCCGCAGAACCTTCGGAAGGTAGTTTTCCAAGAGCTGCTTCTGTTGAATTGTAGGTACCATGGATATAGCCCACCTGTTGGGGTCTACCATACCCTACACCTCCATTCCTACAGAAGTGGCTGAGGAGACGGCATTGGCGACCCAATTACTCCTGGGTCCTGCAGTGGGAACACTACAGACTTCCTTGTACCAAACTTCATCGAAATCGTGAAGTCTTGTATAAAAAGGGAGTGGGGGGGGGGGGGTATCTTTATTACAATTTCACGAAATGTAGTTAAAAAGATGTATTATTAAATTAAATAAAAATCGTATTAACTTATTATTTGCGCTAAAAAAAAGTCCTAAAAAAACGCTTCTTTTGAGACTTCATTACTAGGTATATCCCCTTAAAGGGGTGGAAGAAATGAAAGTAAAAAAGTTTATGAACTAATGGTAGTATGTATGTTAACATGAAAATTTTTTTTTAAATTTTAATCCCCCCCACCACCCATCACCTCTCCGACCCAACCACCCTCCTACCCTTCCACGAGCCTCTCCACCACAGGATATTCGCAAAATATTGACCATATATCGTTTAAAGTTTTCAATTTTCTGTAGTTCGAAAACTATTTCAAAATATGCATTCTAAAATTTCAAAACAATCGATGGTGAGGTGGTTAAACTCATCATTTGCCGAATTAATTTAAATAATAAAGTTTGAGCGGTCTGAAAATTTAATGGAAATTAAGCTATTTAAGCGGTTTTTCGTAATTGTTTCCATAATTCCTGAAAAAAAAAGTATTTCGCAAATGGAGTCCACACTACTCAAAAGTAGTGTCCACTTTGCTCAGTAGTAGAGTCCCCTCTATTTCCGAATATAGTCGACGCTACTTCCGAATAGAGTGGGCTCTATTTCCTCAAAAAGATTAAATTGTCCTGGGTTCCATGACACTCAGGTATTAAGGGAAACGAGCTCTTCGATAGGATGCGTGTACTAGAAAAATTTAGCCTCCACATTTCACATTACTCGCGAAACGAATAACTGGGAAAATCTTAGAGTACGTGGGCAGATATAATGGATAAAGCAATCTACTTTCCTAGCCAAACATTGGCAAAAAATCGATCCTTTAATCACGAAACTCAATACCAGCAAACGTATTGGTATCAAAATCTTGAAACATGTCCTAACTGACAAGAGGACTATACAACGGCAGACCATTAGCGGACCGTCTCACGTACGCTGACCGCTCATGACAGTACTAAGCACGGTAAGATTTATTAAAGAAATTTAAAGGCATAAAATATTTATAAAGAAATAGTTTTATTAAAGTGGATTCTCTAAATCGCAGTGAAGTAGAAACCACTCATCAGTAAAGTAGGCTCTAAGACTCTACTTTTGACTAGAGTGCGCTCTATTCCAGGGTGGAGTGGACTCTGCTGCCCAGTAGATTCGACCGTACTCCCGAGTATAGTGGACGCTGCTCCTAAGTACTGTAGACTCTTCCTCCGAGTAGAATGGACTTTACTCCCTGAGCTGATGAACATTATCTCTAATACTGGACCTAGAGTAGACCCTATTCCTGAGTAGAGTGAACCCTACTCCCGAATTGAATGGATCCTCTTCCCGAGCAGAGTGTATTCTCTGCAACACAAAAAGTCAGCAGATCGTTGACTCTTTTTAAAGTGGTAAGAACTTTTCTGTCAAAATGCTTTCATGTAAAATATGAACATTAAAATCTCCAGCTATAATTACATTATCATGGCGGTGTATGACTTGGAATATAAAATTTTCAAATTCAGGTTGAAAATAGGTTGAAAATATTTCGCGTTGACAGTAGGAAGCAACAAGAACACACCTATCAAAAGCAGACCTGACTTTAACACATATACATATATATTTATATATATTATATGTAAAACCAATAACAACTGAGCTTACCCAATCTCTGACATATGTACCTATATCCCAACTTTTCCCCCAACTCGACCACACCTACTATTCCGATAAAGCAGGATTAATCGTTCTTTAATCGATTCCGATAGCGAAGAAAAGTTTGAAATGTTGTACTTAAACTTATTATATTTAAATACAAGAGTTTTTATGAAAAGTTTATTTAGTTTCTTTAAAAAATGGTCCCAAAGTTGTGTTTTTTCTGCGCTTGTAAGTACATAGGTAATTCCCCTTAATATACATGAGATGAGAGTTATGCAATTATATCTTCGGGACTTACCGTGAGAACTTTTCGCAAGCATTCAACAAATACGCTGAATATGCTGAATTACTTCTCAAGACTAATCAAAGGCTTTAATGAAACCCCCTTATTTAAAGCTTCATCACAAATTTCCAGTAAAGAATGCTTTAGAATACAGAAGAAAGCTTAAAATTACTCACCTGTGCTTTTAAAAGTATAGTCAAGTTTCTGTTTGCATTTTAAAGGATTCTGTAGAGTTTCGTTAAACCTATCAATACCTTCCTGACTACAAGTTGATGAAATATTTGAAAGTTTTGGGCAGGAATCCTTGAATCAATTGAGGACGTGCTTCACACACCTAAGCTCAGGGGTTATTTTACACAAAAACTGATAACAACAAAGGACTTCTGTACACAGCTTGTCGCTTTCCAGAGAGAAGTTATTAAAACTGTAACTACTTATTTGCACGTGCAGTATTGAACGGAAGGAAGGCATGAATCAAGGAAGGTATCAACTCATTCTTTGCCGTAATTAAAAGTACAAGCCTTTTTAAACCTACCAACTTAAGACAGCAACACATAGCACGTCCTCAAAACTATTCCCCGCTGCTTAAATCATTAAGCTATTCTACAAGGCAAAAACTTTCCGCGTGTAGAAGACATTTTATCCTATGGCATGACCATATGACGACGACGCCTTCATTTGAACATATTTCTTGAGTGAAATAAATGAATGAATCATTTTCAAGGTTAGGAATAATGTACAACAACATTTTAAAACGTTAGGTATAGCGGCCAAAGGATCTTTAGGGGGGGGGGGGGGGTTAAGGGTTACAGCGTAAAAAAAACACTTCTTTTGTGAATTTGTTTTTGAAGGAATGGATTTACCAAATTTATTGAAACCTTTTGTACATTGCCTAAGTATGACCCTTTAACTTAGGAAACAATAAATATTTTTTATCAAAATCGTTTCAGAAGTTAAAAAGATTAGGACGAAACTGTTAAAATTATAATGTCGGTTCATACGTAGTTAAGTTATAATATTTAAGTTAAAGTTCATTCGTCCGTTGTAGGAACGTAGGATAAAACGGTATTCCCCCAGAAATATTATAGTACTTATATACAAACTACTGGAAATAATTACTTATCTCAACGTTTGTGGGGAATCCCCGTCAAACATAAACGGAACGAAAAGGGTTGCCAGAAATGTAAAAGCGGTAAAAAATGCGGGAGAATTTCTTTGTATTCTCCATTCAAAACTCATTACATGTCGAAAGAGTTGGTTCCGTCTTTTCTATTTAGGTATTTCTTCTTCTTTCCTGGCTTGCTTAAGGGGGGGGGGGTTAAATAAATGGAAATATTGCAAAACAAGCCGGTGACAGAGCTTGCCCCAGAACGTCTTTGAAAAAATACAATTTGCGGTGTTCACTGTATCTCTGTCGGAAATTATCTGAAATCTAAAACCATTAAAATTTAGTCAAAGTATTATCAAATCCTCCCCCCAACGTTTTTCGATTATTTTTTTTTTTCATTTAAAAATTTTTGGTGGCCATCTAAAGTGTAAACTACTATTTTCCACGAAAAATTCCGCCATTTTATGGGTGGGAAACCCCCTTAATGTAAAAAAAAAAAAAATTTAACTAAACGTTGGGGGGAGGTATTTTATATGTAGAAAATGTGTACTAAGTTTCAAATGAATCGGTCAAGTAGTTTTTAAATGGCACTGAACACGGACTTTGAAAAAGTAGTTTTGAGAAAGACGCGTTTAAAGTTTATGAGCTAAAAAAGTGAAGAAAAAAAATTTTTTTTCAACTTACACAGAATCATCGATTCCAGCTCCATAGAGTAGACTTCCTGCAGCAGCTTCAATGTCTTCAGCCTCTTTTCTTTCAAGTCTTTGTTTTATCCTGGCTTCTTTGCTCGAAACCCTCGAAACTAAATAGAATATTCACGAAACATGGAATTAACCCTTCTAACACAGAAGGCGCACTACTTTGGCAGGAGCCCAGAATCAATTCACCTATTCCATCAAATTGATGAAATGAGGCTCCCACACCAGCATGCAGAGGAAGAAATAAGAAAAAAAAAGGAACAGCAAGAAAACAAGCAAGGAAACCCCGCACGCAACATGCAAACAGAGAGTCACGGGAGCACAGAAAATAAATAGTTCTTAAACAACACTTTACTAAGATTTAAATCAAAATTAGAACATGCATTAACAGCCCTACATAAACGGTTAATAGGTTCATGCATCCCATAATTAGTTCGCGATGGTTCAACATGCAGTAAAGGTAGTCTTCGAAGGTTATGTTGGGATTGTCTGAAGGAAACCTTTCTAATAAGCACACCTGAGTCAATATTGGAGTTCAAGAGCTGGTGAATAAAAACCAAGTCAGCAACCCTGCGCCTTTTATCTAGCGAGTGCAAACCAATCAACCGGAGGCGGTCGGTGTAGGGCGGGAGTCTAAGCGGATCGTCCCATGGGAGCTCTCTTAACGCAAATCTAAGAAAATTACGCTGCACCGATTCGATACGCTTGGAATGAACAGCGTTGTAGGGCGACCAGACCTGAGATGCATACTCAAGAATAGGTCTAACTAAGGAGCAGTATAAATGAATCAATGTTGGTATATCCGAGAACTCTCTAGACCAACGCTTAACAAAGCCCAAGATTAAACTGCCTCTGGACACGACATAGTTAATATGCAGAGTAAAGTCAAGTCTCCTATCGAGTTTTACCACAAGGTCAGTTACGGACAGCACACGACGAAGACCATTCCCCGCAAAGTTGTAATCCGAAACTTGTGGATTTGCGCTCCTGGAAAAAGTCATAGCCTCACATTTCTCAAAATTGAGGTGTAAGCCATTATGCTCGCACCACTCACGAAACGTATCTAAGTCCCTTTGAATAAGGGCGGCGTCACCACCATCTTTAACATAGGAGAAGATCTTCATGTCATCAGCGTAGAATAGAACACTAGAGTACGAGATCAGATGGACAATGTCGTCAATGGCAAGAACGAATAATAAAGGGCCAAGATGACTGCCCTGCGGAACACCAGATAAGGCCCTGAAGATTCTAGAGGAAGCGCCACAGAGTGATACTCGATATGACCTGCCTCTTAGATAGGAAAAGATCCAGTCAAGAAGAACAGGGGGGAATCCCAGCCTCCCGAGTTTAAATAAAATAACGGAATGAGGGAGTTTATCAAAGGCTTTACTGAAATCCGTGTATATGCAGTCAGTCTGCATGCCACGCTGGAAGCCAGAAATAACGTGGGAGCTAAATTCTAGCAAGTTAGTAGTCGTTGATCTACCGGGCAAAAACCCATGCTGACTGGGAGAGATTAAGCCAATACAGCGCTCTATAAGCTGCGAATACACTATTGATTCAAATAATTTAGGTATGCAAGATAACTTCGCGATTGGTCTATAATTTGATATAATATTCTTGTGGCCCTTTTTATGAACAGGGACTATAAAAGAGGACTTCCACAAAGCAGGAAATTTACCAGCCTGAAGGGACTTATTGAAGAGAATCGCTAATGGAGTAAGAAGGGCAGCGGAACAGGATTTGACGAAGGCTGGAGGGATACCGTCAGGACCAGAGGAAAAGTCCGATTTAAGTTCATTGATTTTTTCCAAAATAAGATCCCGTGATATAAACGGCAAGAAATCGGATGAAGTGGGACGATCCAGAATATGATCAAAATTACTCACACAGGGCTCAAAGTTATCCGAAGAAAAGGCACTCTCAAAAAATGAAGCAAAATTGTTTGCTATGTCGGACACGTTATTACTAGAAGACCCCTCATACCACATCGTAGATGGATAGTTGTATGAGTTCTTTTTCATGTTGACGAATTTAAAGAAATTGCGAAGGTTATTATACATATTATCACGAACACTAACAAGGTATTTCTTATAGAGGATAGTTGACCAGAACAATAGAAGTTAATAAGCTGTATACCTGCTCGACAGCTGCACTAAAGGACAGGGGCCTAACTATAGACCATAACTTTAAGAGTTTTGCTCAGATCGACTTAAAATTTTGAGAATATATTCTTGAAATGTTTAACAATAAGATAAGACAAAAAAATTCGATTTTTCGAAAGTGTAGTTAAGTATAGTTAAGCTTTCTTCGGTACTTTAAAGTGTTCTGTAGAGCTTCATTTTACCTATCAATTTCTTAATGACTATAAATTGATTCAATATTTAAACACTATCCATTTTATCACCAATCGCCAGTACGGTAAAATGTCAAGTGATAGAATTTTCCCGTCCACACTATTCCCAAGGAAATGCAGAACGGAATAAGTGGTAAACGGGGTTCAATTGGAAAAGCCTCCGAAATAGGCATTAAGGGAGGAGAAATTAAAAAAAAATGTTTTGCTCAATGATGGGGTATGGCATATTGCCTATCTGCTCCTCAGATCCCTTACTTTTTGTGTGCAAAGCCTCAAAGTGGAATAGTTTTCTATAGAATGGGGAGGGTTGCTGGAGAATGGACGGACGAGTTGAAGCTTCTAGGATACGGTGATCCTCATCTGGATAATCTCAAGTGTTAGTTACACCTCCAAGTGGTAGCAACCGGGCAATGCATCCTAGAATGTAGCCAAGTAACTTATGCGGGAGGAGATAACCTCTTGAAAAATCCCCCTAACTCCAAGGGAGTCTGCAGTGTCGTCGTCCCCTCTGCAGGACCCAGGGGTAATTGGGTCGCGAATGGGCGCTTCTGTGAGAGTGGAGGTGGATTGTATGGGAGACCCCAACATGTTGGCTATACCCACGGTACCCACAACACAACAGTAGCAGCTTTGGGAGAATTACTTTTCGAAGGAACTGTGGCGGATATATGGAGGCTGGCTCACCCCCGCCGTCTGAAACTGCAGTAGCAGTCCTGGAAGAGGGTGCCATTGTCATAATAATAACTAGCACTTCCTCAGGTGCGGCGGTGCAGAGACGGGAGACTCTAACGAGTTGGCTATCTCCGCGATACGCACACCAGTAGAAGATGCAGATCTGCCTTCCGAAGGGTTAGCTGCGGTCAATCCGGAGGGGGTTCCTTGTCCTGGCTCAGGACTAAGGCGTTAGGGCCTGGAACCCTTCAATGCCGTAGGCAGAGAAGGGATGAAGGTTCTAATTGACGCATGCACCAAGAAGGAAGACTGGAGACGGTGGGAAAACATGGATTTATGCAGATTTGCTTTCCGTAGGATAAGCTGCGGTTAATCCGGAGGGCGTTCCTTGTCCTGGCTCAGGACTAAAGCGTTACGGCCTGAAAGTTGTAACTAACGCATGGACCAAGAAGGAACACTGGAGACGGTAGGAAAACATGGATTTATGCAGATAGGCTAGGATTCTAGCAGTGACCCAGGAAACCGAGGTTAGTGGCGACAGTGGGATAACTGGATACTCAGTTGCCCCCACTAAGGGAGACTGGGAGGGGACGAAAAGGGACCCGGTTATGTGGTCTGTTTCGGCTTATCCCCAGAGAGGTGTTTTTAGTGAGTAAGAATCTCACACTACCGGAGGGCACGGGCTGTCCGGTGTCTTTTGGAAGATTTTCACCTCTCCCGAAAAAAAAATAGAATGGAGAGATTGCGGCCGATTTTAAAAGTTAAATCATTAAAATCAATTTAGTGGTTGTTAAGTTACTAACCATGGAGCAATTTGCACGGCTCTTTTGCAATATGGGATAATTGAATTAATTAGCAATATTTATTGGTAATAATAGAATCTTAAGAGATTTTATTACTTGTCCCTTTTCTATTAGATAAGGTCTAAGAACTTTCATATATTATATGCCTCTATATATCATAATTTTTAGTAATAGTAAGAAGAAAAGCTTTTGTTACACTCTATCTTCTTTTGACTAGAAGTGGGCACCTTCTGTTGTTAATTGTTACTTTTTAGAGATTATGAAAAAGGAGCAGGTTTGTTGATATACATCCATTGGGGAGGAAGTTGAGATATAATTTTTTGCCTATGGGTTTGAGCTTCTTGGTTAAGTATGTTAAAAAAAATAGTTTTCGCAGGGGTTGCTACCCTGATTTGAAAAGGGATGCAAACAGTTAATTGTTGTTAAAATATTATGTCGATCGGGCAAAATTTATAAAAATTTTAAATTGTCCATTCAAAATTTTCTTTGAAAAATGAAAAGTGAACTTTTTTAATAAAAATTTTACGATATCTGCAAAGTGTGGGCTATATATGAAAAATAAGGACATGGTTAAGTTCTGTACAAAGTTTCGCCCAAATCAGAATATATTAAGTCAAGATTTTAATGGCCGTATTAATTATGCGGACTAAGCAATTGTGAGCCTTCTGGTGGGCGCAAATGGAACGCTATAGAAGTATGGGTTATAGCAGTAGAAAGCTGTTGTCCTCTACTTTGTTGCGATTTTGAAATGAACGAAATCCGTTTTTTATTTGTCCAGATATTAAATTTTATATGCACCCAGTTAACTTTTCAATGTCGAAATCCTGGAAAAAGTAGGAACTTTATCTTTTTTATCAAATGGAAGGTACTGTTGAGTAGAATTCAGATATGGAAACCGCTTTTAAATATATCCATTGCAGTGGTATATATGTATATAATAGTTTCTTTCTGTTAGTTGTACTAAAATGTTTGGGAAAGTACGTTGCATCGCTCCTTCTCAGTATCAGTGAAAATCAAGATATTAGTAAGAAATATCTTGTTGTATGATAGTTGCAACCATATATTCTATTTTATTTTATTTATTTATTTAAGCTAAATACAAGCTATAACATAATAATACAATAATATACAAGCTTTAATATGATATAATACTAATACAAGCTATAATAAATGATAAGTCAAAATAAATAGTATAAGCTACAATATGAGCCATAGTTATAATAAATGCAAACTGGAAAGAAGAAGAACTAAGAAAGGCGATCTGGATGGGCGGGATCAAGATATAAGGCTTTGTGAAGGGATGATTTACTCAGATGAAAGTCAAAGGAGGAAAAGTCGTTGACTTTTTGTAGCATTCTGGTAACTGGTTCGCGTTGACCGTAGTTCGTGCGATGGCGGTCGAGTCGGAAAAGGGAAGTGGACCTAAGGTTGCGGGGATTAGTATAGATGGGTTAAGATTGCAGGATTGAAGGGCAGTCTATGGCACCAGTTAATAGCTGATGAATGAAGAGAATGTCGGAAACATCACGACGTTTACTTAGGGGTTGCAATTCGATCAGTTTCAGCCGGTTTTCATAAGGTGAAAGGTTGAATCTGTCTATCCGCGGAAGATCCCGTAGAGCAAAGCGATTGAATCTACGCCGGACAGATGCGATCCTGTTAATGTGGGTTGTTTGTGTAGGTGACCATACCCGGCTGGCATATTCAAGGAGAGGACTAACGAAGGAGATACAGAGAGATTTGGAAACATAAGGATTGGAGAACTCTCTAAACCGCATATTATTCCTAGGTCACACGAAGAGGTAACGATAGTTTCTGGTACGTCGGTTAGCATGTAGACTCTCGGAGTGGTGGTAAGACACTTGCGGGAATAAAAGATGGACTGGCATTGGGAGACATTGAGTTGAAGCAAGTTTTTCCTGCACCATGTGATGAACGAATCGAGATCTTCTTGCAGGAGAAGAGAGTCGGTTGTGGAGGAGATATGTTTAATTATTTTCATGTCATCAGCATAAATGGACGGCTCTGAGTGTTTGATGACAAATTCAACATCATTTTTTGTAAGGATGAAAATCAATGGACCGAGATGGCTGCCCTGGGGAACGCCGGAACGAGCGACAATAGAGTTAGCAATGGATGAGCTGAAAAGAACATTGTACTGACGCTAATTAAGGTAGGATTGAATCCAGGAGATGAATCGGGTGTGGGGGGGATCCTAGGTGATCAAGTTTGATTAAGATATTGGTATGGGAGATCTTGTCAAAGGCTTTACTGAAATCGGTGGCGATAACATCAACATCTTTATCGTTTTCCAGGCCACATATTGTTTTGGAGACAAAGTAGGTAAGGTGGTTGCAGATCTTCCTTTGAGGAAGCCATGCTGGGAGAGTGAGAAGATAGACTTACAGTGGAAGAACATGGAATCATAGACCAATTTTTAGTTAAGGTATGGATGATAATTTAGCAATGGGTCTGTAGTTGGACATATCGGTCTTGCAGGCAACAGACCAAGCACGTCCTAACTGGCAAGACGACTGAACAACAACAGACGGCTACCGCCATTGGCAGACTTTCTCACGTAAGCTGGCCGCTCATGATTATATGCAATAAGCTAAGATTTGTTAAAGAAATTCAATTCAATTACTACTGGACCTAGATTGGACCCTATTCTCGAGTAGAGTGAACCCTACTCCCGAATAGATATAACCCTATTCCCGAGCAGATTTCACTACAGAGCAGTACAAAATTCGGCAAATTGTGTGGTGGTAAGTAAGTGATAAGAAATTTTCAGTCAAAGTGCTTTAATGAGAAATATGAGCATTAAAATCTCCAGCAGTAATTACATCATCATGGCGGTGTACGATTGAGAATACATATTTTCAAATTCTAGTTCGTTCTCAAAGTTGAAATTATTTCTCGAGGACAGTAGGAAACAACAGAAACACACCAATCAAAAGCTGATTGGTGACTTCAACACATACTCGTTCATATTTTAAACCAATAACAAATGACTTTACTCAATCTCTTACATATGTACCTATATCCCAACTTTCCCCCAACTCGACCACACCTACCACTGCGATGTAGTCTGATTAATCGTACCTTCATCGACTCCGATTTTTTTGAAATTTTGCACCTTAACTTATTTTATCTAAAGGCAAAAGTTTTAATGAAAAGTTAATTAGTTTCTTAAAAAAAAAATTATATTCAAATGAATTTCTCAACTACAGTAAATAGTTTTTCAGGACTTACCATGAGTACTTTTCGCAAGCATTCAACAAATACGCTGAATAGGCTGAATTACTTCTCAAGATTAATCAAAGGCTTTAATGAACCCCCCCCCCCCCCTTATTTAAAGCTTCATCACAAATTTCCAGTAAAGAATGCTTTAGAGTACAGAAGAAAGCTTGCCATTACTCACCTGTGCTTTTAAAAGTATAGTCAAGTTTCCATTTGCATTTTAAAGGATTCTGTAGAGTTTCGTGAAACCTATCAATACCTTCCTGACTATAAGTTGATGAAATATTTGAAAGTTTTGGGCAGGAATACTTGCATCAATTGAGGACGTGCTTCATACACCTAAGCTCAGGGCTTATTTTACACAAAAACTGATAACAACAAAGGACATCTGTACACAGCTTGTCGCTTTCCAGAGAGAAGTTATTAAAACTGTAACTACTTTTTTGCACGAGCAGTATTGAACGGAAGGAAGGCATGAATCAAAGAAGGTATCAACTCATCCTTTGCCGTGTACCAGCCTTTTCAAACCTACCAACTTAAGACAGTAACATATTGCACGTCCTCGAGACTATTTCCCATTACAAAGTGCTTTAATGAATAAACTATTCTACAAGGCAACAACTTTCCTCATGTAGAAGACATTGTATCCTACGGGATGACACATATGACGAGATTTCTCGAGTGAAACAAATAAAATTAAAGTCGCATTAACAGTTTTTTTCAAAACTGTGAATTTCGAGCTTAGGAAATAATGCTCAAATCACCGCAATGTACAACAACAGTTTAAAACGTTAGGTATAGCGGCCAAAGAATCTTTAAGTTGAAGACATCGCATCCGGCAGACAAACTGTCTATAAGAATAGTTCAAACAGTCAACCTACACGTATTTAAATAACAATACAGAATCCTTAAAAGCATATGATAAAGCTCGAATACACACCCAAAAACACAGAAGAAGTGTAGGCAAGGGATGGTGCACAAGAAGGCAGAATGACAATATTTTGGGAAGGAACTTGAATGAATTTTCTCTCCGTATAACTATAAGTGTAATTTCAACTCTATGTTAATAGAAATATCTGCAAACAAAACATTATCACAACAGTCCTTAGTACGGTTTCCCAACCTGCCGCTTTTTTTTTTATACGATGTGGCCAAATCCTAGAGGGGACAACCCTTTGATGCGTTAGCATGGTTTTGTCCGGAAGGGAATAAGGGTAAGGGGAGTGAGGAAGCTTGAGTCTTCTTTTTGCATTGCTGCGAGCTAGAGAACAGCCCAGAGACAGAGTGGATTATTTTAATTTCTTAATAAAAACT